>OX463863.1:9919331-10589278 GCA_949825065.1 Odontocerum albicorne | reverse complement strand
TATATATTATATATATATATATATATATATATATATATATATATATATATATAATTTTATTATTTCGTTTTATGTAGTAAAAAAACACTCACGAAAAAATCTGCTTAGCTCGTTCAGCATATGTCTCGTGTGTTCATACAAAATTACGCGTGACATACCGGTTGTGTTCTGTTGGTAATATGTTTGTTTTTGCTTTATTTCTCAGCACCATGTTTTGATGTAAAATTTTATTTGAAGTGAATGTCTTAAACAATTTGGGTTACAATAGCCGGAAAAAAGCGCTAAACTATTAGGTGTACAAATAAGTTTCCGCCGTTTTTTATAAAAAAATGGGCATTTATTGTGAAAGAACGGAACCTCATGTTTATTCGAAGTAGTACCCATCGCTTGCCACTACTTTTCCCCATCTTTCTGTCAGCATACGAATACCGCGTCAGTCATCATCATCATCTTTTGAGGCTATCCACGAATCGACTCAATTTTTGGTATCTTCATATGATGTGAAGTGCTGCTCAGACAGGCCATACGTCATCGATCAAAACAAGTGGTAATCAGAAGGAGGCAATGTCTGGTGAATACAGCGGGTGGGGTAAAACTTCTCAATTGAGTGTTTCCAAATAGGTTTTGACCGGTGCCGCAACATGTGGACTAGCATTATCATGCAGGAGAATAATTTTGTCGTGTCTGGCGTACTAGTGGGCGCGCTTTTCCTCAAGTGCTCGACTCAATCTCATCAATTATGTTCGGTAGACAGCCCCAGCAATGGTTTCATTCGGTTTGAGCAACTCATAATACACGACACCAAGCTGATCCCACCAAATACACAACAAGAGTTTTTTTCCATGAATATTTGGCTTAGCCGTAGATGTTGAAGCATGACCAGGGGATCCCCATGATTTCTTCCTTTTTGGATTATCATAATGGATGCATTTTTCATCACCAGTGACTATATGGTGCAGAAAACCCTTTCGTTTATGCCTGGCAAGCAGCATTTCACATGTGGAAAATTGGCATTCAAAGTTTCTCCGTGGTCAGTTCATATGAATCCCAATTTCTTTGTTTTTGAATCATTCCCAATGATTTCAACCATGTGAAATTGCTTGTTGAGTCACTCCTAATGTAAGTGCAAGTTTCTTCTTGCGTTTTTGGCACGAATCTTGATCCAATAATACTTCCAATTCCGCGTCTTCGTACACTTTCGGCCTTCCGCTACGTTCTTTGTCTTCGATGTCAAATTCACCGTTCTTAAACTTTTGAAACCACTCACGACAACTTCTCTCACTTAAGGCAGCCTCACCATATGCTTCTACAAGCAATCGATGCGCCTCAGCTGCAGATTTCTTCAAATTGAAGAAGTAAATCAAAAGTTCCCGCAAATGACGCTTATTCGGCTCAAAATTTGACATTTTCGAACACAAAAAAATATGTTATACTGATAAAAATTCACTAATATTTCAAGGTCATGTTGTTGACAGATGTCCAACCTTACGATAATGACATTTTACATGTACAATTTTAACCATAACTTACTAGTGGCGCCAACTTTTGTCAAACGGCGGTGACTTATTTGTACACCCAATATTAAACTACCTTTCGTAACAATATAAATACCGAAAATAAATATCAAAGATATAGAAAACCCACTATTCACGTGTATTGGGTGCAATTTTGCGTTCGTATTTGACCTAAAAATATAAAATGATTTTCCGTACGACCCAATATGTCGTTTTTTTTTTTATTTTTTAGAGTAATCGTGACGAAAAGTAGGTATAAATTTTGTTTGTAACAATTCTACTGAAAAGACAAGCCAAGCATTAACTATTTGTATTTTAAATATTTAAGCTTTTAATATATGTATATAGTAAGTTAACTTGCTAAGTTTAAGCTAAGTAAGTGTACATTTTATGATACATCGGAGGAAATCTAAAAAAAATATGAATTTATCAAAAGTATTGATTTTTTTTGGCATCTCGACAATCCGTTTCTCGATTATCCGATCGGACAAAATAAATTATTAAACGGTAAAATAACAGATTATATCTGTACCCTAGAGCAGTGATGGCGGACCTTTTTGAGAAGTGGGTCAAATTTTGTTCATTATTTTTTTCATACTAGCCCGTGGGTCACTAAGTCAGTGATGTCACTTGGAAGGGGGGGGGGGGGGGGGTAAAAAGGGTACCAATATTTTGGAAACACCGAAATTTCGTTACAGAAAAACTTGACAGTTGACCCTTTTTTTTGGTTCTCACTTTTAACCTGTACACCGCGTTAAAAATCAAATTCCACGAATCCTGTGCGCGGCACAATTTCGGCGTTTTTTTAATTTCTAAGTTTAAACGCGTATTTTGTTTAGAACCACTGATATTTGATGACACCACCAAGTAAACATGACATTCAAGTAATTTTCTGATAATAAATAATAGTCATTACTCTTAACCTTTTTACGGTGATGGCTCGAGTATCTTTCGTGTGTCCCACAGGCGGCGGTGTTTTACCTCAATAAATTTATATTGTATCTATATAAAAATATAACTCACCATTATCCCGAATCTGATTACTGTGGAACTGTGCGCCGATGCATTTTTTAGCTGACACTATACACACGTAATATTATCCAAATCAAAGCTATAAATAAAGTGCGACAATATAAGAAGCAATAATCGAAGAAAACAATAATCCATAAACAATGAAAAAGGCAATTAATTCAATACGCAATACGCGTACTTACAAAAAAAATATCGACGCAAAATACGTCATATTGATCGGGAGCAATCGTCATTAGAAACATGACCTTCAACACACCGAACGTGTGGCGCTAATATTTAAAATGCTTTAAATTTCGACAGCCTCGAATCGGTCTGTTTAAATCCTTCTTATGGATCAAGTACTTGAAGTTTTGATGATTTTAAAAGAGATGTCACTAGAGGACACGTTTTGTCTTATATTCAGGTTAAAATTTTTAAAGAAGATTTAATTTTGACTGAGATATCAACACGCAAAGTTAGTGGCCACTTAAATGGCCGCTCGCCAGGACGGCACGTATTATGTATGGGCCATTTAAGTGGTCCGTAGCCGTGAAAGAGTTAAGGAGACTCGTTAAATAAAGGAGATAAACTAAACATTACGTAAAATACACAAAGGAATGCTACAGATCAGATCACAGGCGTTTGTGCTTCCCGCGAGGAACACGTTAAAATCATCTAAAAAGGTTTACGTTTTCTTTTTGTGTTTCACAACTTTTACTTTTGCAAGTGAAGAACAAAAAATAAAGGTCGACGTCAAAAAATTTATATCAATCGGGTGATACCATGAATGACCGCACCGGGTGATACGTGGCGCCTCTGCACTGGCTATTTGAATGAACAAGGAATAAAGGAAAGCACGTACATATATTATGAAATATTCTTTATGAATAAACATAGTTACATATATGTGTATGTATAATAAAGTTGATAAAAATATATTTAATGTGAAATCTCTTGTTGCTTATTTTCAGTTAGTTTCTTAATATTAGGTTCATGTCCCGTATTCATTAGTTGAACGCATTTCGCAGTCAATTTATTTCCAAGTTTATTTCTGTTGGTAGATTTTACAAAATTCATTGAGAAAAATAATTTTTCACACGAATATCGATCGTCCAGTTCATTACTCATAAAACTCCAAATAACCTGTTTTGAGATAACGAGAAAAGCAATATTATAATCGTCACCACAAATCAAATACTATTCATTTTTGCCCGAGTTTTATATATTTTATCGATAGATTTTATCAACATCTATTGATAAAATATATAAAATTCGGACAAAAATGAATAGTATTTGATTTATGGTGACGATTATAATATTGCTTTTCTCATTATCTCAAAACAGGTTATTTGGAGTTGTCTGAGTAATGAACTGGACGATCGACATGTGGACCCTCTTTTATGATATAAAATATAAGTTTATAAAAATCAACGCGTGGGTCATTTAAAAAGCCTTCGTGGGTCAGTGTCTGACCCGCGGGTCATAGGTTCACCATCACTTAACTAGAGAATAAACCACGGGAGTCACATTTTACCCCAGAGTATAAACGACGTTACAATCATACAATTCATGTATGACGCATATGACGTTTATCCTCTAGGGTGCAGAGTGACTTCCGTGGTTTATCCCCTAGGGTACAGATATAAAGAATGTGATGTGTAACACGTGACGGCACGGTAAAATCTATCGAAAAATACAAAATCAACTTGTCTGAAAGATCAATACTAATCGACTGACGTCCGCGGGTTGGCAGCTTTCGATGCTAAGAGGTTGCTTTAAAGTGGTGACAGGAGGAATGTGAATAGAGATTCAACTTGTATGAATCAAAAGTATACGTGATATGGTAACTACGAGAAAGGACAGCTACCTCGAAGCTAAACTTTCAATGAAGTTTGTATCACAAAAATGATTTTCTGAAGTGGTATGTATTATTTGAAATTAAATTTATGATTTGAAGATATGTATAGTATTATTTCCATTAAAATTATACATAGATACTAGATATGTAATAAATGTTTTATTTTCCTCTTGATTATCCTGCTTTTTCACTATCCCGCCCACTTCCACATTTATAGTTCGGGTAATCGTCCCGGTCAGGGATGGCAAACCTATCTCTTCGAGTGAGTCAAGGAATGTATCCAATTCTCGAAAAATATGTTTTTACGCTGATAGGTTTATTGTGTCACATTATTTATTGTAAATTGACAGATTTTTGTTGTTTATCTGATGCCAATTTACTATAATAATTTCGTGGTTTCTAGTCTGAGACTTTTAAGCCTGTTGCTGCGAAATCTTGACCTCGGTGATTTCTCACGTTCAATTTGATAAAATCCATCGATGAAAATAATAATTTGCAAACATACGACGACCCAAACGTTGTCAAAATAGCGGTTGCTAATTTTTTCACTGACAAATGTATCAGGAACGGGAGTTTCATTAATTTAAAATTACATTCTCTAATAAGTTATAGCACTCTTCAACATATCAAAAAATTTCATTCTCCAATTAGTCACAGCACTCTTCGACATATCAAAAAATAATTTCTATATGCTGTCTCAAAACAATGTGTACATACTTTCATGCCGTGCCGGTTACCTGAACTTGATGCAGAAATTTGTCATTCTGCGCATTCGTAAAGATTTGGGGATGACGAGGACTCTTATTTCCAATAAGATGGTGTACCTCCCCGCTACCGTCGTGATGTGAGAACCTATCTTGATGGAAATTTGCTAAACAGGTGGATTGGGTGTAGAGGTAGCATTGAATACTCTCTGCGCTCCCCAAACCTCAGACCAATGAACTTTTTTTAATGGAGATTCATCGAGAATTAAGTAAATGGCACAAAACCTACAGCAGTTGATGAATTGAGAGCAACCATTGAAAGAGAATGCGGCCAAATAACAATTAGAATGGTTCGTGATGCCACGCTATCGGCAGTTCATCCATAATTAGAGCATTTGATTTAGGAACGTGCCAAAGGTAATAAGTCTTCTGCAGTAATTAGGTTTAATATTAACCATAAAATTTATAACAGTTAGTCAATAGGTTTAATATTAACCATAAAATTTATAACAGTTAGTCAATAGGTTTAATATTAACCATAAAATTTATAACAGTTAGTCAATAGGTTTAATATTAACCATAAAATTTATAACAGTTAGTCAATAGGTTTAATATTAACCATAAAATTTATAACAGTGAAGATCCTCATCTCTGAAGAACATATTTTTCGAGATTAATACACAGGAGTGCGGTTAATTCAACTCACGAACAATTAAGCTAATGATAATCGGCGCTCGACTGAATTTTAGTGACAACTTTATTGTATGGAAGTGAAACACGGACGTTGAAAAAAATTAAGAGGAGCCGAATAAATGCTGTAGAATTACGTGCTTTAGGACGAATACATGGAGTGGCAATGTATGACAGAATTTGGAATGAAGTGATTACAGATGAATGTGAACTTAAGGCCGAGATGGTTTAGGCATGTGGAACGAATTAATGAAGAAAGACTAACTAAACATATATAGTGCAAATGTGTGTGGAAGACATTGAGAGGAAGAGCAAGGAAAGTATGGTTGGATCAAGTGAATGGTATTCTGAAAGAAGGAAATGTAGAGACAGAGAAATGGTAGAAGATGTATGGATGTAAATAATGTAATTTTAAAAGTAAGAGGTTTTAAGACTTCTGTTTTGAGTATTATTTTTTAATTATACCCTTAACCAGTGTTTTTTTTTGCGGTGGAGCGGAGCTCCACCAACTTTTTACGGTATACAAAAAGTTTGACAAGAAGTGAGCTCCCGCGCCTTTTTTTAAAAAAAAAAAAATACTTTTTTGCGGTGGAGTGGCGCTCCACCACCTTTTATAAGGTTTACAAAAAGCTTGACAAGAAGTGTGCTCCGGCACTTTTTTTTTTTTAAAGCACTGCCCTTAACTATCTAATTTGTAATTTTGAAAATCGTTTTTTTTGTAATTTTGTCGCTTACCATTATTTACTGTCGAGCCCTTCAATTATGAAATAAAAGTTGGTTGATTGGAAGAAATTTATTCAGAAGAATAAACTCGTTAGATCTATATGCTCTGTATAAAAATGTCAGATAAATAAATAATTATCTCTGTTTAAAAACGTTTACATTTCAAATCCGGCATATGGCGAAACGTCAAACATTAAAATGTCATTCCGTAACGTTGGCAGACTCTGTTATTTTCGAATGAAAATTCGGTTGTCATAAATAAGTTATTTTTAATATCCGTATCATACAATAAAAGATTTCGACTAAAATTCGCCGCAAAAAGTGACGCTCATACATTTGATCAGATTTTTTTCATTCCGCGCCTTCGGTGAGTCAGTTTTTTCCCCGTATACATATTTATACCACTTTGCACTTGTGACTATCTTCATACATGTTTGCAGTCTGTAACTAGACAGGAGCAGGCGCAGGCCTCACTGGGGCTCTGAAATGGAACTGAAAAAAAGTCTATAGTTCGGAAAATCTAGGATAAGTCGTATGACAGCTCACAAATTTGCCCCAATACAACCTTGTAACCATTTTCAGTAATTTTAATTATTTTATCAACTTTAATGTAAGCCTCAATTCTAATAAATAGCAACTTATTTAGGTAAATACATTACATAAAACTAACAATAATGACAAATTAATACATCTTGTCATAAATTAGCAAAAATGTGGCAGTTTGTTAAAATCAAATTATATTTGGTGACGTTTGTCAAAAGTTACTACGTTTGTCTGCATTGGCTAGAGATGGGGTATTCGATAATAGGATTTTCGATTTTTTTTATACATAAATCGTAATTAGTATTAATCCATAGTGGATTAATACTATAAGACATTTGGCCTATTTAAAGATACATACAAATCATACAATACATTAGAAAGTCAGTATAATGAAAATTAGGAATTAAAACGTCAGTTTAAAGAAAAACAATTGTTCGATTTATAAAAAAACTATTCTATTTACAAAAAAATGATTTTACCCCATCCCTTTGTGACATGACGTTTTAAACGTTGCACGGTTCATCCTAGACTTTCTGTTTCCAGTTCTGTAACTAGACAGGAGCAGGCGCAGGCCTCACTGGGGCGGGGCTCTGAAATGGAACTGAAAAAAAAGTGTTTAATATCCATAGCAAGCGAGAGACGTAGAATAGATACATTTGTAATGTGGTGCTGGAGGATGTTACATATTCCTTGGACAGCGAGGCGAACTAACGCCTCCATTCTGGAGGATGTTACATATTCCTTGGACAGCAAGGCGAACTAACGCCTCCATTCTGGAGGATGTTACATATTCCTTGGACAGCAAGGCGAACTAACGCCTCCATTCTCGAAGACCTGAGAATCACCGACAGATTGTCGACAATATGCCTTCGATTATTTGGGCACATTGCTCGTGGCCAAGGACACAGTATAGAGAGGTTTGTGGTTGCTGAAACGACGACGCACAAGAAGAAAAACCCCAATACGTAGTACTGACCAAGTGAGCGATGCAACTGGACTACACTTAACAACTGCCCTTCGAGCCGCTGAGTGCAGAGATGGATGGAGAGGAGTCGTCAGAGGCTTTCATGGGAGTTATGAAGCTCAATTATGAGCTACACGATCGGATGATGATGACATTAAACAAAGGTTTGTCAATCAACTAAAGGTTCGCTATTTTTCCTAATGGTTATTTGTATAATTATAGACAGGTCTGTAGATATTTTTTAATATCTCTCCTGATGATAAAGCGAAAACCTTGAAACCGGTAGGGTTATACCGTTACAAGTGGATTAAACAGACCAAACAAATAACAATGTCTTTAATTAAAATTTAGAAAGTGAATTTTCACAATAAAAATTACAATAATTAATACATATTGTAAATGATATATCTTATATGGTATACACATTATTTGCATAATTGAAGGATCAAATCTAAAAAAACTTTGTAGTCATTTTGTACAACTTGAAAAAGTTGTTGCCGAAATTTTTAGTTTTTTGTTTATAAAGTTCGCGATCTTTGCATTTTTGTATGTAAGATCTTTTTTCAATTTTTTTGGTAATTTTAAGTAATTTTTTTTACCTCACTGGGAAACTTTTTTCTTTTGGTTTTATATCGAAATCGGACTATTTTATGTATACTCGTAATAGTGAACAAAAATTAGGTACTCGTACATATTTCTTCTTTATTTCTTGCTGTGTAGTGAAATATTTTTTTGCATATTGGATATTGGTCTAGTGTAAATATGAGTGTTTGACAACCCTGAACAAATTTCGAATTTTAAATTTGAATTTTTATTAATAAAAACTGTTTTGACTCGTCCAGTGCTGAGAACACGCCTGGCGTGTCCATGTGAACATCTGCTTCATGCTCAGAACACGCGCGGCGTGTCCATGCCTAAATATTGTTAGTATATTACATCAGCATATGATATTCGTTATTACTTCGGAAGATTCTGTCGCATTCGGGCGTTTGCGCATGTGCAACGCATTGTAAAGTTGAGGTTACACCCGCAGTTGTAAATAATATTTTTTCTAGTTCTTATTCCGTTTGTTTTCATTGTGAGACTTGATAATAAAAATAATTGGACTATTTCTCTAGCGCTGTTTTGTGAAAAGGTCACTCACTGCAAGGGATATTTTGTTTATGTTTTCTAGTTATTTTCAATTTTGAATGAGTGACATGGTGAATTGTGAGCAAAAATAAGTGCCTTTTGAAAAATATATTATAGTAATTGGTGTATACATAGTGATATTTAGTATCATATAAGTTTCCTTTTTGATTTTACGAAAAAAATACGTTTACTAAAAATACGAAAATATCACGGGCTGCAACTATTCAAATATATTGCGCACTGATCGGCTGTCATGCAAATTGTCTCAGCATTGAAAGAGTTAAGTGTTATATTTCACAATCTCTTTTAAGTCAATAATTAGTTGTGTATTTTTTAAGAAAAATAATGGAATTTGATCGAGCTATTTTTTGCAAATTGCTTTCGGTTTGACGGGATACCGTGTTTTTTTTTTTTGCGGCCAAAAAAGATTAAAATCATGCCAAGATCGATTGGTAGATCACAATCGACTGGTTGGGTACCACAACTGGTATAATCGAAAGAATTCACAAAAAATATTTCCTAAAAATAAAATGTTGCATAGGGCATATGGAGGGCTAGTGTCGGCACTGTATGTTTGATACCGGTTATTTATCATTTTTCCAGGAAATAATTCGGTTTGTTCGTCTGTAAATTGTACAGTGATGCAATTCGATGCAAATGTACCATTGTGATTCAATGTATATACTAATATATTGAGCCTGTATCAGACTGAGTTCAAGGGGAAAGTGAATCAATTTGACAGGAATATTTATAGTATTTACCTAACGATATCAATAGGAAATATTATCAACCAAGCAAAGTGCCAAATGATTGTATAAAAAGTTATTTTTCAAAAAAAGTTTTTGAAAAAAACGCAAGTATTTTTTAAATATTTTATATTTCGCTTTTGCCACTTGCATCCATACAGCTTGTCACGCTTAATTTCCCATTACAAAGGATTTTCAATGCATCCATACACCTTTTCATGCATTATTTACCATCATCACAAAGGTTTTTCACTCTTAAATATTCATGTCGTGATTTTCACTCTTAAATATTCATGTCGTGATTTGCGGCAACGTCAAAACTATATAATCATCGCATCGTGTGTAGGTATCGAAGTAGGCAGAAAGAACAGATCTCCATTCAATTATATCCTGGCGTAAATCTTCTCTTACATACATACATTTTATCACGCTGTGTCCTTGCGGGAGTACGAAGAGGGAACAGATCTCCATTTTTGAAGTGAAACTTCTATTGGCGCGGTAGGTCAAATCGTCCTGAACGTCACGAAAAGTGAAACGGTGTATTATATTATTATTATTAAATATTTTATTTATTAATAAATTATTTTAATATTAATAATTATTTATTATTAATAATATGTAATTAATATTATTTTAATATTATTAAGTGTATTATATTAAAATTATTATTTATGATTAAAAATAAAATATTTTATGTTACATATTATTTTTATATTTATATATTCAATAATTATTTTTTTAAAATTATGTTATTTAATTTTATTTTATATTTATTTTAATATTTATTTAATATATAATTTATATTTAATATAATTAATTAAAAATATAATATAAGTGTTATTCTTTATTAACAATAAATTTTCTTTTTTTTTATTTAATTAAGAGATTTTCTTGAATTAAATTTCGCATAACCATTTCCTAAGCCTAAAAAAAAATCTACTTTCCCTAGGAGCTAAGAAGTTTCACTTCTACTGCGCGAGAGTCTCACGCATCTATATTTTTTATCCAAGCGCAAAACTTTCGCCTCCTCCACATTCATACATCTCGTCATGCACAATCTTCTTTTATTCATACTTCTCACTTTACCTTCTTTCTTAATTTGAACCACTTAGTATAGCCACATTTTCCTCCGTCTACCTCTTTCACACACACCTTGCACTTCTGACTTGTATATTCACTTAGTCATTCTTTCATCTTTCATTCTCTCCACATGTCCAAACCATCTGAAGCTTCTTTCTTGATCTTATTTTAAAACATCCATTTTTCCGAAATGGGATGTTTTACCGCACCCGCCGTATTCCTTGGACATTGCTCCCAATATCTATGTCGAAAAAAAAATTCTATCAATTGCTTCTCTATATTTTCATGTCGGTGAGGACGTGGGTAAATACCGCTAGCTTACTAGCGTTCGTCAATTGCTCTAATCTAAACCATGAATTTTATAAGAATTTAAGTCCTTAATTTGTAATTTATAATATGTGGATAGTCGTTAAAAATTTGGAAAAAATTTCAGGTCAATCTTACTCGCGGATAATTGAGCCCCGAATAATCGGCATTTAACTGTATCTCAAAAACAATATCATACATAATTCCTTCATTTTGTTTCGCGTTGTAAAAAAGAATCTAGATTCCCTTGTTTGACCTCTCTACATTTATTATGCAAAATTTACCGATAACTGTCAAATAATCCGTTACAACCGCCCTTTACAGCACTCACTCACTCGTAATCTTCGTCATTTTCTTTAAATGAAGTTCTTTTTCAGCCCAGTTTCATTAATAATATAATTATGTTCCTTTGTAGGTTTACGTTTATTTCTATGAAATAAATACCTTAGTTAATTTTATGATAATTTTATTTGTTATTTCCTTTCAGATTGTAATCAGTTTTAACGCTGATGGAGTAAATTCAGAAAAAAGAAACATCAGAAAGAGCTTAATTTACCCAAGAAACAGACGAAGAGGAACAAGCCACGTCTCTCTTCATAGATCCAACCCAAACCTACCGGAAGGAATTCAATAATCTTAGTAGCTAGGCCACGGACGTCGTCACTTATCAAGATGCCGTCTAAGAAGAAAGAATCAAATATAATTAAACAGTTTATATCCGCAAAATATAGAGAAAAAACTCTAATAAAAATTAACAATTTAGATGAAATCGATATCAGAAATCTATATTTCGAAACTATCCAACAAATCAGCAAAGCAATATTGTCAGACGAGTCGAAATGCATTAATGACTTTTACGAGCTCATTAGCATAATTCAGAAAGCTAAGCATTTTAATGTAAGTTCGATAAAAAATGATAAACGAAGCTCGGAAAATAAAACTAATTTAGTAATATTAAGCTCCAAGTTCAATAAACCAAAGATACTTAAGCTCGTTTTCGCTAATCAACATCTTTTACGTTTATTCTCAAACGAAGAACAGGATCCACTTGCTAGCGATGTCGACGGAGAGAATCATAATGCCTTTTATTACGCATTACGCTGGAATAGCGTGGATCTTCTAAAAATTCTATTCGACGATTGGCCAAAGGATAATATGGAATGTCTCATCCGGGTATTATCAGAAACATACATTGAAATCCAACTCAGACGTGTGCCTCTCGCTACAGAAACAAAAGTATATGTAGAGACTAAATTAATCGACTCTCATTTGAATCATTCGATATCCAGTGAAAACATTCAGCCCTGCACTATCGAGGATAGGATTGAACTATTAACGCGGATTGTTAATATAATATCTACGCAAGACTCGACTGAACGAAATGTGGATGATACATTCATGTACAAGGTTCAGTTCATAGCTAAAAATATTCACATTCTCAAACGTCAGATGACATGGACATATGTAAAGTTGCCGTGGGAAGAAATGGAGTTTTGTTTGGTTACGTTTGTAAATTCTCATACGACAGGGTCTTCGGACAACTTGTTTTTCTGGAATATTTTAAATAAAAAGAAAATTATCGAGTATATGCAGTATTTTTTCGAGAGGCTTGCCTTAGAGAAAGATGCCATTAAAACTTCTAAAAATTTTATCGATCCCTCGTTGGAACGTACTCGAGTGATGGAAGATATTATCAAGCTGTCACCCAAATTCGAAATGTTGTATAAAGATTGTATAGAAGTAAGGAACATGTGTTCGTTGATCAAACTTATTGACCTAATGGACCTGGCTCTATCAGCTGACGTGAAGGAGCACAAAGGTCGACTGGCCATAATACGGTGTCTGCAACTTGTCGGGGAATACCTCAAGGGTACATTAATGTCTCCTAAGCTGTCTCAAGATGTGATACATCTGCTTTTATCGTCCACTCCGCACAATACCAGGAAGGTTCTGTCGAATCTACGTGATCGCCTTTCACATTCCCAATCTCTCGCCTTTCGGACACATATAGAAGAAAATAATGATATTCTTTTCATGGAAAAGTTAGTAGGGGACCTGAGGAAAATACGAGATATCATGGTTACTTTTATGTACAACAATAAGATAAGAATGATTAAAGAACTCTTGAAAATGATCCTAAACAGCGAATCGTTGGACTTTCTGACGGAGTATAGAGACGCATTAAAGAAATTGGATATTCACGATATTCACAAGTCGATCGAACCAAATGAAATAGAAGATCTTGTGGAGGACATGAAGCGGACTATCGGAGATATGACACTTTACGAAGAATCGCTGTTTAGTGATGTAAACAGGATACTTCAAATGCGCCAAAATAAAGTTAAAAAAGACCAAACTAATTACATTAGTGCGTTGGCATTTTTAATAAGTATAAGTAGTACTAGTGAAATCAGTCATATGACCGACCATAATGGCGTCAGAATTTCCAAGTTTATGGTTAATCATTTGTTGCGAAATTTCTCCTCGGCAGAATGTTCTGAATTAAAAACAATGACAGATGTGTATCCGCTTCTAGTAAAGATTAAAAAGAGTGCAGAATGTAGGTTACAAAGCAAAGCGCAAGATAAAATGTTTCAGATTTTCTGTAAAATTTCTATGATCTGTAACTTTTTAAGCGATCATATAAACTGGTTGGTAAATTTGAAAGAAATAGTTGATAAAGATAGAAAAAAAGGTGCATCACCGAATAGCAAATTAGTTACGGAGCCGTCGAATGAAACAATAGTAGCCTCGCATATATCGTGTCTTAAAAGTCTCGTGAACGCTACGGCTAATGAGATTTTACACAACTTTAATGGTTTTAAGAAAGATAAGATGGTACAAGCGGCTGTAGAACTTTTGCTTCTGGACATTCTATCCTTCACGGCTAAATCTCAGAAAGACTATCCGTTTACACTAGATGAAGATATTCCTCCAATAATAGGAACAAGTTTACGTAATCACTTGGCCCACGATAATGACTTGCAGTATATTTTGCCCAGTGATCCAACAATTGCTGCGCATTATTTCGCTGTTACTCCAGAGTCTCTTCTTAAAGAATACAAGAAAAGTTTGTCTCAAATTGAAGATGATTTTAACATGAATTTATCAGTTTGCAAAACTCAAGAGAATATGATTCGCTATATTGAAGAGGGTAATGTTGAAGATTTAAAGGCTTCTATAAGGATCGGAGGAGATGTATTTTTCAAAGATAATCATTTACGTACTGCCTTACATTTTGCTGCTAAACAACCCAATGTAGAGATGATCAATTACATCTTAGAATTAGGTGTGAAAATTGAGGATACCGATATTTATGGCTTAAATCCGTTGCATGTTGCTGCCAAATTTGGGAGGGGAAAGATTGTTGATTACTTAATAAATTTAAAAGACATCGCTGTCGATATTCTGAGTAACGAATCCAGGACACCTTTGCATTATGCAGCGTTACACGGTCACAAAAGTGTCGTCCTATTTCTCTTGAATAATAACGCTAGACACTATTTGAAAGATATCCTAGGATATTCTCCGATACATTATGCTATTAATAACAATCACATTGATACCGTAAAAGTCTTATTAGAGAAGGAAACCGACGTGGATAAGAACCAAATAAGCGGCGGCTATAGTTCTCTTCATATGGCTGCTGAAAGAGGTTTTCTGAATATCGTTAAACTATTATTGAACAAAAGGGCGAATGTCAATTTGAGAAATGACAAAAACGGCACATCAATACACAGTCCCGCTCTTAATGGACATTTTGAAGTTGTCCAAACTTTAATCTCGCACGGAGCCGATGTAAATGCCGTCATTTATAGTGGATGCACGGCATTGCACAACGCTGTAGAGAATGGCCATGAAAATATTGTGAAGCTTCTTATAGAGAAAGGGGCGGATGTAAATGCTAAATATAAAGGTTCTAACACTACTCCACTTCACTTTGCGGCCCAAGATGGACGTTATAGTATTGCTAAAATACTTTTAGAATCTGAGGCAAATGTAGATGCCCTCGGTTCAATTGGGCAAACTCCGCTCATTTTAGCTGCTTCTAATGGCCACCAAGATATTATAGAACTTTTGTTAAAAAACAGAGCATCGATCGATCTCCGAGATATTAACAATAACACGGCGTTACATCTGAGTTGTTCCGGAGGTCATAAAGAAAGTGTACGAATATTACTCGATCACAATGCAAATATGCGTACAGTAAACATATTAAATGAATCTCCATTTCTCACCGCAACTTCCGAAGGCAAAATCGACATTGTGAAAATGTTGATAGAAAAAGGAATCAATGTAAATCATACAAACAACGAGGGTTGGGCTGCGTTACATGTAAGCATTTCGAAAGGATATAACGATATAGCGAAACTTCTGATCCATTCTGGAGCAGATACTGATTTGGAAACAAACCTCAAGTTGACTCCACTGCATGTGGCCACTTCCACTTCTGACAATTTGGATATACTTCAGTTGTTACTTAAAGAGGGAAAAGACGTGAACGTGAAAAGTCTAACGGGATTAATTCCAATACACGGAGCTGCACTCAACGGTAATCTACAAGTGGTTTTAAAGTTGATCGAAATCGGTGCTGATATCAGTGCCACAGATAAAGATGGTTTAACTCCGCTGCATTTTGCCATTTTAGGAAACCAAAAGAATATAGTCCAAGTATTATTGCAGAAAGGGGTGAAACTCGATAACACCGCCGAGTTCAGTATCACTCCGTTATCTATTGCCATTAAATGTAACTTTACGGAGATTGTAGACATTTTGATTCAAAAAGGAGCCGATGTTAATGCTTGCAACGGCTTAGCTTTAAAAACAGCAGTAGATTCTGGATTATTGAGTATAGTCAAGTCATTGTTAAAAAAAAAACACATTCAAATAAAGCCTTCACTACTGCACGCAGCTGTCTTCAATGGTTCAGTGGCCATAGTAGAAGCGTTACTAGAATCCGGGGCAGAGGTTGATTATCGTGTAGAGGGTGTCACTCCATTAATTGGCGCAGTCGCTGGAAGACATAAACATATTATTGAGATGTTACTGAAAAAAGGAGCAAACATAAATCAGAAAAGCTCCACTGGAAACTCTGTATTGCATGACGCTGTGTTTTTTGAATATTATGACTTGATCGATTTACTTTTATCCTTCGGAGCTGATGTTGATGCTGTAGATTATAAGAACAGAACGGCTTTTGAACTCGCCGTAGCTAAGAATGATATAACGATCGTCGAAAGATTTTTGCAGTGTAAAAAAATAGACACTAATAAAACTTACAAGGATGGTTGGACCGTTTTACACATTGCGGCTCAAGAAGGAAGCGTAGAGAAAACACAAGTTCTTATGTCCTACGGAGCCGATATTCACATTAAAAACAAGTTGGGCTCCAAGCCGGTGCACATTGCCGCTAGAGACGGCCACAAGGGTCTTGTGGAATATTTCCTTAACAACGGGATCAATATTACAGATTTGGGGTCAGCTTACGGAACTTTGCTCCACTGTGCTGTGATAGGAGGCAATGTAGACACGATCCAATTGTTGATTGATCGAAATATTGATATTAACGCAGTCAATGTACAAGGATCGACAGCTATTCATATGTGTGTTGCTTATGGTCAGAATTCATCAAATGTTGTCAAAATATTATTAAAAAATGGAGCTGTATTCAATGCTAGTGACATATTTAAGAAGAAGCCTATAGATAATTGTATGAACGAACAAATTTTAACTATGTTTTCTACTACTGAAGAATTGTTCTCGGAAATCAAAAGTAATAATCCTTCAAAAGTTAAAAAACTTGTAGCTGAGGGAGCTTTCGTAGATGCACTAAATGTTAACAGAGTTACTCCTCTGCATTTGGCATCTTGCAAGGGCAGTAAGGAGATTGTTGACTGCCTGCTGAGCGGCGGAGCCAACCCGAATGTGCTCGGGAAGGGAGGCAGTAGACCTCTGCATTATGCGTCCAAATTTAATCATATAGAAATTGTATTCTCTTTATTAGGCCACGGAGCTATGTATAACATTTTAGATGATAATCAAAAATCTCCCGAAGAATATACCACGTGTCAGGATATAAAAAAGTTGCTAAAACTTGTTGACGAGTCGTTTGTCAGTGTTCTAAGTGGTAATTGTCAAGCAGTGGAAGAGTTAAAGAAAATAAAAGACAGAGGAATTCTGAGAGCTGTGTTCAACGCTCGAAACAAACAGGATAAATCTCTCATTGTGGTCGCACTTCAGAATGACTTTCCTCTAGTGAAGAAATTAAAGCAGATTCCCGTGAAAAGTATTTCCACACAGTTAAAACTGTGTGATTTGTTGCTCTGTGGAGAAAACTATAACGACGCGCTCCACATTCTGAATGGTGTCTTGGAAGAAGCGATCCAATTTTTGGAAGCTTACAACCCGATTGTATTGGATATCCAAATCAGAATTGCAACGATCTTATATAAGCAAACAAAGTATTTCGATGCTTTAAAAATGTACAAAGATATCGTTAAAATATACAAATCTACATTCGGAGAAGATCATAGCGAGGTTTGGAAAACAAAAAATACTATAGCTCTTATATATCATAGATTAGCCAGAAATAATGAAGCGTTACAAATATATGAAGAAATACTTGGAAAGCAAATGGAACTGCTGGGAGAAAATCACGAGGACACATTGGATACACAATTCCACCTCGCTCTGGTGTTAGATGCCTTAAAAAGGTATGACGAAGCATTAGATATGAACCGGAGAGTCTACGAAAAGAGGAAACAAATTTGTGGTATCCGTGATCTCACCACCATAAGTGCAAAAAACAACATAGCGATGGTGCTCATGAACCAAGATAAACTCGAAGAAGCTTTAGAGGAATTCAGACAAGTTCACGATATTAGGATGAAAGTGTTAGGAGCTGAAAACTCAAACACTCTACGGAGCCTCCATAATGTGGCTTCAGTCTTAATGAAACAACAGAAATTTGACGAGGCTTTTGAGTTACATCAAAAGGTTTATAATGTTCAGAAAAGAATCTTAGGGCCCACTCATCACGAGACGCTGCAATCAAAATGTTCCATGGGCTCTTCTTTATTTCAACAAGGAAAACATTTAAATGCTTTGAAAATATACAACGAAGGGTTAGACCAAATAAAAAATGCATTGGGTTCGAAACATCCAATAGTGTCGAGTATCGAATTTCAAATTGTTTTAATTAACCAAAAGTTGAAATATGAAATGCAAGAAGATTATCTATTTCAAACACAAATAGAGTTGTTCTCGGTCGTTAGTAATGGAGATATAGCGAAAGTCAAAGAACTAATCAAGTCCGGGGTGGACGTAAACACCAAAGATCAGGAAGGTAGAACGGCTCTGCATTTCGCAGTTGAAAACAATCACAAGAACATTGTTGATTACCTTTTAACGAGCGAAGCGGATATCAATAAGGTTACGACGAAAGGCAATAGTTCATTACACACAGCCGTTGCTAGAGAAAACACTGAAATTGGGACAATTTTATTGGTTCACGCTCGTGATTCTAAATATATTGATGTTGAAAAATTTGTCAATTTGAAAACTGTCGCAACGGCCTCGACGTGTCTACATGTTGCTGTTAAGAAAAGCAACTTTGATTTGGTCAAATTGTTACTGTCATTCGGGGCGCATTACAATTGTAAAGATAACTTAGGCAAAACACCAAATGAGCATTGCAAACAAGTTCAAATATCCAATTTGTTAAAACTGATATCTCGTGTGTTCGATTCTGCGGCAAAAGGTGATACAGATATTTTTCGTAATCTGAACACTTTGCCTCAGGACGAGATCAGAATTGCTTTGAATGCTTTGAACGAAGATAACAGAACGCCCATCCAAGTGGCTTTGTCCAATAGTCAAAAGAAATTTGCCAATTGTTTAGTAAATGCATTAAGGCACGGTTAGTGAAACGTTTCAGTTCAAAGTGAACAGTTCAAATATATTTCTTCCTACATATTAAAAAATTGCCCTGTTGAGTTGTTCAATAATGGGCCTCGACCAGCGATTCGTTTTTTAACATTGTCCTAAGAATGAGGGCTGCGAACTTCGGCCATCATTGAAGCCACCTAATCAAAACATTTTAAACAGCTGTGAATTTTTTTTTAACTATTATCACTATACCAGGCAGCATGAATGCTGTTAATATCTACGAGTATATCAAGTTCACCTGTCAGCAGAGACAGCGAGGGAAAAGCAAAGGAAACAGAACAGCACTCATGGGTTTGTGTGCAGGAATTAGTCCAGACGTCTCATACACTGGTTCAATGTCACAGCACTCACTACACTATTGGGCAGTATTATCATTATATAATATGAATTATGAATGAATGGCAGCATGAATGCTGTTAATATCTACATCAAGTTTACCTGTCATATGTTCATGGAGAGATACTCTTAGCAAGGGAAATTAATCCCTTTACAAATTATACATACTATAGTTCGGAAATTCTAGGATGAGTCCTGTGACAGCTCACAAATTTGTCCCAATACAACCTTATTTAGTATAATGTATTTACTTAAATAACTGGCTATTTATTAGAATTGAGGTTTATATTAAATTTGATAAAATAATTAAAATTACTGAACATCGTTACAAGGTTGTATTTGGGGCAAATTTGTGAGCTGTCACAGGACTCATCCTAGAATTTCCGAACTATAGTAGTTACCATAATTGAATAATGTTGAAGAAAGAAATATCTATCATGGTTAAATTTAATTATTTTATATCTAATATGCAGAATTTTCTATTTTTTTAGCTCATATTTTTTGTTTTAAATCTTGTATTTTTTGATATATTAAAGAAATATTAATTATTTATAATATATGTTTTGTATACTTAGTTTATTTTACAAATATTAATAAATTTATATCAGCAAAAGAAAGAAGATGAACAATAATAATGGAAATGCGCGCCCGCCCGCCCGCGTGTAATATTAGTCAGTCTTTGTTATAATCAGTTGTTGGGATCTTCATTTTTCCCGCATCACTTCAATTTCTTGTCAGTAAGAAGCAGCAGTAGTGGATTGTACTTGCGGTAAAAATGAATAGTGTACGATTCCCTTTGTAGACCACCACACAGTCACCGTAACTTGGAGTGGGTGCAACGACAGCTCCGAGAAATGCCTTGGTACCTCATTGGTGTTTAACCACTGTCCAGACCTGTTATCTAGCTGTTATCTTACAATCAATCATTTAAAATGAGTGTATATTTTTTTGAGCCACCCTGCATATTTCAATTAAACTTTTTTGAAATTCTTCTAACTCCATGTCCAAATCTAACGTTTGGCAAAAAAAATTCTCTTTCTCTTTCCCTCACATATAAAGTGAAGGGTGTACGTAAGACATAAGGGAACCACGCCGTCAATGCGTATTGTACTAGAGATGAGAGAGTACTTCACTAAGGTGAACAAATCTTTTTTCGGTCGTTCAGTAAAATAAACTTGTTCATTGAAGCAGTTCACTATAATAGTTAATTTACTTGAATGACTTATTGTTTGCTCTTGACTTAAATACATTTTTCAAATAAAATTTGAACTTTAAATTTAGGTTCGCCATCCCTAATAGATGCAGTTGTACTAATAAATTACTTTGTTATTCTTGTAACATTTCACACGGTTTATTCTGTTTGAAATAAATACAAAATAGTGACATCTATGAAATAATTCTTTGACCTATTTAATCGAAATTTATAATTTATGCTACTGGCAATGTCGTATTATTTGGTTTCTTGTTTTGCTACAACAATAGAAAAAAACTGTTGTCTAACAATGGAAGATAAATTCTGCGAGTGTTTCTGAATAGGAACAACAAATTGTACGTTTTGTAATTGTTTTCTTTGTATAAATAAATAGTATTGTTCGCATCAAAATGTGTTTTATTGGTTAGCAACATCCACTTAATTTAACTTTTATTTTCTTTCGACCATTTAAAAATATATATCAAAAAGTGCGCATCAACAATATGAGATGATACAAAGTATAAACATTCAAACGTTATTATGATTTATTCAAAATAACAATCAAAAGAAGCATCCACATAGACAAGCACACAGCAGGCCAAGGCTCAGGGTTGTATCTTACGCATGGAAGGACTATTAAAAAACAACGTAAACATAAAAAAAAGTTCAAAAAAAGAGTTCACTCGCATTATACATCCACTCAATACAAGAAAATCTCACTTAAAGCAAAAATGAATTAGCGCGCTTAAGCAAAATGCCCCTATTCCCGCTTTAAGCGACTGATTGATCAGTTAATGCTGTTACCATTCAGAAGAGCTAAGCGAGAGTGCTCTCGTTTAATAGAAGAACAGTGCGTATTAAGAAGAAGAACATAAAGATTGTGAACATGCACAAGAAGATTGTTAAGAAGTTAACTGCAAACTATTTTACAACTAAACTACTCGTACAAAGTGTACAACTAAATGAATATTTACAATAAGGTAAGAATTAAATGTGTAGTAAGTGAGCGAATTATTACAGTTTAAATGGCCACTATCGATGTGCGTATACTATACATATATTTTATTACAAGTTAATCTTATTTCGGTTAGTAAAATGAATGATGCTGGATGTGTTGATGTGGAATGATGCTGATGTGGAAATTTTAATGAGGCTCAACAGGTAGGGAAGATTTGCAGAGAATAATATTTTTGTTTGTTTCTTAACCCTTCCTGTCCTGTGATGTGTAACTAGTACGCATTGCTTCTAAAACCTTTAATATCTCTATAAATATAATTAATATTGAGTTCAGATTTAAGGTATTCCTCCGTAGTACATTTACACATTGAATGAAAAAAATAATATTAATAATAATTAGCACTTATTGGCCACATCAGAGTTATTTTGTGACAATCGGGAATAAATTCACCCATACAATCAAATGTGTGATGTAGGTATATTCATTCTAAAAAAAGGCTATGGTCGAGGAAGCGACGCTATTCACGTCTCACTCTCTCTATTTCGGTATATGGAAACGCAAGAAATAGAATCTCAGTTCTCTCGCTTTAGTAACTCGCGGGCTTTCGCTTGAGGTAGTCCCTTCGCCTGTTTTGTGAACGTCGGCTGATGTATTTTTCATGTTTTCAGCAATAAAATTTCAATTACTAGGTTAGTCAATAAGTTTTGAAAGCGACCTCTATGGAGCAGTAGAAAAACCAAAATTTCTACGCTATTTTAATATTTCATCTTTTATAAGAACGTACTCAAAATTTCATTTCGATCTGTCAATTCATTCTTAGTTTACAAGCCATTTGAAGTTGACATGTCAGTGTATTTTATAACAATGGAAAAATCCGAATATCGTGCAGTGATTAAATTCTTGGTTTTGGAAGGTTTATCGGCTACTGAGATCCATGCAAAGATGGTGAAAGTATTAAAGGAGTTTTCTCCTTCATTTCCAACCGTTCACCGATGGGTTTTGGAGTTTAAGCGTGGCCGTACAAGCGTTGAAGACGATCCACGCTCAGGACGTCCAAAAAGTGCATCAACACCAGAAATCATAGCGAAAATACAGGATATGGTTTTGGAAGATCATCGATCGACTGTGGATGTGATAGCTGACATCATAGGCATCTCACATGGAACAACATGGCATATTTTGGCTGAAGTTTTGGGTTTCAAAAAACTGTGTGCACAATGGGTGCCGCATTTGCTAGCAATGCAACAAAAACACGTTCGAATGCGACTTTCTGAGCAACATTTGGAGAAATTTCGAAAGGATAAAAAGGATTTTCTGCGTCGATTCATCACTATGGATGAGACTTGAGTCTACGACCATGATCCTGAATCAAAACAAGAGGCTAAGGAGTGGTGTGAACCAGGCACTTTGGCTCCGAAGCGAGTTCGTGTCCAGAAATCGGCCAAGAAGGTGTTAGCGTCAGTTTTTTGGAATGCAAAAGGAATTTTATTGATAGATTATCTCCAAACTGGTAAGACAATCAACTCTGATTATTATTGTGACCTTTTGGACCAGTTGGATGAAAAAATTTGTGAAAAAAGACCCGGTTTGCAAAAGAATAAAATCATTTTTCATCAAGACAATGCACCTGCTCACACAGCTCAAAAAACCATCGCGAAAATCAGTGAATTGGGGTACGAATTGTTGCAGCATCCACCCTATTCGCCAGATTTAGCTCCCTCTGACTTCTGGCTGTTCTCACACCTCAAAAAATTCCTTCGTGGAAAGCATTTTTCATCAAACGAAGAGGTTATAGCCGTCGTAGAGGAGTATTTTGCAGGCCTTCCAGAAAGTCACTTCCGTGATGGGACAACAAAGTTGGAAGATCGTTGGACCACGTGTATTGATCTTATGGGAGACTATACTGAGCAATAAAAGTGATTTCCCCCCAAAATAAATGTATTTTCATTTCCGCTTTCAAAACTTTTTGACTATCCTAGTATTATCACTTTTGGCTTCAAATTTAATTGACTTAAGCGATTGGCTATGAATATTCTTATTTTTCTGATTTTAAATTGCTCATTTTTACATGTGTATTGCATACACAGCACCGGAATGCGTAGATTTTTTTAGCACAGGAAGGGAAAGGACAAAGGGAAAGTATTTAGAAAACCAGGGCTTGACTGGAATATGGGGTTGAATTGATGTATATCCTTTTCCTTTGGTGTGGCTCCAGACATTCCAGTGATTTGCCCACTCCTCCATCATCAAGGAGTGTGCCAAAGGTAATAAGTCTTGTGCAGTAACTAGCGTTAGTCAATAGGTTTAATATTGACCATAAGATTTATAACAGTGAAGATCCTTGCTTTTTAATTTTCATGTAAAAAATTTAGAAAAACATATTTTTCGGGATTAATACAGAGGAACACGGTTAATCCGACTCATGGACAATTTAGCCAATGATAATCGGCGCTCGACTGAATTTTAGTGCCAACTTTATTGTATGGAAGTAAAACACGGACGTGAAAAAAAAACTAAAAGGAGCCGAATAAATGCTGTAGAAATATGTGCTTTGAGATGAATACATGGAGTGACAATGTATGACAATTTGGAATTAAATGATTACGGATGAATGTGATCGAATGAATGAAGAATGACTAATATATAGAGTGCAAATGTGTGTGGAAGACATTGAGAGGAAGAGTAAGGAAAGTACGGTTGGATCAAGTGAATGGTATTCTGAAAGAAGGAAATGTAGAGACAGAAATGGTAGAAGGTGTATGGATGTGAAGAAGCAAAGGATGTGCATCAAGATAAGAAAGTCTAGCGAGATGGTATGTATAATATACTGCGTAAAAGACACAGTTGTGTATTATCTGTGGACACTAATAATTGAAGGGCTCAACAGTAAATAATGGTAAGGCACATGTGTCACATTTTGAGATATTAAGAAAACAAGTTTATAAAATCTTTTAATTTATTTATTAAAAAAAATGTAATTTTAAAAAGTATGAGGTTTTAAGACTTCTTTTTGAGTATTATATTTTTTAATTATACCCTTAACCAGTGCTTTTTTTGCGATGGAGCGGCGCTCCACCACCTTTTTACGGTGTACAAAAAGTTTGACAAGAAGTGAGCTCCCGCACATTAAAAAAAAAAAAAAAACAACGCTTTTTTTGCGGTGGAGCGCAATGGAGTGGCGCTCCACAACCGTTTAATAAGGTTTACAAAAAGCTTGACAAGAAGTGAGCTCCGGCACCTATTTTTTTTTAAAGCACTGCCTTTAACTATCTAATTTGTAATTTTGAAACTCGTTTTTTGTAATTTTGTCGCTTACCATTATTTACTGTCGAGCCCTTCAATTATGAAAGAAAAGTTGGTTGATTGGAAGAAATTTATTCAAAGGAATAAACTCGTTAGATCTATATGCTCTGTATAAAAATGTCAGATAAATAAATAATCGGCATATGGCGAAACGTCAAACATTAAAATGTCATTCCGTAACGTTGGCAAGCTCTGTTATTTTCGATTGAAAATTCGGTTGTCATAAATAAGTTATTTTTAATATCCGTATCATACAATAAAAGATTTCGACTAAAATTCGCCGCATAAAGTGACGCTCATACATTTGATCAGATTTTTGCATTCCGCGCCTTCGTTAAGTCAGTTTTTTCCCCGAATACAAATGAATCCCACTTTGCACTTGTGACTATCTTCATACATGTTTCCAGTTCTGTAACTAGACAGGAGCAGGCGCAGGCCTCACTGGGGCTCTGAAATGGAACTGAAAAAAAAAAGTATCTAATATCCATAGCAAGCGAGAGACGTAGAATAGATGCATTTGAAATGTGGTGCTGGAGGATGTTACATATTCCTTGGACAGCAAGGCGAACTAACGCCTCCATTCTGGAGGATGTTACATATTCCTTGGACAGCAAGGTGAACTAACGCCTACATTCTCGAAGAACTGAGAATCACCGACAGATTGTCGGCAATATGCCTTCGATTATTTGGGCACATTGCTCGTGACCATGGAGACAGTATAGAGAGGTTTGTGGTTGCTGAAACGACGACGCACAAGAAGAAAAATACCAATACGTTGTACTGGACTACACCTGACAACTGCCCTTCAAGCCGCTGAGTGCAGAGATGGATGGAGAGGAGTCGTCAGAGGCTTTCATGGGAGTTATGAAGCTCAATTATGAGCTACACGATCGGATGATGATGACATTAAACAAAGGTTTGTCAATTAACTAAAGGTTCGCTATTTTTCCTAATGGTTATTTGTATATTTATAGACAGGTCTGTAGATATTTTTTTATATCTCCCCTGATGATAAAGCGAAAACTTTGAAACCGGTAGGGTTATACCGTTACAAGTGGATTAAACAGACCAAACAAATAACAATGTCATTAATTAAAATTTAGAAAGTTAATTTTCACAATAAAAATTAATTAATACATATTGTAAATAATATATCTAATATACACATTATTTGCATAATTGAAGGATCAAATCTAAAAAAACTTTGTAGTCATTTTGTACAACTTAAAAAAGTTGTTGCCGACATTTTTAGTTCTTTGTTTATAAAGTTCGCGATCTTTGCATTTTTGTATGTAAGTTCTTTTTTCAATTTTTTTTGGTAATTTTAAGTTATTCTTTTTACCTCACTGGGAATTTTTTTTCTTTTTGTTTTATATCGAAATCGGACTATTTTATGTATACTCGTAATAGTGAACAAAACTAGGTACTCGTACATATTTCTTCTTTATTTCTTGCTGTGTTGTGAAATATTTTTTTGCATACGTGTGACAACACTGAACAAATTTCGAATTTTAAATTTGGATTTTTATCAATAAAAACTGTTTTAAGTGTTATATTTCACAATCTCTTTTAAGTCAACAATTAGTTATATGTATTTTTTAAGAATAATAATGGAATTTGATCGAGCTATTTTTTGCAAATTACTTTCGGTCTGACGGGATACCGTGTTTTTTTTTTTGCGGCCAAAAAAGGTTAAAATCATGCCAAGATCGATTGGTAGAGCACAATCGACTGGTTGGGTACCACAACTGGTATAATCGAAAGAATTTCCAAAAAATATTTCCTAAAAATAAAATGTTGCATATGGCATATGGAGGGCTAGTGTCGGCACTGTATGTTTGATACCGGTTATTTATCATTTTTCCAGGAAATAATTCGGTTTGTTCGTCTGTAAATTGTACAGTGATGCAAATGTACCATTGTGATTCAATGTATATACTAATATATTGAGCCCGTATCAGGCTGAGTTCAAGGGGAAAGTGAATCAATTTGACAGGAATATTTATAGTATTTACCTAACGATATCAATAGGAAATATTATCAACCAAGCAAAGTGCCAAATGATTGTATAAAAAGTTATTTTTCAAAAAAAGTTTTTGAAAAAAACGCAAGTATTTTTTAAATATTTTATATTTCGCTTCTGACACTTGCATCCATACACCTTGTCACGCATGATCTCCCATTACAAAGGGTTTTCACTGCATCCATACACCTTTTCACGCATTATTTACCATCACAAATGTTTTTCACTCTTAAATATTCATGTCGTGATTTACGACAACGTCAAAACTATATCATCATCGCATCGTGTGTAGGTATCGAAGTAGGCAGAAAGAACAGATCTCCATTCAATTATATCCTGGCGTAAATCTTCTCTTACATACATACAGTTTATCACGCTGTGTCCTTGCGGGAGTACGAAGAGGGAACAGATCTCCATTTCTGAAGTGAAACTTCTATTGGCGCGGTAGGTCAAATCGTCCTGAACGTCACGAAAAGTGAAACGGTGTATTATATTATTATTATTTATTATTTTTAAATATTTTATTTATTAATAAATTATTTTAATATTAATAATTATTTAATATTAATAATAATTAATATTATTTTAATATTATTACATAAGTGTATTATATTATTATTAATATTATTATTTATTATCAAAAATAAAATATTTTTTGTAACATATAATTTTTATATTTATATATTCAATAATAATATATATATTTTTTTTAATATTTATTTTAATATTTATTTAATATATAATTTATATTTAATATAATTAATTAAAAATATAATATATTATTAAAAATATAATAAAAATAAAAATAATAATAAATAATTAAATAATTATTTAAAAATTATTAATTTCGTTATTAGTAATAAAATAAAAATATTAATATACTCGTATTAAATATTAAAAAATATAAATTTAATATTGATAAGTGTATTATATTATTATTATTTATTATTAAAAATTAAAAATATATATTTTTTTTATTTAATTAAGAGAGATTTTGTTGAATTAAATTTCTCATAACCATTTCTTTAGCCTAAAAAAAATAATAAAAATCGTTAACATATGGAAAAAAAGCAATGCATAAAATTAACTTTTCCTAGGAGCTAAGAAGTTTCACTTCTACTGCGCGAGAGTCTCACGCATCTGTATTTTCTATCCAAGCGCAAAACTTTCGCCTCCTCCACATTCATACATCTCGTCATGCACAATCTTCTATTATTCATACTTCTCACTTTACCTTCTTTCTTAATTTGAACCATTTAGTATAGCCACATTTTCCTCGGTCTACCTCTTTCACACACACCTTGCACTTCTGACTTGTATATTCACTTAGTCATTCTTTCATCTTTCATTCTCTCCACATGTCCAAACTATCTTAAGCTCCTTTCTTGATCTTATTTTAAAACATCCATTTTTCCCATGCATTCATTTAGGATGTCTTCATTTCGCCTTGTTTCAAACATTGACACTCCACAAATTTTCCTTTCTGTTATAAAGCCGAAGTTAGCCGATTAAGGCCGACAGTCTCTTCCTTAACCCTGATGTGTATTACTTACCGCCAGATACTGTATGTGAGTGCTACATGAACTTTGTAAAAGGTTACTATACGAGTACTTCAGAAAGTCTAGGATGAACCGTGCGACGTTTGTCCCAAAGGGATGGGGTAAAATAGTTTTTTTTTACAAATCGAATAGTTTTTTTATGAATCGAACAATTGTTTTTCTCTAAACTGACGTTTTAATTCCTAATTTTCATTATACTGACTTTCTAATGTATTGTGTAATTTGTATCTATCTTTAAAAAGGCCAAGAGCCACTATGAATTAATACTAATTACGAACATTTAAAAATCGATTTTCAAATTTCCAGTTATCGAATACCCCATCCCTAGCCAATGCAGACTAACGTAGTGACTTTTGACAAACGTCACCAAATATTATTTGATTTTAACAAACTGCCACATTTTTGCTAATTTGTGACAAGATGTATTAATTTGTCATTATTGTTAGTTTCATGTAATGTATTTACCTAAATAACTTGCTATTTATTAGAATCGAGGCTTATATTAAAGTTGATAAAATAATTCAAATTACTGAACATCATTACAAGGTTGTATTGGGGCAAATTTGTGAGCTGTCATACGGTTCATCCTAGATTTTCCGAACTATAGTAAGATAAATCCAGGTGGAACGCGTGAATTATAGAAATGTTGCAGTGTGGTAATATTTAAAAGGAGAATTAATAAGAATGTTAGAAATGAATGCACGAGACAAGGGGAATGTACCTACTCAGTAAGATCAAGGCGGGTATTTAGGTAGGTTGAAGATGTTGAAAGGATTAATGTAACGTGTTGTACAGACAGTAGTTTCGTATATCTCAGATAGATGTCGTTAGGATAACATTTTCGTTAATAACTTCATTCCAAACATTCTGAATGTATATTATTATGAAAGGTATTGGAATGACTAAGCGAGTGTACAAATCAGAAGTGCAAGGTGTGCGTGGAAGAGGCAGACATAAGAAAATGTAGCTGGTGTTATGTCAGAAGTCGGGAGAAGATGATGAGAAATATGCACAACATTGTATTCGGGAGACTTATACAATTCATTGTACTTCAGCATATCACAGAAATATATTTACGGGATGGAACGTCATAGTGACCTCTTTCCTCCCTAGTGCTAACGTCCCTAAGAAATTTGGACCTTATGGACCCTTAATATACCTATTTTGGCGAAAGAGATATCTTCATCTCTCTCCAATTGAGAGTGTAAGAGCAAAGGGTAAAGTTGGTCAAATAATACATATTTTAGGCAAAGAAGAAGCTGATACTACTTTGCTCCCGCTCCACTTATCTCCAGGGACTGGGAGTGTTTCCAGGAGGACTTGAAAGCAACGAAGAAATATTTACGACTGACATGTACAATGTTATATTTTAAATCTTATAGTCTATGCATCCTGTTGATAAAAGATCCTCTTCATGGATGAACAAACAAGACAAACGTTCATCAGATAACACTGGATCAAGTGGACCAGATTTTGAAAGCAGGTAAAGGGGAAAATATGAATAATGGAAGATTATGCTTGATGAGATTTACGTATGAAGAGTTGTCTACTTGGGTAGAGTTGTGTATCTGTTTTTTCTGCCTTCCCTACAGGGGAATGTATGATGATATTTATGTTAGAGAAGTATGTTTTCAGATGAAAGCAAGGTGAAACAAAATATTAAACAAGTCAGTTGCGAAAAGAAACAAAGTCAATGAGGCTTTACAAATAGCTTGTCAATTTTCAATCAGAGAAGGTAATATTGTTTTATTGAAAATATCACCATCTAAGATTTGTAGCACGGTACATAATCTTGCAGAAATACTGCTCTCCATTTATATTATCTACAATATGTCGAAAAAAAAATTCTATCAATCGCTTCTCTATATTTTCATGTCGGTGAGGACGTGAGTAAACACCGCTAGCTTACTAGCGTTCGTCAATTGCTATAATCTAAACCATGAATTTTATAAGAATTTAAGTCCTTAATTTGTAATTTATAATATGTGGATAGTCGTTACAAATTTTCGGGTCAATCCAACTCTCGGATAATTGAGCCCGGAATAATCGGCATTTAACTGTATCTTAAAATTTGCATCGAAGTATGAAGCACTGAATACAATAATTTACATGTATACTTATGCTTCAGAATACTTTTCAATATAATAATATACAGGTTGATCGCGGGGGATACGTTCTGCACATGTTCGCGATAAGCGGAATTTTGCGATCAACGGGGGATTAAAAAAAACCATTTAAAAATTCGATAAAACACTAATAAAATAAACATTATTAATAACAAAAACAATGTCATACATAACATAATTCATTCATTTTGTTACGCGTTGCAAAAAAGAATCTAGATTCCCTTGTTTGACCTTTCTACATTTATTATGCAAAATTTACCGATAACTGTCAAATAATCCATTACAACCGCCCTTTACAGCACTCACTCACTCGTAATCTTTGTCATTTTCTTTAAATGAATTTCTTTTTCAGCCCAGTTTCATTAATAATATAATTATGTTCCTTTGTAGGTTTACGTTTCTTTCTATTAAATAAATACCTTAGTTAATTTTATGATAATTTTATTTGTTATTTCCTTTCAGATTTTAATCAGTTTTAACGCTGATGGAGTAAATTAAGAAAAAAGAAACAACAGAAGAGCTAAATTTACCCAAGAAACAGACAAAGAGGAACAAGCCACATCTCTCTTCATAGATCGAACCCAAACCTACCGGAAGGAATTCAATAATCTTAGTAGCTAGGCCACGGACGTCGTCACTTACCAAGATGCCGTCTAAGAAGAAAGAATCAAATATAATGAAACAGTTTATATCCGCAAAATATAGAGAAAAAACTATAATAAAAATTAACAATTTAGATGAAATCGATATCAGAAATCTATATTTCGAAACTATCCGACAAATCATCAAAGCTTTATTGTCAGACGAGTATAAATGCATTAATGACTTGTACGAGCTCATTAGCATAATTCAGAAAGCTAAACATTTTAATGTAAGTTCGATAAAGGATGATAAACGAAGCTCGGAAAATAAAACTAATTTAGTAATATTATGCTCCAAGTTCAATAAACCAAAGATACTTAAGCTCGTTTTCGCTAATCAACATCTTTTACGTTTATTCTCAAATGAAGAACAGGATCCACTTGCTAGCGATGTCGACGGAGAGAATCATAATGCCTTTTATTACGCATTACGCTGGAATAGCGTGGATCTTCTAAAAATTCTATTCGACGGTTGGCCAAAGGATAATATGGAATGTCTCATCCGGGTATTATCAGAAACATACATTGAAATCCAACTCAGACGTGTGCCTCTCGCTACAGAAACAAAAGTATATGTAGAGACTAAATTAATCGACTGTCATTTGAATTATTCGATATCCAGTGAAAACATTCAGCCCTGCACTATCGAGGATAGGATTGAACTATTAACGCGGATTGTTAATATAATATCTACGCAAGACTCGACTGAACGAAATGTGGATGATACATTCATGTACAAGGTTCAGTTCATAGCTAAAAATATTCACATTCTCAAGCGCCAGATGATGTGGACGTATGTAAAGTTGCCGTGGGAAGAAATGGAGTTTTGTTTGGTTACGTTTGTAAATTCTCATACGACAGGGTCTTCGGACAACTTGTTTTTCTGGAATATTTTAAATAAAAAGAAAATTATCGAGTATTTGCAGTATTTTTTCGAGAGGCTTTCATTAGAGAAAGATGCCATTAAAACTGCTAAAAATGTTATCGATCCCTCGTTGGAACGTACTCGAGTGATGGAAGATATTATCAAGCTAGCAACCAAATTCGAAATGTTGTATAAAGATTGTATAGAAGTAAGGAACATGTGTTCATTGAACAAACTTATTGATCTAATGGACCTGGCTCTATCGGCTGACGTGAAGGAGCACAAAGGTCGACTGGCCATAATAAGGTGTCTGCAACTTGTCGGGGAATACCTCAAGGGTACATTAATGTCTCCTAAGCTGTCTCAAGATGTGATACATCTGCTTTTATCGTCCACTCCGCACAATACCAGGAAGGTTCTGTCGAATCTACGTGATCGCCTTTCACATTCCAAATCTCTCGCCTTTCGGACACATATAGAAGAAAATAACGATATTCTTTTCATGGAAAAGTTAGTAGGGGACCTGAGGAAAATACGAGATATCATGGTTACTTTTATGTACAACAATAAGATAAGAATGATTAAAGAACTCTTGAAAATGATCCTTAACAGCGAATCGTTGGACTTTCTGACGGAGTATAGAGACGCATTAAAGAAATTTGATATTCACGATATTTACAAGTCGATCGAACCAAATGAAATAGAAGATCTTGTGGAGGACATGAAGCGGACTATCGGAGATATGACACTTTACGAAGAATCGCTGTTTAGTGATGTAAACAGGATACTTAAAATGCGGCAAAATAAAGTTAAAAGAGACCAAACTGATTACACTAGAGCATTGGCATATTTAAAAAGTATAAGTATTCAAAGTGAAATGAATCATATGATCGACCATAATGGCATCAGAGAGGCCAAGTTTATGGTTAATCAGTTGTTGCAGAATTTCTCCTCAGCAGAAAATTCTGAAGAGAAAACTATGACAGATGTGTATCCGCTTCTAGTAAAGATTGAAAAGAGCGCAGAATGTAGGTTACAAAGCAAAGCGCAAGATAAAATGTTGCAGATTTTCTGCAAAATTTTTATGAACTGTAACTTTTTAAGCGATGATATAAACTGGTTGGTAAATTTGAAAGAAATAGTTGATAAAGATAGAAAAAAAGGTGCATCACCGAATAACAAATTAGTTACGGAGCCGTCTAATGAATCCATAGTAGCCTCACATATATCGTGTCTTAAAAGTCTCGTGAACGATACGGCTAATGAGATGTTACACAATTTTAACGGTTTTAAGAAAGATAAGATGGTACAAGCCGCTGTAGAACTTTTGCTTCTGGACATTCTATCCTTCACGGCTAAATCTCAGAAAGACTATCCGTTTACACTAGATGAAGATATTCCTCCGATAATAGGAACAAGTTTACGTAATCACTTGGCCCACGATAATGACTTGCAGTACATTTTGCCCAGTGATCCGACAATTGCTGCGCATTATTTCGCTGTTACTCCAGAGTCTCTTCTTAAAGAATATAAGGTTCGTAAGAAAAGTTTGTCTCAAATTGAAGATGATTTTAACACGAATTTATCAGTTTGCAAAACTCAAGAGAACATGATTCGCTATATTGAAGAGGGTAATGTTGAAGATTTAAAGGCTTCCATAAGGATCGGAGGAGATGTATTTTTCAAAGATAATCATTTACGTACTGCCTTACATTTTGCTGCTAAACAACCCAATGTAGAGATGATCAATTACATCTTAGAATTAGGTGTGAAAATTGAGGATACCGATATTTATGGCTTAAATCCGTTGCATGTTGCTGCCAAATTTGGGAGAGAAAAGATTATTGATTACTTAATAAATTTAAATATATCGCTGTCGATATTCTGAGTAAGGAATTCAGGACACCTTTGCATTATGCAGCGTTACACGGCCACAAAAGTGTTGTCCTATTTCTCTTGAATAATAACGCTAGACACTATTTGAAAGATATCGTAGGATATTCTCCGATACATTGTGCTATTCATAACGATTACATTGATACCGTTAAAGTCTTATTAGAGAAGGAAACCGACGTGGATAAGAATCAAGTTGTTGGCGGCTATAGTTCTCTTCACATGGCTGCTGAAAGAGGTTTTCTGAATATCGTTAAACTACTGATAAAAAAAAAGGCAAATGTCAATTTGAGAAATGACAAAGACGGCACATCAATACACAGTCCCGCTCTTAATGGACATTTCGAAGTTGTCCAAACTTTAATCTCGCACGGAGCTGATGTAAATGCTGTCGGTTATAGTGGATGTACGGCATTGCACAACGCTGTAGAGACTGGCCACGAAAATATTGTTAAGCTTCTTCTAGAGAAAGGGGCGAATGTAAATGCTACGTATAAAGGTTGTAACACTACTGCACTTCACTTTGCGGCCCGAGATGGACGTTATAGTATTGCTAAAATACTTTTAGAATCTGAGGCAAATGTAGATGCCCTCGGTTCAATTGGGCAAACTCCGCTCATTTTAGCTGCTTCTAATGGCCACCAAGATATTATAGAACTTTTGTTAAAAAACAGAGCATCGATTGATCTCCGAGATATTAACAATAACACGGCGTTACATCTCAGTTGTTCCGGAGGTCATAAAGAAAGTGTACGAATATTACTCGATCACAATGCAAATATGCGTACAATAAACATATTAAATGAATCTCCATTTCTCACCGCAACTTCCGAAGGCAAAATCGACATTGTGAAAATGTTGATAGAAAAAGGAATCAATGTAAATCATTCAAACAATGAGAGTTGGTCTGCGTTACATGTAAGCATTTCGAAAGGATATAACGATATAGCGAAACTTCTGATCCATTCTGGAGCAGATACTGATTTGGAAACAAACCTCAAGTTGACTCCACTGCATTTGGCCACTTCCACTTCTGACAATTTGGATATACTTCAGTTGTTACTTAAAGAGGGAAAAGACGTGAACGTGAAAAGTCTAACAGGATTAATTCCAATACACGGAGCCGCACTCAACGGTAATCTACAAGTGGTTTTAAAGTTGATCGAAATCGGTGCTGATATCAGTGCCACAGATAAAGATGGTTTAACTCCGCTGCATTTTGCCATTTTAGGAAACCAAAAGAATATAGTCCAAGTATTATTGCAGAAAGGGGCGAAACTCGATAACACCGCCGAGTTCAGTATCACTCCGTTATCTATTGCCATTAAATGTAACTTTACGGAGATTGTAGACATTTTGATTAAAAAAGGAGCCGATGTTAATGCTTGCAACGGCTTAGCTTTAAAAACAGCAGTGGATTCTGGATTATTGAGTATAGTCAAGTCATTGTTAAAAAAGAAACAAATTCAAATAAAGCCTTCACTACTGCACGCAGCTGTCTGCAATGGTTCAGTGGCGATAGTGGAAGCGTTACTAGAATCCGGGGCGGAGGTTGATTATCGTGTAGAGGGTGTCACTCCATTGATTGGCGCAGTCGCTGGAAGACATAAACATATTATTGAGATGTTACTGAAAAAAGGAGCAAACATAAATCAGAAAAACTCCGCTGGAAACTCTGTATTGCATGACGCTGTGTTTTTTGAATATTATGACTTGATCGATTTACTTTTATCCTTCGGAGCTGATGTTGATGCTGTAGATTATAAGAACAGAACGGCTTTTGAACTCGCCGTAGCCAATAATGATGTAACGATCGTTGAAAGATTTTTGCAGTGTAAAAAAATAGACACTAATAAAACTGACAAGGATGGTTGGACCGTTTTACACATTGCGGCTCAAGAAGGAAGCGTAGAAAAAACACAAGTTCTTATATCCTACGGAGCCGATATTCACATTAGAAACAAGTTGGGCTCCAAGCCGGTGCACATTGCCGCTAGAGATGGCCACAAGGGTCTTGTGGAATATTTCCTTAACAACGGGATCAATATTACAGATTTGGGGTCAGCTTACGGAACTTTGCTGCACTGTGCTGTGATAGGAGGCAATGTAGACACGATCCAATTGTTGATTGATCGAAATATTGATATTAACGCGGTCAATGTACAAGGATCCACGGCTATTCATATGTGTGTTGCTAATGGTCAGAATTCATCAAATGTCGTCAAAATATTATTAAAAAATGGAGCTGTATTCAATGCTTGTGACATATTTAAGAAGAAGCCTGTAGATAATTGTATGAACGAACAAATTTTAACTATGATTTCTTCTACTGAAGAATTGTTCGCGGAAATCAAAAGTAATAGTCTTTCAAAAGTTAAAAAACTTGTTGCTGAGGGAGCTTTCGTAGATGCACTAAATGTTAACCGAGTTACTCCTCTGCATTTGGCATCTTGCAAGGGCAGTAAGGAGATTGTTGACTGCCTGCTGAGCGGCGGAGCCAACCCGAATGTGCTCGGCAAGGGAGGCAGTAGACCTCTGCATTATGCGTCCAAATTTAATCATATAGAAATTGTATTCTCTCTATTAGGCCACGGAGCTATGTATAACATTTTAGATGATAATCGAAAATCTCCCGAAGAATATACCACGTGTCAGGATATAAAAAAGTTGCTAAAATTTGTTGACGAGTCGTTTGTCAGTGTTGAAAATGGTAAATGTGAAGTGGTGGAAGAGTTAAAGAAAATAAAAAACCGAGGAATTCTAAGAGCTGCGTTCAACGCTCGAAACAAACAGGATAAATCACTCATTGTGGTCGCACTTCAGAATGACTTTCCTCTAGTGAAGAAATTAAAGCAGATTCCTATGAAAAGTATTTCCGCACAGTTAAATCTGTGCGATTCGTTGTTTTTTGAAGATGACTATGCGGATGCGCTCCACTTTCTGAATGGTGTCTTGGAAGAAGCATTCCAATTTTTTGGAGCTTACAACCCGATTGTATTGGATATCCAAATCAGAATAGCAATGATCTTATATAAGCAAACAAAGTATTTCGATGCTTTAAAAATGTACGAAGATATCGTTAAAATTTACAAATCAACATTTGGAGAAGATCATAGCGAGGTTTGGAAAATAAAAAATGCTATAGCTCTTATATATCATAGATTAGCCAGAAATAATGAAGCGTTACAAATATATGAAGAAATACTTGGAAAGCAAATGGAACTGCTGGGAGAAGATCACGAGGATACCTTGGATACACAATTGCACCTCGCTCTGGTGTTAGATCACTTAGAAAGGTATGACGAAGCATTAGATATGAACCGGAGAGTCTACGAAAAGTGGAAACAAATTTGTGGTATCCATGGTTTCGCTACCATAAATGTAAAAAACAACATAGCGATGGTGCTCATGAATCAAAATAAACTCGAAGAAGCTTTAGAGGAATTCAGACAAGTTCACGATATTAGGATGAAAGTGTTAGGAGCTGAAAACTCAAACACTCTACGGAGCCTCCATAATGTGGCTTCAGTCTTAATGAAACAACAGAAATTTGACGAGGCTTTTGAGTTATATTAAAAGGTTTATAATGTTCAGAAAAGAATCTTAGGGCCCACTCATTACGAGACGCTGCAATCAAAATGTTCCATGGGCTCTTCTTTATTTCTACAAGGAAAACATTTAAATGCTTTGAAAATATACAACGAAGGGTTAGACCAAATAAAAAAAGCACTGGGTTCGAAACATCCAATGGTGTCGAACATTGAATTTCAAATTGTTTTAACTAACCGAAAGTTGAAATATGAAATGCAAGAAGATTTTCTATTTCAAACACAAATAGAGTTGTTCTCAGTCGTTAGTAATGGAGATATAGCGAAAGTCAAAGAACTAATCAAGTCTGGGGTGGACGTAAACACCAAAGATCAGGAAGGTAGAACGGCTCTGCATTTCGCAGTTGAAAACAATCACAAGAACATTGTTGATTACCTTTTAACGAGCGAAGCGGATATCAATAAGGTTACGACGAAAGGCAATAGTTCATTACACACAGCCGTTGCTAGAGAAAACACTGAAATTGGGACAATTTTATTGGTTCACGCTCGTGATTCTAAATATATTGATGTTGAAAAATTTGTCAATTTGAAAACTGTCGCAACGGCCTCGACGTGTCTACACGTTGCTGTTAAGAAAAGCAACTTTGATTTGGTCAAATTGTTACTGTCATTCGGGGCGCATTACAATTGTAAAGATAACTTAGGCAAAACACCAAATGAGCATTGCAAACAAGTTGAAATATCCAATTTGTTAAAACTGATATCTCGTGTGTTCGATTCTGCGGCAAAAGGTGATACAGATATTTTTCGTAATCTAAACACTTTGCCTCAGGACGAGATCAGAATTGCTTTGAATGCTTTAAACGAAGATAACAGAACGCCCATCCAAGTGGCTTTGTCCAATAGTCAAAAGAAATTTGCCAATTGTTTAGTAAATGCATTAAGGCACGGTTAGTGAAACGTTTCAGTTCAAAGTGAACAGTTCAAATATATTTCTTTCTACATGTTAAAAAATTGCCTTGTTGAGTTGTTCAATAATGGGCCTTTACCAGCGATTCATTTTTTAACATTGTCCTAAGAATGAGGGCAGCAAACTTCGGCCATCACTGAAGCCGCCTATTCAAAACATTTTAAACAGCTGTGAATTTTTTTTTACTATTATCACTATACCACACAGCATGAATGCTGTTAATATCTATATCAAGTTCACCTGTCAGCAGAGACAGCGAGGGAAAAGCAAAGGAAACAGAACAGCACTCATGGGTTTGTGTGCAGGAACTAGTCCAGACGTCTCATACACTGGTTCAATGTCACAGCACTCCCTACACTATTGGGCAGTATTATCATTATAGCCTGGCAGCATGAATGCTGTTAATATCCACATCAAGTTTACCTGTCATATGTTCATGGAGAGATACTCTTAACAAGGGAAATTAATCCCTTTACAAATTATACATACTAGTAGTTACCATAATTGAATAATGTTGAAGAAAGAAATATCTATCATGGTTAAATTTAATTATTTTATATCTAATATGCAGAATTTTCTATTTTTTTAGCTCATATTTTTTGTTTTAAATCTTGTATTTTTTGATATATTAAAGAAATAATAATTATTTATAATATATGTTTTGTATACTTACTTTATTTTACAAATAATAAATTTATATCAGCAAAAGAAAGAAGATGAACAATAATAATGGAAATGCCCGCCCGCCCGCGTGCGTGTAATATTAGTCAGTCTTTGTTATAATCAGTTGTTGGGATCTTCATTTTTCCCGCATCACTTCAATTTCTTGACAGTAAGAAGCAGCAGTAGTGGATTGTACTTGCGGTAAAAATGAATAGTGTACGATTCCCTTTGTAGACCACCACACAGTCACCGTAACTTTGAGTGGGTGCAACGACGGCTCCGAGAAATGAGAAAGAGTACTTCACTAAGGTGAACAAATCTTTTTTCGGTCGTTCAGTAATATAAACTTGTTCATTGAAGCAGTTCACTATAATAGTTCATTTACTTGAATGACTTATTGTTTGCTCTCGACTTAAATACATTTTGCAAATAAAATTTAAACTTTAAATTTAGTTTCAACATCCCTAATAGATTCAGTTGTAATAATAAATTACTTTGTTATTCTTGTTACATTTCACACGGTTTATTCTGTTTGAAATAAATACAAAATAGTGACATCTATGAAATAATTCTTTGACCTATTTAATCGAAATTTATAATTTATGCTACTGGCAATGTCGTATTATTTTGTTTCTTGTTTTGCTACAATAGAAAAAAACTGTTGTCTAACAATGGAAGATAAATTCTGCGATAGTGTTTCTGAATAGGACCAACAAATTGTACGTTTTGTAATCGTATTGTTCGCATCAAAATGTGTTTTATTGGTTAGCAGCATCTACTTAATTTAATTTTTATTTTCTTTCGACCATTTAAAAATATGTATCAAAAAGTGCGCATCAACAATATGAGATGATACAAAGTATAAACATTCAAACGTTATTATGATTTATTCAAAATAACAATCAAAAGAAGCATCCACATAGACAAACACACAGCAGGCCAAGGCCCAGGGTTGTATCTTACGCATGAAAGGACTATTAAAAAACAACATAAACATAAAAAAACGTTAAAAAAAAAGAGTTCACTCGCATTATACATCCACTTAATACAAGAAAATGTCACTTAAAGCAAAAATGAATTAGCGTGCTTAACACTTGCCGTACGGTGATGGATAGCGAGTGATCATGACTTATATTTTATTTTATTTCTCGAAATATACTGCTTGCAGGGTCTTCATACTTTATGTATTCCTCATCGAAACCTCTATGATTTGAATGATGTCATTAGGAAACAAAACATTCATAGTTAATTCAACAGAAATTAATGATTTTATATCGCGAATTGACGAAATGTCAAACACTCATTCTTTTTTGACAGTTCGTTCCAGGGGTTCGTCACCAGTTTTATAATCCTGATTGTTATTTTTAATTTTTATCTGGTATGTTTTTTCTATTATCATTTTTTATCTGGTATGTTATATTGTACCATTACTCTTTTTATAATAAATGTACATTTTATTTATAATTTCATTTTCAAAAATATAATAATTGAGATGGCGGGAAATATCGACGGCGATGATAGCGATTTGGAATTTAAGGCGACAGGCAATATATCAGAATCAGAAGATTTTGTCGAGGTACAGGATGAAGTATATTCTGATTTGGAGACGAGTGAAGAAGACGAAGAAATATTATTTACATCAAAACATGGATTCGAATGGAGTTCATTACGAGTACCACCTCAATCTTCGAGGCATCGGTCGGGTATCAAATATTCTCATCGAAGATTCTGGACTGAGAAATTCAAGTATAAATGTACATTCCATAAAAGATATGTGTTGTCTGTTTGTAAATGAAGAGGTGGTAAAAGTGATGTTTAAGAAACAAATCGTCATTTAAATCGAATTCATTCAGAAAAGAACCAACCAATATCAAAAGACGAGTTATATGAATTCATTGGAATATTGCTCGCACCTGGCAGAAATCGAACACAAAAGCTATCTTTGAGTGAATTGTGGATAAGTGAAAGTCCCTTTTGCCAGTCATTTTTCACAACAGCTCTGTCTCGAGATAGATTCATCTATATTTACAGTCATATTCGTTTTGATGATAAAGAAACCCGAGAAGAGAGATATCAGGGTTTTTTCAGATAAATTAGAACCAATTAAGTGGATTTCAAAAATGTTTATGGATATGTGCAAAAGCAATTATTCTCCATCTTCGAATATAACTGTAAATGAACGTTTGCCAAACTTTAGAGAGAATTGTTCATTTCGCGTGTACATGAAGTCTAAACTTGGTAAATATGGCATCAAAATCTGGGTTGCTGCCGACTGCGGCGGCATATGACGCATAACAAATTTACAGGCTTATTCTGGTATGATAAATAATCGTAGAGAGATAAATCAAGGTAACTGAGTAGTTATAGAAATGGTTCAACTGCAGTATGGCACGAACAGGAGGATAACCACAGGTATTTTTATTACCTCCATCAAATTAGCCGATAATCTTTTATTAAAAGGTTTAACTCTAACTGGCACGCTTCGAAAAAATAAAAGAGTAATCTCACTTGAATTTATACCGTCTAGAGAGAAAACAATCCATAGTAGCTGAAAATAAAATACTTGTTTCGTGTGTACCACAAAAAATAAAGCAGTATTATTATTATCCACTCAATTCAATGATGCAGACATTGATTATTCAGAAAAACAAAAGCCACTATAGTAATTATACATCATTATAAAAATACGAAAATTGGAGTAGATACGGGAGACTAAATTACTTGAGAGTACTCTTGCTCAAGGTCAACGAGAAGATGGCCTTTCCGTCTTTTTATGGAAATTATAGATATGGCTGCATTGAATGCATACCTCTTATGGATAGACAAATATCCAGAGTGGAAACAAAATAATTAATACCACCGAAAACATTTCAAAAGAGAGTTAAGTTTGGAATTGGCAATGCCCAATATCTTAAAAAGGAAAAATAGCAACAACAAGATGCTTTTAATACAGTTTTAACATATTGTGGCGAGTCAATATCCGAAACATTAGTAAATAATACCCTGTTGGCACCCCGTGAGGTCCTCAAAAGAGGAAGTTGTGGGTTTTATTAAAAACATTCGAGAAAAAAAACCAGGCTATTCTGCAATATTTGTCAAACACCTGCGTGTTTAGTACGTAGAATAGAGTAAAAAAAAAGTGGTTTCATGCCCCAATTGCGATAACTTTCTCCACAGGATTAAACTTTGATTATATGATATGTTTGTCCTATTTTCAAATTTTCTGTAGTGTTTATATTTTCCAAATTGCATATATTTTATTGATTTGAATTTCGTGTTTGTTTATATATAATTTTGAATTTCGTGTTTGTTTATACTATATAAATTTCTCGCCCTAAAACCTTGATTTTTGAATTTATATATTCATTTTATATTTTGTTTATATGTTATTTATGGTCTTTATTCGAATTATGGTTTTATTGCCAAAAAAATACACGCTACATTTTATTGTATAATTTTATGAAAAAAAATTAAAAGGCTGGAAATCTCTTATCACGCATGCGCATTCTGAATGTTGCGCAGACCGAACGACGCAGCGTAAAAATAATATTCTTATAGAAATGCCTTTCTGTTTTAGCTCTTATTTTATCATTTCTTACCTTTATTTTATATTATTCGACATTTTATTACATAATAAAATGATGTTTATAGCTAATAACAAAAAATAACCTAGCAGATTTTGCATAATTTTAATTTGAAACATACATGTTTAGTGTACCCTCAGTGTCCAACGCCGTTACTGGCGTAATTTTTTAGCACAGTAAGGGAAGTGTTAAAAGGTTGGAGACCTCTTTTCAGTCATGCGCATTCTGAACGTTGCGCAGACCGAACGACGCAGTGGGAAAATTATATTCGTATAGAAATATCACTTCTCTGTTTCAACTATTATTTTATCATTTCTTACACTTATTTTATATTATTCGACATTTTATTACACAATAAAATTATGTTAATAGCTAATTAAAAAAAAAAACTAATAGATTTTGCATAATTTTAATTTAAAACATACATTTTTAGTGTACCCTTAGTGGCCATCACCGTAACTGGCGTAATTTTTTAGCACAGTAAGGGAAGTGTTAAGCAAAATGCCCCTATTCCCGGTATAAGCGACTGATTGATCAGTTAATGCGGTTACCACTGACTCATTCAGAAGAGCTAAGCGAGAGTGATCTCATTTCATAGAAGAACAGTGCGTATTAAGAAGAAGAACATAAAGATTGTGAACAAGAACAAGAAGATTGTTAAGAAGTTAACTGCAAACTATTTTACAACTAAACTACTCGTACAAAGTGTACAACTAAATGAATATTTACAATAAGGTGAGAATTAAATGTGTAGTAAGTGAGCGAATTACTACAGTTTAAATGGCCACTATCGATGTGCATATACTGTACATATATTTTATTACAAGTAAATTTTATTCCGGTTAATAAAATGAATGATGGTATTAAGTATGGAAATTTTTTTGAGTCTCAACAGGTAGGGAAGATTTGCGGGGAGTAATATTTTAGTTTGTTTCTTAAAGGTCAAAGGGAAAGTATTTAGAGAACAGGAGAAAAATATATTTTCGAGATCTCCCACCTCCTGGCCACACTCACACACAAACAAGAATCTCTAATACGGAGTCCGGCCAGGTGGACAGGGGAACAACAATGTCAAAACGTATTCAACTTATAATTGCTGTTTCTCTCCGAGTGCTTCTATATAATATTTAGAAAACCAGAGCTTGACTGGAATATGGGGTTGAATTGATGTGTATCTTTTTCCTTTGGTGCGGCTCCAGACATTCCAGTAATTTGCCCACTCCTCCATCATCAAGGAGCGTGTCAAAGGTAATAAGTCTTGTGCAGTAACTAGCGTTAGTCAATAGGTTTAATATTGACCATAAGATTTATAACAGTGAAGATCCTTGCTTTTTAATTTTCATGTAAAAAATTTGGAAAAACATATTTTTCGGGATTAATACAGAGGAACACGGTTAATCCGACTCATGGACAATTTAGCCAATGATAATCGGCGCTCGACTGAATTATAGTGACAATTTTATTGTATGAAGTGAAACGCGCACGTGGAAAAAACTAAGAGGAGCCGAATAAATGCTGTAGAAATACGTGCTTTGAGATGAATACATGGAGTGACAATGTATGACAGAATTTGAGAACAGAGTGATTACAGATGAATGTGAACTTAAGGTGAAGAAGTGCATCAAGATATTGTAAGACAGTCTAGCGCAAGGGTGGCCAACCCGCGGGCCGCGTGCGGCCCCCCGCTGGGTGTCTACTTGTGGCCCGCGGATCATATGCACACATTTTTTTCTTTTAGTGTACATAAAACCGCCAAAACAACATTCTATCGTGCGTAGTTCGTATCATATCCCATATATGGAAGTATCTCAGTACATTGATTCAACTATCGTGACAATTTCTTCTATGGTATATTCGTGTTAACAAACAATCACAACGTTAAGCTGATTTTAAAAAGCGCGCACGCCGATCTTGAGTGGATAGCCGTGAGCGTGAATGCGGGGCGGAATGCGTCGTGCGACCGCCAGTCTATGGCAAGCTCGCAACGCCGTCGGACGTGTGGTCGCTTCCATTGTGTGCGTTATCGATATGTGTCTCGTGAGATTTTGCGATTGACTTTCAAATACACGTTGATAAGAATACAAGTTGCTATAACCGAGTATCCTGTCTAATACTATACCGAGTCCTGTCTACTTTTTTAAGTGCAGTGAAGGTAAGCAAACCCAGCTTTTATTTTTTTAAATTAATCTATGATATTTGGCTTTGATTTTGTCGAGTTTTATTTTTTGTTTAATTATGGGTATCTAACCAAATTACCAACCGTGCTGACCACTGGCTTTTGTCTGAGTACCTACTTTTTTGTTTATTAGTACAAAAAAATAAAAGGCCTTTCTTTAGTATTTTACTTTATTTACATACTTCATTTTTATTTTACTAATGAATTAGCCCGAATCAGATCCTTATTGGCATTACAGATTTTTTACAATGCACCACAAGCATCTCATCCTTTTGTCAGAAAGTTATGTAATACTGATGTCATTTTATTTATTTTTTTAGTTAAAAACGAAGACCCACAATGGTGTCAAGTAGTAAAGACGTTGGACCAAAGAAGAGAAGAGTCACAGAAGAACTGAGAAGTTTTCAAGACAGATGGACTATAAACTATTTTTTCGTGGAATTTAAAACAAAGCCAATATGCTTGATATGCAATAATTCTGTTTCTGTCTTGAAAGAGTATAACATTAAACGGCATTACGAGGCTAAACATGCAAATAAGTTTGATAAGTACGAAGGGCAATTGTGACAAGACCAAGTAAATGAATTAAAAATAAAACTTTTTGCACAACGTCGGATATTTACTAGAGCGGCTCAAGAGTCAACATGCTATGTAAAAGCTAGTTTTGCAGTAGCCATGATACTAGCAAAAAAAATCGAAGCCACACTCAGATGGTGAAATGGTTAAGAAATGTTTTGAGGGTGATGTTGAAATTCTGTGCCCAGAAAAGAAAACGGATTTCTCAAAAATAAGCCTGTCTCGTCAAACTATTACTAGGCGTGTGGACAACATTGGAACACATATTGAAGATAATTTGAAAAATCGAGCATCCAAGTTCATATTTTTTGCTCTAGCATTGGATGAAAGCACATACCTAACAGATACCGCCCAAGTGGCGATTTTTATCAGGGGCGTTGATGTCCATTTTAACAAAATAGAAGAATTAGCGGCACTGTATCCACTTAAGGACACGTCTTGCTCACGAGATTTGTTAGGAGCTGTTACATCGACATTGAATCGCTTTTCGTTACAACGCAACAACCTATCGGTCTTAACAACAGATGGTGATCCAGCAATGGTTGGGAAACACGAAGGTTTAGTAAAATTGATTGAAAATGAGGCCTGCAAAGTTGGTAATACTTCGATGCTAAATTTTCATTGCATTATTCATCAGGAGAATTTATGTTCAAAGTCCCCTAAAATGGATCATGTCATGAAGGTGGTCATCAAAACAGTGAACTTTATTAAGTCAAAGGGGTTGAATCACCGTCAGTTCCAAGAGTTTCTCAAGTCTTTGGATTCAGAGTATAATGACGTTACATTTTATGCAGAAGTAAGATGGCTGACCCGTGCCAAAATGTTGAAAAGAGTGTTCGATTTGAAGCAACAAATACAATCATTCTTCGCAAGCAAGTCAAAAAGTATCCCAGAATTTGAAGACAAGGAGTGGGTTAGCGACTTTGCATTTCTGGTCGATATAGTTAGCCACCTAAATGTTGTTAATACTCGTCTACAAGGGAAAGATCAACTAATTAATAACATGTATGATCTTATTTCCGCATTCCAAATGAAACTTGGGCTTTGGGAACAACAGTTAAGGACAAAAATCTTCACTCCTTTTCCTACATTGTTATTGCAGCAAGACGTCACACAAATGGCGGCGGATAAATACGCTTCGTTGATATCTGACTTGAACCTGGAATTTGAAAACCGTTTTCAAGATTTTAAAAAACATTGTGTGCTTTTTGCTGCATTTGCAACGCTATTCTCCGTAGACGTAAATTTATTGCCAGGAATTTTACAAATGGAACATTGTGAAATGTGTTGTGATGCACAGTCAAAGGAGAAATTCAATCAGGTTGGTTTGGAAGAGTTTTACAAAACATATAAAGGGGAAATATCCTGCATTTTACAAACATGCTCTATCGATGATTTCCCTATTTGGAAACACTTACACGTGTGAACAGCTTTTTAGTCGAATGAAGCATATTAAATCTCAAATGAGAACACGAATCCCTGATGAGCATTTGGAAAATTGTTTGCGTGTAGCAACAACATCAATCGTTATCAACATTGATGCACTTAGTTCTGACAAACAAAATCAGACATCTCACTAAAATTTATTATATTTTGTTTATTTTTTATTATTATTTTTTGTATTGCCTAACTCTAATCTAATAAATATGTTTGATTCTCATTTTTGTTATATCTTCTTAAAAAACAATATATTTTTTGTTTGCTTTGAATAATAAAAGAAATTTTGTTGTATGGCCCGGTAGGAAATCTCATTTCTAAAATCTGGCCCCGCTGCTGAAAAGGTTGGCCACCCATGGTCTAGCGTGATGATATATATGATATACTGCGTAAAAGACAGTTCTGTATTATCTGTGGACACAATAATGGATACTATATAACAATAATTATAAAAGAAAAGTTGGTTAATTGGAAGAAATTTCTACACAGGAATAAATCCGTTAGATCTATATGCTCTGTATAAAAATGTCAGATAAATAAATAATAATACATTATCTTTGTTAAAAAAGTTTACATTTCAAATCCGGCATATGGCAAAACGTCAATCATTAAAATATCATTCCGTAACGTTGGCAAGCCCTGGTATTTTCGAATGAAAATTCGGTTGTCATAAATAAGTTATTTTTAATATCCATATCATACAATAAAAGATTTCGACTAAAATTCGCCGCATAAAGTGACGCTCATACATTTGATCAGATTTTTTCATTCCACGCCTTCGTTAAGTTAGGTTTCCCCGAATACGAATTATTCCCACTTTGCACTTGTGACTATTTTCATACAGTCTGTCTAAAAAGAGTAGAAATAAATAAAATTGGAACTAAAAAAATTATAGCTTAGCAACACCAAAATTGGCTGTCATGTCATATTTATTAATATTGGTCGCATGGTGGTATAGCTTTGTCGTTGCATTAAACTCAAATTTTCTAATGATATCGGGTATGTATTTTCAAACATATTTGTTATTATACTCGTATATAATACAAAACACCATTCAGATTAATAAAACACTGTAGTGGGACGAGGGAGATTATTCAGCATTGTTTAGAAGAATATCACACGGGAAGACTCTCACCGGATGTAAGTGACGTTTACGCGCGAACTGCTTGTATGACTGGTATGTATTTATGTTTTTTAAATAATTATTAAAAATCTTTCAAGTTTAGAAATCATTCACATATATTTCGAATTGATTTTTGTTAAGAAGTTATCATTTCTGAGGTTATTGTTTACGTGTAGTTTGACAGCTTTGTGGACCTTTGTACACGTACAAGTGGTGTAACCCACATTTTTGTGTAAATTGTTGAGATTTATATTTTAATCATAAAAGTTATATTACGAAGATAAAGGTTATATTACCATAATATAATAGGAATATGTCGTGTTATTTAATGGATCATTTTATAAATGTTATTTAATTAATTATTATTTATATCAGCATTAATGCGTTTTTTTATTTACAGGTTAATCAAAAAGTACGGTTAGACGATGTATTAAAGAATACTAAGAAAATGGGGGGAAATTCACAACTTCAGGAAAAAAAAAGAAGGTCGCCCTAAAAAAGAATTAGACCATTTTGATATCTGCCGCCATTCGCCAACAGGTACATTTCTTTTATACGGTACGCGAAGAAGTGCCAACACTTAGAAGTTTGCTGGCTGTTCTAAAAGAAGACATGGAATTCGATGTTAGCCATGAGTATTTGAGAAAAATATTATTTTCCATCGGTTTTGTATACAAATAATGCACGTCAAATCTTAATTTCCTCGTGGAAAAGACAAATATCGCAGCGAAAAGGGAGGCTTATTTAAATGTTTTAATGGACAACAAAAATTTGCTTGAAGAATTGAGAAAAAATATCATGTATTTAGATGAAAGTTTCGTCGTGTAAAATACGAAAATGTTGGCAATCAGTGGATGCGAATGGAGTGCAGTGCAGCGTGATATTGCCACGGGTAAAATATGGGTCATTGTTCATGCAGGAAGTGAAAAAGGTTTCGTACCTAATGCGCTCCTTATATTCAGTGGTTGCTAGAAAACAACATTTCCTTTAGATCTATCTTTACGGAAGCCCTCCCCATTAATGTTGGTACTTCCACCTTCCACTTCCACCTGTGGTTAGACTTCCTCTTTCGGGTGTCGAATTTTTGGATTCGAATTATGATAAAATATAATTATTTTGGTTTTGATTTATGAATTTGATTCAATAAAGATTTCACTTTATTTCGATTTTTCATTTCTAGTAAAATCTATTTTTGCCCTAAATTTGGTAGTTCCCCATGAAGATTGAGTTTTTTGTAGTAAATCATATAATATCAAGAATTTTGAGTTGCAAACGAAATGATATTGCATCAAGTAAAAAGCAAGAATTGTCGTATTGAGTTTGATATCTCGATCCGATTTTTTAAAAAGCATTGATTTTTCAGGAAACAAAACAACTTTCAAAATTTATTTAAAATTTTCCTTAAATAGCTTAAGCAAAATTATTTCGCTAACTCAGGAATTCAACGGAATATAGTGAAATACCATTTAGACTCTTTTTATGGTATATTGTATTATAGGTAAGTTCATCAAAACGGCTAGTGTTTATTTTTTCCGACATTTTTTTTGTGGGTTAGTCCACTTTTGCTTTCAGATATATACAACTACGGTGTTGACAATCAAACGATTGCAGCGCCCTCATTAATTTTCAACTCTTTTTTGACAGACTGTACATGTTTGCAGTTCTGTAACTAGACAGGAGCAGGCGCAGGCCTCACTGGGGCTCTGATATGGAATTGAAAAAAAAAAGTGTCTAATATCATGTATATGTATATATAGCAAGCGAGATACGTAGAATAGATGCATTTTAAATGTGGTGCTGGAGGATGTTACGAATTCAATGGACAGCAAGGCCAACTAACGCCTCCATTCTCGAAGAACTAGAAGCACCGGATGCAACTGGACTACCCTTAACAACTGCCCTTCGAGTCGCGAAATGCAGGGATGGATGGAGAGGAGTCGACAGAGGCTTTCATGGGAGTCACGGTGCTCAGTCATGAGCTACACGATAGGATGATGATGACATTAAACAAAGGTTTGTCAATCAACTAAAATGTTCGCTATTTTTCCTAATGGTTATTTGTATATTTATAGACAGGTCCGTAGATACGAGTATTTTCTAATATTTCCCCTGACGATAAAGCGAAAACCTTGAAACCGGTGGGGTTATACCGTTATAAGTGGAATAAACAGTGTTGACCAAAGAAATTACTATGTCTTTAATTTAAATTTAGAAAGTAAATTTTCACAATAAAAATTTATTAATACATATTGTAAATGATATATAGTATGTTATCTTATAGGTTCAGTACACATTATTTGCACAATTAAAGGATTAAATCTAAAAAATACAGTCTTTAAACGTCCACAGTTTTAAAAATACAAAACTTCAGTTGTAAATGTATTCTTAAGTATAAATTTGAAGTCACGTCAAATACGGCGCTAAGAGTAACTTTCATATTTGTGGTGTAACTATTGCTATTATTAAATTACTGAAATCTGTCAACTAATTTCACTTTGTCGTATTTCGTATTCGAGCTGATTTAAATATATATATTTTTGTATATGCAGGAAGAAAATGTGATCTATTATACTTAACCAGTTCACTGCCAGAGAATAGATATCTCGTCCCATACAGCTGTGCGCGCCACGCCATGACGCGATATCTCGTCAATACTTTGGTACCTAATTACTACGTCACAACTAAATATTATTGACAAATTTATAAATCAGTACACGCAGCATTGAAATCTATCAAAATCATATACAAACATTTTATATTGCTTCAAATCATATTTGAACCACTTACAACTTTTTAAAGTTGTTGCTGAAATTTTTAGTTCTTTGTTTATAAAAATTGCAATCTTTGCATTTTTGTATGTTGGTTCTTTTTTCAATTTTTTTTTGGTAATTTTAAGTAATTATTTTTACTTCACTGGGAAACAAACTAAAGGATAAAATCATGCCACGATCAATTGGTAGATCACGATCGACTGGTTGGGTACCACAACTGGTATAATCGAAAGAATTCCCAAAAAGTATTTCCTAAAAATAAAATATGGTATAGGGCATATGGAGGGCTAGTGGCGGCACTGTATGTTTGATACCGGTTATTTATCATTTTTCCAGGAAATAATTCGGTTTGTTCGTCTGTAAATTGTACAGTGATGCAATTCGATGCAAATGTACCATTGTGATTCAATGTATATACTAATATATTGAGCCCGTATCAGGCTGAGTTCAAGTGAAAAAGCTAATCAATTTGACAGGAATATTTACCTAACGATATCAATAGGAAATATTATTATCAACCGAGCAAAGTGCCAAATGATTGTATAAAAAGTGATTTTAAAAAAAAAAATCGAAAAGAACGTAAGTATTTTTTAAATATTTCATATTCCGCTTCTGCCACTTGCATCCATACACCTTGCCACGCATAATCTCCCATTACAAAGGTTTTTCACTGCATTCATACACCTTGTCACGCGTAATCTCCCATTACAAATGTTTTTCACTGCATCCATACGCCTTTTTTACGCATAATCTCCCATCACAAAGGTTTTTCACTCTTAAATATTCATGTCATGATTAGTGACAACGTCAAAACGATATAATCATCGCGTCGTGTGTAGGTATCGGGGTAGGCAGAAAGAACAGATCTTCACTAAAATCTATCCTGGCGTAAATCTTCTCTTACACACATACATATTATCACGCCGTGACCCTTGGGGGAGTACGAAGAGAGAACAGATCTCCATTTTTTTCTATCCAAGCACACAACTTTCGCCTCCTACACATTCATACATCTCGTCATACACAATCTTCTATTATTCATACTTCTCACTTTACCTTCTTTTAAAGTTTGAACCATTTGGTACAGCCATATTTTCCTCGGTCTACTTCTTTCACGCACACCTTGCACTTCTGACTTGTATACTCGCTTGATTTCACTACTACATTCATTTTCAAACCTTTTACTAGACATCTCTCATATAGTTCACTTATTATATCCCACATAACCTTTGATTTCACTAATACATTCATTTTTAGTCACTTATCATATCTTATCATATCCCAGATAATATAATCGCTGTCCTGTACCAGAAATTACTCCGATAAGATAACGATTCTCCTTGAACCACAGTCAAATTCGCAATAACTAACAATCACAATATGATTTCGCCCGTGGCCTAGTTGTTAAGACGTCTGTCTTCCAACCCGAAGGTTACGTGTTCGATTCTCATTTTTACTGTATGTTAGATATTGCGCGGTTGTTATACTTAAACAGTTCATGATAATTCCAACAAGATAATAAATTTAAACATTCTACATTGAGTTAAGTTTGACATATTATACACGTGATAACACTAATATTTATTGGATGTGGATAACAGGTAGATATTGCGTGGTTGTTATACTCGTATATTATATTATGTGCTCCGTTTACCTTGTTCTCTCTTGCTACTCCTCTTTCAAAGTCCTTTTCAACTCGCCTGTCACATATATACCATACATACTTCCCAGATAACAGAACTAGTCTATCTTTCAAAATCTAATCCATTATTTGATGCAGTCACGTGTTTCTCTGTCTACTTTTTCTATATCATTTAGACTTGATATTCATTTAGCCATTCTTTCATCATTCATTAGTTCCATATGTCCAAACAACCTTAAAGCTTTCTGATTATCTTGTGTAAAACATCCATTTTATCCATGTATAGAGGGTGTCCCAGTAAGAGCGCCGGATTTAAATTTGCGCCTTTTTTGTTTAAAAGGTTGGCAGCTCTAAAAATTTCATATTTGATTTCTGTCAATCTTGCGATTGGTAAATGTGGAACGCTACCAGAAAGAACAAAGCGTTATTATTGTTAAAACTCATTATAAATTTCCAGGTCGTGTAATCTCAAGAAATGCGGATCAGAATTGTCCAGCAAGATCGTGTGTTTTGATACCGTACGACTTCTTTCTTTGGGGTTTTTTGAAGTCGCACGTGTATACAAATAAGCCACAAACAATTCCCGAGCTTAAGGCGGAGATCCAACGTGTTATATCCACAATCGACCCACAACTATGCAACGATGTTATCTTAAATTTCATCAAAAGAGCGAGAGTTTGCCAGCAGAACCGTTGTGCGCATTTGTCTGACATTTTGTTCCATACATAATCGCAATATTTGTACTTAACAACGAACTAAAAATATTATCACTTTTCGTATTTTTATGTGTTTAGTTAAATAACTAAACTAAATCTGGCGCTCTTATTGGGACAGCCTATATTTATGCTACACATCTAATACTCTGCCACTTCCATACTCCTCGTCACATATATTTATGCTACACATCTAACACTCTGCCACTTCCATACTCCTCGTCATATATATTTATGCTACACATCTAACACTGCCACTTCCATACTCCTCGTCATATATACTCTCCTATTATAAAGTCTTTTCACTTTCCCTCTTTGAGAATTTGCTTCATGGTCGTGGCATGGTTTTCTGGATTTAACAAACAAGAAGCGAAAATGACTTAACACAAAATAGTACAGTTAAACCTTGGATTACAGTCAAACCTTGGATTACAGTCAAACCTTGGATTACAGTCAAACCTTGGATTACAGTTAAACCTTGGATTACAGTTAAACCTTGGATTACAGTTAAACCTTGGATTACAGTCAAACCTTGGATTGTGAGCATAATTAGTTCCGGAAACGTGTTTGTAATCCAAAGCACTCGTATATGAAAGTGAATTTCCCCATAAGAAATAATAGAAACTCGGATGATTCGTTCCAAAACTCAAAAATATTCATATAAAAATGATTTATACAAAATACCTTTTTATATTTTTATGAATTAAGTAATCGAATTAATTAATTATTGTGAAGGATGACTTTCACTTCCAGAATACGTGGCCGTTGCTTTGTTACTCTCGTGTCTCTTTTGCTGCATCCAGCCATCTTGTTTCTTTAATTCTGTGCAAACTGTCAACGTAGACTTCTTATAAAATCTTGCGATGTCGGTCATTCGCATACATCTTTTGTGCTTTTCGATGATTTCCTTCTTAACTTCCTTAAATATCTCCTTCTTCTAACCGCCTTCCTTTTCAACCTTTTGAAGAGTTGAGTGCTTGGGGAGAAAAGTTTGGAGATCTGTTTTCTCTGCATACCCTACAGAGGAATGTATGATGATATTTATGTTAGAGAAGTATGTCCTCAGATGACAGAAAGGTGAAACAAAATATTGAACAAGTCAGTTGCGATAAGAAACAAAGTCAATGAGGCTTTACAAATAGCTCGTCAATTTTCAATCGGAGAGGGTAATATTGTTTTATTGAAAATAGTAATCGCCATCTAAGATTTGTAGCACGGTACATAATCTTGCTGAAATACTGCCCTCCATTTTTATTATCTTTCTCGAAAAAATGTATCTATAAATCTCGTCTCTATATTTATGTGTCGGTGTGGACACAGGTAAACACCGTTAGCTTACTAGCGTTAGTCAATTGCTATAACGTAAACCATAGATTTTATAAGAATTTAAGTCCTGAATTTGTAATTTTTAATATGTGTATATTCGTTAAAAATTTGGAAAAAATTTCAGGACCACGGTCAATCCAACACGGTCGATCCATAATCGGCATTTAACTGTATCTTAAAATTTGCATCGAATTATGAAACACTGAATACAATAAATATCTTAATACATTTAAAACTTCAACAATATGCTTCAGAATACTTTAAGATATAATAATATATTGTAGATATATCAGAGATAAAAATATATTAAAACAATGAATACAACTTAGATAAATGTACCGGACAGGTACAAAGACTGTATATAGGGTGTTGGTTGCCGCGTAGCGCTCGAAGAATCCACGTCGCGAATTCCGTAGCGAAGATCCAGTTTGAAGAAGAAGAAGAAGAGCAGGGAGAGATTCCTCTCAGACAGTCGATGTAGGGTAGCGGGTCTCAAGTAAAAACACGGTTAAATCGGTATTACTGAGAATATATTTCGAAGTGAGAAGTGAGCAGAACATGATTTCAAAATTAGGGGTCCCTCTATATTAATGGTCAGTCGGCCGTCACAAGCGCCCATTGTCCGTGAAATACGACAACTTTCGGGGTCTGGGCCCTGCTTACGCCGACTGAACCCGGACCTACTCCGATCGTACCGCTTTGCAAGTCACATATTTCCAATGCGGTCGCGAATGCGATCGGAGTCAAACAGACATACATACATATGACGTACAAATACAAGGGTCTTACATATTATTCCAGAACATATACATATACAAAACATATGATTACAAATACAGGAATTACAACATATAAGTTTAATAATACAGATCTACACACAGTGTCCTTTTCATATCACATACACACACACACACGGGTGACGGCACACGTCCGATACAGATAAATAAATATAGCTTTATTGATAACACATATCCTGGAATTACATATACTTGTATATTTTAAGATAATGGAAAATAAAATACATCACCCAAGTCGAGATACACCCCCACTAATAGAGAGCGAGCCCGGCCGTAAGGAAATCACATCTTTTCAGTCCTGTTTCATTAATAATATAATTATGTTCCTTTGTGTGTTTACGTTTCTTTCTATGAAATAAATACCTTAGTTAATTTTATGATAATTTTTTTGTTATTTCCTTTCAGATTGTAATCAGTTTTAACGCTGATGGAGTAAATTCTGAAAAAACATCAGAAGGACCTAAATTTACCCAAGAAACAGACAAAGAGGAACAAGCCATGTTTCTTTTCATAGACCGAACCTAAACTTGCCGGATGGAATTAAATAATCTTAGTAGCTAGGCCACGCACATAGTCACTTATCAAGATGCCGTCTAAGAAGAAAGAATCAAATATAATTAAACAGTTTATATCCACAAAATATAGAGAAAAAAATCTAATGAAAATTAACAATTTAGAGGAAATCGATATCAGAAATCTATATTTCGAAACTATCCAACAAATCATCAAAGCTTTATTGTCGGACGAGTCTAAATGCATTAATGACTTGTACGAGTTCATTAGCATAATTCAGAAAGCTAAACATTTTAATGTAACATCGATGAAAAATGATAAAAGAAGCACGGAAAATAAAACTAATTTAGTAATATTATGCTCCAAGTTCAATAAACCAAAGATACTTAAGCTCGTTCTCGCTAATCAACATCTTTTACGTTTATTCTCAAACGAAGAACAGGATCCACTTGCTAGCGATGTCGACGGAGAGAATCATAATGCCTTTTATTACGCATTACGCTGGAATAGCGTGGATCTTCTAAAAATTCTATTCGACGATTGGCCAAAGGATAATATGGAATGTCTCATCCGGGTATTATCAGAAACATACATTGAAATCCAACTCAGACGTGTGCCTCTCGCTACAGAAACAAAAGTATATGTGGAGACTAAATTAATCGACTCTCATTTGAATCATTCGATATCCAGTGAAAACATTCAGCCCTGCACTATCGAGGATAGGATTGAACTATTAACGCGGATTGTTAATATAATATCTACGCAAGACTCGACTGAACGAAATGTGGATGATACATTCATGTACAAGGTTCAGTTCATAGCTAAAAATATTCACATTCTCAAACGTCAGATGACATGGACGTATGTAAAGTTGCCGTGGGAAGAAATGGAGTTTTGTTTGGTTACGTTTGTAAATTCTCATACGACAGAGTCTTCGGACAACTTGTTTTTCTGGAATATTTTAAATAAAAAGAAAATTATCGAGTATTTGCAGTATTTTTTCGAGAGGCTTTCCTTAGAGAAAGATACCATTAAAACTACTAAAAATTTTATAGATCTCTCGTTGGAACGTACTCGAGTGATGGAAGATATTATCAAGCTGTCACCCAAATTCGAAATGTTGTATAAAGATTGTATAGAAGTAAGGAACATGTATTCGTTGAACAAACTTATTGACCTAATGGACCTGGCTCTATCGGCTGACGTGAAGGAGTACAAAGGTCGACTGGCCATAATACGGTGTCTGCAACTTGTCGGGGAATACCTCAAGGGTACATTAATGTCTCCTAAGCTGTCTCAAGATGTGATACATCTGCTTTTATCGTCCACTCCGCACAATACCAGGAAGGTTCTGTCGAATCTACGTGATCGCCTTTCACATTCCAAATCTCTCGCCTTTCGGACACATATAGAAGAAAATAACGATATTCTTTTCATGGAAAAGTTAGTAGGGGACCTGAGGAAAATACGAGATATCATGGTTACTTTTATGTACAACAATAAGATAAGAATGATTAAAGAACTCTTGAAAATGATCCTAAACAGCGAATCGTTGGACTTTCTGACGGAGTATAGAGACGCATTAAAGAAATTGGATATTCACGGTATTTACAAGTCGATCGAACCAAATGAAATAGAAGATCTTGTGGAGGACATGAAGCGGACTATCGGAGATATGACACTTTACGAAGAATCGCTGTTTAATGATGTAAACAGGATACTTAAAATGCGCCAAAATAAAGTTAAAAAAGACCAAAATAATTACATTAGTGCGTTGGCATTTTTAATAAGTATAAGTATTCAAAGTGAAATGAATCATATGACCGACCATAATGGCCTCAGAGATTCCAAGTTTATAGTTAATCAGTTGTTGCGGAATTTCTCCTCAGCAGAAAGTTCTGAATTGAAAACAATGACAGATGTGTATCCGCTTCTAGTAAAGATTAAAAAGAGCGCAGAATGTAGGTTACAAAGCAAAGCGCAAGATAAAATGTTTCAGATTTTCTGCAAAATTTCTATGAACTGTAACTTTTTCTGCGATAACATAAATTGGTTGGTGAATTTGAAAGAAATAGTTGATAAAGATAGAAAAAAAGGTACATTACCGAATAACAAATTAGTTATGGAGTCGTCGAATGAATCAATAGTAGCCTCGCATATATCGTGTCTTAAAAGTCTCGTGAACGATACGGCTAATAAGATGTTACACAACTTTAACGGTTTTAAGAAAGATAAAATGGTACAAGCCGCTGTAGAACTTTTGCTTCTGGACATTCTATCCTTCACGCCTAAATCTCAGAAAGACTATCCGTTTACACTAGATGAAGATATTCCTCCGATAATAGGAACAAGTTTACGTAATCACTTGGCCCACGATAATGACTTGCAGTATATTTTGCCCAGTGATCCGACAATTGCTGCGCATTATTTCGCTGTTACTCCAGAGTCTCTTCTTAAACAATATAAGGTTCGTAAGAAAAGTTTGTCTCAAATTGAAGATGATTTTAACATGAATTTATCAGTTTGCAAAACTCAAGAGAATATGATTCGCTATATTAAAGAGGGTAATGTTGAAGATTTAAAGGCTTCCATAAGGATCGGAGGAGATGTATTTTTCAAAGATAATCATTTACGTACTGCCTTACATTTTGCTGCTAAACAACCCAATGTAGAGATGATCAATTACATCTTAGAATTAGGTGTGAAAATTGAGGATACCGATATTTATGGCTTAAATCCGTTGCATGTTGCTGCCAAATTTGGGAGGGGAAAGATTGTTGATTACTTAATAAATTTAAAAGACATCGCTGTCGATATTCTGAGTAACGAATCCAGGACACCTTTGCATTATGCAGCGTTACACGGCCACAAAAGTGTTGTCCAATTTCTCTTGAATAATAACGCTAGACACTATTTGAAAGATATCCTAGGATATTCTCCGATACATTATGCTATTCATAACAATCACATTGATACCGTAAAAGTCTTATTAGAGAAGGAAACCGACGTGGATAAGAACCAAGTAGGCGGCGGCTATAGTTCTCTTCACATGGCTGCTGAAAGAGGTTTACTGAATATCGTTAAACTATTGTTGAACAAAAGGGCGAATGTCAATTTGAGAAATGACAAAAACGGCACATCAATACACAGTCCCGCTCTTAATGGACATTTTAAAGTTGTCCAAACTTTAATCTCGCACGGAGCCGATGTAAATGCCGTCATTTATAGTGGATGCACGGCATTGCACAACGCTGTAGAGAAAGGCCACGAAAATATTGTGAAGCTTCTTATAGAGAAAGGGGCGGATGTAAATGCTAAATATAAAGGTTCTAACACTACTCCACTTCACTTTGCGGCCCAAGATGGACGTTATAGTATTGCTAAAATACTTTTAGAATCTGAGGCAAATGTAGATGCCCTCGGTTCAATTGGGCAAACTCCGCTCATTTTAGCTGCTTCTAATGGCCACCAAGATATTATAGAACTTTTGTTAAAAAACAGAGCATCGATCGATCTCCGAGATATTAACAATAACACAGCGGTACATCTCAGTTGTTCCGGAGGTCATAAAGAAAGTGTACGAATATTACTCGATCACAATGCAAATATGCGTACAGTAAACACATTAAATGAATCTCCATTTCTCACCGCAACTTCCGAAGGCAAAATCGACATTGTGAAAATGTTGATAGAAAAAGGAATCAATGTAAATCATACAAACAACGAGGGCTGGTCTGCGTTACATGTAAGCATTTCGAAAGGATATAACGATATAGCGAAACTTCTGATCCATTCTGGAGCAGATACTGATTTGGAAACAAACCTCAAGTTGACTCCACTGCATGTGGCCACTTCCACTTCTGACAATTTGGATATACTTCAGTTGTTACTTAAAGAGGGAAAAGACGTGAACGTGAAAAGTCTAACGGGATTAATTCCAATACACGGAGCCGCACTCAACGGTAATCTACAAGTGGTTTTAAAGTTGATCGAAATCGGTGCTGATATCAGTGCCACAGATAAAGATGGTTTAACTCCGCTGCATTTTGCCATTTTAGGAAACCAAAAGAATATAGTCCAAGTATTATTGCAGAAAGGGGCGAAACTCGATAACACCGCCGAGTTCAGTATCACTCCGTTATCTATTGCCATTAAATGTAACTTTACGGAGATTGTAGACATTTTGATTCAAAAAGGAGCCGATGTTAATGCTTGCAACGGCTTAGCTTTAAAAACAGCAGTAGATTCTGGATTATTGAGTATAGTCAAGTCATTGTTAAAAAAAAAACACATTCAAATAAAGCCTTCACTACTGCACGCAGCTGTCTTCAATGGTTCAGTGGCCATAGTAGAAGCGTTACTAGAATCCGGGGCAGAGGTTGATTATCCTGTAGAGGGTGTCACTCCATTAATTGGCGCAGTCGCTGGAAGACATAAACATATTATTGAGATGTTACTGAAAAAAGGAGCGAACATAAATCAGAAAAACTCCACTGGAAACTCTGTATTGCATGACGCTGTGTTTTTTGAATATTATGACTTGATCGATTTACTTTTATCTTTCGGAGCTGATGTTGATGCTGTAGATTATAAGAACAGAACGGCTTTTGAACTCGCCGTAGCTAAGAATGATATAACGATCGTCGAAAGATTTTTGCAGTGTAAAAAAATAGACACTAATAAAACTGACAAGGATGGTTGGACCGTTTTACACATTGCGGCTCAAGTAGGAAGCGTAGAGAAAACACAAGTTCTTAAATCCTACGGAGCCGATATTCACATTAGAAACAAGTTGGGCTCCAAGCCGGTGCACATTGCCGCTAGAGACGGCCACAAGGGTCTTGTGGAATATTTCCTTAACAACGGGATCAATATTACAGATTTGGGGTCAGCTTACGGCACTTTGCTCCACTGTGCTGTGATAGGAGGCAATGTAGACACGATCCAATTGTTGATTGATCGAAATATTGATATTAACGCAGTCAATGTACAAGGATCGACGGCTATTCATATGTGTGTTGCTAATGGTCAGAATTCATCAAATGTCGTCAAAATATTATTAAAAAATGGAGCTGTATTCAATGCTAGTGACATATTTAAGAAGAAGCCTATAGATAATTGTATGAACGAACAAATTTTAACTATGTTTTCTACTACTGAAGAATTGTTCTCGGAAATCAAAAGTAATAATCCTTCAAAAGTTAAAAAACTTGTAGCTGAGGGAGCTTTCTTAGATGCACTAAACGTTAACCGAGTTACTCCTCTGCATTCGGCATCTTGCAAGGGCAGTAAGGAGATTGTTGACTGCCTGCTGAGCGCCGGAGCCAACCCGAATGTGCTCGGGAAGGGAGGCAGTAGACCTCTGCATTATGCGTCCAAATTTAATCATATAGAAATTGTATTCTCTTTATTAGGACACGGAGCTATGTATAACATTTTAGATGATAATCAAAAATCTCCCGAAGAATATACCACGTGTCAGGATATAAAAAAGTTGCTAAAACTTGTTGACGAGTCGTTTGTCAGTGTTCAAAGTGGTAATTGTCAAGCAGTGGAAGAGTTAAATAAAATAAAAGACAGAGGGATTCTGAGAGCTGTGTTCAACGCTCGAAACAAACAGGATAAATCTCTCATTGTGGTCGCACTTCAGAATGACTTTCCTCTAGTGAAGAAATTAAAGCAGATTCCCGTGAAAAGTATTTCCACACAGTTAAAACTGTGTGATTTGTTGCTCTGTAGAGAAAACTATAACGACGCGCTCCACATTCTGAATGATGTCTTGGAAGAAGCGATCCAATTTTTGGAAGCTTACAACCCGATTGTATTGGATATCCAAATCAGAATAGCAAAGATCTTACATAAACAAACAAAGTATTTCGATGCTTTAAAAATGTACGAAGATATCATTAAAATATACAAATCAACATTTGGAGAAGATCATAGCGAGGTTTGGAAAATTAAAAGCGCTAAAGCTCTTATATATCATAGATTAGCTAGAAATAATGAAGCGTTACAAATATATGAAGAAATACTTGGAAAGCAAATGGAACTGCTGGGAGAAAATCACGAGGACACATTGGATACACAATTCCACCTCGCTCTGGTGTTGGATGCCTTAAAAAGGTATGATGAAGCATTAGATATGAACCGGAGAGTCTACGAAAAGTGGAAACAAATTTGTGGTATCCGTGATCTCACCACCATAAGTGCAAAAAACAACATAGCGATGGTGCTCATGAGCCAAGATAAACTCGAAGAAGCTTTAGAGGAATTCAGACAAGTTCACGATATTAGGATGAAAGTGTTAGGAGCTGAAAACTCAAACACTCTACGGAGCCTCCATAATGTGGCTTCAGTCTTAATGAAACAACAGAAATTTGACGAGGCTTTTGAGTTACATCAAAAGGTTTATAATGTTCAGAAAAGAATCTTAGGGCCCACTCATCATGAGACGCTGCAATCAAAATGTTTCATGGGTTCTTCTTTATTTCTACAAAAAAAATATTTAAATGCTTTGAAAATATACAACGAAGGGTTAGACCAAATAAAAAATGCACTGGGTTCGAAACATCCAATGGTGTCGAACATCGAATTTCAAATTGTTTTAATTAATCAAAAGTTGAAATTTGAAATGCAAGAAGATTTTCTATTTCAAACACAAGTAGAGTTGTTCTCAGTCGTTAGTAATGGAGATATAGCGAAAGTCAAAGAACTAATCAAGTCCGGGGTGGACGTAAACACCAAAGATCAGGAAGGTAGAACGGCTCTGCATTTCGCAGTTGAAAAAAATCACAAGAACATTATTGATTACCTTTTAACGAGCGAAGCGGATATCAAGAAGGTTACAAAGAAAGGCAATAGTTCATTACACACAGCCGTTGCTAGAGAAAACACTGAAATTGGGACAATTTTATTGGTTCACGCTCGTGATTCTAAATATATTGATGTTGAAAAATTTGTCAATTTGAAAACTGTCACAACGGCCTCGACGTGTCTACATGTTGCTGTTAAGAAAAGCAACTTTGATTTGGTCAAATTGTTACTGTCATTCGGGGCGCATTACAATTGTAAAGATAACTTAGGCAAAACACCAAATGAGCATTGCAAACAAGTTCAAATATCCAATTTGTTAAAACTGATATCTCGTTTGTTCGATTCTGCGGTAAAAGGTGATACAGATATTTTTCGTAATCTAAACACTTTGCCTCAGGACGAGATCAGAATTGCTTTGAATGCTTTAAACGAAGATAACAGAACGCCCATCCAAGTGGCTTTGTCCAATAGTCAAAAAAAATTTGCCAATTGTTTAGTAAATGCATTAAGGCACGGTTAGTGAAACGTTTCAGTTCAAAGTGAACAGTTCAAATATATTTCTTTCTACATGTTAAAAAATTGCCTTGTTGAGTTGTTCAATAATGGGCCTTTACCAGCGATTCATTTTTTAACATTGTCCTAAGAATGAGGGCAGCAAACTTCGGCCATCACTGAAGCCGCCTATTCAAAACATTTTAAACAGCTGTGAATTTTTTTTACTATTATCACTATACCACACAGCATGAATGCTGTTAATATCTATATCAAGTTCACCTGTCAGCAGAGACAGCGAGGGAAAAGCAAAGGAAACAGAACAGCACTCCTGGGTTTGTGTGCAGGAACTAGTCCAGACGTCTCATACACTGGTTCAATGTCACAGCACTCACTACACTATTGGGCAGTATTATCATTATAGCCAGGCAGCATGAATGCTGTTAATATCTATATCAAGTTTACCTGTCATATGTTCATGGAGAGATACTCTTAGCAAGGGAAATAAATCCCTTTACAAATTATACATACTAGAAGTTACCATAATTGAATAACGTTGTAGAAAGAAATATCTATCATGGTTAAATTTAATTATTTTATATCTAATATGCAGAATTTTCAATTTTTTTAGCTCATATTTTTTGTTTTAAATCTTGTATTTTTTGATATATTAAAGAAATAATAATTATTTATAATATATGTTTTGTATACTTAGTTTATTTTACAAATAATAAATTTATATCAGCAAAAGAAAGGAGATGAACAATAATAATGGAAATGCGCGCCCGCCCGCGTGCGTGCGTGTAATATTAGTCAGTCTTTGTTATAATCAGTTGTTGGGATCTTCATTTTTCCCGCATCACTTCAATTTCTTGACAGTAAGAAGCAGCAGTAGTGGATTGTACTTGCGGTAAAAATGAATAGTGTACGATTCCCTTTGTAGACCACCACACAGTCACCGTAACTTGGAGCGGGTGCAACGACGGCTCGAGATATGAGAAAGAGTAGTTCACTAAGGTGAACAAATCTTTTTTCGGTCGTTCAGTAATATAAACTTGTTCATTGAAGCAGTTCACTATAATAGTTCATTTACTTGAATGACTTATTGTTTGCTCTCGACTTAAATACATTTTGCAAATAAAATTTAAACTTTAAATTTAGTTTCAACATCCCTGATAGATTCAGTTGTAATAATAAATTACTTTGTTATTCTTGTTACATTTCACACGGTTTATTCTGTTTGAAATAAATACAAAATAGTGACATCTATGAAATAATTCTTTGACCTATTTAATCGAAATTTATAATTTATGCTACTGGCAATGTCGTATTATTTTGTTTCTTGTTTTGCTACAACAATAGAAAAAAACTGTTGTCTAACAATGGAAGATAAATTCTGCGAGTGTTTCTGAATAGGAACAACAAATTGTACGCTTTGTAATTGTATTGTTCGCATCAAAATGTGTTTTATTGGTTAGCAGCATCCACTTAATTTAATTTTTATTTTCTTTCGACTATTTAAAAATATATATCAAAAAGTGCGCATCAACTATATGAGGTGATACAAAGTATAAACATTCAAACGTTATTATGATTTATTCAAAATAACAATCAAAAGAAGCATCCACATAGACAAACACACAGCAGGCCAAGGCCCAGGGTTGTATCTTACGCATGAAAGGACTATTAAAAAACAACATAAACATAAAAAAACGTTAAAAAAAAAGAGTTCATTGTAATTTATTTTAACAAACACTGTTTATTCCACTTTTTAACAAACACTGTTTATTCCACAAAAAAAAAAAAAAAAAAAAAAAGTGGAATAAACAGTGTTTGTTAAAATAAATTACAATGTCTTTAAACCTCCACAACGTTAATGCCTTAACTATAAACAAAAAAGAGTTCACTCGCATTATACATCCACTTAATACAAGAAAATTTCACTTAAAGCAAAAATGAATTAGCGTGCTTAAGCAAAATGCCCCTATTCCCGCTTTAAGCGACTGATTGATCAGTTAATGCGGTTACCACTGACTCATTCAGAAGAGCTAAGCGAGAGTGATCTCGTTTAATAGAAGAACAGTGCGTATTAAGAAGAAGAACATAAAGATTGTGAGCAAGAACAAGAAGATTGTTAAGAAGTTAACTGCAAACTATTTTACAACTAAACTACTCGTACAAAGTGTAACTAAATGAATATTAACAATAAGATGAGAATTAAATGTGTGGTAAGTGAGCGAATTATTACAGTTTAAATGGCCACTATCGATGTGCATATACTGTACATATATTTTATTACAAGTTAATCTTATTTCGGTTAGTAAAATGAATGATGCTGGATGTATTGATGTGGAATGCGAAGATTTGCGGAGAGTAATATTTTTGTTTGTTTCTTAACCTTTCCTGTCCTGTGATGTGTAACTAGTACACATTGCTTTTAAAACCTTTAATATCTCGATAAATATAATTAATATTGAGTTCAGATTTTAGGTATTCCTCCGTAGTACATTTACACATTGAATGAAAAAAATAATATTAATAATAATTACTACTTATCGGCCACATCAGAAATATTTTGTGACAATAGGGAATAAATTCACCAATACAATCAAATGTGTGACGTAGGTATATTCATTCTAAAAAAATGCTACGGTCGAGGAAGCGACGCTATTCACGTCTCACTCTCACTCTATTTCGGTATATGGAAAAGCAAGAAATAGAATCTCAGTTCTCTCGCTTCAGTAACTTGCGGGCTTTCGCTTGAGGTAGTCCCTTCGCCTGTTTTGTGAACGTCGGCTGATGTATTTTTCATGTTTTCAGCAATAAAATTTCAATTATTATCACTTTTGGCTTCAAATTTAATTGACTTAAGGGATTGGCTATGAATATTCTTATTTTTCTGATTTTAAATCGCTCATTTTTATATGTGTATTGAATACACAGCATCGGAATGCGTAGAGTTTTTTAGCACAGGAAGGGAAAGGTCAATGGGAAAGTATTTAGAGAACAGGAGAAAAAAATATGTTGGAGATCTCCCTCCTCCTGGCCACACTCACACACAAACAAGAATCTCTAATACGGAGTCCGGCCAGGTGGACAGGGGAAAGACAATGTCAAAACGTGTTCAACTTATAATTGCTGTTACTCTCCGAGTGCTTCTATATAATATTTAGGAAACCAGGGCTTGACTGGAATATGGGGTTGAATTGATGCGTATCTTTTTCCTTTGGTGCGGCTCCAGACATTCCAGTGATTTGCCCACTCCTCCATCACCGAGGAGTGTGCCAAAGGTAATAAGTCTTGTGCAGTAACTAGCGTTAGTCAATAGGTTTAATATTGACCATAAGATTTATAACAGTAAAGATCCTTGCTTTTTAATTTTCATGTAAAAAATTTGGAAAAACATATTTTTCGGGATTAATACAGAGGAACACGGTTAATCCCACTCATGGACAATTCAGCCAATGATAATCGGCGCTCGTCTGAATTTTAGTGACAATTTTATTGTATGTAGTGAAACACGCATGTGGAAAAAACTAAGAGGAGCCGAATAAATGCTGTAGAAATATGTGCTTTGAGATGAATACATGGAGTGACAATGTATGACAATTTGGAATTTAGTTATTACAGATGAATGTGAACTTAAGGCTGAGATAGTTTAGGCATGTGGAACGAATGAATGAAGAAAGACTAAACATATTGAGTGCAAATGTGTGTGGAAGACATTGAGAGGAAGAGTAAGGAAAGTACGGTTGGATCAAGTGAATGGTATTCTGAAAGAAGGAAACGTAGACAGAGAAATGGTAGAAGGTGTATGGATGTGAAGAAGCAAAGGATGTGCATCAAGATAAGAAAGTCTAGCGAGATGGTATGTATAATATACTGCGTAAAAGACACAGTTGTGTATTATCTGTGGACACTAATAATTGAAGGGCTCAACAGTAAATAATGGTAAGGCACATGTGTCACACTTGGAGATATTAAGAAAACAAGTCTATAAAATCTTGAAATTTATTTATTAAAAAATAATGTAATTTTAAAAAGTATGAGGTTTTAAGACTTCTGTTTGAATATTAGATTTTTTAATTATACCCTTAACCAGTGCTTTTTTGCGGTGGAGCGGCGCTCCACCACCTTTTTACGTTGTACAAAAAGTTTGACAAGAAGTGAGCTCCGGCACATTAAAAAAAAAAAAAAACGCTGAACGCTTTTTTTGTGCGCGCAATGGAGTGGCGCTCCACAACCGTTTAATAAGGTTTACAAAAAGCTTGACAAGAAGTGAGCTCCGGCACCTATTTTTTTTTAAAGCACTGCTCTTAACTATCTAATTTGTAATTTTGAAACTCGTTTTTTGTAATTTTGTCGCATACCATTATTTACTATCGAGCCCTTCAATTATGAAAGAAAAGTTGGTTGATTGGAAGAAATTTATTCAAAGGAATAAACTCGTTAGATCTTTATGTTCTGTATAAAAATGTCAGATAAATAAATAATTATCTCTATTTAAAAACGTTTACATTTCAAATCGGCATATGGCGAAACGTCAAACATTAAAATGTCATTCCGTAACGTTGGCAGGCTCTGTTATTTACGATTGAAAATTCGGTTGTCATAAATAAGTTATTTTCAATATCCGTATCATACAATAAAAGATTTCGACTAAAATTCGCCGCATAAAGTAACGCTCATACATTTGATCAGATTTTTTCATTCCGCGCCTTCGGTGAGTCAGTTTTTTCCCCGTATACATATTAATACCACTTTGCACTTGTGACTATCTTCATACATGTTTGCAGTCTGTAACTAGACAGGAGCAGGCGCAGGCCTCACTGGGACTCTGAAATGGAACTGAAAAAAAATGTCTATAGTTCGGAAAATCTAGGATAAGTCGTATGACAGCTCACAAATTTGCCCCAATACAACCTTGTAACCATTTTCAGTAATTTTAATTATTTTATCAACTTTAATGTAAGCCTCAATTCTAATAAAAAGCAACTTATTTAGGTAAATACATTACATAAAACTAACAATAATGACAAATTAATACATCTTGTCACAAATTAGCAAAAATGTGGCAGTTTGTTAAAATCAAATTATATTTGGTGACGTTTGTCAAAAGTTACTACGTTTGTCTGCATTGGCTAGGGATGGGGTATTCGATAATTGGATTTTCGATTTTTTTATACATAAATCGTATATAGTATTAATCCATAGTGGATTAATACTATAAGATATTTGGCCTATTTAAAGATACATACACATCATACAATACATTAGAAAGTCAGTATAATGAAAATTAGGAATTAAAACGTCAGTTTAAAGAAAAACAATTGTTCGATTTATAAAAAAACTATTCTATTTACAAAAAAAAATGATTTTACCTCATCCCTTTGTGACATGACGTTTTAAACGTCGCACGGTTCATCCTAGACTTTCTGTTTCCAGTTCTGTAACTAGACAGAAGCAGGCGCAGGCCTCACTGGGGCGGGGCTCTGAAATGGAACTGAAAAAAAAGTGTCTAATATCCATAGCAAGCGAGAGACGTAGAATAGATGCATTTGAAATGTGGTGCTGGAGGATGTTACATATTCCTTGGACAGCAAGGCGAACTAACGCCTCCATTCTGGAGGATGTTACATATTCCTTGGACAGCAAGGCGAACTAACGCCTCCATTCTGGAGGATGTTACATATTCCTTGGACAGCAAGGCGAACTAACGCCTCCATTCTGGAGGATGTTACATATTCCTTGGACAGCAAGGCGAACTAACGCCTCCATTCTGGAGGATGTTACATATTCCTTGGACAGCAAGGCGAACTAACGCCTCCATTCTGGAGGATGTTACATATTCCTTGGACAGCAAGGCGAACTAACGCCTCCATTCTGGAGGATGTTACATATTCCTTGGACAGCAAGGCGAACTAACGCCTCCATTCTGGAGGATGTTACATATTCCTTGGACAGCAAGGCGAACTAACGCCTCCATTCTGGAGGATGTTACATATTCCTTGGACAGCAAGGCGAACTAACGCCTCCATTCTGGAGGATGTTACATATTCCTTGGACAGCAAGGCGAACTAACGCCTCCATTCTGGAGGATGTTACATATTCCTTGGACAGCAAGGCGAACTAACGCCTCCATTCTCGAAGAACTGAGAGTCACCGACAGATTGTCGACAATATGCCTTAGATTATTTGGGCACATTACTCGTGGATAGAGAGGTTTGTGGTTGCTGAAACGACGACGCACAAGAAGAAAAACCCCAATACGTTGTACTGACCAAGTGAGCGATGCAACTGGACTACACTTAACAACTGCCCTTCGAGCCGCTGAGTGCAGAGGTGGATGGAGAAGAGTCGTCAGAGGCTATCATGGGAGTTATGAAGCTAGATTATGAGCTACACGATAGGGTGATGACATTAAACAAAGGTTTGTCAATCAACTAAAGGTTCGCTATTTTTCCTAATAGTTATTTGTATATTTATAGACAAGTCTGTAGATATTTACTAATATGATAAAGCGAAAACCTTGAAACCGGTAGGGTTATACTGTTATAAGTGGATTAAACAGACCAAACAAATAACAATGTCTTTAATTAAAATTTAGAAAGTTAATTTTCATAATAAAAATTACAATAATTAATACATATTGTAAATGATATATCTTATATGGTATACACATTATTTGCATAATTGAAGGATCAAATCTAAAAAAACTTTGTAGTCATTTTGTACAACTTGAAAAAGTTGTTGCCGAAATGTTTAGTTCTTTGTTTATAAAGTTCGCGATCTTTGAATTTTTGTATGTAAGTTCTTTTTTCATTTTTTTTGGTAATTTTAAGTAATTTTTTTACCTCACTGGGAAACTTTTTTTTTTTTTTTTTTTATATCGAAATCGGACTATTTTATGTATACTCGTAATAGTGAACAAAAACTAGGTACTCGTACATATTTCTTCTTTATTTCTTGCTGTGTAGTGAAATATTTTTTTGCATATTGGATATTGGTCTAGTGTAAATATGAGTGTGTGACAACCCTGAAGAAATTTCGAATTTTAAATTTGAATTTTTATTAATAAAAACTGTTTTAAACTCGTCCAGTGCTGAGAACACGCGTGGCGTGTCCATGTGAACATCTGCTTCATGCTCAGAACACGCGCGGCGTGTCCATGCCTAAATATTGTTAGTATGTATATTACATCAGCATATGATATTTGTTATTACTTCGGAAGATTCTGTCGCATTCGGGCGTTTGCGCATGTGCAACGCATTGTAAAGTTGAAGTTACACCCGCAGTTGTAAATAATATTTTTTCTTGTGAGACTTGATAATAAAAATAATTGGACTATTTCTCTAGCGCTGTTTTGTGAAAAGGTCACTCACTGCAAGGGATATTTTGTTTATGTTTTCTAGTTATTTTCAATTTTGAATGAGTGACATAGTGAATTGTGAGCAAAAATAAGTGCCTTTTGAAAAATATATTATATTATAGTAATTGGTGTATACATAGTGATATTTAGTAACATATAAGTTTCCTTTTTGATTTTACGAAAAAAATACGTTTACTAAAAATACGAAAATATCACGGGCTGCAACTATTCAAATATATTGCGCACTGATCGGCTGTCATGCAAATTGTCTCAGCATTGAAAGAGTTAAGTGTTATATTTCACAATCTCTTTTAAGTCAATAATTAGTTCTGTGTATTTTTTAAGAAAAATAATGGAATTTGATCGAGCTATTTTTTGCAAATTACTTTCGGTTTGACGGGATACCGTGTTTTTTTTTTTGCGGCCAAAAAAGATTAAAATCATGCCAAGATCGATTGGTAGATCACAATCGACTGGTTGGGTACCACAACTGGTATAATCGAAAGAATTCACAAAAAAATATTTCCTAAAAATAAAATGTTGCATATGGCATATGGAGGGCTAGTGGCGGCACTGTATGTTTGATACCGGTTATTTATCATTTTTCCAGGAAATAATTCGGTTTGTTCGTCTGTAAATTGTACAGTGATGCAATTCGATGCAAATGTACCATTGTGATTCAATGTATATACTAATATATTGAGCCCGTATCAGGCTGAGTTCAAGGGGGAAAGTGAATCAATTTGACAGGAATATTTATAGTATTTACCTAACGATATCAATAGGAAATATTATCAACCAAGCAAGTGCCAAATGATTGTTTAAAAAGTTATTTTTGAAAAAAAGTTTTTGAAAAAAAACGCAATTATTTTTTAAATATTTTATATTTCGCTTCTGCCACTTGCATCCATACACCTTGTCACGCATAATCTCCCATTACAAAGGATTTTCACTGCATCCATACACCTTTTCACGCATTATTTACCATCACAAAGATTTTTCACTCTTAAATATTCATGTCGTGATTTGCGACAACGTCAAAACTATATCATCATCGCATCGTGTGTAGGTATCGGGTAGGCAGAAAGAACAGATCTCCATTCAATTATATCCTGGCGTAAATTTTCTCTTACATACATACATTTTATCACGCTGTGTCCTTGCGTGAGTACGAAGAGGGAACAGATCTCCATTTTTGAAGTGAAACTTCTATTGGTGCGGTAGGTCAAATTGTCCTGAACGTCACGAAAAGTGAAACGGTGTATTATGTTATTATTATTATTAAATATTTTATTTATTAATAAATTATTTTAATATTAATAATTATTTATTATTAATAATATGTAATTAATATTATTAAGTGTATTATATATTATTAAAATTATTATTTATTATTAAAAATAAAATATTTTTGTTACATATTATTTTATATTTATTTATTCAATAATTACTGTTATTTTATTTCATATTTATATGTTATTTTATTTCATATTTATTTTAATATATAATTTATATTTAATATAATTAATTAAAAATATAATATAGTAATATTATTAATAGTATAATAAAAATTATATAATAATAAATAATTTAATAATTATTTAAAAATAATTAATAAATAACATAAAAATATTAATTTATTTAATATTAAAAAATATAAATTTAATATTGATACCTGTATTATATTACTATTATTTATTATTAAAAATATATATATATTTTTTAAAATTTTAATTAAGAGATTTTCTTGAATTAAATTCCTCATAACCATTTCCTAAGCCTATTTTAAAAAAATCGTTAACAAATGGAAAAAAAGCAATGCATAAAACCAACTTTCCCTAGGAGCTAAGAAGTTTCACTTCTACTGCGCGAGAGTCTCACGCATCTGTATTTTCTATCCAAGAGCAAAACTTTCGCCTCCTCCATATTCATACATCTCGTCATGCACAATCTTCTATTATTCATACTTCTCACTTTACCTTCTTTCTAAATTTGAACCATTTAGTATAGCCACATTTTCCTCGGCCTACCTCTTTCACACACACCTTGCACTTCTGACTTGTATATTCACTTAGTCATTCTTTCATCTTTCATTCCCTCCACATGTCCAAACCATCTTAAGCTCCTTTCTTGATCTTATTTTAAAACATCCATTTTTCCCATGCATTCATTTAGGATGTCTTCATTTCGCCTTCTTTCAAACATTGACACTCCACAAATTTTCCTTTCTGTTATAAAGCCGAAGTTAGCCGATTATGGCTGACAGTCTCTTTCTTAACCCCGATGTGTATTACTTACCGCCAGATACTGTATGTGAGTGCTACATGAACTTTGTAAAAGGTTACTATACGAGTACTTCAGAAAGTCTAGGATGAACCGTGCGACGTTTGTCCCAAAGGGATGGGGTAAAATAGTTTTTTTTTACAAATCGAATAGTTTTTTTATGAATCGAACAATTGTTTTTCTCTAAACTGACGTTTTAATTCCTAATTTTCATTATACTGACTTTCTAATGTATTGTATGATTTGTATCTATCTTTAAATAGGTCAAGATCCACTATGAATTAATACTAATTACGAACATTTAAAAATTGATTTTCGAAATTCCAGTTATCGAATACCCCATCCCTAGCCAATGCAGACTAACGTAGTGACTTTTGACAAATGTCACCAAATATTATTTGATTTTAAGGAACTGCCACATTTTTGCTAATTTGTGACAAGATGTATTAATTTGTCATTATTGTTAGTTTTATGTAATGTATTTGCCTAAATAACTTGCTATTTATTAGAATCGAGGCTTATATTAAAGTTGATAAAATAATTAAAATTACTGAAAATCATTACAAGGTTGTATTGGGGTAAATTTGTGAGCTGTCATACGGTTCATCCTAGATTTTCCGAACTATAGTAAGATAAATCCAGGTGGAACGCGTGAATTATAGAAATTTTGCGGTGCGGTAATATTTAAAAGAAGAATTAATAAGAATGTTAGAAATGAATGCACGAGACAAGGGGAATGTACCTACTCAGTAAGATCAAGGCGGGTATTTAGGTAGGTTGAAGATGTTGAAAGGATTAATGTAACGTGTTGTACAGACAGTAGTTTCGTATATCTCAGATAGATGTCGTTAGGATAACATTTTCGTTAATAACTTCATTCCAAACATTCTGAATGTATATTATTATGAAAGGTATTGGAATGACTAAGCGAGTGTACAAATCAGAAGTGCAAGGTGTGCGTGGAAGAGGCAGACATAAGAAAATGTAGCTGGTGTTATGTCAGAAGTCGGGAGAAGATGATGAAAAATACGCACAACATTGTATTCGGGAGACTTATACAATTCATTGTACTTCAGCATATCACAGAAATATATTTACGGGATGGAACGTCATAGTGACCTCTTTCCTCCCTAGTGCTAACGTCCCTAAGAAATTTGGACCTTATGGACCCTTAATATACCTATTTTGGCGAAAGAGCTATCTTCATCTCTCTCCAATTGCAAGTGTATGAAGAGTACTTGTCGAAGTTTATGTGTATGAAGAGTACTTGTCGAAGAATACTTGTCGAAGTTTATGGTGACGCTGGTCCAACTGATAAATCATGTAGGGAATAGTTTCAAGGATGGAGATTTCAGCGTCGAAGACAAGCCTCGCTCTGGACAGCCAAAAAAAATTCCAGGACAAAGAATTAGAGGCATTACTTGAAGATCAGAGTCAAACGCAAGAGGAGCTTGCAGAATCATTGGGAGTGACTCAACAACAGCCGTTTCCGTACGATTGAGAGCCATGGGAATGATTCAAAAACAAGGAAATTGGGTGCCTTATGAACTGAAACCGAGAGACGTTGAAAGGCGATTTTTCACTTGCGAGCAGCTGATTCAAAGGCAACAAAGAAATGGTTTTTTTCATCGGATTGTAACTGGAGATGAGAAGTGGATATTCTACGACAACCCCAAGAAGAAAAAATACTACGCTAAGCCCGGTCAATTGTTGCCATCGACCTCAACATCAACACCAAAACCGAACATACATGGTTCGAAGATCATGCTCTGTATCTGGTGGGACCAAAGGGGTGTTGTTTACTATGAGGTGCTGAAACCTGGTGATTCCATTACGGGCGATCGGTATCGGCTATAATTAATTCGTTTGAGCCGTGCATTGCGAGAAAAACGGCCGGAATACGAGCAAAGACGTGATAAAGTTATTCTTCTTCATGACAATGCTCGGCCTCATGTCGCAAAAGTCGTAAAAAAATATTTGGAAACGCTCAAATGGGATGTTTTACCGCACCCGCCGTATTCCTCGGACATTACTCCCAATATCTATCTCGAAAAAAAAATTCTATCAATTGCTTCTCTATATTTTCATGTCGGTGAGGACGTGGGTAAACACCGCTAGCTTACTAGCGTTCGTCAATTGCTATAATCTAAACCATGAATTTTATAAGAATTTAAGTCCTTAATTTGTAATTTATAATATGTGGATAGTCGTTAAAAATTTGGAAAAAATTTCAGGTCAATCTAACTCGCGGATAATTGAGCTCCGAATAATCGGCATTTAACTGTATCTTAAAATTTGCTTCGAAGTATGAAGCACTGAATACAATAAGTTACATGTATACTTATGCTTCAGAATACTTATATAATAATATACAGGTTGATCGCGGGGGATTTCGCGATCATCGGGGGATTAAAAAAAAACATTTAAAAATTCGATAAAACACTTTATTAATAAAATAAACATTATTAATAACAAAAACAATATCATACATAACATAATTCATTCATTTTGTTACGCGTTGTAAAAAAGAATCTAGATTCCCTTGTTTGACCTCTCTACATTTATTATGTAAAATTTACCGATAATTGTCAAATAATCCGTTACAACCGCCCTTTACAGCACTCACTCACTCGTAATCTTCGTCATTTTCTTTAAATGAAGTTCTTTTTCAGCCCAGTTTCATTAATAATATAATTATGTTCCTTTGTAGGTTTACGTTTTTTTCTATGAAATAAATACCTTAGTAAATTTTATGATAATTTTATTTGTTATTTCCTTTCAGATTGTAATCAGTTTTAACGCTGATGGAGTAAATTCAGAAAAAAGAAACATCAGAAGCAGCTTAATTTACCCAAGAAACAGACAAAGAGGAACAAGCCACGTCTCTCTTCATAGATCGAACCCAAACCTACCGGAAGGAATTCAATAATCTTAGTAGCTAGGCCACGGACGTCGTCACTTACCAAGATGCCGTCTAAGAAGAAAGAATCAAATATAATGAAACAGTTTATATCCGCAAAATATAGAGAAAAAACTCTAATAAAAATTAACAATTTAGATGAAATCGATATCAGAAATCTATATTTCGAAACTATCCAACAAATCAGCAAAGCAATATTGTCGGACGAGTCGAAATGCATTAATGACTTGTATGAGCTCATTAGCATAATTCAGAAAGTTAAGCATTTTAATGTAACATCGATAAAAAATGATAAACGAAGCTCGGAAAATAAAACTAATTTAGTAATATTATGCTCCAAGTTCAATAAACCAAAGATACTTAAGCTCGTTCTCGCTAATCAACATCTTTTACGTTTATTCTCAAACGAAGAACAGGATCCACTTGCTAGCGATGTCGACGGAGAGAATCATAATGCCTTTTATTACGCATTACGCTGGAATAGCGTGGATCTTCTAAAAATTCTATTCGACGATTGGCCAAAGGATAATATGGAATGTCTCATCCGGGTATTATCAGAAACATACATTGAAATCCAACTCAGACGTGTGCCTCTCGCTACAGAAACAAAAGTATATGTAGAGACTAAATTAATCGACTCTCATTTGAATCATTCGATATCCAGTGAAAACATTCAGCCCTGCACTATCGAAGATAGGATTGAACTATTAACGCGGATTGTTAATATAATATCTACGCAAGACTCGACTGAACGAAATGTGGATGATACATTCATGTACAAGGTTCAGTTCATAGCTAAAAATATTCACATTCTCAAGCGTCAGATGATGTGGACGTATGTAAAGTTGCCGTGGGAAGAAATGGAGTTTTGTTTGGTTACGTTTGTAAATTCTCATACGACAGGGTCTTCGGACAACTTGTTTTTCTGGAATATTTTAAATAAAAAGAAAATTATCGAGTATTTGCAGTATTTTTTCGAGAGGCTTTCCTTAGAGAAAGATGCCATTAAAACTGCTAAAAATTTTATCGATCCCTCGTTGGAACGTACTCGAGTGATGGAAGATATTATCAAGCTGTCACCCAAATTCGATATGTTGTATAAAGATTGTATAGAAGTAAGGAACATGTGTTCGTTGATCAAACTTATTGACCTAATGGACCTGGCTCTATCGGCTGACGTGAAGGAGCACAAAAGTCGACTGGCCATAATACGGTGTCTGCAACTTGTCGGGGAATACCTCAAGGGTACATTAATGTCTCCTAAGCTGTCTCAAGATGTGATACATCTGCTTTTATCGTCCACTCCGCACAATACCAGGAAGGTTCTGTCGAATCTACGTGATCGCCTTTCACATTCCAAATCTCTCGCCTTTCGGACACATATAGAAGAAAATAATGATATTCTTTTCATGGAAAAGTTAGTAGGGGACCTGAGAAAAATACGAGATATCATGGTTACTTTTATGTACAACAATAAGATAAGAATGATTAAAGAACTCTTGAAAATGATCCTAAACAGCGAATCGTTGGACTTTCTGACGGAGTATAGAGACGCATTAAAGAAATTGGATATTCACGATATTCACAAGTCGATCGAACCAAATGAAATAGAAGATCTTGTGGAGGACATGAAGCGGACTATCGGAGATATGACACTTTACGAAGAATCGCTGTTTAGTGATGTAAACAGGATACTTCAAATGCGCCAAAATAAAGTTAAAAAAGACCAAACTAATTACATTAGTGCGTTGGCATTTTTAATAAGTATAAGTAGTACTAGTGAAATCAGTCATATGACCGACCATAATGGCGTCAGAATTTCCAAGTTTATGGTTAATCATTTGTTGCGAAATTTCTCCTCAGCAGAAAGTTCTGAAGAGAAAACAATGAGAGATGTGTATCCGCTTCTAGTAAAGATTACAAAGAGCGCAGAATGTAGGTTACAAAGCAAAGCGCAAGATAAAATGTTGCAGATTTTCTGTAAAATTTCTATGAACTGTAACTTTTTAAGCGATCATATAAACTGGTTGGTAAATTTGAAAGAAATAGTTGATAAAGATAGAAAAAAAGGTGCATCACCGAATAGCAAATTAGTTACGGAGCCGTCGAATGAAACAATAGTAGCCTCGCATATATCGTGTCTTAAAAGTCTCGTGAACGATACGGCTAATGAGATGTTACACAACTTTAACGGTTTTAAGAAAGATAAGATGGTACAAGCCGCTGTAGAACTTTTGCTTCTGGACATTCTGTCCTTCACGGCTAAATCTCAGAAAGACTATCCGTTTACACTAGATGAAGATATTCCTCCGATAATAGGAACAAGTTTACGTAATCACTTGGCCCACGATAATGACTTGCAGTATATTTTGCCCAGTGATCCGACAATTGCTGCGCATTATTTCGCTGTTACTCCAGAGTCTCTTCTTAAAGAATATAAGATTCGTAAGAAAAGTTTGTCTCAAATTGAAGATGATTTTAACATGAATTTATCAGTTTGCAAAACTCAAGAGAATATGATTCGCTATATTGAAGAGGGTAATGTTGAAGATTTAAAGGCTTCCATAAGGATCGGAGGAGATGTATTTTTCAAAGATAATCATTTACGTACTGCCTTACATTTTGCTGCTAAACAACCCAATGTAGAGATGATCAATTACATCTTAGAATTAGGTGTGAAAATTGAGGATACCGATATTTATGGCTTAAATCCGTTGCATGTTGCTGCCAAATTTGGGAGGGGAAAGATTGTTGATTACTTAATAAATTTAAAAGACATCGCTGTCGATATTCTGAGTAACGAATCCAGGACACCTTTGCATTATGCAGCGTTACACGGTCACAAAAGTGTTGTCCAATTTCTCTTGAATAATAACGCTAGACACTATTTGAAAGATATCCTAGGATATTCTCCGATACATTATGCTATTAATAACAATCACATTGATACCGTAAAAGTCTTATTAGAGAAGGAAACCGATGTGGATAAGAACCAAATAAGCGGCGGCTATAGTTCTCTTCACATGGCTGCTGAAAGAGGTTTTCTGAATATTGTTAAACTATTATTGAACAAAAGGGCGAATGTCAATTTGAGAAATGACAAAGACGGCACATCAATACACAGTCCCGCTCTTAATGGACATTTTGAAATTGTCCAAACTTTAATCTCGCACGGAGCCGATGTAAATGCCGTCATTTATAGTGGATGTACGGCATTGCACAACGCTGTAGAGAAAGGCCACGAAAATATTGTTAAGCTTCTTATAGAGAAAGGGGCGAATGTAAATGCTACGTATAAAGGTTGTAACACTACTCCACTTCACTTTGCGGCCCGAGATGGACGTTATAGTATTGCTAAAATACTTTTAGAATCTGAGGCAAATGTAGATGCCCTCGGTTCAATTGGGCAAACTCCGCTCATTTTAGCTGCTTCTAATGGCCACCAAGATATTATAGAACTTTTGTTAAAAAACAGAGCATCGATCGATCTCCGAGATATTAACAATAACACGGCGTTACATCTGAGTTGTTCCGGAGGTCATAAAGAAAGTGTACGAATATTACTCGATCACAATGCAAACATGCGTACAGTAAACATATTAAATGAATCTCCATTTCTCACCGCAACTTCCGAAGGCAAAATCGACATTGTGAAAATGTTGATAGAAAAAGGAATCAATGTAAATCATACAAACAACGAGGGTTGGTCTGCGTTACATGTAAGCATTTCAAAAGGATATAACGATATAGCGAAACTTCTGATCCATTCTGGAGCCGATACTGATTTGGAAACAAACCTCAAGTTGACTCCACTGCATGTGGCCACTTCCACTTCTGACAATTTGGATATACTTCAGTTGTTACTTAAAGAGGGAAAAGACGTGAACGTGAAAAGTCTAACGGGATTCATTCCAATACACGGAGCCGCACTCAACGGTAATCTACAAGTGGTTTTAAAGTTGATCGAAATCGGTGCTGATATCAGTGCCACAGATAAAGATGGTTTAACTCCGCTGCATTTTGCCATTTTAGGAAACCAAAAGAATATAGTCCAAGTATTATTGCAGAAAGGGGCGAAACTCGATAACACCGCCGAGTTCAGTATCACTCCGTTATCTATTGCCATTAAATGTAACTTTACGGAGATTGTAGACATTTTGATTCAAAAAGGAGCCGATGTTAATGCTTGCAACGGCTTAGCTTTAAAAACAGCAGTGGATTCTGGATTATTGAGTATAGTCAAGTCATTGTTAAAAAAAAAACACATTCAAATAAAGCCTTCACTACTGCACGCAGCTGTCTTCAATGGTTCAGTGGCCATAGTAGAAGCGTTACTAGAATCCGGGGCAGAGGTTGATTATCGTGTAGAGGGTGTCACTCCATTAATTGGCGCAGTCGCTGGAAGACATAAACATATTATTGAGATGTTACTGAAAAAAGGAGCAAACATAAATCAGAAAAGCTCCACTGGAAACTCTGTATTGCATGACGCTGTGTTTTTTGAATATTATGACTTGATCGATTTACTTTTATCCTTCGGAGCTGATGTTGATGCTGTAGATTATAAGAACAGAACGGCTTTTGAACTCGCCGTAGCTAAGAATGATATAACGATCGTCGAAAGATTTTTGCAGTGTAAAAAAATAGACACTAATAAAACTTACAAGGATGGTTGGACCGTTTTACACATTGCGGCTCAAGAAGGAAGCGTAGAGAAAACACAAGTTCTTATGTCCTACGGAGCCGATATTCACATTAGAAACAAGTTGGGCTCCAAGCCGGTGCACATTGCCGCTAGAGACGGCCACAAGGGTCTTGTGGAATATTTCCTTAACAACGGGATCAATATTACAGATTTGGGGTCAGCTTACGGAACTTTGCTCCACTGTGCTGTGATAGGAGGCAATGTAGACACGATCCAATTGTTGATTGATCGAAATATTGATATTAACGCAGTCAATGTACAAGGATCGACAGCTATTCATGTGTGTGTTGCTAATGGTCAGAATTCATCAAATGTCGTCAAAATATTATTGAAAAATGGAGCTGTATTCAATACTAGTGACATATTTAAGAAGAAGCCTATAGATAATTGTATGAACGAACAAATTTTAATTATGTTTTCTACTACTGAAGAATTGTTCTCGGAAATCAAAAGTAATAATCCTTCAAAAGTTAAAAAACTTGTAGCTGAGGGAGCTTTCGTAGATGCACTAAATGTTAACCGAGTTACTCCTCTGCATTTGGCATCTTGCAAGGGCAGTAAGGAGATTGTTGACTGCCTGCTGAGCGGTGGAGCCAATCCGAATGTGCTCGGGAAGGGAGGCAGTAGACCTCTGCATTATGCGTCCAAATTTAATCATATAGAAATTGTATTCTCTTTATTAGGACACGGAGCTATGTATAACATTTTAGATGATAATCAAAAATCTCCCGAAGAATATACCACGTGTCAGGATATACAAAAGTTGCTAAAACTTGTTGACGAGTCGTTTGTCAGTGTTCTAAGTGGTAATTGTCAAGCAGTGGAAGAGTTAAAGAAAATAAAAGACAGAGGGATTCTGAGAGCTGTGTTCAACGCTCGAAACAAACAGGATAAATCTCTCATTGTGGTCGCACTTCAGAATGACTTTCCTCTAGTGAAGAAATTAAAGCAGATTCCCGTGAAAAGTATTTCCACACAGTTAAAACTGTGTGATTTGTTGCTCTGTGGAGAAAACTATACGGACGCACTCCACATTCTGAATGGTGTCTTGGAAGAAGCGATCCAATTTTTGGAAGCTTACAACCCGATTGTATTGGATATCCAAATCAGAATTGCAACGATCTTATATAAACAAACAAAGTATTTCGATGCTTTAAAAATGTACAAAGATATCGTTAAAATATACAAATCTACATTCGGAGAAGATCATAGCGAGGTTTGGAAAACAAAAAATACTATAGCTCTTATATATCATAGATTAGCCAGAAATAATGAAGCGTTACAAATATATGAAGAAATACTTGGAAAGCAAATGGAACTGCTGGGAGAAAATCACGAGGACACATTGGATACACAATTCCACCTCGCTCTGGTGTTAGATGCCTTAAAAAGGTATGACGAAGCATTAGATATGAACCGGAGAGTCTACGAAAAGAGGAAACAAATTTGTGGTATCCGTGATCTCACCACCATAAGTGCAAAAAACAACATAGCGATGGTGCTCATGAACCAAGATAAACTCGAAGAAGCTTTAGAGGAATTCAGACAAGTTCACGATATTAGGATGAAAGTGTTAGGAGCTGAAAACTCAAACACTCTACGGAGCCTCCATAATGTGGCTTCAGTCTTAATGAAACAACAGAAATTTGACGAGGCTTTTGAGTTACATCAAAAGGTTTATAATGTTCAGAAAAGAATCTTAGGGCCCACTCATCACGAGACGCTGCAATCAAAATGTTCCATGGGTTCTTCTTTATTTCTACAAGGAAAACATTTAAATGCTTTGAAAATATACAACGAAGGGTTAGACCAAATAAAAAATGCACTGGGTTCGAAACATCCAATAGTGTCGAGTATCGAATTTCAAATTGTTTTAATTAATCAAAAGTTGAAATATGAAATGCAAGAAGATTTTCTATTTCAAACACAAGTAGAGTTGTTCTCAGGCTTTTGAGTTACATCAAAAGGTTTATAATGTTCAGAAAAGAATCTTAGGGCCCACTCATCACGAGACGCTGCAATCAAAATGTTCCATGGGTTCTTCTTTATTTCTACAAGGAAAACATTTAAATGCTTTGAAAATATACAACGAAGGGTTAGACCAAATAAAAAATGCACTGGGTTCGAAACATCCAATAGTGTCGAGTATCGAATTTCAAATTGTTTTAATTAATCAAAAGTTGAAATATGAAATGCAAGAAGATTTTCTATTTCAAACACAAGTAGAGTTGTTCTCAGTCGTTAGTAATGGAGATATAGCGAAAGTCAAAGAACTAATCAAGTCCGGGGTGGACGTAAACACCAAAGATCAGGAAGGTAGAACGGCTCTGCATTTCGCAGTTGAAAACAATCACAAGAACATTGTTGATTATCTTTTAACGAGCGAAGCAGATATCAATAAGGTTACGACGAAAGGCAATAGTTCATTACACACAGCCGTTGCTAGAGAAAACACTGAAATTGGGACAATTTTATTGGTTCACGCTCGTGATTCTAAATATATTGATGTTGATAAATTTGTCAATTTGAAAACTGTCGCATCGGCCTCGACATGTCTACATGTTGCTGTTAAGAAAAGCAACTTTGATTTGGTCAAATTGTTACTGTCATTCGGGGCGCATTACAATTGTAAAGATAACTTAGGCAAAACACCAAATGAGCATTGCAAACAAGTTCAAATATCCAATTTGTTAAAACTGATATCTCGTGTGTTCGATTCTGCGGCAAAAGGTGATACAGATATTTTTCGTAATCTGAACACTTTGCCTCAGGACGAGATCAGAATTGCTTTGAATGCTTTGAACGAAGATAACAGAACGCCCATCCAAGTGGCTTTGTCCAATAGTCAAAAGAAATTTGCCAATTCTTTAGTAAATGCATTAAGGCACGGTTAGTGAAATGTTTCAGTTCAAAGTGAACAGTTCAAATATATTTCTTTCTACATATTAAAAAATTGCCCTGTTGAGTTGTTCAATAATGGGCCTCGACCAGCGATTCGTTTTTTAACATTGTCCTAAGAATGAGGGCTGCGAACTTCGGCCATCATTGAAGCTGCCTAATCAAAACATTTTAAACAGCTGTGAAATTTATTTTTACTATTATCACTATACCACACAGCATGAATGCTGTTAATATCTATATCAAGTTCACCTGTCAGCAGAGACAGCGAGGGAAAAGCAAAGGAAACAGAACAGCACTCCTGGGTTTGTGTGTAGGAACTTGTCCAGACGTCTCATACACTGGTTCAGTGTCACAGCACTCACTACACTATTGGGCAGTATTATCATTATATAATATGAATTATGAATGAATGGCAGCATGAATGCTGTTAATATCTACTTCAAGTTTATCTGTCATATGTTCATGGAGAGATACTCTTAGCAAGGGAAATTAATCCCTTTACAAATTATACATACTATAGTTCGGAAATTCTAGGATGAGTCCTGTGACAGCTCACAAATTTTTCCCAGTACGACCTTATATAATGTATTTACTTAAATAACTGGCTATTTATTAGAATTGAGGCTTATATTAAATTTGATAAAATAATTAAAATTACTGAACATCGTTACAAGGTTGTGTTGGGGCAAATTTGTGAGCTGTCACAGGACTCATCCTAGAATTTCCGAACTATAGTAGTTACCATAATTGAATAATGTTGAAGAAAGAAATATCTATCATGGTTAAATTTAATTATTTTATATCTAATATGCAGAATTTTCTATTTTTTTAGCTCATATTTTTTGTTTTTAATCTTGTATTTTTTGATATATTAAAGAAATAATAATTATTTATAATATATGTTTTGTATACTTAGTTTATTTTACAAATATTAATAAATTTATATCAGCAAAAGAAAGAAGATGAACAATAATAATGGAAATGCGCGCCCGCCCGCGTGCGTGTAATATTAGTCAGCCTTTGTTATAATCAGTTGTTGGGATCTTCATTTTTCCCGCATCACTTCAATTTCTTGACACTAAGAAGCAGCAGTAGTGGATTGTACTTGCGGTAAAAATGAATAGTGTACGATTCCCTTTGTAGGCCACCACACAGTCACCGTAACTTGGAGTGGGTGCAACGACAGCTCCGAGAAATGCCTTGGTACCTCATCGGTGTTTAACCACTGTCCAGACCTGTTATCTGTCTGTTATCTTACAATCAATCATTTGAAATGAGTGTTTAAGTTTTTGAGCCACCCTGCATATTTAAATTAAACTTTTTTGAAATTCTACTAACTCCATGTCCAAATCTAAAATTTGGCTAAACTTTTTCTCTTTCTCTTTCCCTCACATATAAAGTGATGGGTGTACGTGAGACATTAGGTAACCACGCCGTCAATGCGTATTGTACTAGAGATGAGAAAGAGTACTTCACTAAGGTGAACAAATCTTTTTTCAGTCGTTCAGTAAAATAAACTTGTTCATTGAAGCAGTTCACTATAATAGTTCATTTACTTGAATGACTTATTGTTTGCTGTCGACTTAAATACATTTTTCAAATAAAATTTAAACTTTAAATTAAGTTTCACCATCCCTAATAGATTCAGTTGTAATAATAAATTACTTTGTTATTCTTGTAACATTTCACACGGTTTATTCTGTTTGAAATAAATACAAAATAGTGACATCTATGAAATAATTCTTTGACCTATTTAATCGAAATTTATAATTTATGCTACTGGCAATGTCGTATTATTTTGTTTCTTGTTTTGCTACAACAATAGAAAAAAACTGTTGTCTAACAATGGAAGCTAAATTCTGCGAGAGTGTTTCTGAATAGGAACAACAAATTGTACGTTTTGTAATTGTTTTCTTCGTATAATTAAATCGTATTGTTCGCATCAAAATGTGTTTTATTGGTTAGCAGCTTCCACTTAATTTAATTTTTATTTTCTTTCAACCATTTAAAAATATATATCGAAAAGTGCGCATCATCAATATGAGATGATACAAAGTATAAACATTCAAACGTTATTATGATTTATTCAAAATAACAATCAAAAGAAGCATCCACATAGACAAGCACACAGCAGGCCAAGGCCCAGGGTTGTATTTTACGCATGGAAGGACTATTAAAAAACAACATAAACATAAAAAAACATTCAAAAAAAGAGTTCACTCGCATTATACATCCACTCAATATAAGAAAATCTCACTTAAAGCAAAAATGAATTAGCGCGCTTAAGCAAAATGCCCCTATTCCCACTTTAAGCGAGTAATTGATCAGTTAATGCGGTTACCACTGACTCATTCAGAAGAGCTAAGCGAGAGTGATCTCGTTTAATAGAAGAACAGTGCGTATTAAGAAGAAGAACATAAAGATTGTGAACAAGAACAAGAAGATTGTTAAGAAGTTAACTGCAAACTATTTTACAACTAAACTACTCGTACAAAGTGTACAACTAAATGAATATTTACAATAAGATGAGAATTAAATGTGTAGTAAGTGAGCGAATTATTACAGTTTAAATGGCCACTATCGATGTGCATATACTGTACATATATTTTATTACAAGTTAATCTTATTTCGGTTAGTAAAATGAATGATGCTGGATGTGTTGATGTGGAATGATGCTGATGTGGAAATTTTATTGAGGCTCAACAGGTAGGGAAGATTTGCGGAGAGTAATATTTTTGTTTGTTTCTTAACCCTTCCTGTCCTGTGATGTGTAACTAGTACACATTGCTTCTAAAACCTTTAATATCTCTATAAATATAATTAATATTGAGTTCAGATTTTAGGTATTCCTCCGTAGTACATTTACACATTGAATGAAAAAAATAATATTTATAATAATTTGCACTTATCGGCCACATCAGCGATATTTTGTGACAATCGGGAATAAATTCACCAATACAACAATTAAATGTGTGACGTAGGTATATTCATTCTAAAAAAACGCTATGGTCGAGGAAGCGACGCTATTCACGTCTCACTCTCACTCTATTTCGGTATATGGAAACGCAAGAAATAGAATCTCAGTTCTCTCGCTTCAGTAACTTGCGGGCTTTCGCTTGAGGTAGTCCCTTCGCCTGTTTTGTGAACGTCGGCTGATGTATTTTTCATGTTTTCAGCAATAAAATTTCAATTATTATCACTTTTGGCTTCAAATTTAATTGACTTTAGCGATTGGCTATGAATATTCTTATTTTTCTGATTTTAAATCGCTCATTTTTATATGTGTATTGAATACACAGCATCGGAATGCGTAGAGTTTTTTAGCACAGGAAGGGAAAGGTCAATAGGAAAGTATTTAGAGAACAGGAGAAAAAAATATGTTGGAGATCTCCCTCCTCCTGGCCACACTCACACACAAACAAGAATCTCTAATACGGAGTCCGGCCAGGTGGACAGGGGAAAGACAATGTCAAAACGTGTTCAACTTATAATTGCTGTTTCTCTCCGAGTGCTTCTATATAAAAAAACTAAGAGGAGCCGAATAAATGCTGTAGAAATATGTGCTTTGAGATGAATACATGGAGTGACAATGTATGACAATTTGGAATTAAATGATTACAGATGAATGTGAACGAATGAATGAAGAAAGACTAAATATATAGAGTGCAATGTGTGTGGAAGACATTGAGAGGAAGAGTAAGGAAAGTACGGTTGGATCAAGTGAATGGTAATCTGAAAGAAGGAAATGTAGAGACAGAGAAATGGTAGAAGGTGTATGGATGTGAAGAAGCAAAGGATGTGCATCAAGATAAGAAAGTGTAGCGAGATGGTATGTATAATATACTGCGTAAAAGACACAGTTGTGTATTATCTGTGGACACTAATAATTGAAGGGCTCAACAGTAAATAATGGTAAGGCACATGTGTCACATTTTGAGATATTAAGAAAACAAGTCTTTATAAAATCTTTTAATTTATTTATTAAAAAAATATGTAATTTTAAAAAGTATGAGGTTTTAAGACTTCTTTTTGAATATTAGATTTTTTAATTATACCCTTAACCAGTGCTTTTTTGCGGTGGAGCGGCGCTCCACCACCTTTTTACGGTGTACAAAAAGTTACAAGAAGTGAGCTCCCGCAACTTTAAAAAAAAAAAAAAAACTGAATGCTTTTTTTGCGGTGGAGCTCAATGGAGTGGCGCTCCAAAACCTTTTAATAAGGTTTACAAAAAAGCTTGACAAGAAGTGAGCTCCGGCACCTATTTTTTTTTTTAAAAGCACTGCCCTTAACTATCTAATTTGTAATTTTGAAACTCGTTTTTTGTAATTTTGTCGCTTACCATTATTTACTATCGAGCCCTTCAATTATGAAAGAAAAGTTGGTTGATTGGAAGAAATTTATTCAAAGGAATAAACTCGTTAGATCTATATGCTCTGTATAAAAATGTCAGATAAATAAATAATTATCTCTGTTTAAAAACGTTAACATTTCAAATCGGCATATCGTCGTTTAGCTAACAACACCGCGTAAGTCAGTTTTGTTGATTTTACAGGACGACGAAAAAACTGCTTATTTTATATAATTCAAGAGGAATTGGACTGCAGTTTTGATAAGTGCGACATTTATGGATAAACACTTCATTTCAATACATTTAAAGGCGTACTTTAGTCGAGCTTCGTGCTTCATTTCCACTTGAGTTGTGTTTACTAAATATAAAATAGACTTAAGCTGTGTTGTTACCTGTAGGGTGACGCTAAGGGGTGATGGTGATGCTACCAAACATTTATAAAATTCAAACATTACTTTTATTTTCTATCCAGTATTTTGTTTCCAACAGCAGGTACGAGTATTCTATCTGCTTACACAAATTAGGAAAGTGCCTACATACATAATAAGCCGAAGGATCTTCTTCAGCCTTCATTCCCTTAAAGTGTTGCAAAGATTTCTACCAACTAAAACCAAAATTTTACTCGTACAATCTCTGCTCTTTCCGATTCTGGACTATGCGGACGTATGTTACTTGGATGTTACAGAGGAACAGCTGGACAAATTACAGCGTCTTCAAAATGTGTGCCTAAGATTTATTTTCAACCTACGAAAGTACGATCATATAACTTCATACCAGAAGGCATTGAACTGGTTGAATGTTAGAAATAGACGCCAAATTCACATACTGTCTCTATTGTATAATATCCTTAACTGTCCCGCCGCACCCTCTTATCTCGCCGAAAATTTTCAGCGTCTTTTCAATCATGGATTAGCGCTACGCTCAAACAGAGATTGTTTATTGGCCTTTCCAGTTCACCACTCCTCTTTCTTTACGTCGTCCTTTACTGTCCATGCAGTGAGACTCTGGAATCAGTTACAAACCAATATAAGACTCGCTCCGTCCTTGGCATGCTTTAAGAAGCGACTGAAAAAACTCTTAATTTCTAGTCAGTAATATAACGTGTTTCATTCCTGATTTTTCTTTTCCTTTCCTCTCCACCATCCTTTCCTTTCCTTTTTATTGATGATATCTCACTTTATATGAAAAATGGTGTTCTGGTGATTGTCCGTCTTTGTGGGGTTTGTGGGCATGTTCTCACGTATATGTTTATGGATTTCGTGGGGATGGATAGTCATTTGAATGATTTATGCGACCACGTAACTTGCTTCATTTACTTTTGTCTGGTTGGTTGGAAGAGATTGCCGCCTGGCAATAAGCCCGCCAGATTGTATTGCAATAAAAGTGTTAAATAAAAAAATAAGTAATATTGTATTGTAACATAACTCTTACACTGCCTTACAAACTAGGTTCAGGAACTACGTGTATGGTACAATCACATCACATCGAGATCAATTGTTTACTCGTAGTCACTTTATATAATGGTAGATAAAGAACTTTATCACTAAATAACATTATCGAGAGTAGGTAACGTCATTTTAAAAACAGAAAAATATATTAAAATTATTATATAAATGACTTAGTAAAATTATATCTTGTCTTCTCACTAGTCAAAATTTAGTTCAATCAGTTCACTTGCATTTTTCAGTCGTTCCTTTAAGTTGAACAAATGAAAAACTCGAAGGAATAGTTTAATTTAAAAAGAAATGATAATTACATAATATTTATTTAGTATGTGGTAATTCATCTTAGAAAGAATGACATCTACGAGTAGATGGCAATACGCTTTTTACATCTTGCAAGTCTCGGTATTTTCGGTCTGAAATGGGTAATCGAGATGTGTACCATTTCGGAAGTTGACTTATTGACTTGATATTGTGAATTGGTACGGGACGTTGCGGAAAAGGCTGTAATTCACCATCGAAATTAAGTTTATACCATATTGTGCCATAAGGTCTGTACTCCAACATGCATAAATCTATAATCACAGGGTTATCTGCCTTCTTACCGGGACGAATAGATTTATAAACCAAATCATTCGTTAAATCGGTGGAGAAAGAGTATTCCAAAAGTTGAGATTCGTAAGGCATAGGACCTTTCCTGGCCGTCTTGGTTATAGACGCATATGTTGGTCCGGTAAATACATTTCTTTACCTTTCAGTTTACATTCAATGGCGCTGTACACAGAATCGCATTCCATATGGGAATGACCTTTCTCTAGGTACTTTTGAGTTATAACAACTTTTTTTCTATTGAGAAGTGCAAAATGGCATTGCTCAAAGTGGAATTGCGATTCTGAGCACAGCATCTTTTTTTTACCTAAAAGCTTATCTAAATGATCAAGTAAGCAAGCTGCAAATACTGAGGCTTCAAGCGTGCTGTTTGATTCATCAAACCAATAGCACATCACTTCATTGTTTGCCAAGTTGTACAATGTGAAATTGTGGACACATAGTTTAGTTTTATAATAAATAGCACTAGCTTGAAGATCGACTGTGTGAACACATGACATATTTCTGCTTGTGCATAGGATTTATCAATGCATTTTTTTTTCCTGGCTTGATCTTTTTTTGTTATGTGTTGCACGTACTCTTCGTCAGTAATGTTTCCAGTTTTATGGCTACAACAAAGGTCACATTGATCTTTCTTTGGATAAAACAGACTCAAGTTAAGTTTTAAAAATATATGATCAAATCATTTTCGGCCAACACACGTCTCTTTGTATTTATTATACAAGAAGGTCATGTTTTGGGAAATTAGATCCAAATATTCCCTCGACGTACTTGTGCGGCAGTAATGGGGCGGCATCTTTGGAAGACCTGCTAAGAAGTTCTCTAAATATTCTTGAGCATCACTTTACTACGGTGCTCTTCGTCCTTTCTGAGAAGTTGTAGAATCTGGAGGCATGGCACAATTAGTTTTTTCCTACCAGTATCTAATGAACCACTCCTTGTAGCCAAGAACATTTTTTACGTACTTGGTAATGTTGTTTATCGTGAGAAAATATGTAAGGCTTTCAGTTCTTTTCGATTCTTGATTTTTTGTTATCTTCGTTTCAATTTTCAAAACATGAGAGCGTACAAATGCTCTCCGTTGGTCCCTATTCATATTATTCCAGAATGTAAATAACTGTTTTCGTGACTTTTCACGTATTTATCAATGTGTTCCGAGTTTCGGTTTAATAATTGCACCGTGGTTCCATAAACCGAGCAGGCTTGAACACGGCTTGTATCACTATAAATTTGTCATCTTGACTTGCCTTTCTGTCTCATCTGTATCCTAAATAGCTCTCACCTTTCATCCTTAGCTATTTATTTAGTTTTCGTTGCCATTTATTTGGATTCTTTGTAGCCTTATTTTGGCGTTGTTTATTTTCCATCACATCCCCGTATTAGGGAACATCACCGAGAACACGACTTTTTATGGAGCAAAAAGTTGCAAGTCGAACACAATATTATGACGGAATGAAGACTTGAGCGGTGTTGTCGAGGAAACGGACTAACGCGGTGATACATTTTTTTGAATTACGGCCTTTTAATAGCTAAAATTTCGAGAATCTCGTTGATGGTTCGACGCGCGCTAAAAAGATCTATCCAATGACATTCAAATGTGAAAACCGTTAATTTTCTACTTGAACGGTGTTGTTAGCTAAGCGACGATATGGCGAAACATCAAACATTAAAATGTCATTCCGAAACGTTGGCAGGCTCTGTTATTTTCGAATGAAAATTCGGTTGTCATAAATAAGTTTTTTTTAATATCCGTATCATACAATAAAAGATTTCGACTAAAATTCGCCGCATAAAGTGACGCTGATACATTTGATCAGATTTTTCATTCCGCGCCTTCGTTGAGTCAGTTTTGTCCCCGAATACAAAGGAATCCCACTTTGCACTTGTGACTATCTTCATACATGTTTGCAGTTCTGTAACTAGACAGGAGCAGGCGCAGGCCTCACTGGGGCGGGGCTCTGAAATGGAACTGAAAAAAAAAAGTGTCTAATATCCATAGCAAGCGAGAGACGTAGAATAGATACATTTGAAATGTGGTGCTGGAGGATGTTACATATCCCTTGGACAGCAAGGCGAACTAACGCCTCCATTCTGGAGGATGTTACATATTCCTTGGGCAGCAAGGCGAACTAACGCCTCCATTCTGGAGGATGTTACATATTCCTTGGGCAGCAAGGCGAACTAACGCCTCCATTCTGGAGGATGTTACATATTCCTTGGACAGCAAGGCGAACTAACGCCTCCATTCTGGAGGATGTTACATATTCCTTGGACAGCAAGGCGAACTAACGCCTCCATTCTGGAGGATGTTACATATTCCTTGGACAGCAAGGCGAACTAACGCCTCCATTCTGGAGGATGTTACATATCCCTTGGACAGCAAGGCGAACTAACGCCTCCATTCTGGAGGATGTTACATATCCCTTGGACAGCAAGGCGAACTAACGCCTCCATTCTGGAGGATGTTACATATTCCTTGGACAGCAAGGCGAACTAACGCCTCCATTCTGGAGGATGTTACATATCCCTTGGACAGCAAGGCGAACTAACGCCTCCATTCTGGAGGATGTTACATATTCCTTGGACAGCAAGGCGAACTAACGCCTCCATTCTGGAGGATGTTACATATCCCTTGGACAGCAAGGCGAACTAACGCCTCCATTCTGGAGGATGTTACATATCCCTTGGACAGCAAGGCGAACTAACGCCTCCATTCTGGAGGATGTTACATATTCCTTGGACAGCAAGGCGAACTAACGCCTCCATTCTGGAGGATGTTACATATCCCTTGGACAGCAAGGCGAACTAACGCCTCCATTCTGGAGGATGTTACATATCCCTTGGACAGCAAGGCGAACTAACGCCTCCATTCTGGAGGATGTTACATATTCCTTGGACAGCAAGGCGAACTAACGCCTCCATTCTGGAGGATGTTACATATCCCTTGGACAGCAAGGCGAACTAACGCCTCCATTCTGGAGGATGTTACATATTCCTTGGACAGCAAGGCGAACTAACGCCTCCATTCTGGAGGATGTTACATATCCCTTGGACAGCAAGGCGAACTAACGCCTCCATTCTGGAGGATGTTACATATTCCTTGGACAGCAAGGCGAACTAACGCCTCCATTCTGGAGGATGTTACATATCCCTTGGACAGCAAGGCGAACTAACGCCTCCATTCTGGAGGATGTTACATATTCCTTGGACAGCAAGGCGAACTAACGCCTCCATTCTGGAGGATGTTACATATCCCTTGGACAGCAAGGCGAACTAACGCCTCCATTCTGGAGGATGTTACATATCCCTTGGACAGCAAGGCGAACTAACGCCTCCATTCTGGAGGATGTTACATATTCCTTGGACAGCAAGGCGAACTAACGCCTCCATTCTGGAGGATGTTACATATCCCTTGGACAGCAAGGCGAACTAACGCCTCCATTCTGGAGGATGTTACATATCCCTTGGACAGCAAGGCGAACTAACGCCTCCATTCTGGAGGATGTTACATATTCCTTGGACAGCAAGGCGAACTAACGCCTCCATTCTGGAGGATGTTACATATTCCTTGGACAGCAAGGCGAACTAACGCCTCCATTCTGGAGGATGTTACATATTCCTTGGACAGCAAGGCGAACTAACGCCTCCATTCTGGAGGATGTTACATATTCCTTGGACAGCAAGGCGAACTAACGCCTCCATTCTGGAGGATGTTACATATTCCTTGGACAGCAAGGCGAACTAACGCCTCCATTCTGGAGGATGTTACATATTCCTTGGACAGCAAGGCGAACTAACGCCTCCATTCTCGAAGAACTGAGAGTCACCGACAGATTGTCGACAATATGCCTTCGATTATTTGGGCACATTGCTAGTGGCCAAGGAGACAGTTTAGAGAGGTTTGTGGTTGCTGAAACGACGACGCACAAGAAGAAAAAACCCAATACGTTGTACTGACCAAGTGAGCGATGCAACTGGACTACACTTAACAACTGCCTTTCGAGCCGCTGAGTGGTATCATGAGAGTTATGAAGCTCAATTATGAGCTACACGATAGGATGATGATGACATTAAACAAAGGTTTGTCAATCAACAAAAGGTTCGCTATTTTTCCTAATGGTTATTTGTATATTTATAGACAGGTCTGTAGATATTTTTTAATATCTCCCCTGATGATAAAGCGAAAACCTTGAAACCGGTAGGGTTATACGGTTACAAGTGGATTAAACAGACCAAACAAATAACAATGTCTTTAATTAAAATTTAGAAAGTAAATTTTCACTATAAAAATTAATTAATACAAATCTTATATGGTATACACATTATTTGCATAATTGAAGGATCAAATCTAAAAAAACTTTGTAGTCATTTTGTACAACTTTAAAAAGTTGTTTCCGAAATTTTTAGTTGCCGAAGTTTGTTTATAAAGTTTGCGATCTTTGCATTTTTGTATGTAAGTTCCTTTTTCATTTTTTTTTTGGTAATTTTAAGTAATTCTTTTTACCTCACTGGGAAACTTTTTTCTTTTTGTTTTATATCGAAATTGGACTATTTTATGTATACTCGTAATAGTGAACAAAACTAGGTACTCGTACATATTTCTTCTTTATTTCTTGCTGTGTAGTGAAATATTTTTGCATATTGGATATTGGTCTAGTGTAAATATGAGCGTGTCACAACACTAAACAAATTTCGAATTTAAAATTTGAATTTTTATTAATAAAAACTGTTTTAAGTGTTATATTTCACAATCTCTTTTAAGTCAACAATTAGTTCTATGTATTTTTTAAGAAAAATAATGGAATTTGATCGATCTATTTTTTGCAGATTACTTTCGAAAATTACTTTTTTTGTCTGAAAGGATTCCGTGTTTTTTTTTTGCGGCCGAGAAAAGGTTAAAATCATGCCAAGATCGATTGGTAGATCACAATCGACTGGTTGGGTACCACAACTGGTATAATCGAAAGAATTTCCAAAAAATATTTCCTAAAAATTAAATGTTGCATAGGGCATATGGAGGGCTAGTGCCGGCACTGTATGTTTGTTATTTATCATTTTTCCAGGAAATAATTCGGTTTGTTCGTCTGTAAATTGTCTAGTGATGCAATTCGATGCAAATGTACCATTGTGATTCAATGTATATACTAATATATTGAGCCCGTATCAGGCTGAGTTCAAGGGGAAAGTGAATCAATTTGACAGGAATATTTATAGTATTTACCTAACGATATCAATAGGAAATATTATCAACCAAGCAAAGTGCCAAATTATTGTATAAAAAGTTATTTTTCAAAAAAAGTTTTTAGAAAAGAACGTAAGTATTTTTTAAATATTTTATATTTCGCTTCTGCCACTTGTATCTATACACCTTGTCACGCATAATATCCCATTACAGAGGGTTTTCACTGCATCTATACACCTTGTCATGCATAATCTCCCATTACAAAAGTTTTTTCACTGCATCTATACACCTTGTCATGCATAATCTCCCATTAAAAAAGTTTTTCACTGCATCCATACACCTTTTCACGCATAATTTATCATCACAAAGGTTTTTCACTCTTAAATATTCATGTCGTGATTAGGACAACGTCAAAACTATATCACAATTACCTCGTGTGTAGGTATCGGAGTAGGCAGAAAGAACAGATCACTAAATTCTATCCTGGCGTAAATCTTCTCTTACATAAGAAAATGTAGCAGATGTTATGTCAGAAGTCGGGAGAAGATGGCGATGATGAAGAATACGCACATTTTATTCGGGAGACTTGTGCAATTCATTGTACTTCAGCATATCACAAATATATTTACAGGATGGAACGTCATAGTGACCTCTTTCCTCCCTAGTACTAACGTCCCTAAGGAATTTGGACCTTATGGACCCTTAATATACCTATTTCGGCGATATCGAAAGAGATATCTTCATCTCTCTCCAATTAAGAGTGTAGGAGCAAAGGGTAAACTTGGTCAAATAACACAATAAATTTCTTAATACATTTAAAACTTATGCTTCAGAATACTTTTCAATATAATAATATACAGGTAACCTCCGTTGATCGCGGGGGATGCCTAGATTCTGGTAATGATCGCGATAAGCGGAATTTCACGATCAATGGGGGATTAAAATGAAACATTTAAAAATTCGTAAAAACACTATTAATAAAATAAACATTATTAATAGCAAAAACAATTTCATACATAACATGATTCATTCATTTTGTTCCTCGTTGCAAAAAAGAATCTAGATTCCCTTGTTTGACCTCTCTACATTTATTATGCAAAATTTGCCGATAACTGTTAAATAATCCGTTACAACCGCCCTTTACAGCACTCACTCACTCGTAAACTTCGTCACTTTCTTTAAATGAAATCTTTTTCAGCCCTGTTTCATTAATAATATAATTATGTTTACATTTCTTTCTATGAAATAAATACCTTAGTTAATTTTATGATAATTTTATTTGTTATTTTCTTTCAGATTGTAATCAGTTTTAACGCTGATGGAGTAAATTCAGAAAAAAGAAACATCAGAAGGAGCTTAATTTACCCAAGAAACAGACGAAGAGGAACAAGCCACGTCTCTCTTCATAGATCCAACCCAAACCTACCGGAAGGAATTCAATAATCTTAGTAGCTAGGCCACGGACGTCGTCACTTACCAAGATGCCGTCAAAGAAGAAAGAATCAAATATAATGAAACAGTTTATGTCCACAAAATATAGAGAAAAAACTCTAATGAAAATTAACAATTTAGAGGAAATCGATATCAGAAATCTATATTTCGAAACTATCCAACAAATCATCAAAGCTTTATTGTCGGACAAGTCTAAATGCATTAATGACTTGTACAAGCTCATTAGCATAATTCAGAAAGCTAAACATTTTAATGTAACATCGATGAAAAATGATAAACGAAGCACGGAAAATAAAACTAATTTAGTAATATTATGCTCCAAGTTCAATAAGCCAAAGATACTTAAGCTCGTTCTCGCTAATCAACATCTTTTACGTTTATTCTCAAACGAAGAACAGGATCCACTTGCTAGCGATGTCGACGGAGAGAATCATAATGCCTTTTATTACGCATTACGCTGGAATAGCGTGGATCTTCTAAGAATTCTATTCGACGATTGGCCAAAGGATAATATGGAATGTCTCATCCGGGTATTATCAGAAACATACATTGAAATCCAACTCAGACGTGTGCCTCTCGCTACAGAAACAAAAGTATATGTAGAGACTAAATTAATCGACTCTCATTTGAATCATTCGATATCCAGTGAAAACATTCAGCCCTGCACTATCGAAGATAGGATTGAACTATTAACGCGGATTGTTAATATAATATCTATGCAAGACTCGACTGAACGAAATGTGGATGATACATTCATGTACAAGGTTCAGTTCATAGCTAAAAATATTCACATTCTCAAACGTCAGATGATGTGGACGTATGTAAAGTTGCCGTGGGAAGAAATGGAGTTTTGTTTGGTTACGTTTGTAAATTCTCATACGACAGGGTCTTCGGACAACTTGTTTTTCTGGAATATTTTAAATAAAAAGAAAATTATCGAGTATTTGCAGTATTTTTTCGAGAGGCTTTCCTTAGAGAAAGATGCCATTAAAACTGCTAAAAATTTTATCGATCCCTCGTTGGAACGTACTCGAGTGATGGAAGATATTATCAAGCTGTCACCCAAATTCGAAATGTTGTATAAAGATTGTATAGAAGTAAGGAACATGTGTTCGTTGATCAAACTTATCGACCTAATGGATCTGGCTCTATCGGCTGACGTGAAGGAGCACAAAGGTCGACTAGCCATAATACGGTGTCTGCAACTTGTCGGGGAATACCTCAAGGGTACATTAATGTCTCTTAAGCTGTCTTAAGATGTGATACATCTGCTTTTATCGTCCACTCCGCACAATACCAGGAAGGTTCTGTCGAATCTACGTGATCGCCTTTCACATTCCAAATCTCTCGCCTTTCGGACACATATAGAAGAAAATAATGATATTCTTTTCATGGAAAAGTTAGTAGGGGACCTGAGGAAAATACGAGATATCATGGTTACTTTTATGTACAACAATAAGATAAGAATGATTAAAGAACTCTTGAAAATGATCCTAAACAGCGAATCGTTGGACTTTCTGACGGAGTATAGAGACGCATTAAAGAAATTGGATATTCACGATATTCACAAGTCGATCGAACCAAATTAAATAGAAGATCTTGTGGAGGACATGAAGCGGACTATCGGAGATATGACACTTTACGAAGAATCGCTGTTTAGTGATGTAAACAGGATACTTCAAATGCGCCAAAATAAAGTTAAAAAAGACCAAACTAATTACATTAGTGCGTTGGCATTTTTAATAAGTATAAGTATTCAAAGTGAAATGAATCATATGATCGACCATAATGGCGTTAGAGGTTCCAAGTTTATGGTTAATCAGTTGTTGCAGAATTTCTCCTCGGCAGAAAGTTCTGAAAAGAAAACAATGACACATGTGTATCCGCTTCTAGTAAAGATTACAAAGAGTGCAGAATGTAGGTTACAAAGCAAAGCGCAAGATAAAATGTTTCAGATTTTCTGCAAAATTTTTATGAACTGTAACTTTTTAAGCGATCATATAAACTGGTTGGTAAATTTGAAAGAAATAGTTGATAAAGATAGAAAAAAAGGTGCATCACCGAATAGCAAATTAGTTACGGAGCCGTCTAATGAAACAATAGTAGCCTCGCATATATCGTGTCTTAAAAGTCTCGTGAACGATACGGCTAATGAGATGTTACACAACTTTAACGGTTTTAAGAAAGATAAGATGGTACAAGCCGCTGTAGAACTTTTGCTTCTGGACATTCTATCCTTCACGGCTAAATCTCAGAAAGACTATCCGTTTACACTAGATGAAGATATTCCTCCGATAATAGGAACAAGTTTACGTAATCACTTGGCCCACGATAACGACTTGCAGTACATTTTGCCCAGTGATCCGACAATTGCTGCGCATTATTTCGCTGTTACTCCAGAGTCTCTTCTTAAAGAATATAAGGTTCGTAAGAAAAGTTTGTCTCAAATTGAAGATGATTTTAACACGAATTTATCAGTTTGCAAAACTCAAGAGAACATGATTCGCTATATTGAAGAGGGTAATGTTGAAGATTTAAAGGCTTCTATAAGGATGGGAGGAGATGTATTTTTCAAAGATAATCATTTACGTACTGCCTTACATTTTTCTGCTAAACAACCCAATGTAGAGATGATCAATTACATCTTAGAATTAGGTGTGAAAATTGAGGATACCGATATTCATGGCTTAAATCCGTTGCATGTTGCTGCCAAATTTGGGAGGGGAAAGATTGTTGATTACTTAATAAATTTAAAAGACATCGCTGTCGATATTCTGAGTAACGAATCCAGGACACCTTTGCATTATGCAGCGTTACACGGTCACAAAAGTGTTGTCCAATTTCTCTTGAATAATAACGCTAGACACTATTTGAAAGATATCCTAGGATATTCTCCGATACATTATGCTATTAATAACAATCACATTGAAACTGTAAAAGTCTTATTAGAGAAGGAAACCGACGTGGATAAGAACCAAATAAGCGGCGGCTATAGTTCTCTTCACATGGCTGCTGAAAGAGGTTTTCCGAATATCGTTAAACTACTGATAAACAAAAAGGCAAATGTCAATTTGAGAAATGACAAAGACGGCACATCAATACACAGTCCCGCTCTTAATGGACATTTTGAAGTTGTCCAAACTTTAATCTCGCACGGAGCCGATGTAAATGCTGTTGTTTATACTGGATGCACGGCATTGCACAATGCTGTAGAGACTGGCCACGAAAATATTGTGAAGCTTCTAATAGAGAAAGGGGCGAATGTAAATGCTACGTATAAAGGTTGTAACACTACTCCACTTCACTTTGCGGCCGAAGATGGACGTTATAGTATTGCTAAAATACTTTTAGAATCTGAGGCAAATGTAGATGCCCTCGGTTCAATTGGGCAAACTCCGCTCATTTTAGCTGCTTCTAATGGCCACCAAGATATTATAGAACTTTTGTTAAAAAACAGAGCATCGATTGATCTCCGAGATATTAACAATAACACGGCGTTACATCTAAGTTGTTCCGGAGGTCATAAAGAACGTGTACGAATATTACTCGATCACAATGCAAATATGCGTACAGTAAACATATTAAATGTATCTCCATTTCTCACCGCAACTTCGGAAGGAAAAATCGACATTGTGAAAATGTTGATAGAAAAAGGAATCAATGTAAATCATACTAACAACGAGGGTTGGTCTGCGTTACATGTAAGCATTTCAAAAGGATATAACGATATCGCGAAACTTCTGATCCATTCTGGAGCAGATACTGATTTGGAAACAAACCTCAAGTTGACTCCACTGCATGTGGCCACTTCCACTTCTGACAATTTGGATATACTTCAGTTGTTACTTAAAGAGGGAAAAGACGTGAACGTGAAAAGTCTAACGGGATTAATTCCAATACACGGAGCCGCACTCAACGGTAATCTACAAGTGGTTTTAAAGTTGATCGAAATCGGTGCTGATATCAGTGCCACAGATGAAAATGGTTTAACTCCGCTGCATTTTGCCATTTTAGGAAACCAAAAGAATATAGTCCAAGTATTATTGCAGAAAGGGGCGAAACTCGATAACACCGCCGAGTTCAGTATCACTCCGTTATCTATTGCCATTAAATGTAACTTTACGGAGATTGTAGACATTTTGATTCAAAAAGGAGCCGATGTTAATGCTTGCAACGGCTTAGCTTTAAAAACAGCAGTAGATTCTGGATTATTGAGTATAGTCAAGTCATTGTTAAAAAAAAAACACATTCAAATGAAGCCGTCACTACTGCACGCAGCTGTCTGCAATGGTTCAGTGGCCATAGTAGAAGCGTTACTAGAATCCGGGGCAGAGGTTGATTATCGTGTAGAGGGTGTCACTCCATTAATTGGCGCAGTCGCTGGAAGACATAAACATATTATTGAGATGTTACTGAAAAAAGGAGCAAACATAAATCAGAAAAACTCCACTGGAAACTCTGTATTGCATGACGCTGTGTTTTTTGAATATTATGACTTGATCGATTTACTTTTATCCTTCGGAGCTGATGTTGATGCTGTAGATTATAAGAACAGAACGGCTTTTGAACTCGCCGTAGCTAAGAATGATATAACGATCGTCGAAAGATTTTTACAGTGTAAAAAAATAGACACTAATAAAACTTACAAGGATGGTTGGACCGTTTTACACATTGCGGCTCAAGAAGGAAGCGTAGAGAAAACACAAGTTCTTATGTCCTACGGAGCCGATATTCACATTAGAAACAAGTTGGGCTCCAAGCCGGTGCACATTGCCGCTAGAGACGGCCACAAGGGTCTTGTGGAATATTTCCTTAACAACGGGATCAATATTACAGATTTGGGGTCAGCTTACGGAACTTTGCTGCACTGTGCTGTGTTAGGAGGCAATGTAGACACGATCCAATTGTTGATTGATCGAAATATTGATATTAACGCTGTCAATGTACAAGGATCGACAGCTATTCATGTGTGTGTTGCTAATGGTCAGAATTCATCAAATGTCGTCAAAATATTATTAAAAAATTAAGCTGTATTCAATGCTAGTGACATATTTAAGAAGAAGCCTATAGATAATTGTATGAACGAACAAATTTTAACTATGTTTTCTACTACTGAAGAATTGTTCTCAGAAATCAAAAGTAATAATCCTTCAAAAGTTAAAAAACTTGTAGCTGAGGGAGCTTTCGTAGATGCACTAAATGTTAACCGAGTTACTCCTCTGCATTTGGCATCTTGCAAGGGCAGTAAGGAGATTGTTGACTGCCTGAGTTAAAGAAAATAAAAGACAGAGGGATTCTGAGAGCTGTGTTCAACGCTCGAAACAAACAGGATAAATCTCTCATTGTGGTCGCACTTCAGAATGACTTTCCTCTAGTGAAGAAATTAAAGCAGATTCCCGTGAAAAGTATTTCCGCACAGTTAAAACTGTGTGATTTGTTGCTCTGTGGAGAAAACTATACGGACGCGCTCCACATTCTGAATGGTGTCTTGGAAGAAGCGATCCAATTTTTGGAAGCTTACAACCCGATTGTATTGGATATCCAAATCAGAATTGCAACGATCTTATATAAGCAAACAAAGTATTTCGATGCTTTAAAAATGTACAAAGATATCGTTAAAATATACAAATCTACATTCGGAGAAGATCATAGCGAGGTTTGGAAAACAAAAAATACTATAGCTCTTATATATCATAGATTAGCCAGAAATAATGAAGCGTTACAAATATATGAAGAAATACTTGGAAAGCAAATGGAACTGCTGGGAGAAAATCACGAGGACACATTGGATACACAATTCCACCTCGCTCTGGTGTTAGATGCCTTAAAAAGGTATGACGAAGCATTAGATATGAACCGGAGAGTCTACGAAAAGAGGAAACAAATTTGTGGTATCCGTGATCTCACCACCATAAGTGCAAAAAACAACATAGCGATGGTGCTCATGAACCAAGACAAACTCGAAGAAGCTTTAGAGGAATTCAGACAAGTTCACGATATTAGGATGAAAGTGTTAGGAGCTGAAAACTCAAACACTCTACGGAGCCTTCATAATGTGGCTTCAGTCTTAATGAAACAACAGAAATTTGACGAGGCTTTTGAGTTATATCAAAAGGTTTATAATGTTCAGAAAAGAATCTTAGGGCCCACTCATCACGAGACGCTGCAATCAAAATGTTTCATGGGCTCTTCTTTATTTCTACAAGGAAAACATTTAAATGCTTTGAAAATATACAACGAAGGGTTAGACCAAATAAAAAATGCACTGGGTTCGAAGCATCCAATTGTGTCGAGAATCGAATTTCAAATTGTTTTAATTAACCAAAAGTTGAAATATGAAATGCAAGAAGATTTTCTATTTCAAACACAAGTAGAGTTGTTGTCGGTCGTTAGTAATGGAGATATAGCGAAAGTCAAAGAACTAATCAAGTCCGGGGTGGACGTAAACACCAAAGATCAGGAAGGTAGAACGGCTCTGCATTTCGCAGTTGAAAACAATCACAAGAACATTGTTGATTACCTTTTAACGAGCGAAGCGGATATCAATAAGGTTACGACGAAAGGCAATAGTTCATTACACACAGCCGTTGCTAGAGAAAACACTGAAATTGGGACAATTTTATTGGTTCACGCTCGTGATTCTAAATATATTGATGTTGAAAAATTTGTCAATTTGAAAACTGTCGCAACGGCCTCGACGTGTCTACATGTTGCTGTTAAGAAAAGCAACTTTGATTTGGTCAAATTGTTACTGTCATTCGGGGCGCATTACAATTGTAAAGATAATTTAGGCAAAACACCAAATGAGCATTGCAAACAAGTTCAAATATCCAATTTGTTAAAACTGATATCTCGTGTGTTCGATTCTGCAGCAAAAGGTGATACAGATATTTTTCGTAATCTGAACACTTTGCCTCAGGACGAGATCAGAATTGCTTTGACTGCTTTGAACGAAGATAACAGAACACCCATCCAAGTGGCTTTGTCCAATAGTCAAAAGAAATTTGCCAATTGTTTAGTAAATGCATTAAGGCACGGTTAGTGAAAGTTCAAAGTACATATTTAAAAAACGCCCTGTTGAGTTGTTCAATAATGGGCAGCGACCAGCGCAGGGCTCAGAGATTTGTTTTTTAACATTGTCCTAAGAATGAGGGCCGCGAACTTTGAACGGCCCTCATTGAAGCCGCCTAGTGAGAATATTTTGAACTAAAGGAACAGCTGTGAAAATTTTCGAACATATCTGGTAACTTTTTTTTATTACTGCTATCACCATACCAGGCAGCATGAATGCTGTTAATATCTACATCAAATTTACCTATCATACCATATGTTCATGGAGAGATACTCTTAGCAAGGGAAATTAATCTCTTAACAAATTATACATACTAGTATTTACGAAAATTGAATAATGTTGAAGAAAGAAATATCTATCATGGTTAAATTTAATTATTTTATATCTAATATGCAGAATTTTCTATTTTTTTAGCTCATATTTTTTGTTTTAAATCTTGTATTTTTTTATATATTTATAAAATAAAAATTATGTATAATAAACGTTTTGTATACTTTAATCTGTCATTATTTAGGACAGTTATCAGTTTTCAAAGTGGATCATTTTCGAGGTTTAGTTAGGAATTTCTAAAACTATCTTCGTGTTGTTTGTTGCTTAACAGTTCCTTTGAATCCTAAATTGATATTAATCTCTGCTTTGGTTGCATTTGACCCCAAATTAAATTTGTGCAAAAAAGAATTGTCTCTTGCTCCAAGGATGACATATTTTGAGGGTTAACAAACAAAACTCTTTGTTGAAATATCAAGTTGATACTAACATCACTGCTAGTTGAGTAGCCGCTTTTATAGTAAATAATGATAAAACTAGTAAACCTGTAGAAATCTTCTTGCGCAAACAATGAATAATCATAAATTGGATATTTCATGTGGTACAACTATAAATTGGACATTTCATGCGGTATAACTATAAATTGGATATTTCATGCGGTACAACCTAATATGTATGTATGTATATGAATAGGTGACTAGATTTAAACATTGTTAACCTAACTATAAGAACACGTAACTCCACATGAGTAACTTTACAGGAGAGAGAAAAAACGTCAGTTTGTCCTATGTAAACTTAAACATTGTTTTTTAAATATACCTGATTGATAAAAAAATAATGTCTTTATCAATCAGATACGGTGAAACCCCGTTTTTACGTGCCCGGAATTCACGTTTTCCCGCTATTTGCGTTCAATTTTGACAATCCCGTTTTATTTTAGTACATTTAGTACCCGCTTTTACGTATTTATTTCCCGCAATTTACGTTTGAAATATTTAAAATGCAAATCAATTTATAAACATATTTACTATAATTAAATGCACGACGATTTAAAATATTTGAAATGAATATTAGGAAGCAGAAATATGTTGTTTCTATTTATAGACACGTGTGCGCCTGCAGCGCTCATGGTCAAGGTTACACGAGTCGTGTAATACGATGCAATTGGTGGGAAGTTTAGCGAATCAGAGGCAGGTAGACTGTATGGGCAGGTCAATCTGTGCTTGTGTTTTAAACGTGTCGGTCGTGTACATACAATTTCAATTATGTGTCAATTTACTTTTTTTTTTTCATTTTTCTTTGAATCCCTTCAAATAATGGCTCAGCAAAGAAAAACATTATGAGAAAAGGAAAATTCTCGAAAAAGTGAATAAAAACGTTGGTTCACGTGTTTCGCTCGCACGTGATTTGGGGATACCCATTACAACTTTGGCTATGATAATAAAAAATCGCGAATCGATTGAAAAAAGTTTTCCGATTTGCGTGATTATCTAAATAAAAAATAATTTTCTTGTTTTTTTCTAACCCCGAATTTACGTTTTCCCTCCAATTACGTTTTTTTTATCAGTCCCTTCAAAAACGTAAAAACGGGGGTTCACTGTATATTTAAAAAAACTATGAGTTACATATTGTTATAGTAAGGCTAACAATATGTGAGTTACATATTCTTACACTGAGCCAATGAGGAATCCCTTCACCGAAAATGTAAGAAGCTAACCGGAATCTCCGAGGATTGAGCGGCAGCCATCCAACTACGAGTATTCTACTGTCTTTACACCGGTGCTGTACGAATAGGGTACCTAGATTTCAGTTTATGTAAGTCTTGTGATTGTTTGTAAGTAAATAAAAAGCTTTTTTCAATGATAAATACAAGATGTTTATAGGAAACAAAATGAGTGAATAAAAACAATTTTTTTATTCCTTTTTGTTAATGTTGAATCAAATATGCTGTGGCGGTCGTCGCACATTCAGTCGCACACTCGGAACACTGTGGGCATTCATACATACGGTCAATGACCGATGAAGTGACCTTTGCATTCCTCGACAAATTTAAATAAACAAGTCCGAAGTTCACACGCCGGCCATTCAACCCATAGCCCGGAGCGGACCGCATTCCATACTAGAGCGAGAACGCACCACGCTGTCTCGCCAGTTCCGTATTTGAATGATACCTACATACAACATTAATCGTTTTTGCATTCGCAGGAACGAGACGTAGGCATATCGCGAGCGCATTCCCGCGCACATTCTAAAATGATATAAATACCTACGTCTAGCAAATAAATGACTCTCTTTCCGCATTGCGATCGAAAACGTGTTTTATTTATCAACAAATCATCATCATCTCTTCCCTCTAGGATACATATCCTAAAATATTTAAATAATATAGGAACAATAAATAATAATCAAAATGGCTATGGTAACTATAGTTCGGAAATTCTAGGATAAGTCCTGTGACAGCTAACAAATTTGCCCCAATACAACCTTATATAATGAATGTATTTACCTAAATAACTTGCTATTTATTAGAATCGAGGCTTATATTAAAGTTGATAAAATAATTAAAATTACTGAACATCGTTACAAGGTTGTATTGGGGCAAATTTGTGAGCTGTCACAGGACTCATCCTAGAATTTCCGAACTATAACATTGTTTTTTATAAAATAGGGTAACTGGGATGTTGACCTAAAGTTAAAACCATATTTCATGTCTTACGTTACGCGCTATATTTGAGGCGATTACATTAAAATGCATTTTTTTTTATTTTATCGATATAAATAACACTGTTAAATTAATTTTATTATTATTACAAAATAAGCTTAACCCGTATAAATTATAACAAAATTCGGAGCCTTGAGAGACGGGTATTGAAACCCTGATCACCTTACACGTGAATGTATGTAAATATTAAACAACCAGGGTGACATAATGCATCCTTGCTTTACCCCATTAGTAATATTAAACCATTCTAATAAAAGTTCTACTTTTGGCATATACTATAATGACGCAAACACACGCATACTGTCACGTTATTTCCTTGTCTGGGAAGGCAGAGAGGACAGAACGTCATACTTTCCTATCTCGACACACATCCTTAACCTCTTCTGCATCAATACACATTCTCCGATTTCTCTGAATTTCTACATTTCCTTCTTTCAGAATATTCCCATGATCCAACCATACTTTCCTTGTTCCTACTCTCACTCGCATGTACATATTCCCATGATCCAACCATAATTTCCTTGTTCCTACTCTCACTCGCATGTACATATTCCCATGATCCAACCATACTTTCCTTGTTCCTACTCTCACTCGCATGTACATATTCCCATGATCCAACCATACTTTCCTTGTTCCTACTCTCACTCGCATGTACATATTCCCATGATCCAACCATACTTTCCTTGTTCCTATTCTCACTCGCATGTACATATTCCCATGATCCAACCATACTTTCCTTGTTCCTACTCTCACTCCCATGTACATATTCCCATGATCCAACCATACTTTCCTTGTTCCTACTCTCACTCGCATGTACATGTGCACTAAGTATATATTTGTTTTGTTAGTCTTTTTTCATTCATTCGTTCTACATGCTCCAACCACTTCAGTGTGCTTTTCATCTTACTCAACATATCAACCTTAAGTTTACATTCATTCCCAATCACTTTATTCCGTATTCTGTCATACATTGTCATTCCATATATTCTTCTCGATGCACGCATTTCTACAGTTTTATTCGGCTCTTAGTCTTTTTCCACGTCTAAGTTTCATTCCTATACATTAACGTTGGCACCAAATACTATTGTGGACTATCATACTAGCATATTTTGATACTGTCCGATTAGACTATATATATGTTTCAGTGCCCCATTAACTGTTTCCTATCGCTACACCCCGTTCGATATATCTCTCAACTCTTCAATCATCTGAGAAAATACTGTCCAAATAGCAGAATTCTTCAACTTTTCCTTGTACACAAAACCACCCTTCTTATTCTTGAGTAATGGCCGTGAACTCCTATATATGAAGGAGTATACGCCAGTGTCAAGTGATGAAAACCACCTTTAGGGCTCGGCCACACAGGTAGGAGTCTCGCTTGGTATTTAGAGCTACGCTGCGAGTTAGGCGACATATCCTAGTGAGCCAACGCACCGCATACTATCGCAATGGTCATACTGCACGCTTCGCGCCACGCTTCATGACGATTAGTTACCGAGTGAATCTCCCAGCGAACAGACGTGTTGGTTAATTTTATTGTGTCACCAAGTGATTTTACAAGATGGCGGAAGTTTTAATAAAAGCTGTGTATAAAAGGGAGCCTTTGTGGAACCCATCGAGCAAATTATACAAAAATTAACCTGTAATAAAATCACTTTGGAATAAAGTTGCGCAGGAAGTAAATAAAGATAAGGTAAGTTGTAACGAATTGGTTAGTTTTGAATGTGGCATCGTTTGTTGACTCAGCCGCTCCCAAATGTCAAATGAATTTGTGCGAAGCACTTTGGTATGGCCAAGCATGAAGTCATCTAGTATACGAGTCACGTAACATCTAGCTTAGCACCTAACGAAGCATTTTGGTGTGGCCTCGGCCTATAGGAATGTTCGGGTGATAGTTCGTCTTTGTGGGGTTTACGAGCATATGCTCGTAATATCGAATATTTTGTATCGATTTCTTAAAATAAAACTTTTTTGTCTCTGGTCCTAATATTGACAGCCGATGACAATTTTATTGTCTTTGAAATTTTCATTGTTGTCAAACCGTAGGACGTTTTTAAATATCGTACAATCGCTTAAAACAAAACATAATGTTCTCAACGTGACATTGGTATTAAAATAAATAATTTACAAGCCCATATTTCATTAGTTAGAAGAAAAAAAACGTATTTTTTGGAATATAACCTAAAATATTAAGTTGATTTGTCCACAATAGCAAGTATCATGGCCGCTCCGTCAAACGGAGCCGGAAATTTGGTCGAGGAGTTCGAGGAATCATTCCAGGTTTGTCGAGTTATTTTATATATTTATTTTTCATCAACGGTACAAAATATTACAGTAGACCGCCGATTATCCGTGGTAATAAGGGGATACTCAAGCTCGGATAATTGAAAAACACGGTTTTCATCCTAATTAAGTATTTATTGAGTTAAAATTACGCATAAAAACACAAGACAAACATTCTGGTTGCATTCAACTGTAAATTAAACATATTAATGGTTAAGAACGATTTTCTTTGAGACGCGTAAGCAAATATATCACATATGGAATTAAATTTGTGTAGCTTAGATTTCCTGACCAATTCATGTTAAAATACATTTTTTCTTCTAATTCCTATGCTTTCTACCCTCTTTAGTCGAATTGGCAGAGGTCAGTAAAGAAGTTGGTTTAAAAATGAATATATCAAAAACCAAATATATGATGAACAGCTTTGCTATCCCAAAACCAATAATCGTAGAAGGAAAGCCGCTAGAACTTGTCCAGGAATATGTATATTTGGGGCAACTTATTTCCTTTGTAGGTGGCATATCGGAGGAAATAACACGAAGGACAAAACTAGCATAGAGCTCATTTGGATGTTTGAACAACATCTTCAAAAGTAATCTCTCAATATCTTTGAAGTGAAAGGTCTACAACCAGTGTATTCTCCCAGTACTTATATATGGCTGCGAGACATGTACGCCCACAGCACAGAACACACAAAAGCTCCAGACCGCACAAAGGGGCATGAAGTGATGCATGTTGGGATATACTAAAAGAGACTGTAAACGAAACACCTGGATTCGCAACATAACAAAGGTAGAAGACGTAATAGAGGTGTGCGAGAAAGTGGCAATGGGCCGGACACGTAACCAGAATGTCAGACTCTCGATGGACATCTGAAATAATCCAATGGTACTCAAGGGGCATAAAGAGGCCCAGAAAAAGATCGAAGGTACGCTGGATAGATGAAATCCGGAAGCATTGCAGCATCACATGGCATCAACGAGCTTAAAAATCGAATTATTTGGCGTTAATTTAGAGGGACCTTCATCCAGCAGTGTATCGATCCAGATTGGCAATGATGATGATGATGATGATATGCTTTCCACTGTTACAACGACTCTTTTTTCTATGCTAGATGAATTTTGTTTTCCCCAAAATGAACATGAACAAGCTTTCTCAACGTATGGCAGACACAACCCCTAAACAAGACATCAGGGGAGCACAAACATGACTGAATTATACTCGAACTGGTAGTGACATACTGATCGTATTTATGGTAATCCATTACCGTGATATGCGATTAGTATGTCACTACCAGTTCGTATGTCACTACCAGTTGAAATACAGGGTGGGCCAAAAGGATGTTGGCGGTTTGAATATGAAATAAATAAAAAATATGTAACATACAACATTTTTTATTAGTATTATAAAAAACAAAAATCTTGGGATTTTTACATCTTAAAAATAATATTGTTTAAATGTCGTCCCTTGGCTGCTTGGCACTCTTGAAACCGAAGTCACAGATTTTGGAAAATTCAGCGAAACGTTATTCTCGGTATATTGTTAATTTCCCGGATAATGTTTTTGAACTGCTCCAAATCTCTCGGGAGTATTCTCGTAGACCACCGATTTAAGGTAGCCCCATAGAAAAAATCACATGGAGTTAGATCGGGGCTGCGTGGAGGCCATTCGATATCCCCCCTTTTCGAAATGAGTTTTCCGGGAACATTTCTTTCAGCAGGTCTATGGACACCCTAGCAGTATGGCATGTGGCTCTATCTTGTTGGAACCATATCCTCGAGGTATTGCCTTGAAATTGTTGCAAGGTTGGGACCAAGAACTCTCTTATCATGCCGCAATAATTGTGAGCTCTCACCGTCATTGCGCGCCCTCTTTCATCCTCGAAAAAGTATGGCCCGACAATACCGGTTGCCGATATTGCAGCCCACACGACAAGTTTAGGGCTGTGAAATGGACGTTCATGCAGGTGGTGGGGATTGGTCTCGGACCACAATCGACAATTTTGTTTATGGACGTGACCATTAAGATGGAAATTCGCCTCGTCACTGAATATCACGTTAAAAAAATTGTAGAACCGGTCGAGCATCAGATTAACAAAGTTAAGTCGGTTATTGGCACCGTCTGGTGATTTAATTCTTGGACAATCTGGATCTTGTAAGCCTTAAGATGCAAATCACGCTTCAAAATTCGTCGTAAAGTTGTTCTCTTGATGTCCAAAGCCTGTTCTGTGATGTTCTCTTACGAGTTGATTGTTGCGGATTTTGTTGAAGTGAAACACGAACTCGCTTTACAATATCGGTCGTTCTCGCAGAGATCGGACGACCGCAATCAATTATTATTATTGTCGACCCAGTTGTTTCGAACATTCTAATCCATTTGCGTATCACATGGCGCTTGCAGCCTCACGTATGTCCCGCAAACCGTGATACTGTCGGTACAACCGTCGTGCAGTAATCACAGATTTATTGTTTTCATAATACGCACGGACACAAAATGCTCGCTGCGCTCCCATGTACGGCTCTATGGCGACTAAATTTCCGTGAAGCGACGCGTTGAGCAATATATCGCTCCGCCTCCCTGCGCCGCACGTTTCCGAGAAATTAAGGACGCAAATCGCCAACACCCTTATTGTCCACCCAATCAAACTCTTGTTTTTAACGTACATCTTGTGTATTTTTATATAAAATCTTCGTTTCTTTTTTCTGTTTATTATTTTCTTTTCTTTGTTTCTTTTTTGTTTTTATTTTTTTGATTTGTTATCACCAGCCTTTTATAATTTTTTACTTCGTACTGTTATCTTACTCTTTATTGTATTTTATCTATTTTTATTTTATATGTTTTATCTTTTATTTGTAACTGTATGGTTTTTATTTTAATGCTCTTTTTTGTAAATGCCCTCACAGATGTATAAATGTAAAATTTACATTTGTATTATAATGTAACGATTTATAATAATTTAGTAATTATGTAATAACACATAATACTTAAATCTTGTTTTTTTTTTTTTTTCGTATCATTCATATCGACAGTTAACTGTTTTGATTTATCGAATGCTTTTTTTTTCGAAATAAAAAAAAAGCAAGCGTAAAACTAACACGAATACATTTTTTATTCCAGTCATGCTTGAACGTGTTGACTAAGCAAGAAGCTGGCCCGTGTTTCGAGAAGGAGGAGGTCAAGGTGGAGGTTGAACGGTGAGGACTTATTTTTAATTTAACAGAAGTACGGGAGTTAAGCTTGAACCCGGCAGAAGAAGGATTGAAGTAAGATTATCTTTGAAGTTCGTCGTCCCCCTGTTGTTTCTCATTACCGAGGGTCACGATCTTTGGCATGTTGCTAGTACAGGCTAGATGGCAGTGTACAGGCTCCACCTAGTCAATTTCTTCACCTTATCATGCTGTTTGTGAGTGGAGACACGATAATAAATTATACAGCAGAGGAAACGCATGTTTTTTGAGTGGCTAGTATTTTGCAAAGAGAGGAAATGCATGTTTTCCATTTAAGTGTAACATTGTTTATTTTCATTTAAGTGTAACATTGTTTATTTTCATTTAAGTGTAACATTGTTTATTTTCAAGTTAATTTTTTTATGAATACAGGTAAATGAAGTAATAATATTGCACTTTTAAATTAATTGTGAAAAATAATGTCAGACAAGTGTTGCGCTTCTTCGCGGTCACATTTCTGCAGCCTCTCTTGAAAGTTATGCATCACTCTCAAACATTTCTTCTGGTATTCCTTCGATTTCTTCGATGAATAGAAACTTTCAGTGGGCGAAGAAGGGCAACACTTGCCTGACATTATTTTTCACAATTAATTTAAAGGTGCAATATTATTACTTCATTAACCTGTATTCATCAAAAAATTATCTTGAATGTAAATAATGTTACGCTTAAATGAAAAACATGCGTTTCCTCTCTTTGCAAAATACTAGCCATTCAAAAAACATGCGTTTCCTCTGCGCCACCCTGTATTTCAATGCGTTTAAGTGCAAAATTATGTCATATAGTCGCTCACACGTGTTGAATTTTCATAGATTTATACTAGAATCTACACCTATTCCCCGCACAGATAATATTAAAGATCTGGGTGTCTTGTTCCACAGCAATCTCGCATTTGGTCCTCACATAGAAGTTATGTGCAATTCAGCTTATAAAACTCTACGATTTGTAATGAGAATCTCTAAGTCGTTTGAAAACCAAATGATGCTCAAAAAGATCTCGTCGCTGTTCGCTGAGGTTGTCTCCTGCCTCCGTCCACCCACAGTCTCCGACCCAAAATTTACCCGTTAGAAGCGTGTATGTCGGTACTAGTTGGAACAAAATTCAGTTTTTTTGTACTCCCCTGATGATGAGGTGAAAACCTTGAAACCGGTAGGGTTATACCGTTACATTAAGTGGAATAAACAGTGTTTGATAAAACAAATTACAATGTCTTTAAACCTTCACAATGTTAATGCCTTAACTATTATAGAAATAATATATGATTCAAAATACTATCAATGTCACTCGTTAATACGAGGGTCATCTAGAAAGTAAGGTAACAAGGGCTTTTGAGGCCGGGGGAAATTTTTTGTTTCGAAGTTGGCGCACCTGGCGTGTAAGGGGGATCCTAACGGTCAGTTTGTTTGGTCCCGTGTGTTTGTCGGACATTTTGTTCAGTCACATTAAATTCTTCCGATAGAGAGGTCGTCGCGCGCTCCCGCCACCTCCCGTCTGTGCGAGATCCGCGCGGTCATCCGTTTTTTGACTGCAGAACAATACCGCCGCGAATATCCATCGGAAACTTGTGGAAGTTTATGGTGGTGATGTGATGAGTCGACAACATGTCACGAAGAGGGTTAGGTTGTTCAGAGAAGGCCGTACTAATACTCACGACGAGGCAAGGCAGTGCGAAATGACCGCTGTGTGACGCTTGACGACCTTCACGAAGAATTTCCTGACATTTCTCGAAGTCTCCTTGGTGATATTGTGTCGGAAAAACTTGGTTACAAGAAGTTGTGTACGAGATGAGTGCCCAGAATGCTTACACCGGAGCACCGTCAAAATCGCGTGACCGCCGCGCGTGAATTTTTGGATCGTTTTGCACAGGAGGGAGAAGCTTTTCTGGACTCGATAGTGACGGGGTATGAGACGTGGGTGTGTCTCTACACCCCAACAATTTTCCAACGATCAGGAGGTCGAGGAAGCTGTGAAGAAGTGGCTGAAAGAGCTGGCGGCGGAGGTCTATGACACTGGCATACAAAAGTTGGTGCCCAGACTACAGAAATGTCTCGATCTCGACGTCGATTACGTTGAAAAATAGTTTAATATATTTGTGAAGTATCCTGTGAATTTCAATTAAATACAAGTATTTTTCGATCCTACATAAATGTTGTAACCTTACTTTCTGGATGACCCTCGTAGATTCATCGAGCTGGGTCGCCAGATGGAGGCTTTCTTTCTGCAAAAGCGATTCCTGCTGTCGGCTCTCAAGCCGGAACTCCTGGTCAAGGAGGACAACAACGAACTGCGCCTGGAGCTAGGACGCAAAGACGAGCTACTCAAGAGGCACTATGACAAGATTGCCGTGTGGCAGAACCTTCTCGCTGATCTGCAGGTAGTTTCTCTGATAATGAGTTTTTATTTTTATTATCATCTTTTGTAGTGCGAGATGGTTGATGGATGACACAGTGCAAATGTGCGTGGAAGGTATGGTAGAGGAAGACCAAGGAAAGTATAGTAAGTGTATGATATTTTGAAAGATATAACAATAAATAATACCTTAAGTGTCCTTACTTAACCTTTCCCTTCCTGTGCTAAAAAAATCCACCCGTTCCGGTGCTGTGTATTCAATACACATATAAAAAAATCAGCGATTTTAAATCTGAAAAATAAGAATATTCATAGCCAATCGCTTAAATTAATTAAATTTGATGTCAAAAGTGATAATAATTGAAATTTAATTGCTGAAAACATGAAAAAAACATCGGCTGACATTCACAAAACGGGCAAAAAGACCACCTCAGATGAATGCGATAGAGCGACTGAGACGGACTAACACTGTATGTTATACCTCGAAGGAAGAAACACAACTGTAAACTGAGATTCTATTTTTTGCGTTCCCATATACCGAAGTAGAGTGAGACATGAATAGCATCGCTTCCTCACCCATAGAGGTTTTTTAGAATGAATATATCTACGTCACACTGGCACACGTTTGATTGTATTGGTGAATTTATTCCCGATTTTCACAAAATATCTCTGATGTGGCCGATAAGTGCTAATTATTATTAACCGGTTCACTGTCACGAGCGCGTTGACCCGCTCTCCGATTCAGTGCTCGCCAGGCCGGCCATACAAAATGAACGCGTAAACACGCTCTCCTTTGAGCTTGTCGAGAGCCAATATCAAATCCAATTGTAATAATTTATAAATTATAACACATAGGGACATCTATTGGGATGGTCAAGAAATATTTAAATATTACAATTTACCGATATTATCAAAGTTACCATTCATCATACCAGTCATCTTTCTAAAAGCTTTCACTGACAGTCAATACGTGTCTCTGATACAGGGTTACCGACTACAGTTTTTTGCGTCGTAATTGCGATGATTTATAATGACTTCGTTTGTAGTTTTGTTCTGTGGTTGATTTTTAACTTTTGTGCGTGATTTTTGTAAATTTTTCAAGGTATTTATTAGGTGTACAAATAAGTTTCCGCCGTTTTTTATCAAAAATTGGGCATTTATTGTGAAAGAACGGAACCTCATGTTTTATTCGAAGTATTGCCCATCGCTTGCCACTACTTTTTCCCATCTTTCTGGCAGCATACGGATACCGCGTCGGAAAAATGATTCATCTTTTGAGGCTATCCACGAATCGACCCAATTTTTGGTATCTTCATATGATGTGAAGTGCTGCTCAGACAGGCCATGCGTCATCGATCGAAACAAGTGGAAATCAGAAGGCGCAATGTCTGGTGAATACGGCGGGTGGGGTAAAACTTCCCAATTGAGTGTTTCCAAATAGGTTTTGACCGGCGCCGCAACATGTGGACGAGCATTATCATGCAGGAGAATAATTTTGTCGTGTCTGGAGTAGCAGTGGGCGCGCTTTTCCTCGAGTGCTCGACTCAATCTCATCAATTGTGCTCGGTAGACAGCCCCAGTAATGGTTTCGTTCGGTTTGAGCAACTCATAATACACGACACCAAGCTGATCCCACCAAATACACAACAAGAGTTTTTTTCCATGAATATTTGGCTTAGCTGTAGATGTTGAAGCATGGCCAGGGGTTCCCCATGATTTCTTCCTTTTTGGATTATCATAGTGGATCCATTTTTCATCACCAGTGACTATACGGTGCAGAAAACCCTTTCTTTTATGCCTGGCAAGCAGCATTTCACATGTGGAAAATCGACGTTCAACGTTTCTCGGTGTCAGTTCATATGGAACCCAATTTCCTTGTTTTTGAATCATTCCCAATGATTTCAACCTATGTGAAATTGCTTATTGAGTCACTCCTAATGTAAGTGCAAGTTCTTCTTGCGTTTGGCACGAATCTTGATCCAATAATACTTCCAATTCCGCGTCTTCGTACACTTTCGGCCTTCCGCTACGTTCTTTGTCTTCGATGTCAAATTCACCGTTCTTAAACTTTTGAAACCACTCACGACAACTTCTCTCACTTAAGGCAGCCTCACCATATGCTTCTACAAGCAATCGATGCGCCTCAGCTGCAGATTTCTTCAAATTGAAGAAGTAAATCAAAAGTTCCCGCAAATGACGCTTATTCGGCTCAAAACTTGACATTTTCGCACACAAAAGAATATATTATGCTGCTAAAAATTCACTAATATTTTAAGGTTATGTTGTTGACAAATGTTCAAACTTACGACAATGACGTATTACATCTGACAATTTTAACCATAACTTACTGGTGGCGCCAACTTCTGTCAAACGGCGGCAACTTATTTGTACACCCAATATTACAAAGTGTATTTTCATGTATTCTTTGGTTATTGGCGGTAGTTTTGCGGCATAATACGATGTTTATATAGACTTTTTATGGTTTTATTTTATAGTTTATTTACCTTTTACGCTTTATTATACATCATACAGATAATTTGTTGATTTTAGTTTACAAAGTATATTATATTCCGCTATATTTATAAGTAAACGCGTTTTCTGTGTCAAGTTGTGACAACCCTGACATTTTGAGAATATTTAAACTGTGTTTTTCTGAGTGAACGGCAGCTCAAACGCCCCACGGTGTATATATTTAGTAAGTTTTCATAATATCCTTTATATCTGTATACAAAAAATATAAATTTTTTAGGTTTTATTTTTGTTGAAATAATCCCGGCCTGCTGGGTACGGCCATACTAATAACTTCCGGCACTTAAAGGGTTAATAATATTTTTTTCATTCAATGCGTAAATGTATTACGGAGGAATACCTAAAATCTGAAGCCAGTATTTATTATATTTATAGAGATATTAAAGTGTTTAGAAGCAATGTGTACTAGTTACACATCACAGGGAAGGAAGGGTTAAAATAACTCACTTTAACTTAAAAATCAAATAGATACATAATTATCACGACATTGCCCTGTCGGGGTAATCAGAGAAGTTTCTCGACACACATAATTATCCTTTTTTACATACAAACACACCTTTTCATACAATTTCTACGATTTCTCTTATTTTCTATATTTTCTTCATTCAAAATATCGTTCACTTTAGTCTGTCTGGAGTGATGAAGTGTGAGGAGTTTGATTTTGCGTGATGTAACATATTTAATGGAGTGTCACTGTTTGTCAGGTTGATGAGAATGTGCAACGGGGTTTATATAATCAAAAATCGGAAAGAAATATCAATTTATTTTTCCATGTTATATGTTCTCAGTGAGATACAGGCAAAATCCTAGTTTACTGGGGACACGACAAATGAAAGGCAACAAACCCAGATCCATTAAAATTGTGTATTCAAATTAAATTACCTTTTGTTTTTTTTTTCGCAAATTGTGTCTTTTATAGTTTTATTGTCATGTGTAAATAAAATTAAAATAAAAAATGTATAAATATTCTGAAAGAAGGGACAATAGAAAGTTCCGAGAATTTGTAGAAGTTGTATGAGGAAGAGGATAGTATGGCGCTCTGTCCTCTCTGCCTACATTAAAGTCATTCTGCAATTATATGAGTTAATATAATAAAACTAATTTAAAAAAAATTACAATTCTATTGCGAGTACAAATTAGTTCGGTCCGTTTCCAAAAGATGGCTCTGGCTGTTATGAATGGTTCATAGTGACAGCCGATTTTGGCGATTTCAGAGAGGTTAGACATCTACCAATAATATTCAGTTTATATCGCTTTGAGTTTCATGCAAAAACCTTGTTTTGTAGTGTTGAAAATGTCGAATTTTGTGTTAACCAAGCAGCATTTGCGGGAGGTTTTAATTTTCTGTTTTAATTGGAAGAAAAGTGCAGCTGAAGCCCATCGAATGCTTGTCGAAGTTTATGGTGACGCAGCTCCAACTGATAAATCATGTAGGGAATGGTTTCGACGTTTCAAGGATGGAGATTTCAGCATCGAAGACAAGCCTGGCTCTGGACAGCCAAAAAAATTCGAGGACAAAGAATTAGAGGCATTACTCGAAGAAGATCAGAGTCAAACGCAAGAGGAGCTTGCAGAATCATTGGGAGTGATTCAACAAGCCGTTTTTGAACAAAAAAAAAACGGACCGAACTAATTTGTACACCCAATAGATAATTTTAAGTTTCAACTGATTAAGCTTTAAATATTTAACAATCGCTCTATAAGTGGAAAAGTTCCACGAAGAAAGGAGAAACGCAACATTCATTGGACGCGGTAAAGATATGGCTTTTAGTCAATCAAATCTGTCTCGCAAAGGACAACCGAAAAATACGTGGTCTATAGTTTTATCATCCGAACCAGACTCGCAGTCGGGATTCTCCACAATGCCCAGTACTGATGGTTTTTTTTTTCAGGGCTACGCCAAGTGTGGGGGGCAAAACAATGCAGTGGCAGCCACCGGAGGGGCTTCCCCGGCTCCCACTTCACAGATTTCTCATCCTCCGCACAGTGGCTTACAGGTGTGTGTGTACCCTCTCTTAATCGTTTTTTCTTTTACAGATTTTTCAATCTAGTAGCTCTGATGATATTGGTCAATAGAGATGGTGCAGCCTTTGTGAACGAGGAAAAATCCACTGATGATATTGGTTATTACCATCAATAGAGATGGTGCAGCCTTTGTGAACGAGCAAAAAATCCTCTGATATTGGTTATTACCATCAATAGAGATGGTGCAACCTTTGTGAACGAGTAAAAAATCCTCTGATGATATTGGTTATTACCATCAATAGAGATGGTGCAGCCTTTGTGAACGAGCAAAAAATCCTCTGATGATATTGGTTATTACCATCAATAGAGATGGTGCAGTCTTTGTGAACGAGCAAAAAATCCTCTGATGATATTGGTTATTACCATCAATAGAGATGGTGCAGCCTTTGTGAACGAGGAAAAAATCCTCTGATGATATTGGTTATTACCATCAATAGAGATGGTGCAGCCTTTGTGAACGAGCAAAAAATCATTTACCTTCGTAAACTAAAACAATAAATTGATGGAAAAAAAAAGCACTTTTATAGCGTTTCGGTTCGACTAAGGCGAGGGTTTTTATTTGATTATTTTAATGCCAAAGATAGGATTATCCGCATAATTAATCCGTACCGCACAGGCCAAGCACGGTTATATCTGCGTTATATTTCAGGGAGCCGGCTATTCCGACTGAGTTTACTGCAATTCCTTAGGCCTCGGCCCCACAGGTAGGAGCCTCGCTTGGTGCTTAGAGCTACGCTGCGAGCTAGGTGACATATCCTAGCGAACCAACGCACCGCATACTATCGCAATGGCCACACTGCACGATTCGCGCCATGCTACATGACGATTAGTCATCTAGTGAGTCTCCTAGTGAACAGACGTGTTGGTTAATTTGATTGTGTCACCAAGTGATTTTACAAGATGGCGGAAGTTTTAATAGAACCTGTGTATAAAAGGGAGCCTTTGTGGAACCCATCGAGCAAATTATACAAAAATGTACCTGTAATAAAATCACTTTGGAATGAAGTTGCACAGGAAGTAAATAAAGATAAGGTAAGTCGTAATGGAATTGCGTTAGTTTTGAGAGTGACATCGTTTGTTTACTCAACCGCTCCCAAATGTCAAATGAATTTGTGCGAAGCACTTTGGTGTGGCCAAGCATGAAGTCACCTAGTCTATTAGTCAGGTAGCACCTAGCTAAGCACTTTGGTGTGGCTTTAGCCTTAGTCATAAGGCAAATGCCGGGATGAGTCCCATAATAAGTTGTGCGCAGAGGCATTCCTTCCTATCCGATACAGTTCACCAGGAGAATAAAACACAACACTTAGAGAGAACACACTGGGACTATGAATCTGGTGCTAGCCAAATTGCACCGGGGGCATAACATCGTGCTGATATGCCTTGCACTTTATAAGCAACGCAGCCCATCACAACTTACTTTAAAAAAAAACCCATGGGAGTGAAGCGGGAACTTGATAAAAAAAAGTGATAATAGCTGAATAAATGCTATAGAAATGCATTGAAATATGTTTGACAGAATACGGAATGAAGTGATAAGCAATGAATGTCAAATTAAGACTGATGTGTTTAGTAAGATGGGGATGTGCATTTTGAGATAATTTGAGAATGTGGAATGAATTACTAATATTAAAATCCGAAAGGTGTTCTACTTGGGTCATGTACTTAGAGGAGCAAAGTACAAATTACTGTACCTGATCATCCAAGGCAAAATAGAAGGCCGAAGAGGTGTTGGCAGGAGGCAAATCTCCTGGCTCCGCAATATGCGTGATTGGACTGGCATAAGGGGCGTTGGAGATTTTTTTTGGGCTGCCGGGGACAAAGATGTCCACTCTCAGGTGATATTCAACGTTGTGAGGACCAGACATGACACTGGGAAGAAGGAAGGAATGAATGAATGAAGGAAGACTAACATAATACACAGTGCAAATTTGAGTGGAAGACGTGGTAGAAAACCGATGAAAATATTGTTGGATCAAGGGAATGATATTTTGAAAGAAGAATGTAGAAAGTAGAATGTAGAAAGTGTATGAATAAAGTAGAATGTAGAAAGTGTATGGATACAGAAGAAGCTAAGAATGTGTGCCGAGATTGAAAAATCTGACATTCTATCTTCTTTGTTACCCCGACAGGGAAATGACGTGATGTCATATATGCTATCCCCTTATTGTTGGTTGGAAGATATTGTCACATGACAATAAACCCGTTAGATTGTACTGTATACAACGGAGGTGTATAACAAGTGAAACTTCACAGCAGCAGCATGTACTTAACTAAATTGTTATCATTTCCCCGCAGCCAAACGCATTCTCCCCGCAAGGATCGCAGCCCGTAGTGCAGCAGATGCAGCAAGTCCAACAGCAGCAACAGGTACAGCAACAGCAGGTCCAGCAACAGCAGCAGCAACAAGTACAGCAACAGCAGTTGGCCGCGCAGCAGGCGGCGATGCAGATGCAGATGCAACAGCACGCCATGCAGCAGGTACGACCGCCCGGTAGGGTCACGCCCCACTGCTGAGTCGCCTGTTGGCACGTGTGGACTTGTAACACTCAACACACGACTTACTCCGTAGCACGAATCTGACTCGGAATACATTTCACTCTGAATAACGTGTTTGACTCGAACAGAACACAGAATGTTTTTTTTTCAAGTTTTCAACTTTTTAAAGTTTCAACAATAATTTGGTTTGTTTTATCTCTAATTACATTAATCTTCATGGCACGGTTTCTAACTCCTATCTTGAGGCTCTCTTCAGGCGGAATGATCCCGCCTTGTTACAAGAGTATTGCTTAGCTTAACCGGGATTAAGCTTAGCTAGGAGATTATTACTGTTATTACACAGTAAGATGTTTAAGACGAGAATATATTTGCTCATATTGCGTCCCTTATGTTTAGTATGTCGCACATCGCAAGCACCTCGATCAGACAGCTTATGCCGTCAATTTGCGCTAGTTCAACGCTTGTCACGCGTTTATCGCGCGCAGTGGCTGTCTGATTATATAAAGTGAAAATGCAAGGTTTCATAGCTTTTTCTTATTCCTCTTCCTATAGATCATGATCTGTTTGTTCCGCTTATTCCCCTTCTTGTGACATGGACTGCCAGCCGTCACGCCATCTCCTCGGAGGTCCTCCCGATAATCTTCTCCCGGCTGGGTTCCCTTGAAGGGCGACACGTGGAAGTCTGTCGTCTTGCATTCTGTTTACATGTTCGTTCCAGTATCGCCTCCGTTGTCTTCCCCACCTGACGATGTCTTCCGTACCACACTTTCTCCTTATTTCGGTGTTTCTGATTCTATCTCTTAGTGTGTTTCCGGTTATACATCTCAGTGTTTTCATTTCCGAGGTTCTCAGGAGAGATTCTGTTCTAGATGTGTCTGCTCTGATCTCTATTCCGTAGGTGGCTATAAGTGGTGGTTTCATCGCAATACAATAAATATTAAACTAACGATTTTCAAACCAATAATTTTACAATGTTTACAGGCTAATCAAATAAATAAAAATGACTAATCTATGTGATTCATACGTCCGATATACTATGGACGATTTCGCAAAACGTGTCAAAATGAGTTGTATACTTGCCTGTCGAAACACAAACTTCCCATCCAATATGGCTGGAAATTGAAATGCACATACAGGATAGTGTCGCCAATGTGAAGAAAAAAAAATGTACTGGAATAAAAAATAAACAGCCTGCGAAATTCAAAATTTCGCAGGCTGTTTATTTTTTAATCAACTCTCATATATGTATATATATATTTCTTTTTAACTTTTTTTCCTTGTTTTTTTTTTTTATTATTTTGTATTGTAAATAACACGTTTTTGAAAAAAATGTAAATATTCACGGAATTTGCTTTTATTTGATGCTCTTATTATTGTTTTTAATTTAATTTTCCTTTTTATAATAATTATGATTTGCCTATTTTCACTATTGTAAATAACACTTATGTATCTTTTATTTTTATATTTTTTCAATAAATTTTTTTATTTTTGTAGTGCTTTTCATTTTGCTTTTTATTTCTTTTTCTCCGCTTTTTTTCACTTACATTTCAGCTATCATTTTTTATTCTTTTTTACACTAAAACAGGGTCAGCTTTATTAAGTATTGGCAACAAAGTCTACGGGTACACTAAAATATATACACGAGAAATTCCACTATAACAAGGTGCATGGCCGTGCGGTAACGCGCTGGACTTCCGTACGGAAGGTCGTCGGTTCGAATCCCGCGCTGTGCTACTCCCCTTGAATGACACATGCATTTTTTCTGCCTAGTGTTCGAGGGTATTAAGGATACCTATAACTTCGGTCATATTAAAAAAAAAAAAACAAATTCATGGAAGCATAAAAAATATTTCTATATGCGAGAAAAATAGAGTAATGAAAAAAAAAACAATGTTATTTTGACAATATCATATAATGACAACTTCTGTAGCTTAGTGATAAGTTTCTTGACTTCCACCCGGGAGTTTCGGGCTCGATTCCCGATGGTACTGAAAAAAAAAAGGTGCAAGTCAAAAATTCCGGTTTCATATTTACAGATCTATGTATATATAATAATGTGTTGGTGCCCACATTGACATATGGAAGTGAAACTTAGATTTGGAGAAGAAAGACAGGTGTGCAATAAGAAAAGAATACGGAACAGGGATCTAGAGAATGGCAAAAAATAGGAATTGTCATTGTTGTAATTAACAAAGGATAATGAAAGATTGAAGCAAGTTGAGAAATTCTGCTGTTAAGGTAGTATTTTCTCAGATGATGGAAGAGTTAAGAGGGATATTGAATGGCGTGTAACGATAGGAAACAAACTCAATGGGGCACTAAAATATATATACTCGAACAGGGCAATTTCAAAAGTAGCTAAGATGACAATTCACAATAGCATATTGGTGCCAACTTTGATGTGTGGAAATCAAACGGGGAAAAGACTGAGTGGGACAGAATAAATGCTGTAGAATGTAAAGTAAAAAATATATGGAGTGACAATGCATGACAGAATACGCAATGAAGTGATAAGGATTGGATATGAACTTAATGCTGACGTCTTAGACTGAATACGTGCCAAGTGAGTCAACCCTCAACAGAACAATTGTAAAGTAGTTAGTATGTTAACGGCAAACAATATTTTCTTCATCTACATAGTTCCGTAGGCAAAAAGGGTGTAGACGAGAGGTATATGGAATGAATACGTCTTTCCGATCACGGACTAACGCTACACTCGAACAGAGATTGTTTATTGGCCTTTCCAGTTCACCGCTCCTCTTTTTTTACATCGTCTTTTACTGTCCATACAGTAAGACTCTGGAACCAGTTACAAACCAATGTTAGACTCGCTCCATCCTTGGCATGCTTTAAGAAGCAACTGAAAAAACTCTTAATTTCAAGTCAGTAAAATAACGTGTTTCATTCCTGATTTTTTTTCCTTTCCTCTCCACCATCCCTATCTTTTCCTTTGATTGATGATATCTCACTTTATATGAAAAGGAATGTTCGGTTGATTGTTCGTCTTTGTGGGCGTATGCTCACGTATATGTTCATGGATTTCGTAGGAATGGATAGTCATTTTAATGTTTTTTGCGACCGTGTAACTTACTTCATTTACGTTTGCCTAGGTGGTTAGAATAGATTGCCGCCATTGGCAATAAACTTGCCAGATTGTATTTCCAATAAAAGTGTCAAATAAATAAATACTGAGGAGTTTCATAGGCAAAAGTGTGTAGATGAGAGATGTACGGAATGAAGTGATAAGGAATGAATGTGAACTTAAGGTTGATGTGTTGTGTAAGATGAAGAAGAGGACGCTGAGATGGTTGGTGTACGTGGAACGAACGAATGAAGAAAATCAGACAAAACAAATGTACAGTACAAACGTGAGTGGAAAGCGTGGTAGAGAAAGACTAAGAAAATGACATAATAGAAAGATAATTTATATAGCACTATTTTGAAGACAAACTCTCTTCACAGGTGCTCGAAACTCTGAACTCGAATCCACGTACGTAAGTTAAGTGTACGAATAGGTAGGTAGTAAGTAGGTGCGGTCATTAAATTAGGTACTTGCCCGTATCTATATATATTCAGAAAAACATATTTCGTAAGAAAACTGTAGAAAACTCACCAATGGAAGATGAACTACAATGAAACCTTTGTAGAATAGAAATTCTGATACGTTTAACTTTAGGTAGACGCGTAGTGTTCATATACATAAATTTTGATTCGACTTCCCAAAAAGGGTTGTCTTCAAGTGCTTCCTAAAATTGCACACGCCACCCGTATCTCTAATACGAAGAGGTAGACTATTCCACGCCACAGGACTAGCAAAAGCTCTTTCGTAATACTAATTAATTTATTAGATGAAAAAGAAAACTTAAAGCTCTACACTTCTATGATGGAACATCTCTTAGATATAGATTGGAAAAATACAATGGGGATATCCCATTAAGGGACTTGAATACAATGAGAAAATGTATGAAATAAACAATGATGAGGAAAAGACTAACAAAACAAATATACAATGCGAATGTGAGTGTAAGGTGTAGTAGAGAAAAAGATCGAGGAAAGTATGGTAGAATGAAGTGGATGATATTTTGAAAGAAGGAAATGTAAGAAGTCAGAGATATTGTACGAGCTGTATGGATGTGGAAGAGGTGAAATAGTGTATCGAGATAGAAAATCCTGGCGCTCTATCCTCTCCACCTACTCCAACAGGAAAACAGCGTAATGAATATAATTATACAGCACCGATACAAATACCGTAAAATAGATGGAAAGCTGCCGCTCAATACTCGGAGATTCCGGTTTACTTCTTGCGTTTTCGGTGAAAAGCAGCTGTAGTGAAGAGATTCCTCTTTAGCAGGTAGAAGTTTGTCGTAAATAAAACACAGTAGACGTTCCAGAAACTGAGAATATATCTTTGTTCCTTATGTGCAGCTCATCGTTCATCGTAAGCCTCTTTATTCGCCTGTATATGCCATCATGGCTTACTAGATACTTGCTAGATACCATGTATACCGCGCACTTCTGGCTTGCATGGGCCGTCTGACTTTTTATAATGACTATTGCGAAGGCCACACATAAGGAACATTTCATTGCAATAGTATGGAAAAAATTGAGTATATAGATTTTATGCACTCTTTCATTGCATCCGGAATTTACTATCGGATTCTGTCATGGGTTAAAATCCATACTTTTTGCAGTGAAGGTGTCACAGAAATCTCTTTTGAACTCATTCAACTTTCACGAGTTCTGGATTCCTCTCGCGTTCCATACAATTCAGCCGCACTCTAATCTACTGTGAACCAGTTAATTCTAAAGAGATCTTATAACAGCGCAACTATCAAATGCACTAGAGGCTATTATCAAATATAAGCCTACTGTTGAACATGATGCCAAGGTATAGTGTCAACATGTACGATGGATTGATCATTGATTAAGTACTGCTGGGTTCCAGCTTTTGAGAAACTTATGAGCTTACATTTAGAGATGTCGAAGGTCAGTTTATTGGTCTCGCTCAAATTCCAGACACAATTACAAATCGATCTGGAGTTCTACATATATAGTCATGGAGAGAAGAAGTTTTTACAACAGTAAATAATTTGAATCCCTGATTATCAACCGAGATTTGAACCTTGCAGAACACCTGATTGTGTAACGAAAAGTTCAGATTTCATTATACCAAAAGAAAACAAATTAGTTCCTATTTGACAAAGAGGTTGTAAGGAGTTGTAAAAACCATTTTGAATACCAAATTGAACTACAGTACTACACGTAACATATACATACCATGCCCTAAAACACCTGCTGAATGCCTAAGCTCACGTATAACACCAACTGAATGCCTGAAATCACGTATGCTTAACTCTATATATACTATACATACTATAGTTGCTCCTATCCACGGGGAATATTTTTCAAGACCCCCATTGGATGCTTGAAAGTATTGATTTTTATACAATATTGTTTTGTGTGTTACCCATTCTACAGGGTGGCGCAGAGGAAACGGATGTTTTTTTAGTGGCTAGTATTTTGCAAAAAGAGGGGTGACGGCCTCGCCGCTCCGCTTACGGACAGTTCAGATAATGCATTTTCAGTAGCCATGGCACCGTGGACCTTGGAGCATTGTGTCTTTGCCGTCGAGCAGTTTTGCGTAACATTGTTTATTTTCAAGAATTTTTTTTGATGAATACAGGTTAATGAAGTAATAATATTGCACCTTTAAATTAATTGTGAAAAATAATGTCAGGCAAGTGTTGTCAGAATACCAGAAGAAATGTTTGTGAGAGTGATGCATAACTTTCAAGAGAGGCTGCAGATATGTGACCGCGAAGAAGGGTAACACTCGCCTGACATTATTTTTAGCAATGAATTTAAAGGTGCAATATTATTATTTCATTTACCTGTATTAATCAAAAAATTATCTTGAAAATAAACAATGTTACGCTTAAATGAAAAAAACATGCGTTTCCTCTACGCCACCCGACGGAAAAGACGTTGCACAGTAATAACAGAATCACTGTTTCTAAAAAACCGCTCGGCGACAAAGACACGATGCTCCAAGGTCCACGGTGCCATGGCTAGTGAAAATGCATTATCTAAACTGTCCATGAGCGGAGCGGCGAGGCCGTCACCCCTCTCTTTGCCAAATACTAGCCATTCAAGAAACATCCGTTTCCTCTGCGCCACTCTGTATAATCATATCTCAGAGAAAAATTATACCTGGACAAAATTGAACGATGTAATATTGTTGAGAGTGAGTGTTGTTTTTCGCTATGACCAGTGGTGACTTTCAGATGTCGGGTGTGGGACAGGGCATGTTCATGCAGCAGGGGGGCCCCTTCCCGCAGGGGGCATTGCAGGGACCGCTCGCTTACCTCGAGAAGACCACCACCAATATAGGTGAGTTTACTTGTTGATTGTTTATTGATTTCATAATATTTTAATCAAATTAAAAAAATGTGTGAAATGTAGTGGAAAGGATTGCCTGATTGTGGAGGGGGTAGATTAAGTGTGTGTTAGAGCTGAGGAGAGAAGGACCGTGAGGATGTGATCATGCTTGTTACAATTGAAGAGATGACCAAGAAGTTGCAAATAAATACAGGAGAAGAGAAATATGAACACATCACAATCCAATATATTGCTGAGAATGGCTTGTAAAGGTAATCTTTATATTGGATTTTGTTCTTGGCATCATCCGCACTGGGATATTTATTTTATAAAACTTTCATATACATCTGTCCCTCGATTTGTGCGGTAGATACATTCTGCGAAAAACCGCGTAAAAAAAGACATGGTGCTCGCACAAAATCATGGAATAGGTTCCAGGATATAAAAAACCGCATAAAAAAATATATGGAGCTCATACGATATATGGGGATACGTTAAAAAAAAACATGTAAAAAAAATCTATGATTGTACAAAGAAATAAAATATAATTTCACTTCTATTATATTTTTTTTATAATGCACACACATACAACATAATTTCTTATTTAAATGCACACACATACAACATATTTTTTTATTTAAATGCACACACATATGATACAACATAATTTTTAATTTAAATGCACACATATACAACATATTTTTTTATTTAAATGCACACACATACAACATATTTTTTTATTTAAATGCACACACATACAACATATATTTTTATTTAAATGCACACACATACAACATATATTTTTATTTAAATGCACACACATACAACATATTTTTTTATATAAATGCACACACATACAACATATTTTTTTATTTAAATGCACACACATACAACATATTTTTTAATTTAAATGCACACACATACAACATATTTTTTTATTTAAATGCACACACATACAACATATTTTTTAATTTAAATGCACACACATACAACATATTTTTTTATTTAAATGCATACACATACAACATATTTTTTTATTTAAATGGACACACATGCAATATAATTTTTTATTTAAATGCACACACATATGATACAACATCATTTTTTATTTAAATGCACACACATACAATAAAATTATTTTATTTAAATGCACACACATACAACATTAAAAAATTTTTTTATTAACAGTAAAAGTAGCGAAAGAATTAAAAATGTACGTAATATGTTCACACACATAAATATATAATATAAGAAACCAGATCGTTTTATTCAGAATATTCGCTGCTGTCTTCTAAAGCAACTGTTTTTTTCTTCTTCTTCACAATTGTTGGTTCAAAGTCGCTATCATCAGTAGACATAACTAAAATGTCTGATACTTTTGGAGAAAACCGCTCTCTGGTTACTGTTGTTAGAAACCCTGTAACTAACATTTGTTTCTTATTTTTAGTAATTTCTTTATGAATGTCTCCATATTGCATATTCATATTGTTTATCTCTCATTAAATTTTTAAAGTTCTTTCAACATTGGAATCAATATTTATTACCAATTTTCCGATTTTCTGTCTGATTGAAGTAATTCCCTCACATTCATAGCAGTCAATACATTTGATAATGATTTTTTTAAGAATTTAAAATCCGAGGCCATGTTCAAAAGAGACAGCCCGTGTAATAAAGGAGGAGCATTTGACAAGTTTGTTCTAATTATTTCTAGTCTAAGTAGATCGATATTTCTGTACCTCGAATAGCTGTTTGGAACATTAATTTAAATTTTATTTTACACATGACAAGAAATATACATAATTTGCGAAAAAACAACAGGTAATTTAATTTGGACGCACAATTTTAATTAATCTGGGTTTATTTATTGCCTTTCATTTGTCATGTCCCCAGTAAACTAGGATTTTGCCTGTATCTCACTGAGGACATATAGCATGAAAAAATCATTCTTTCCGATTTTTGATTATATAAAACCCCGTTGCACATTGTCATCAACCTGACAAACAGTGACACTCAATTACATATGTATACATCACGCGAAATCAAATTCCTCACACTTCATCACTCCAGACAGACCAAAACGTTCATCCCACAATATAACGCACATAATCATAAAAAAAAAATATATATAAAACAACAAAAAACACCACACTCAAGAGCTCACACAAACCTCCCTCTTGCAAGCCCAAGTATTCTAACTCCTGTCGCAATAACAACCACGCTCCGATCGACTGCCTAAATTGTTTTCCTCCCTTTGTCTTCATTGAATTCGGTACCCCATTGTATATCATGAGAGCTAAATAGGCATATTGCCTTTGGGCAAAATATGTTTTAACTCTAGGGATGGTGAACATTTGATCAGTTGCCATGCGTGTCATGTGTCTCTGCTGAGTCTGCGTCTTCCCCTCCTCTCGATGATAGTGTCAGAGAATGGACTTGAAATGTAAATTGGCTATTTTTAGGACCCTATACTCCCTGAAAAGCTCCGCTGTGGGATATCGGGCAGGAAGTATATAAAACCATATATTTTCTGACATAGTTGGATTAGATGTTGCTCCCGTCAGCAACATAAAGATACAAGAAGAGCCCCTCGCATCTCTTCTATCCTTAAGAAGATAGTTCCCGAACATAACCCAGAAGAAACCTTGTAGGATAGAACCACGAGTAGAACCCGCACTCACACATAAGCAGAGATACTTCAAAAATTTCTTTTGGACTTTCTCCATCATTTGAGAGTAACTAATCTACCGCAGGCTCCATACCGATGCTCCACATTCTAACTTGCTATGTACCAGCCTACTGTAGAATGACTTAGAGACTTTTTCCCCCCCCATAAATGACTTAGAGACTCGAATCACAAATCCCAATAAATGTCTTGGTGCAGCCCGCAAGATTCACATTTAGACGCAATACTTCAAAAATGCAAGCTAATATAAAAAAACTTGCAAGTCAAATTTAGCCACAAAAATCGCATTGATTTTATTAACTAAAATAAATGTCGTAAAAAATATATAATTCTTCCTTCTTCTCAGTGTCATGTCAGGTCCCCCCAACATTGAATATCATTTGAGAGTAGACATCTTTGTCCCCGGCAGCCCGAAAAGATCTCCAGCCCCCCTTATGCCAGTCCAATTACGTATATTGCGGAGCCAGGAGATTTACCTCCTGCCAACACCTCTTCGACCCTCTATTTTGCCTTAGATGATCAGGTGCAGTAATTTGTACTTTGCTCCTCTAAGTACATGACCCAAGTAGGACACCTTTCGGATTTTAATATTAGACAGCAACTCTCTATCAACTTTGGTTCTTTGAAGAATCCTTATGTTACTGACCATATCCGTCCAGGGTATCCGTAGCATTCTCCGGTGCATCCACATTTCAAATGCTTCCAGTCGGTTCATACTACTTATTTTGAGGGTCCATGAATATATAATTAGCGTTTTATTTTTAAAACTAAAATATTTGTACACAAATATTGTAGGTATACTGTAATGACATGTGGCCCAAGTGCGGCTTGCACTAACTCCCACGTAAAATATTTGGCCCTCTTACAACAAAAGGTTGCCGACCTATGCTCTATAACAAGATGTACACAGTTCTTCCATAAGCATTAACCAGAGAATAAATTATACAATGGCAGACCGTATATTATTTTGAGTACATGAATTTAGTTTTGAGAAATACACAAGATTTGAATATCATCGTTAAGATATTTTTGTTGTATCTTGCACTTAGTATGACAGGTTACAAGTGAAAGGGAATGAATGAATAGTAACAAGTGAACAGTGACAAGTGATGCGATTTTGTGTGTTACAGACCTGGTGGGAATGGGTGATGGGCGCAGGTGACGGGGGAGGGGGAGGGGCAGGGGGCGCGGCCGGGGCAGGGGTAGGGGCCGAGGTAAGAACATATTTTATTAGTTAAGAGTTCAAGCACACTTGTTAGTTATTAAAAGTTCAATTGAAACACTTGTTAGTTATTATAAGTTCAATTTAAGTACACTTGTTAGTTATTGGAAGTCCAATTTATGTACACTTGTTAGTTATTAATAGTTCACTTCAAGCACACTTGTTAGTTATTACAAGTTCAATTCAATCATATTTGTTAGTTATACTCAGACCTTTTAATAGCTTCTCTCTTAACTGTATTTTCTGCAGTTTATTTTGAGATATATGTGCGATTTCGCAATATATTTATATATGTTGTTGTCAGAGAACCTACATTTATTTATTTGAGTTAATCTGAGGCGGTATTTGTGGGTTTACTTTTTTATTTTGTTTCTGCCATTCATTTATTTTCTGTTTTTTTCCTTCTTAATCTACATGTACAAGGGTGTTGGCTGAAAAACATCTGGTGTCTTCGCGGCCGGGCTCACTCTATATTGGTGGGGTGTATCTCGGCTGGGGGATGTTTTAAGATGAGCCCAGACCTTTTGATAGATTCTCTTTTAAATGTGTTTTCTGCTATTTATCTTGTGATATATATATGTAATTTTGGAATGTATTTGAATATGTACATACTATGTTGCTATCAATAAACTTATATTTATTATTGGAAGTCCAATTTAATTGCACTTGTTAGTTATTACAAGTTCAATTCAAGCACACTGATTACTTATTGAAAGTCCAATTTACTTGTTAGTTATTGGAAAGCACAAGCACACTTGTTAGTTATTGGAAATTCAATTTAAGTACACTTGTTAGTTATTACAAGTTTAATTCAAGCACACTTGTTAGTTATTGAAAATTCAATTTAGGTACATTTGTTAGTTATTACAAGTTCACTTCAAGCACACTTGTTAATTATTACAAGTTTAATTCAAGCACACTTGTTAATTATTGGAAATTCAATTTCAGTACACTTGTTAGTTATTACAAGTTCACTTCAAGCACACTTGTTATTTATTACAAGTTTAATTCAAGCACGCTTGTTAGTTATTGGAAGTCCAATTTAAATTATCAAAGTTTGAATTTAATTTGACGAATCTAGATTTTGACATCAAATGATTTTCATTAAAAGTGAGAAGTTTGTCTACGGTGTTAAATTTTAGTGATTTTTCGTGTTAATATTAAATTGCCTATTAGGAGCCACCTTTGTTTGAAGGCACTAATAAATAAAGGTTAACGTGAGGGAAAAAATAATTGAAAGTAAATACCTCATCAGAAAGACGACATAGATGCCAATACCTGGATCATCGTAATGGATTGATCGGTAGCTTGTTATGTTGTGAAGGTTCATAAGTTGCAGTGTCTCGCTAACAAGATACATTAGAACACAACTAATCATCCAGGGTAAAGTTGCAGTGTCTCGCTAATAAGATACATTAGAACACAACTAATCATCCAGGGTAAAGTTGCAGTGTCTCGCTAACAAGATACATTAGAACACAACTAATCATCCAGGGTAAAGTTGCAGTGTCTCGCTAACAAGATACATTAGAACACAACTAATCATCCAGGGTAAAGTTGCAGTGTCTCGCTAACAAGATACATTAGAACACAACTAATCATCCAGGGTAAAGTTGCAGTGTCTCGCTAACAAGATACATTAGAACACAACTAATCATCCAGGGTAAAGTTGCAGTGTCTCGCTAACAAGATACATTAGAACACAACTAATCATCCAAGGTAAAGTTGCAGTGTCTCGCTAACAAGATACATTAGAACACAACTAATCATCCAGGGTAAAGTTGCAGTGTCTCGTTTACAAGATACATTAGAACACAACTGATCATCCAGGGTAAAAGGAAATGACAAATAATTATTATTATTCTATTTTTTCTGGTCTGTCTGATTCATAGATTTCTCCCGTCTGTTTTCAATGCAGCTGACAGGCTGATTTGTGGTACTCATAAATATTGTCATATTGGTCTACTTCTAAAAAAATTACTTTGGTTCAAGTGCCGTGAATGGATTGATTTCAAACTTTGTCTCTTCGTATTGGAGTCCCGTGTCGGGTTGCTTCGATTGTATCTTGGAACTTATCTCTCGCGTATAATGGAAGACCATTGTTCATAAAAAAAAAAAATTGTACATTTTGATCATTAAGAATTGATCGAAAGAATATTCCAGAATGGTCATCGAATTTGTGTGAAAAATATCCACGTCGTTAAACGTTACATTGTTATTTCTACAGGTTTGTGGCATTAAAGAGTTTGGACGTGCGAGATTCTACATGATGGGAAATATAACAAGGGTATAACGACGTGCTGTTGCACGATACACTAAAAAATATTCATGCTCAGCACAACTGGAAGCAAACAGCGGCATATAGAGCCAAATAGCGTAGAACTGTTGCTAGTTATCAGGGAGCCAATGGAGAAAGAAGACGCAGACAAGCTGTTGCAAGTACTGAAACTCCATACCCTACTGCCCTGACTTTGGATTTTCCAACTTCCATTCGGTGCAGCAATACATGATGAAACTGTGTTCATCGGGACATGTTCGAATGCCTGAGCATAGATTTCCAAGAAATATCATCTTTGATGAACTGACAGCAGACAGAAGGGAGCATATATTAAAAAAGTAAACCCACAAATACTACCTCAGGTTAACTTTCAGCAAAGAAAGAGAAAAGCTGATAGGAATCCCTATTTTATCAAAATAGAATCACAAATGGAAAATGATGTTCACACATATAAACCACAATACAAAAGATGAAAATAAATAAGCAGTAATATAAAAATTAATGAGAAGATAATGCACAAACACGCAGATAACGCACAAACACGTAGATAATGCACAAACATGGAGATAATGCACAAACACGCAGATAATGCACAAACACGTAGATAACGCACAAGCACATAGATAACGCACAAACACGCAGATAACGCACAAACATGCAGATAACGTACAAACACATAAATAACGCACAAACACGCAGATAATGTACAAACATGGAGATAATGCACAAACACGCAGATAACAACAAACACATAGATAACGCACAAACACGCAGATAATGCACAAACACGTAGATAATGCACAAACATGGAGATAATGCACAAACACGTAGATAATGCAAAAACACGTAGATAACGCACAAACACATAGATAACGCACAAACACGCAGATAACGCACAAACATGCAGATAACGTACAAACACATAAATAACGCACAAACACGCAGATAATGTACAAACATGGAGATAATGCACAAACACGCTGATAACAACAAACACATAGATAACGCACAAACACGCAGATAATGCACAAACACGCAGATAATGCACAAACACGCAGATAACGTACAAACACATAGATAACACACAAACACGCAGATAATGCACAAACATGGAGATAATGCACCAACACGCAGATAACGCTCGAACACGTAGATAATGCACAAACACGCAGATAACGTACAAACACATAGATAACGCACAAACACGCAGATAATGCACAAACACGTAGATAATGCACAAACACGCATATAACGCACAAACACATAGATAACGCACAAACATGCAGACAACGCATAAACACGTAGATAATGCACGAACACGCATATAACCCACAAACACATATATAATGCACAAACATGCAGATAACGCACAAACACGCAGATAAAGCACAAACACGTAGATAACGCACAAACATGCAGATAATGCACAAACATTCAAATCTGGGTTTGTTGCCATTCATTTGATGTGTCTCCTGTAAACTAGGCTTTTTTTGTGTATTACTGAGGACATATTAAAATTAAGCTTGATTTAAAAAACAATTGTTTAATGTCGTGTTTATATTTTCCAGGTCGCGGTACATCCCCCGAGTACGGTGGCAGCAGTATGACGCCTCCCTAATAGAGACCCCTCCCTCCGTCTCTCCCACACCCACAAAACTGTACAGCACTCTGTCCCCCTCTATCTCTGCAACCGTGTCTGTCTCTGTCCATCTATTCACATACCCCTCCCCTCCATTTTCCGATGTAGAAATTATCTATTTCCGTACTTACACTCCATACACTAAGTACAAATCTATCCCTCTCTATTTTAGAATATTTCGTTATGTTTTAAGTTATCAAAGGAACATATTCCAAAATCTATCGTGAGAATTGATTCAAAGGAAACCACACAATGGCCCGTGAGACGGATCTGTCCTGCGTAATTTATTAACCTAGCTCACAGTAGCTTTTTTTTTTATAATATAAATAGTGAATATCAACATAAAAAGGCTGCTTTGTGAAATTCATGTCAATATTTCCTATGTATGTCTCTGTTTTATGATGTTCACGTCTGTATGTCGCTGTTTTACGATATTCACGACTGTATGTCGCTGTTTTACGATATTCACGACTGTATGTCGCTGTTTTACGATATTCACAGAGTATGTCCAATCCATATCGATATTTACGACTGTATGTCGCTGTTTTACGATATTCACAGAGCATGTCCTGTCCACGTCAATATTTGCGACTGCGTGTCGCTGGTAATTAATGTATATCGCTGTAACACTGAATGTGAGTGTGGGGATATACAAGACTCACAACACATGCTAGTTTTTTCCGAAAATTGAGACTACGGACTCTGGGCAGGAACTGATTCATACGAATGATAGGGCGCGATCTTTGTTGTCTCCGACTGGAAACAGGTGGCATGATTGATGGTATAGAAAAGGAAATGAATGATCGTAGAGTGATGTGTGTTTATGGGTGACATAACATAAGAACGTGGACTGAAAAACTGAATTTATGATGCCTCCAATCAAACTTCCTATCTTTATCCTGGGGCGATGATACTTGGCCCAAAACAGGCAAAACAACTGAGATATAATGAAGAAGTCTTTCGGAGCTTTATACTACATGGTTTTGGCTTATACGTTTCGAAAACGTTGCAGTTTTAATATTCAGGTCTTCATTGTAATCAACTTCGCCATAAGTGAAGGTGCGCTGAATATCATGGAGTCTCAACCGTAACGTTAGCCAAGAGTCTGTCTCACCTCGGAACCATATTGAAACTCGGGACTACAGACTCTTTGGTCAGGAACTGATTGTTGGATCCCTGTCGTCTTCTACTGGAAACATTACAATGTATTATTTATAGAAACGTTTCATTGTGTTTAATCTATCGAGTGATTTTGGATTATGGGCCTGGCCATAATGTACTTAAATATGTTTTTACTGTCACTTGAATAGAAAGAAAAAAAGCAAGTGTTACTTAGATTTACCGCCGAGACATTTTTATTAACAGACAATAGTATTGTATTTGATGAGCGCTGTATCTCTCCAGATACAAGAAGATCGTAAGTGGTTGTTATTGCACTTTCGTTGTATCTAGATCAGGCCTTCTTAAACTATGGGTCGTGACCCAAAATGGGGTCGCATAGCAAAATTCTGGGGTCGCGAGAGATTTTAATGTCAAATATTTAAATAGGATTTTAGGATCAAAATAATTTTTGGCCATGGATAAATAGCTGAACTTAAATAAGAATGGTAATGACGCAGATGATAATGCTACAAACTCTCCTCAGGCAGGACAAAGTATTGATAAACAGGCATCTAATGTGCGAAAAAGAAAATATGATGAGTCTTTTCTTCAATTTGGCTTTACATTTCAAAATTGTAAGGGTTATGAACAACTTCTTTGTTTTTTTATGGGGTCGCTTTATATTTATATGGGGTCGCCAGGAAACTCGCAATCATAAATGGGGTCGTGAATGAAAAACGTTTAAGAAGCCCTGATCTAGATCAATCTGGCGAGCTTATTGCCGTGTGGCTATCTTTTCCAACTAACCATAAAGATGTCTTAAATTAAAACCAGACTGGAATTGAACCCGCGTTCCCTAGGTTTGAACCACCTTCCTCGCGTCGTACCAGTTATAACTAAATAAAATAATGTTCTTAATAACACTCAACACAGGTTTGGGCATGTAGAAGGCATTCATATAGAAGGCATTCATGTAGAAGGCATTCATGTAGAAAGACAATGCAAATGTAGGCATGTTAAAGAAAAGCTAAAGAAATTATGATTGGACAAGTGGATTGTTTACACAATCTGTTTGAGTTATAAAGAAAGGCTGATTTCTTTATAACTCAAACAGAATTTCTACTGTACTTTTCTTTCCGCATGAATGTCAAGAGTGACCCTCGGTGCGGTGCGGGCTGACTGTCTTGAGACGGTCCCCTACCTTATTAATAACTATGTGTATTGTTAATTTTTTTTATTTTAGAAATATTTTTCATTTAAAATGAATGAAACACTCGCTACTAATATTTTTTTAAATATCGTTAATATAAGGCATATTGAACTATGAAAAATAAAAAGTCTAAATTAATTTAGGAGTTTTGTGAGACGGTGAAAGATATATGTCACAATAGGAACGTCTGATGCTTTCTCCTCTTTGCCTACCCCGATGTTTAGATTTATTTTTATTTATTTATTTTACACGGGACAAGAAATATACATTATTTGCGAAAAACCAACAGGTAATTTAATTTGGACAAACAATTTTAATGGATCTGGGTTTGTTGCCTTTCATTTGTCGTTTCCCCACTAAACTAGGCTTTTGCCTGTATCTCACTGAGGACATGATGGTACGTTTATGTGTATATTCAAAAAGATCTTTAACATATATGGCACAACACATATAAGGCGATATACGAACGGACAACCTTCTTTTTACGACTGTCAACTTCCGTGGCATAGATCAGTGGCCAGGAAATATTTTATAAAGTGCCAAATATTAAATATTTTAGACTCTGTGGGCCAAAAGGCAAACTTGAGAATATTTATGTAGGTAGGCCTAATTAAATAACAAGAAAAGAAAAGATAAATAAACTACAGTTGTTTGAAATACGGCTGCACTAATGAGAAGAATTAAATTGTTTTTTATTATATAAAATATCACCAAATAAATACACATGGCACTGGAAACATTGCCGAATTATAACTGTGTGGCGTCACAGCAGAGGCCACCGAATGCGAAGCTATAGAAACGTCACATACGGTCATATCTCGTAACTTCTCAACTCGGTGGTCAGCTGTTCCTTTATAGCGCGTACTTTGAAATTTTAAAGAATTTTAAAGAGGCGGCGAGACAGATTTGACACACGGGTCCTAGTTGGCCGACCCCTGACCTAGATGGTGAGATACTTGACTGTACTTGATTCCTGGTCGTATACGGAAAAAAAATGGTAAAAAAACCGTCTCAGTCTGGTAAAAGTTTATCGTCTAATAATACTCGTATATACTAGAAGTGTTCGAATTTTGGCTGGTACACCCGTGCCTAGCTTTACGAACCATCTTTCAACGGAATTTTGCTTTGATAGAATTGAAAAAAACAATCAAAGAATTTGCTTTATAGAAAAAATCATGTATACGGAATATGTTTCCGAGAGATTTTAAATGAATCGATAATATTAAATTAATTTTTATTATGTTATATAGTATTATCCATGAATTTTGCGAGTATGTAACTTTCTTTATTTAATTTTGTCTGGTTGGTTGGAAGAGAGTGCCGTCCATACTAGAGAAAATGTAACATGGTCCATGTGACAGTTCACAAATTTGCCCCAATACAACCTTGTAACGACGTTCAGTAATTTTAATTATTTTATCAACTTTAATATAAGCCTCGATTCTAATAAATTGCAAGTTATTTAGGTAAATACATTACATAAAACTAACAATAATGACAAATTAATCCATCTTGTTACAAATTAGCAAAAATGTGGCAGTTTGTTAAAATCAAATAATATTCGGTGACATTCGTCAAAAGTCACTACGTTAGTCTGCATTGGCCAGGGATGGGATATACGATAATTGGATTTTCGATTTTTTCATACGTAAAATTAACTGTTCGTAATTAGTATTAATTCATAGCAGATCTTGGCCTATTTAAAGATAGATACAAATCATACAAGACATTAGAAAGTCAGTATAACGAAAATTAGGAATTAAAACGTCAGTTTAGAGAAAAACAATTTTTCGATTTATAAAAAAACGATTCGATTTGTACAAAAAAAACGATTTTACCTCATCCCTTTGAGACATGACATTTCAAACGTCACAGGGACCATCGTACATTTTCTTAAGTATAGCAATAAATCCACCTGATTGTTTAACAACAAAGTGTTAAATAAATAAATACAATTATTTAAAACAGTCTTGGCAGTGAAGCAAAGTGGGTTAATTTAATTTTTATCTTTTTACCTTATCTTGTGTACTTGGTTAAGCAAAGCACTTTCCACGAGTATATAATCACTGTACCTGCAGAAAGGCCCGATACGTTCGGAAGTTGCCAATCACTCGAAATTTAGGTTATTGGGGTCAAATAAGTTTGTTGAACTGTTTTTTAAACAGTTAAATTTAAGGTTAACCTTGCTACATACAATAGTGTTCAAGAAGGAAGAATTAACTATAAAATATACTGTATTAAGAGCATACACACTCGATAACTTTTTTAAATGAATTTTCGGAGACACAATAATCCTTCCATTTACGTGGATTCAGTTTGACACGGTTTATTCTGTTTGAAAATGTATAAAGTAATAATTTGTCTTTTAACCCTTTACTCGTAAGTGCCGGAAGCTATTAGTATGGCCGTACCCAGCAAGCCGGGATTTTTTCAACAAAAATAAAATCTATAAAATTTATATTTTTTGTATACAGATATAAAGGATATTATGAAAACACGTTTACTTATAAATATAGCGGAATATAATATACTTTGTAAACTAAAATCAACAAATTATCTGTATGATGTATAATAAAGCGCAAAAGGTAAATAAACTATAAAATAAAACCGTAAAAAGTCTATATAGATGTCGTATTATGCCGCAAAACTACCGCCAATAACCAAAGAATACATGAAAACACACTTTGTAAATAAATACTTTGAAAAATTAACAAAAATTGAACCATTGAACAAAACTACAAACGAAGTCATTATAAATCATCGCAATTACGACGCAAAAAAACTGTAGTCGGTAACGCTGTATCAGAGACACGTATTAACTGTCAGTGAAAGCTTTTAGAAAGATGATTGTAACTTTGATAATATGGGTAAATTGTAATATTTAAGTATTTCTTGACCATCCCAACAGATGTCCCTATGTGTTATAATTTATAAATGATTACAATTGGATTTGATATTGGCTTGCGACAAGCTCAAAGGAGAGCACGTTCATTTTGTATGGCCGGCCTGGCGAGCACTGAATCGGAGAGCGCGTCAACGTGCTCGTGGCAGTGAACCGGTTAAAAGAATATATTTTTATCTACATTTCTAAGAGCGACAACAGTAACGATGGAAGATGCATTCTGTGTTAGTGATTCTGAATAGGAACTTTGATAAAATTTATCGTGACGTCGATGCTGACGAACGTAACTCACAAATTGTTAAATATATTTATGTGGTTTTCCGGGGAAAAAATAGTGCGGTGGTTTCCCATTGCTTTCCGCACTGTCAAAGGTCATTGAGGGCATACAAAGGTCATTGAGGGCATACAAATGTCAAATGGGAATACGTGTGCATGTTGTTAACTGCCTAGAGGCGCCATCTTTACAAATGTGGTATGGCATTTTAGGTGCCATTTTTGAGGTCATTTTCTACACAGAGATAAAGTATTTTGACTAACTTTTATTTAATGTACTTGACAATTATTTACGCTATCGTGAGTTAAGATTGTTTTCAATGCTATATTTACGAACTGAGCTGTTACGAGCATCATCACTCGAACAAATAATCATGTTGAATGATTTCTCCGATACTGATATCTTCCACTTCTCGTGGCATAAATTGTAGATTGAATTCCTTAATATACTTTGCAGGTATTGTATAACAGAGTCACTTCACAGGGAAGCATGAAGGGACATTGTTCCTGTTGTCGTTATACTACGAGTATATTTAGATTTTAAATCAGCGGTCGGCAAATAATTTTTGTAAAAGGCCAATTAGTAAATATTTTAGGCTCTGTGGGTCGAAACGCTAACCAAAAAGCACAACTTTCGAAGTCCATCTTCTTGACAGTGACATGATTGCTATGCACAGGTCATAATTTATTTATAACAATCACAGGTAATAAAAGGAGAATAAAATGTCGCAGAACAGCGATACACGCCGTACTAGAAACGCTGTTAAATTATAACTGCGTGACATCACAGCAGAGGCCACCGAATGCAAAGCTAAGCACCACATATGGTCGTATCTCGCAATTCCTCAATTCGGCGCTCGGCAGTTCCGTTATAGCGCGTATTTTTTTATTGTAAAATCCATTCTTAGTTCGCGGGCTGTACAAAAAGAGGCGACGAGCCGGATTTGACCCGCCGACCGTAGTTTGCTGACCCCTGTTTTAAATCATTTAATGTTTTTTTACTTAACTTAATTGGGTTAAATCTGTATTAACGGTAAAAAAAAAAATTGGTAACCATTTATATGACTTACTTAATTGGTAACCTAATGGTTTATTTAATAAAGGACTCTGTTTACGTGATTTTAATTTATGTGTTATTTTGATTAGAACCGATTATCCACGTATATGGAGGGATTCTGTAAATGTTTTTTCCACGGCTCGAAGGATAGGTTAAGAATGAGTTTATTGAATGTTTCTATATAGATATATCGATCGATACAATATCGATCCGTAAGAAAATATGAAACTTAATTTTTTTTATAATTACCGTATAAACCTGAATATAACACGGCCTCGAATTTAACGCCATCTACAGATTTATCATTAAGAAATTTTGAAAAAAATAGTTAATATAATTAATATTAATAATAATTATGAAAAACACAACTTATAGTTTAGGCAAAAAAACTCTCCCCAAGGGCGTTCTAGCTTGGACTCGAACCCATCTTTATTGACAGGCCAAAAAATATTGCAAAATAAATATACATACGTTTATATTAGTTGAATGTAAGGATAGGAAGTTAGTAGTTGCGGCCATTAGATTAGGCGCTTTCTTATATCTGTATATGTTCGGAAAATAATATTTGGTAAGAAAGCTGCAGAAAACTTACCAAGAAGGTTGAACTATAAGCTGAACCTTTGTAAATTTTCTGATATGTGATTAACAGTAATACATTCGGCTTTAGGTGTAGTGTAGTGTATATATGTAGTGTTCATATATACTCAACAATTTTTGCTAAGGCCTCCCAAAAAGGGATTGTCTTCAAGTTCTTCCTGAAGTTGCACTTGTCACCCATAATCTAATACTTCGAGGTAGACCATTCCATTGACCAGCAAAAGTTTTATCATAATACCCTTTTTCATCAATCCAGAACAATCAATTTTTTAGATGAATAAAATATCAACCTAAAGTTTGATTTTTCTCCGAAGGAACATTTCTCTGGCACAGATTGGAAACATACAATGGAGACATTACATTAAGGGACTTGAATACAAAGAGATAAACTTGACTGTTTAGAAGGGGTCTAATATGACAAAGTTACATGACTCCCATGTATACCAACCTAGCAGCTGCATTGAAAACAGACTGGAGTCTAGTAATTTGAGATCAAGTATATTTAAAAAAAAAACTTTAAAATGAATTTCTCTAATAGTTGTACTATTCAGAATAAATTGCATCCTCAGTACTGTAATGTGTCCCGATCAGGTATCGCTTATGAAGCCATTGTATCGCTTATCAAGCCATGTTTAATCTTACCCCAGGCTCTCGTAATCTATTAACCAAAGGGGGAAACTGAAAGATTCTTTATTTTCCCTAATAGAGTCAATCGGTGATTTCTCGCTAATGACCAATTAATTATTATATTATTTTCTTAAGTTGTTCTTAAATGAATAAGTTTCTTAAGTTGTTCTTGAAGTTAACACTTGCCACCCTATGATGGATAGTGAGTGACCAGGGCTTACATAATAAAATAATTTTATAGCTAATTACAAAAATTCACTGGATGCTGAGCGTCCAGCACAGTGGCTGGCGGAATTGTTTAGCACAGTAACGCAAGTGTTAACAGCATCTTATACCTGCAACTGTGTTGTCATTCCGCCTGAGTATTATTACAGTATCGGTATCCAATCCCATTATATTTCTCTCGATATCTGGCGTGAGCTGTCCTCAAAGTGTAAGGAGTATTAGCATCGTACGAGAGATCCTACCGAATACTTGTTCTTATCCCTGTATTATGTTAATCTTCTTACGCAAGTCCTTATAATAAAACGTGGCATTATATTCGGGCAAATACGGTAGTTACTTTTTTTATCTATAGTCTTCTAGCTATAATTTTCTCTTATTGTCTATGATATAATTGAATATAACCTATAATAAAAAAATACCAGTTAAAAAAAAACCCTTAATAATAGTAAATAAATATTTTTATATGGCAAAGTGTGTTTAAAAAAGAGTTCAACAAATGGCATTGCAGAACTTGTCTCTGTCAGTATTGCCAACATTGAAATACAATAATTAAAATACATGTAAATATTCCTGTAATGAAACCAAATCCTGTATAGTATATAACCCTATGTCTACAAAGGTGTTCAAATTATTAGATTAATGAACAAAAATATTGATCCAAATATCACTTGTGTAAATTAATTGAATGCGTTTCATTATTTATACTTAAGGCATATAAGTTAGTACTTATAACTAGATAACAATTCTTACAACTAATTATTAAGCACGGTACATATTCACACGTTCAGGCTACTTGTATTCCATCACATTCACTCAGACCTCGGTCCTCCCTGCTAATACTGTAGGTGGACTAGTCAGGTAACAGATGATGCTTCGGGAGCCTGTGCTTATAACGGAAAGGTAGGTCGAACTATTCACGTAAGCCCCAAGGCAGCGATTAGAGGTTTAAAGACTACTTTGAAACTTTTTTTCCCACATAAGGTAATGGTGTGACCCTACCGGTTTCGAGGTTTTAACCTCATCATTTCTGTCTTTTCCGATAAATTGATGTTGATTGAAATCAAAGGTTGGCATTATGTGGATTAGAAATTATTTTGTTAGTTCGTGTGTTATATTTTTTATGAATTAAATTTGGAGTACTTAGCAACAGTGGTATATCGTTGGCCTAACTATAAGAACACGTAACTCCGCATGAGTAACTTTACAGGAGAGAGAAAAAAACGTCGCAGTTTGTCCTATGTAAACTTAAACATTATTTTTTAAATATATCTGATTGATAAAAAAAAAACAATGTCTTTATCAATCAGATATATTTAAAAAACAATGTTTAAGTTTACATAGGACAAACTGTGACGTTTTTTTCTCTCTCCTGTAAAGTTACTCATGCGGAGTTACGTGTTCTTATAGTTAGGCTAACGATGTATTACCTTCTATGTGCTGACTGTGATCATTTCTATATAGAAAAGACAGCATGATCTTTTGAAAGGAGACTGTGAACAATGATCCACCTTAATGAGTCTTCTAGTTAAGTTTTAAATAGCTAATCATTTTTGTCTTCCTCATTAAAAAGAAATTTCCAGAGATTAAAATTAGTGTAAAAAACTGATTTTATTTTTAAAAATCATATATTTAACGACATCTATAACTTAAGGAAAGACAAAAATGGAATTTGCAACAGTGGCGTCTATAAACAGGGATAATTTCTATATAAGAAAGACAGGAAGATCTTTTGAAATGAGAATTTGTGAACACAAATCCACCTTAATGAGTCCTACAGTTTATTCTGGAATGACTAATAATTGTCACCAAGAAAATCCCATATTTTCTATCGATGATGCCAAATTCTTGCATATTAATAATTATAGAAATAAACTGGACAGATTAGATGCCATGGAAATACTAAAGTCTGTACATGGGATGAACATGTTCCCAAGGTACTCACCGCAGTTTGAAATAAACTGGACAGATTAGATGCCATGGAAATACTAAAGTCTGTACATGGGATAAACATGTTCCCAAGGTGCTCATCGCAGTTTGAAATAAACTGGACAGATTAGATTCCATGGAAATACTAAAGTCTGTACATGGGATGAACATGTTCCCAAGGTGCTCACCGCAGTTTGAAATAAACTGGACAGATTAGATGCCATGGAAATACTAAAGTCTGTACATGGGATGAACATGTTCCCAAGGTGCTCATCGCAGTTTGAAATAAACTGGACAGATTAGATTCCATGGAAATACTAAAGTCTGTACATGGGATGAACATGTTCCCAAGGTGCTCACCGCAGTTTGAAATAAACTGGACAGATTAGATGCCATGGAAATACTAAAGTCTGTACATGGGATGAACATGTTCCCAAGGTGCACACCGCAGTTTGAAATAAACTGGACAGATTAGATGCCATGGAAATACTAAAGTCTGTACATGGGATGAACATGTTCCCAAGGTGCTCATCGCAGTTTGAAATAAACTGGACAGATTAGATGCCATCGAAATACTAAAGTCTGTACATGGGATGAACATGTTCCCAAGGTGCTCATCGCAGTTTGCCGAAGTCATTTCGTGAATCCCTCCACCACTTCGAATTTTTAACGTTGAATGCGTCTAGTCTAATTGTTGCCAGCCTGAGCATAATTCAGTCTTGTTTGCGCTTCCCTGAAGATGAGGTGAAAACCTTGAAACCGGTTGGGTTATATCATTCATTATCTGAAGTGGAAAAAAACAGTGTTTTAATAAATCAATTACAATAATTTAGTACAAGTTGATTTACGTTGTACATTTACGAGGAGTAACTATTTGGGTGAATATATTCGTTATTTTTCATCACTGGGAGTAGTGATCTATGGAATACCGGTGTTACAGACTCCGGCCATGCGTATCTTCTCTCAATCACTTGCCGTTTGCATGGCAGGGTACAGACTTCCTTTAGTCAATTCTTTCACCTGACAACTCCATCTTGTTGGTGGCATATAATTTTTTTCCTAGCTTATCAATTAATGATTATCAATTTCTCCAGATTATCTGGAAATATTCCCAAGACTTACAGGATACTCCCATTTACATACTGTCACATTTAACTCCTAGAATATGGAGACATTCACCCTTCTCGTGGTTCACGAGATTCTCAGCATCCGGCACCATATCTCAAAGGAATTGATTCTTGCACGTCCTCGGGCTTTTATTATCCGTGTTAAGTTTGTTGGTGTAATACAATTTAAAATACGCTTTTGTGTCAACTCTTGATATTTCTTATTTCTTTTAGTTCCTCATTGACACTATTTTGTATTTCAAGTCACCATTCAATATCTCTTTCCACCTTTCCGTTATCTGAGAACATATTTCCTAAATAGTAGAATTCTTCAACTCGTTCTATTCTTTTATTGTTAATCCAAATATCACGTTTATTTTTCCTTTTCCCCTTTGCAACATTAATTCTCACATTTTTATCTTCACGTTTCACGTACAATTCCCTTATCATGCATCGTAATTCATTTTCATTCTCCGCTGACATTACCACGGCATCAGCGTACAGCGGTCAGTCACATGCGTTCCCGTTCGACATTTTTATACCACCCAATCACCTTTAAAGATCATTAGCACATGAATCTATATAAATATTGAATAATTTTCATTGGTCGTGATGTAACGGTTAGCATTCACGCTAAGCAAGCAGGAGCCCCAGGTAGGTTTGATGCCTAGCGGATTCACTTCCAGACTTACTTATATTTTTCTATAACTTACATGCTGCTTATCATAGATTTTTAAAGCATTATATAACACACTGTCTATCGAAAGACTGCAGCAAATTAAACTTGTCGATTGTCATGCAATTTCGTTCTCCTTGCTGCCGAAACTTTGGGTGTGATTTATTAATACTCTATGCTTTCTGAAGAGCAATAGCTGTTATACAATAAATGCACAGGTTTCTTCCATCCACAGGATATCTCACAATCATTCTTGATCATGACGGATAGTTGATAGTTTACCATATTGAATAACTCGGGTGATATAACACAGCCTTGCTTAACTTATTTTGTAATACATATTAACAATTGTTTTTGAAGATTATCATCGTACTAAAATTGTATTCCTTTTAAATTATAAAAGACATGTCTTTTGAAATCCAGTAATTTGAACACCTCTGTATTGGAATTGTACATATGAAATAATGAAAAATTCAACATGTTCCGTACCGATCTATTGTGAAAAATAAGTATCTGTCACTGTGATGCATTTTACAATTTGAATAGTTTCAAATCTCGTAAAATACACTCTTGATTATTCGAGGCCGTATCGACCGGATCGTAGATTAGCCGGAAGAGTAATTTTTTTAATAACATTCAACTGTGTTATATATACCAGAAAATTATACTGGAAAATTGATAATAGGTAAAAGAAAACAAAACTGGCAAAATATTTTCACAAATTATTATTTTTTCTTTTTGAATTACCTTTTGACGGGCGCGTCATATTAAATTGTAAATTTAAATTAAGCTTTCGTAGCGGTTGATTAATGAATTAATGTACGTCGATAATTTTAAAATTTCTTATTAACCACTTCACAATTTTGCCCGAGCGTGACTGGGGCACAAAGATTTTTAACACTGTCGAGTTCGAACCTCGTTCGGGGAAATCTTGTTTCGACTTGGGAGTGTTTCTCCCAAGTGTCGTTTGTCCAATCGATGCTTGGGAGAAACACTCCCAAGTCGAAACAAGATTTGCCCGAACGAGGCTCGGGCTCGTCAGTATAAAAATAACTTCATGCCCCAGTTACGCTTGGACAAAACTGTCAAATGGTTTTAAGGTGATAAAACTACTTTTACGAGTATCATGACTTTTGAGAAACCCACAGAGCAAGAATATCTATTGGCGTTAACGCTACTTAGTACAGTAACTAAGAAAGGTAACAAAATAGAACTCTCAAAACTGATCGATGACTTAGCGAGTGTAAAATTGAAACGAAAATCACTGAAGATTGAAATTTATCGACGTTTGAAAAAAACTTTTTGTTTTTTTATTTCGATAAAATAAAAATTCAATAAACTCTTGATTTATGAAAGATATCAGCTTCAACTTTGTGGCACTCCGTATTAGAATATTTATCAATATATTATTCAATATTACAATATTATTCCACTTATTAAATAAATCTACCGAAGTTCCCTTCAGGCAGAACGATTTTGGTTTGTTATAAAAGCAGTGCTTAGGTCAGACCGGTATCATGTTACATCGGAAGTGCCTCAGGATAGGAGGTAGAAACATGTGTAGCAAAGATCAATATAACTAGTGGAATAACTAAATAATTTATTGTCAAATACACAAATATGGTGCTCTATTAAGTTAAATGCCAAAATCTTTCATAAATTAAAAACTTGTTGTTTAACCCTTCACGCTCGTGTGCCTAAAACATATTTCCTGTCCCAGGGACAGAGGTAAAATTGATATTAATATTTTATATAAGGTTTTATAGCATAATTTTATTCAATTAACGTCGGCGACCTTTTGTTGTAGCAGTGCCAAATATTTTACGTTAGGATTAGTGCGGGCCGCACTTGGGCTATAACATATGTCATTACAATATACCTACAATATTTGTGTACAAATATTTTAGTTTTGAAAATAAAACGCTAATTATATATTTTTTACGATATTTATTGTAGTTAATAAAATCAATGAGATTTTTCTGGCTGCATTTGACTTGCAAGTATTTTTATATTAGCTTGCATTATTGTTTATAGTTAAGGCATTAACGTTGTGGAGGTTTAAAGACATTGTAATTTATTTTTATCAAACACTGTTTATTCCACTTTTTTGTGACGGTATAACCCTACCGGTTTCAAGGTGCACACCTCATCTTCAGGGGAGCGCAAACAATTACCAGTTCGAACAGCATTTAGTCTGGTTTGCGCTCCCCTGAAGATGAGGTGAAAGCCTTGAAGCCGGTAGGGTTATACTGTCACAAAAAAGTGGAATAAACAGTGTTTGATAAAAATAAATTACAATTAGCTTGCATTTTTGAAGTAGAGACGCGTAGTAACGCGTTGCGTCTAAATGTGAATCTGACAACCGAGACCAGTGTTTGTTTTTTCGGTATCATCTGCGTATCTGTTGTTTTCTGTCACGATAATATCGATCACTTCATTGGCGAACATGAAACGAACGAAATTGGCGAACATGAACGTGAAACAGGGCACTGTTTTCGTCCATCCTTGTGTGGGATTTTTGGTGCGCGTACGGTGTACGTCATACGTCCCTGTGGGGAGTTTCGATATGCGTGTGATGCACGTCATACGTGCCTTCTTCTCCCTGGCTCCATCCTAACTCACTGTCTGCGAAGACTGTTGGGGTCAGCTCTCCTCGTCCTCAGGTTGTATGCTCTTCTGTCCCGGACTACGTCCCCCAGGCCGTGCCTCTGTATCAGGTTATCTTTTTGCACCACCCATGAATTCTTTGGTCTTCCTCTGGTTGTTATTCGAGGAAGATCCATGGAGATTGCTTGGTTCACAATGTGATCGGGTGCTCTACGTCCAACGTGCCGGTATCATCTCAATCGCCTCTCCTCCATCTTGCTGTTGATGTCTGTAACACCTAGGCTTCCACGAATGCGTGAGCTTTTTATTTTGTCTCTTAGGGACACACCAGCTGACCATCTTAGCATGCGCATTTCAGCAGTTTCTAGTTGCCTCGAGTAAGAGTTATATATTGTCCAGCATTCGGAGCCATAGAGGAGTGCGGGTCTGACAATCGTTTGGTATACTTTTCCTTTTACTTTACTGGCATTTTCGGATCACATAGAACTCCCGTCATTGATCTAAACTTCATCCATCTCACACTAATATTATGTGTTACATCTGCTGCACATCCTCCATCGCTATGGATGAGTGACCCAAGATACTTAAAGGAGTCACAATTTGGTATGTTTCTCCATCCATTTGCATTACAGGAGTGACAGCATTTGTGTTCTCGAATGGTAGGTACAGATACTCTGTTTTCTTTCTGCTCAGTCTCAATCCATTGCCCTCCAAGATTCTTCTCCACATTTCCAGACTATTTTGCAGGTCTTCATATTTTTTGTGATGCACGTCATACGTGCCTGAAGGGTTAAAAAGGGTTTATTGAATTTTCATCTTATAAAAAAGAACTATAGAAAACGTTTTCCAAATTTATATAAATTTAGATCTTAGAATTGTTTTTGTCTTGATTTAAAACTTGCAAAGTCAGTTTTTGAAATGTCCATTTTTCCTGTTTCCTTAGCTTCTGTACTAAGTAGGGCTATTGCCAAAAGATATTCTTGCTCTGTGGATTCCTTAATAGAAACGATACTGACCAAAGTATTGATACCAGAAATTTATAGGATGTGGACCTTTTGGGCCCCTATCTATTATATTATGGACCTCAATGGAAGGTTTCGTATGTATTGGGGTAGTGACGCAACAAGCATTCACACAAACAACCTGTTGATTATAAAGAAAACATTTGCAACTGAATTCTACGACACATAATTCTCTTTCAGATATTTTTTAACGTAATTTCAGCTTTTTCATTTACAACGGAATGTTTTTGTAGAAGAAACTGCTTCTACAAATTATAGATCAAAATGTATTTGCAAAAGATGCCAGTACGATTAATTTATGCATATACTATAAATTGATCATTGACGGATATTTAAAAAAAAAATCAGCGCTCTGTATATAGCTATTTTGATTTTGGTTCGTGGAATTATATTTTCAATTCACAAAACTTCAGTGTCATCAGGTTTAGATCTAAATTAAATAGATCATTTGGTTGTTGGCATGAAGTAAAGCAACTGGTTCGGTGGCAAACAGCACAGTGTTCGGTGTGAGGAGGTTTTTCTTATTACATTTTTTTTTTAATATAGCTGTGCAGCATGAATGCTGTTGATATCTATATCAAGTTTACCTGTCATATGTTCATGGAGAGACAGCGAGGAGAAAGTAAAGGAAACAGAACAGCACTCCTGGGTTTGTGTGTAGGAACTTGTCCAGATATCTCATGCACTGGTTCAGTGTCACAGCACTCACTACACTATTGGGCAGTATTAACATTATAGCCAGGCAGCATGAATGCTGTTAATATCTACATCAAGTTTACCTGTCATATGTTCATGGAGAGACAGCGAGGAGAAAGTAAAGGAAACAGAACAGCACTCCTGGGTTTGTGTGTAGGAACTTGTCCAGATATCTCATGCACTGGTTCAATGTCACAGCACTCACTACACTATTGGGCATTATTATCATTATAGCCAGGCAGCATGAATGCTGTTAATATCTACATCAAGTTTACCTGTCATATGTTCATGGAGAGACAGCGAGGAGAAAGTAAAGGAAACAGAACAGCACTCCTGGGTTTGTGTGTAGGAACTTGTCCAGATATCTCATGCACTGGTTCAGTGTCGCAGCACTCACTACACTATTGGGCAGTATTATCATTATGGCCAGGCAGCATGAATGCTGTTAATATCTACATCAAGTTTACCTGTCATATGTTCATGGAGAGACAGCGAGGAGAAAGTAAAGGAAACAGAACAGCACTCCTGGGTTTGTGTGTAGGAACTGGTCCAGACGTCTCATACACTGGTTCAATGTCACAGCACTCACTACACTATTGGGCAGTATTATCATTATAGCCAGACAGCATGAATGCTGTTAATATCTATATCAAGTTTACTTGTCATATGTTCATGGAGAGACAGCGAGGGAAAAGCAAAGGAAACAGAACAGCACTCCTGGGTTTGTGTGTAGGAACTTGTCCAGACGTCTCATACACTGGTTCAATGTCACAGCACTCACTACACTATTGGGCAGTATTATCATTATAGCCAGACAGCATGAATGCTGTTAATATATATATCAAGTTTACTTGTCATATGTTCATGGAGAGACAGCGAGGGAAAAGCAAAGGAAACAGAACAGCACTCCTGGGTTTGTGTGTAGGAACTTGTCCAGACGTCTCATACACTGGTTCAATGTCACAGCACTCACTACATTATTGGGCAGTATTATCATTATAGCCAGACAGCATGAATGCTGTTAATATCTATATCAAGTTTACCTGTCATATGTTCATGGCGCTATACAAGAATGAGGCCGCTATAATCAGGCGCTATACAAGAATGAGGCCGCTATAATCAGATGTGACGAGGACACAAAGGAAGCGAATATAAGACAAGGGGTAAGGCAGGGATGCTCTCTGTCACCTGTTCTTTTTAACGCCTATATACAGAGCGCGATTGACGACTTGAGAGAGAGAATGAGTCACAGAGAAGGTGTAAAGATACACGGGCAAAAGGTGGATATGATAAGGTTCGCTGACGATATTGCTATGGTTGCTGAAAGTGAAGAGGAACTACAAGAGGCCTTAACAACCATGGAAAGCATTCTTCAAAATAACTACAGTATGAAGATAAATAAAGACAAAACAAAGCTGCTGACTGTAGACTGAGCGCAACACCAGATGAGAATAGTGATGTCGGGTAAACCACTAAAGAACACCGAGGAGTTTGTCTACCTCGAGAGCAAAATAACATGGGACGGTCGGTCCAAGAGCGAGGTCGACAGCCGTATACATCAGGCTAGACTTGCATTTAATAAAAGGTCGAAAATAATAGAATCAAATAATATAGACCTAAAACTGAGAATACTCCTCATCAAGACCTATGTATGGAGTATCTTGATGTACGGCTGCGAGACATGGTGCCTATCCGAAAGAGATAGACGAAGACTAGAGGCTTTTGAGATGTGGTCCTATAGAACAGTGCTCCGCAACCTTTTCTCACCTGCGACACACCAAAATTCTTCCTAGAATTCTGCGGCACACCAAAAGCTAAAATATATAGTATAACGCATGCGCATGAGTCTTCAGCGACGCGCATAAGGGTAATTTTTCTTTCTCTATGACTAATTTGGTGCGGCCATGGTGTGTACAAAGCACACTACGCAGTTTTCAACAGTTGGCACCAGGCGCTGGGGGACCATTGAAAAATTATTTAGTTATAATAATTATTCTATACTACATTTTGAAAAATAGACAATATTATGAAAATTAATTTGTCATTGTGTATTAAATACATAATGAAAAATTGTAAAATGTCAAATACATTGAATTTGACCGCGGCACACCTGTATCCGGCTCACGGCACACCGGTTGCAGAGCACTGCTATAGAAGACTATTAGGAATTTCCTGGAGAGACCACATCACAAATGAAAAGGTTCTCCAACGAATCAACTCAGGATCCTGTCCGAAAGGCGTGCAAGATGGATCGGTCATATAATACGACAAGAGGGCCTCTTGCATGCCATAATGGAGGGTATGACCGAGGGGACGCCCACGCCGAGAGTACCTGGAGGACCTATTGGTGGACGTGCGCTGCTCAACATATACAGATTTAAAAAGAGCCGCACAGGACAGGGAGGAATGGAGGAGAAAAGTTGAAATTGCTGCAAACCAGTCTTAGGACTGCAACCACGGAGAGATGTTCATGGAGAGACAGCGAGGGAAAAGCAAAGGAAACAAAACAGCACTCCTGGGTCTGTGTGTAGGAACTTGTTCAGACATCTCATACACTGGTTCAATGTCACAGCACTCACTACACTATTGGGCAGTATTATCAGTATAGCCAGGCAGCATGAATGCTGTTAATATCTATATCAAGTTTACCTGTCATATGTTCATGGAGAGACAGCGAGGGAAAAGCAAAGGAAACAAAACAGCACTCCTGGGTCTGTGTGTAGGAACTTGTCCAGACGTGTATAATCCTTTTTTTTTTTAGGGATTAGTTGATTTGTAATAATTAGCAGCCGTGCATGATCTTAATAACTCCACTTTGCGCTTTATTAGCTATGAGACTCGCCCCCCATAAAAATATTGTAGTTAAGAGGATTCCTATATATTTTAAAGCTGTTGGTTGTATCTGTTTATAAAGGAGTACACAATTGAGGTTTTGTGAATTGGACTTAAACTAAAAAAAAAGGTATATGTATACAGTTCTGTACCCTAGAGGATAAACCACGGGAGTCACATTTTACCCTAGAGGATAAACAACGTTGCATCATACAATTCATGTGACTCATATGACGTTTATCCTCTAGGGTGCAAAGTGACTTCCGTGGTTTATCCTCTAGGGTACAGAGTTGATATTGCAAGTGTTTAGAGAATCAACTTCTATATAAGATGGTTTTTATTTTATATTCTGGCAACACAGTGTGAGATACTTGTGATAATGATGTTACATTTGTAAAGCTCTGTATTTTGTTAACCTGTTTTGTACAAAACATATTATGAAATAAATAAATGAATTCATTTTTATTGATTCTTGTTATTATTTTACATGTATACCAATGGTGTGGCGTCCATATTTCCTGTTTTATTATTAAATAACAACTTATGGCATGGAAATATCCTTATTGCTAGGTTTGTATTTTTCTCCCATTAAGGAGAATTCACTTCTTTCTGTATAATGACGACTGTAAGGTGTCAAATCACTAGTTGACACGGCAGTCATATTGTCTCCTGTCACTGGTCTTTTGTTATAACCGTGTTAAGTCTCAAATAAATCTTATTGTATCGGACGTATGCGTCACATAAAACATATGATGTATTTGTTTTCCTGTTTGTTATTTGGTACATTTATGGTATGATATTTTTATGTTATTTGATATTTTTTATGTTTGTTGAGGTCTGTGCTGTGTCACGACTGTAACTGAAAATGTTCCTTATGCGCGACCATCGCAAGACAGTATCAAAAGTCGGCCGGCCCATGCATGCGAAAACTTGCGAGAATTGTGATAGTTCGCAAGTTATGACGGCATGCACGGGTGAAAACAGGGATTTACGATGAACGATTGGCCGCACATAAGGAGCGCCAAATGTAAAAAATACATTCTCAGTTCACTCCAGTTTATTTCCTTTTACTTGCGACCATCTACTACCTGCTAAAGAGGAATCTCTTCTCACCCTGCTACTTTTCACCGTGAGCCGAAATCTCCGAGCATTGAGCAGCAGCTATCTACATATTGCTACAGTCCTTTATACCGGTGCCGTGCACACAGGACATTGAAGACAAGAAGGTTGTGAATGATGGACAGGTAGAAGAGAACATTAGAAACAATATTAATGTATGTTATACAACAAAATCTGGTTGAGCTATAAAACCAGGACAGTTTTATTGCATTGAAAATTAGATTGGTTTTTACTTAATAAAACTTTATTTTGAATTAAATCAATACAAGCTTTAGTATGTTAACTTAATATTGTTTAATCTTAAGGAGAGGGATGATACGTGTCACATCACTAGTTACGTGACACATCACTAGTCAACACGGCAGCCATATTGTCTCCTGTCACTGGTCTTTTGTTATAAACGTGTGGAGTCTCAAATAAATCTTGTTTTAATCTGAATAATCCTTCATTACAAATAACTCAACAGTCACGAGCCCTCTTGGTAGAACCTCTCAACGACAACTTTAAGAATCCTTGTCCAATGCATCAAATAACTTTTTACTGCTACAAAAATAACACCATCCACTGAGGAAAGCGACGGCACCTCTATAAACGCAAAATCAACTAGCCAATACGGAAAAAAATGATTTTCGAAGCTCCAAAGAAAACACCCTGTCTCATCAATTGGCACTGTGCCAAATGTCAAATTGAGTGGTTTCTTAAATGCTTGGATAAAACACAGATGGCGTTACGAACTTGCCTCGGTCTTGTGACATTTGAGAAGTGTAATCTATGACATTTATAAAAATGGAGTCGTATACAATACAACGCGTTCAAATTGTTGAATTATTTTATGTATTGTAATCTCCGGAAACGGTGATGTTAATTGCCCACCAAGATCATGTGATCTGACACCGTTGAACTATTTTCTCTGGGGATACGTAAAAAACCAGGTCTATAAGACATCCTGATCAATTCCTGAGCTTAAGGACGAAATTATTCACGTTATTGGTGAGTTAAAACTGTAATTAGGCCAAAATATCATCGAAAATTTTGACAAAAGGGTGGACATCTGTGGAACTACAAGAAGTGGACATTTGGCGGATATTGATTTTTGTGTTTAAATGTCATACATTATACTTCAATAATCAATAAGAACAAATTGTGTGTTTTATTCAAGAATTAAAAAAATAGAAAAAAAAAAACCGCTCAATTTGAATGACCCTTTAATACCCCCCCCCCATGTATTAATTACTTTATTATTTATTAAAGAATCTCAAATGCAATGTGACATAACAACTGTCAGTGAGAATTGTTTAGTTCGCGTTTGTCGCTGAAGGGGGTGCAAACCCTTATTTCCTCTGTTTTATATACTATTATGTATATAACGGTATATAAAAAAAAAATATATATAAACATTCTCGCATACGAATGCCAACTTTTGTCAAAATTTCAAAGCAATCGGTAGAGAACTTTCGGAGATTAGATAACTATAATTAATGAACATTTAAATTTTTATTTATATAGATTACTTCACCCTTTATTACCCCTTTTCAATGCACGTATTTTTACAGCCTTTATTTGGATCCTATCAGTAAAATATTCCTTGATAAACATTACATTAAAAGAAAATGAACCAGAAAATATAAAGTACAGTAGATGTTCACTTACTGTGATTAATTGGGACTGAAAAATCAGCACGGTAAACAAATTTTACAATCAACGAACAATCAGGGATTTTTTTTTTTAAATAAACAAATAAATTTTATTTTGTATGTATTAGTATACAACTTTAATATTTTATACATAATTTATAATTAATAAGCAATAAAGATTTAAAATAAAGAACAAAAGTACAATAGTAAAAAAAATATTTCTATTCATTACATTGATAAAAAAATATAAAAAAATTGTAAGTATACATTATTTTGTACTGAGAAATGTTTGCTGCCATATTTTAAATAAAAGAGTTAAGTACAGTACCCGGCGGTAAGTAATACACATCGTTTGTAGAGTGTAGTCTCTGTTGTACGATGCACTAACAATCCGGTCCGGTAACGATTGACAAATCGTGACGGAGCACGTGTATGAATGACAGCGACGACGCTGTGTATTACTTACCACCGGGTACTTTAAGATAATTTTTAGGTTTTTTTTAAATTTTTTCCTAATTTTTTTTATGCAGCGATTGTCCGGAGTTTTTTATCCGGGTCAATTTTTTTCCTAGCGTCCCGGATAATCGAGAGTCTACTGTATTTGAGAAGTATGTTCTCATATGATGGAAAGATGACACAAGATACAGTAATGCTTTTTAGTCATAAATTTTTTTAGCCATGAAAAGTACAGATATTTCTTATATTATTCAAATATCTCAAAATGTGTTCTTCTTCCCAGTGTCATGTCAGGTCCCCCCAACGTTGACTATCACCTGATAGTAAGCATCTTTGTCCCTGGCAGTCCAAAAAAGATCCTCAAAGCTCCTTATACCAGTCCAATCACGTATATTATGGAGCCAGGAGATTTTCCTCCTGTCAACATCTCTTCGACCCTCTATATGCCTTGGATGATCAGGTCCAGTAATTCGTACTTTTCTCCTCTAAGTACATGACCAAATAGAACACCTTTCGGATTTTAATATTAGTCAGAAACTCTCTTCTATCAACTTTGGCTCCTTGAAGAACCCTCGTGTTGCTGACCATATCCGTCCAGGGTATCCGTAGCATTCGCCGGTGTATCCACATTTCGAATGCTTTCAGTCGGTTCATACTACCAACTTTGAGGGTCCATGATTCCACTCCATGCAATAACACTGACCAAACATAAAATTTGACTAACCGTTGTCCAAGTTTCAAGATTAGATTATCATCGCAGAATACGTATGGCTAATGGCTCTTTTATACTTTTTTGTTATAAGGTACATTGTACCATTTTGTTATAAGGTAGATTGTACCGTTTTGTTACCATATAAGGTACATTGTACCGTTTACTTAAAAATAAATAAAATAATGAATATTTGAATGATTTAAATGTATAAACATTTTATTGTTAATAAACACTTGTTTTAACTATTTTATCTTTGTTCATATCAATTTGCACACTACTGTATTAAGCAGCTAACTTAAATGGGAAACAAGGTAAATGGGGCACTTAAACCACTTGACAGTTTGGCCCGAGCGGGACTCGGGCACGAAGTTTCTTTTTATACTGACGAGCCCGAGCCTCGTTCGGGCAAATCTTGTTTAGACTTGTTGGGAGTTTTTCTCCCGAGCGTCGTTTTGGCAGATTTGTTTCAACTTGTTTTCTCCGAATGGAATATATTTTCGTATAGAATTTATTCCTTCACAGTTCGTCATTGTGTTACGTCGCGTGTTAAAAATCCGACTGTTAAGTGGTTTATACATATGCTTAAATGCAACATCAAGATCTGTTAAAATTATGGTTTACAAAAGCGTATTATAGTTCGGAAATTCTAGGATGAGTCCTGTGACAGCTCACAAATTAGCCCCAATACAACCTTGTAACGATGTTCAGTAATTTTAATTATTTTATCAACTTTAATATAAGCCTCAATTCTAATAAATAGCAAGTTATTTAGGTAAATACATTACATAAGGTTGTATTGGGGCAAATTTGTGAGCTGTCACAGGACTCATCCTAGAATTTTCCGAACTATAGTGTCAATATTAATGTATCATATAATTGTGAAACTTGGATGTGGAAAATGATTGAATGAATAGAGCCAAGTACGAGTAAGTTTAGTGGAAATGTGCATTGAAAGAAATATGTGGTATGTTTATGTATTACAAAATCAGAAATATTATTATTAAGGATGAGTGTGAGTAAAAAGTGATGTGTTAAGTAGGTGAAGAAGAGAGTGTCGAGATGATTTGGGCATATTGAATGGATAAGTAACTGGTGCTCTCTCTTCTCTGCCTGCCCTGAAATGAAGATGTGTAGATTGGTGCATGATGTGTAGACTATTCTATAATATTTTATGCACAAAAACACTTAAGAATGAATAATGGTTGATCCTTAACTTTTCAGGTTACAAGAATATATTTTATGTCTAAGATATTTTATCATAACAGCATTAGCGTATTCTTAATTCTTCACTGGTTGAAGGGGTGGCAAATCTTTGGGGATGATCAGAGGAGAAATCGGGGGTTCCACAGGGATCGGTAATAGGCCCATTTTATCATTAAAGAGTGGTTTCTCTATGATTGGTGTCTCTGTAGTTACTGGCTTCTCCTTGCATTCTTTATTGAACCAAGAAAGTATGAATTTTCCATTCTTGTCTTTGGTAATGGCTTCCTTGCATTTATTACCTGAAAAGTTTATGAAAACATTTATTTAGATAATAGTCCACTATGGATAAGCTAAGAACATATGGAGACAGAAATAGCGTTTATATGTAGGGGTATAGCGTTTATATGTGCAATGTGTGATTGATTCAAGGAGCAGCCACATTGGATAGCGACTGGCCACATATTTATTTATCTTTTAAGAACATTTTCATAAAATTTTATATTAAAAAATATTAATATTTTAGTTGTTATTAAGTCAGAAGTAAGGTCGCCTTTTCATGGAGGGGGGCCATTATGTTGTACTCGTCTGGATTATTTTTTTTAAATCTGTTTTACTCAGAAAGCATGCGGCTATGGCCGGTACTAGAATAATTAAAAAATAATAATAAAAAAAAAATAGCGGCTTGTTAAAATTAAAAATCTATTTTTTTTTGTCTTTAGAAGAGTGCAAAAAATCGAAAAAATAGATCGATTGAAATAATTCTAGTACCAGCTGTAGAGAGAGGTATAACAAAGAGAATAAGTACTTATTCATTAAAATCGGTTTATTGGTTTTGGAGTTATTACGGGGAATAGTTTAAAAAAAGTGATTTTTCAAGAAACGCGTTTAAAGTTTCAAGTGAGATTTTTACACGAATTAAAGTAAATATTTTCAACTTACTGTAATTCCAGGGCCATATAAACTTGTTTAAAAATCCCCTCTTTACACGACAAACTAAATATCAATTCATCATTCCAAGAAATCCTATTGAACGAGAATTCTTGAAAAATAATGATACTGCCATAACAATAGACGACTTGACAGCTGCGAAGCTCAGGTCATTTTTCGACCGGTGCGCGCTCGACTAGTAACCCTCATAACTTTTCGAATTTTCAAGTTTTTTGAACATTTCTTACTGAAAATTATTCTGAAAAGATTGTAGAAAAATAAAATGAAAAAAAAATCGATTTAAAAAAAATTCCAAATGAGAATACCCCTTTAAAGGAAAACTATTTAACTTAAATACATCTTAATTGAAAAAAGTGGTCTGTGACAACCCTTGCGTACCATTTAATTTGGATTGTGCCACCCTTACATTATTATATCTCCGAGATATCATCAGTGTCTATACATAAGATGTGCTAACTAGAAAAAATGTGAAGAAAATCCAGGTGCTAGCTGGTTCTACAGAGAACGAGAAGACATTCCAGTGAATGGTGTACAACTGGAGAACGTACCTTCACATATACATATGGGCAGCATCCTTGCATCAAACTTCTCTCTTGATGAACTGAAGAGTCATCTCAGATGCGCGTCAATAGCTATTGCTAAACTGAATGACAAAGTATTCTACAGTAGGGATTTCTCCCAGTCTACAAGGCCATTGTTCTCCCAACACTTTTCTATAGGTTTGAGACTTGGGTTTCTTATCCCTTCCCTCCCCGTGATGTGTAACTAGTACACATTGCTTCTAAAAAACTTTAACATCTCTATAAATATAATAAATACTGGGTTCATATTTTAGGTATCCCTCCGTAATACATTTACACATTGAATGAAAAAATAATATTAATAATAATTAGCACTTATCGGCCACATCAGAGATATTTTGTGAAAATCGGGAATAAATTCACCGATACAATCAAACGTGTGCCAGTGTGTGACGTAGGTATATTAATTCTAAAAAACCGCTATGGGTGAGGAAGTGACGCTATTCACGTCTCACTCTCTCTACTTGGGTATATGGGAACGCAAGAAATATAATCTCAGTTCTCTCGCTTCAGTAGATCTCGGGCATCCATTTGAGGTGGTCTCTTCGCCCGTTTTGTGAACGTCGGCTGATGTTTTTTTTTTTCGTGTTTTCAGCAGTCGAATTTCAATTATTATCACTTATGACTTCAAGTTTAATTAATTCAAGCGATTGGCTATGAATATTCTTATCTTTTCGATTTTAAATCGCTCATTTTTACATCTGTATTGAATACACAGCACCGGAACGCTCGGATTTTTTTAGCACAAGAAGGGAAAGGTTATAGAAGGCACATTCGAAGCTTTGATACGTTCCGCCAACATTAGTAGTATTCTTGAAATCTACTGGAGTGATCATGTCACAAATGTTTCGGTCCTGCAAAGCTCTAACTGTAAGCTTGTAGAGGATTTGCTTGTAAAGGTGGACCGGACATGTGTATGTAAAGAGAAAGTCAACCAATGATACAGAATACAGAAAGTCAACCAGACATACTGTTCCATGGCAAGCAACTGTAGGTAATCAACACATCAACCTTAAGTTCACATACATCTTTTTAATCATGGATTTACGGCTTAGGGCCTGAAGATCAAACAGTCGGTCAAGTTACAAACTACGGCTTAGGGCCTGAAGATTAAACAGTCGGACAAGTTACAAACTACGGCTTAGGGCCTGAAGATTAAACAGTCGGACAAGTTACAAACTACGGCTTAGGGCCTGAAGATTAAACAGTCAAACAAGTTACAAACTATTCAAACGCTATGGAAGCTATTGAAATATAAAAATCTGGGAAGAACAATTACCAAAGAATATTTTTGTGGGTTTCTCGCTGATGACCTTTTTGTGTACTTGTGGCAATTCTTCTTCTTCTGCGCTAGATGTTACACCTGCAAAGAGGACTGCAAAGCACAGGAACTTGAAGGATTTCATCTTGGTCACCTTAAAAAAGTTCCTTTTCTTTATTTTTTAGAAGTTGATTCTTATTTGGGAACACATATTAATGAAAAATAGGACAGTATTATTTGGGAACATATATTAATGAAAAATAGGACAATATTATTTGGGAACGCATATTAATGAAAAATACGACAATATTATTTGGGAACATACTCGTATATTAATGAAAAATAGGACAATATTATTTGGGAACATATATTAATGAAAAATAGGACAATATTATTTGGGAACGCATATTAATGAAAAATAGGACAGTATTATTTGGGAACATATATTAATGAAAAATAGGACAGTATTATTTGGGAACGCATATTAATGAAAAATACGACAATATTATTTGGGAACATACTCGTATATTAATGAAAAATAGGACAATATTATTTGGGAACATATATTAATGAAAAATAGGACAATATTATTTGGGAACGCATATTAATGAAAAATACGACAATATTATTTGGGAACATACTCGTATATTAATGAAAAATAGGACAATATTATTTGGGAACATATATTAATGAAAAATAGGACAGTATTATTTGGGAACACATATTAATAAAAAATAGGACAATATTATTTGGGAACACATATCAATGAAAAATAGGACAATATTATTTAATAACACATATTAATGAAAAATAGGACAATATTATTTGGGAACACATATTAATGAAAAATAGAACAATATTATTTGGGAACATATATTAATGAAAAATAGGACAGTATTATTTGGGAACAATTATTAATGAAAAATAGGACAGTATTATTTGGGAACGCATATTAATGAAAAATACGACAATATTATTTGGGAACATACTCGTATATTAATGAAAAATAGGACAATATTATTTGGGAACATATATTAATGAAAAATAGGACAATATTATTTGGGAACGCATATTAATGAAAAATACGACAATATTATTTGGGAACATACTCGTATATTAATGAAAAATAGGACAATATTATTTGGGAACATATATTAATGAAAAATAGGACAGTATTATTTGGGAACACATATTAATAAAAAATAGGACAATATTATTTGGGAACACATATCAATGAAAAATAGGACAATATTATTTAATAACACATATTAATGAAAAATAGGACAATATTATTTGGGAACACATATTAATGAAAAATAGAACAATATTATTTGGGAACATATATTAATGAAAAATAGGACAGTTTTATTTGGGAACATATATTAATGAAAAATAGGATAGTATTATTTGGGAACGCATATTAATGAAAAATACGACAATATTATTTGGGAACATACTCGTATATTAATGAAAAATAGGACAATATTATTTGGGAACATATATTAATGAAAAATAGGACAATATTATTTGGGAACGCACATTAATGAAAAATACGACAATATTATTTGGGAACATACTCGTATATTAATGAAAAATAGGACAATATTATTTGGGAACATATATTAATGAAAAATAGGACAGTATTATTTGGGAACACATATTAATAAAAAATAGGACAATATTATTTGGGAACACATATCAATGAAAAATAGGACAATATTATTTAATAACACATATTAATGAAAAATAGGACAATATTATTTGGGAACACATATTAATGAAAAATAGAACAATATTATTTGGGAACATATATTAATGAAAAATAGGACAGTATTATTTGGGAACACATATTAATAAAAAATAGGACAATATTATTTGGGAACACATATCAATGAAAAATAGGACAATATTATTTAATAACACATATTAATGAAAAATAGGACAATATTATTTGGGAACATATATTAATGAAAAATAGGACAATATTATTGGGAACGCATATTAATGAAAAATAGGACAATATTATTTGGGAACATATATTAATGAAAAACAGGACAATATAATTTGGGAACACATATTAATGAAAAATAGGACAATATTATTTGGGAACACATATTAATGAAAAATAGGACAATATTATTTGGGAACACATATTAATGAAAAATAGGACAATATTATTTGGGAACATATTAATGAAAAATAGTACAATAATAACACTTTAAGACACGATCGAAATCAAGACAATCTTTTCCAGTGCACCATTTTAAAGTAGTAAAAAGTAAAACTCTGATCTAAACTCATCATCCGAAATGAAAAGTGTTAACATTTTTTAATATAGTATTCGGGTGGGGGGGGGCAAGCTGCAAATTGCTTAAGTGTGACGGCACTAGTGACAAATGTCTGACTTCTTACAGGGGGTAACGAGTCAACCCTGACACGGCTCTATATTGAAGGGGTTAAATGTGACTAGGGTTGACATATTTCAAAAACAGCATATCAGGATTTTATGGTAATGAGAAAGACAGCATTATCGAGATTTTATAACAATAAAAAGGATACTAAACAGCATATCGGGATTTAGTAATAGAAAAGACACCGAAATATCATATCGGGATTTAAAAGTAGTAAAAAAGGACACCAAAATAACATCTCGGGATTTTAGAGTCGTAAAAAAGGACACCAAAACAGTATATCTATATTTTATAATAATAAAAAAACACCAAATCAGAATATCGGGATTTAAAAGTAGTAAGACACCAAAACCGTGTATCGAGATTTTCAAGTAGTGAAAAAAGGACACCAAAACAGTATATCTGTATTTTATAATAATAAAAGGACACCAAAACAGTATATCGGGATTTTAAAGTAGTAAGACACCAAAACAGCATATCGAGATTTTCAAGTAGTAAAAAAAGACACCAAAACCGCATATCGTTTTGCGAACGCCAAAACAGCATATCGGGATTTTAAAATAGTAAAAAAAAACACCAAAATTGCATATCGGGATTTTACTGTAGTAAAAAAGAACACCAAAATAGGATATCTGGATTTTATAATAATAAAAAGGACACCAAATCAAGATATCGTTTTGCGAACGCAAAAACAGCATACCGGGATTTTAAAGTAATTAAATAGGACACCAAAACATCATATTGAAATTTTAAAGTAGTAAAAGAGGAAACCAAAATAGCATATCGAGATTTTAAAGTAGTAAAAAGGACACCAAAACATGGTATCATTTTGCGAACGCAAAGACAGCATATCTGGATATTATAGTAAAAAAAGAACACCAAAACAGCATATTGGGATTTTAAAGTAATAAAAAAAGACACCAAAACAGTATATCGAGATTTAAAAGAAGTAAAAAAGGACACCAAAACAGCATATCGTTTTTTTTTCAAACGCAAAAAACTGCATATTTTATTGTAAAACCAGGGATTTTATTGTAAAAAGGAAACAACTACAGTTCGGAAATTCTAGGATGAGTCCTGTGACAGCTCACAAATTTGCCCCAATACAACCTTATGTAATGTATTTACCTAAATAACTTGCTATTTATTAGAATTGAGGCTTATATTAAAGTTGATAAAATAATTAAAATTACTGAACATGTATTGGGGCAAATTTGTGAACTGTCACAGGACTCATCCTAGAATTTCTGAACTATAATAAACCTTTTTAATACATTAAATTGAACACTTTCACGCTACGTGTCAAACATATTGATGAAACATTTTTATTAAAAAAAAATAACATAAAATATATAAAACGTCAATCAAAATATAAATAAAACTCACCGTTAGTTAGTACGAGTGTGACACATTCACAACAGACAAAATAAACTGGTTTGAACATCCCACAACGCGGGTTTATATGTAAATGAAACTTGGTGCGGCGGTTCACACCAGTACCGGTCGCAGTGCGCTTTCTTATGGTGCTAAGTTTTTTCCTTAAAAAAAATCGTAAAAAAAATCTATCTATATTTTAATATCAGCTTCGATACATTAAAACTAGATAAAATCCGGGCATTGATTCGATTTAATCATGTTAAGATTTAAAAAAACAATTCTTCCTCCTATTATGTCGTATCAGTTTTAATAGATGGCGCAACATTATGTCGTATTAGTTTTAATAGATGGCGCAACATTATGTCGTATTAGTTTTAATAGGTGGCGCAACATTATGTCGTATTAGTTTTAATAGGGGGCGCAACATTATGTCGTATTAGTTTTAATAGGTGGCGCAACATTATGTCGTATTCGTTTTAATAGGTGGCGCAACATTATGTCGTATTAGTTTTAATAGGTGGCGCAACATTATGTCGTATTAATTTTAATAGGTGGCGCAACATTATGTCGTATTAGTTTTAATAGATGGCGCAACATTATATCGTATTAGTTTTAATAGGTGGCGCAACATTATGTCGTATTAGTTTTAATATGTGGCGTAACATTATGTCGTATTAGTTTTAATAGGTGTCACTCAAAACGTTCAAAGATGATAATACAGAAACCAACACTTCATTTATTATCATTGGAAACATAAATATACCACAAACTTGTTTACAAAATGCATTTGAGCTCTATGTCTATTATAATGGACACCAGGTTTGAATAATTGAATACTATTTTTTTATTTTACATGTGTCCTCTGTGGGACAGTCAGAGAGAAAAGATCTCCAATTTTTTCTATCCAAGCACACAACTTACTCCTCGTCTATGTTCATACATCTCGTCATGAACAATCTTATATTCTCACTTTGCCTTCTTTCAAAATCTAGTCCATTTGGTCCAGCCACGTTTACTTCGGTCTACCTCTCACGCACACTTTGCACTTCTGACTTGTATATTCCCTTAGTCATTCATTCCACATGTCCAAATCATCGTAAAGCTCCTTGATTCGTCATACTTAAAACATCCATTTTATTCATGCATCCATCTTTGATGTCTGCATTCAGCCTTCTTTAATACATTGACACTCTACAAATTTTCCTTAGTGCACGCATCTCACATCATCTTACTCTTATCCTTCTTCTGCCAAGTTCATGTTTCACTTCCATACATCAAGGTGGGTACCAACACTTGCTAATGTAAATATTGAATGGTTTTAGTACATAACATTAAGTGCTCCTTTACCTTGTTCCCTGTCGCTATCCTTTCAATGCCCCTTTTAACTCGCCCACCACACGTAAACATACTGCCCAGATAACAGAACTCATCAACCTGCTCCAGTTTCCCTGAATTAACCCATACATCGTGCACACATTTTACCACTCATTTCTATAACCATAACCTTTGATTTCGTTACATTAATTTCCAAACCTTTCACTAGACATCTCTCATATAGCTCACTTATCATATCCCTTAAACCCCCTCCATTCCCAGCAAGCATAACTATATCACCTGCATACAGAAGTCCACATACATTTGCAGTACCCGGCGGTAAGTAATACACATCGGGCTTAAGAAAGAGACTGTCGGCCATAATCGGCTAACTTCGGTTTTGTAGAGCGTCGTCTCTGTCATTCATTCTCGTCTCTGTCAGTCGTTTGTCAAGCGTTCTAGGGACAGAGACGACGCTCTACAAAGCCGAAGTTAGCCGATTATGGCCGACAGTCTCTTTCTTAAGCCCGATGTGTATTACTTACCGCCAGGTACTGTACTTCACTTATTCTTACACATCTCCCATCATCATTTAGATCGCCACATATGAATCTATATATAAATTAAACAACCAAGGTGACATCTCACATCCCTGCTTTACGCCTTTCATAATTTTAAACAACTCAGTAAAAAAAAATAACTGTCCAAATTTTCGTTATTAGCTTCGAGGTGAGATTTGACTGGACTCGCTGTTTTGGAAATGTATAAACTTCAAGTTTAAAATTAAAAAAATAACACTAGTTAACAAGGTTTTTGTAACAAGGGTGAACATTGCCATTTTAGGTAAATTTTTGTATGCTGATAACGAATATGAACTTGAAAATGTTACATCACGTATATTTTAAGAGAAAAACCTGAAATTAGTTTTTGACTGAAACTGAAACATTTGAAAGATGAAAAGTTCGAACAAGGGTGAAAACGGATTGTAACCAGGGTGAAAATGACCATTTTAGGTCGATTTTTGTGTGCTGATAACAAATATGCAATTGAAAATGTTCCATCACGTACTTTTTAAGAGAAATTAGTTTTTGACTGAAACTGAAACATTTGAAAGAGGAAAAGTTCGAACAAGGGTGAAAACGGCCATTTTAGGTAAATTTTTGTGTGCTGATAACGAATATGAACTTGAAAATGTTCCATCACGTATCTTTTAAGAGAAAAACCTGAAATTAGTTTTTGACTGAAACTGAAACATTTGAAAGATGAAAAGTTCGAAAAAAAATTAAGTGTTGAAAAACTAGAAACTTGAAAAGCCATTGGAAGAGTTGTTAGTAGTTTCCTGGGTAATAATAAAGCTGACAATTACGAACAGCTTGTACAAGAACTCTTGCAGTTACCTGAATCTAGAATGTCGAATGTCACTGAAAATACACTTTCCCAAAAATGTAGCTAGTAATCTGTTTATGGCTGTTTACTGTAATGTAGGGACTTCTAAGTTATCTCATTTGAGTTTTCATTCAATTTAATATACAATCTCGAAAAACAAACTTGATTCGATCAACTTTATAAAAAAAGGTTATTTTTTAACAAAAAAATGGTACATACTCGTAAGGTCAATTTTTCTTGTGGTCATTATTTTTTATTCTGCTTTTTTTATTTTTTTATTTAACAACAATGTATTCTGTGTCTAAATTTATTGAAGTATTTCAGGAATTTATTTATTTTCGTTGTTGTAATTATGACTTTTGAAATGCGTAAAAACGTACTTATTTTATTAAAACACTCCCCCTTCTGTTAAACAAAAATTTTACGTGTTACAAACTTTTCCTTGCGATTTTCGTAATCAGCAGGGTCGATTTAGTAAGAATCAGCTAATTTAATCTCTGTTACAGACAAAAAGTTAAAATTTGTTAACTAGTGTAATTAATGATAATTTAACTAAAGTTAAGTTAATTTAATTAAAGTTATACTTCAGAAATTGTAGTACGGGTCCTATGACAGTTCACAAATTTGCCCCAATACAACATTGTAACGACGTTCAGTAATTTTAATTATTTTATCAACTTTAATTGTTATACCGCTTAATGGTATTGTTATACCGCTTAATGCTAGGAGGAAAAAAGGTCTGTTATATTCGAGCGGAGAAGCACAGCCCAGGGTTCAAATCAGCGACCTTCGGGATTAAAGTGCAGTACGTTACCGCGCAGTGATATTCTCAGTTTGTTTCCTTCCGATCATTCGATATTCCCCTTAAAGCTGAGAAACAAGTTACATTTTTTCAACTTGCTACAACTTTTCATTGTTCATCCATACATCGCATTTACTTTTCTTTTCCCAGTTTTCTATCACTATAACGTAGATAGCGTCACGAGACATTTTAGTCACTACATTTAACTAAGGAAAAAAAACTGTGTGTTTTATCAGTAAAGAAATTGAAATAAGGCTGCAAAGACTTGTTGGCCGGTGCTGGTCGAGTTCAAAGTTGATTAAAAACCGTTTAAATGTAGGAAAACACTTGCTGTTTGCTGTGAGACGTTTGCTGAATACAAAATTCTCACAGTGCACACGGGGCCGACATATCAATTTCAGGTGACAAAATTATTTTTAGTACTAGGGGTTCCGCCCCTGGTCGCACTTCGGTCCAGCCCCGTATTGGCGCTGTACGCCCCCTTGTAAATGGTAATAATATCTTAAAACGATTTGATTCACATACAATGTATGCGTGAATTGAATACTGCTGGAAAATCTTATTGCATTATAAAGGCATTGAATTTGTTATCTTTCTGTGAATTATTTTGGGATACAAACAAAAAAAAGTACATGTATAATGTATGGTGACAATACAGTAAGCGGTTGTGTGTGTGTGTGTGGTTTATAATTCCGTAATGGTTATTCGACACTCGAAGGTGCTCAAATCATGACTTTGGTAGAGAATAATTATCGTTCTACGACACGAAAGATCCGATCCGGAGGTTGCGGGTTCTTTCCCTGCTGGAACCCAGATTTAAAAAAAAAAGGATTCCAGTCTGGTTAACACTTAGGGCCTATAAAAACATCTTTCTGGTTGGTTGGAAGAGATTGCCACATGGCAATAAACTCGCCAGATTTTAAAAAAAAAGATTGCCGAGATACCAAAAATATTGAAAACCATTGTAGACAAGCGTTTGGTGAGGCCTGGTTTCATGAATCACTACGAATTTGACATAAAAATCCGAAAACTTCAGGATAACCAATTAATAAACTCAGATACTAGGAAAAGTAACAAATAAACATAAATAAGTAACGAATTAATAAAAGTTTTACATCTCTAGCATTTGTACGGTTTTGACAGTTTTATTTTTTTCTTTAATAACAATTTATGGCATGTAAATATAATCCTTATTGACAAGTTCGTACTTTTCTCATGATACGGAGAGTATATTTCTTTCTGTGGAATACCGGCGAGCTTCTCAGCGATAGAAACACTTCTCACGAAAGATTCAAAAATCCTTGCCCATCGCACCAGATCATTTCTTCCTGCTTTAACAAAAACACCATCCAGCGAGGAGACACAGACGGCGCCTCTATTAAAATGAAAATAAACCATCCAACAGCAAAAAAAGGATCTTCAAAGTTTCAATGAAAACTTAATCTTGTCCCATTTCAATGAAAAAGGATTCCCGCTACTCTCCCTGGTTTTGACAGCTAATTAATATGATTGCCACAAAGAATATTACATACATTCGATAGTCGTTTCATTTTGAACAAATATTAATTGCGATTAATTAAGATCTAATACTGACTGAAGTCCCTTAAAAATAAATCTCGAATTCAAATTATTTTAACTTTGTTGTTCAAATAAAACTCTTTGTAACTAAAATAATACGCATAAATTATAGATTCGATATAAACGCTATTTATAATAGTTGTTTTTTTTCTGCTGGCAATACAGAGTACGCCACTTATTTCATTTAGTGTAATATTCTTATGAGTAAGGTAAGGCTGTGTTTCTACTCGATCGCATCCATACCGCGAGTTGTTCATGTTGAATGTAGCGCTTAACCTCTTCAGACCTGAAATACATCACTCGACACTGGCGTATACTCCTTCATATATAGGAGTTCACGGCCATTATTCAAAGAGAGAGAGAGAGTGTTCAGTCTTAGTTCCACTTATTTTTAATTTATTTTCCTTCAATATTTGTATCAATTTTCTAGTTATTCTTGGATTATCCCAATATTGTTAACACATATAACAATATATTCTTCTTCTTAAACTTTCTGTAGACTCTCAAGAGTCTGTTACTGCAGGATTGTCCTCCTGTGATGCTGAGCTCCAGCTATCTCTCCATCGTTTCGGGGGTCTCCCAGGTGGACGCCGTCCATCCGGCACCCCATGCAGAGCTATGTATGGAATTATTGTGGAATTCATTCTCTGTACATGTTGGTACCAGTATAACAATATCGTCTACAAATAAAATGTTCTTATGGCTTTCTCTCAGGAGGTTCTTAGTGAGGTATTCCATAACGATATTAACACTTGCCTTACTGTGCTAAAAAAATCCGCCAGCCACGGTGCTAGACGCTAAACGTCCAGTGAAAAATGTATGTTTTAAATTAAAATTATGCAAAATCTGCTAGGTTATTTTTTGTTATTAGCTATAAAAATAATTTTATTGTGTGTTAAAACGTCAAATAATCAAATAAATTATAAGGCTTGGTCACTCGCTATCCATCACAGGGTGGCAAGAGTTAAACAGGAATGGGCTCAAAACTGATCCTTGGTGAAGTTCAATTTTAACTGTAATAGGGTTACTATTTTCACATGTCGTCCTAATGATGCATATTCTCTAATGATGAGATTTCCAGTTCTGCACCCCAATCCGGATGCGTTCGGGGCTGCTGCCCCCCCTGACCCATCCATTGTATAACCCCTGGTTATAACTAACCTCAATTAAAAAAAGGCAACGTTGGCTCTGCCATGCAGTAAGAATGAATGAAGAAAGACCTCCCAAAAATGTGCTGTAAGGTGAAGTAACCGAAGCGAAGAGGAATGAGGGACGCTCTAAGCTTAAATTTAAGGACACCTGCAAAAGGGACATTTTAGTCATTCAGTTTAGTTATTTATTAATTAAATTAACTAGTAAATGCTGTACATGTTAACATCGGGTTTTGTCATAGAATGCCACTATAGACAAATTAACTAGTAAATGCTGTACATGTTAACATCGGGTTTTGTCATAGAATGCCACTATAGACAAATTAACTAGTAAATGCTGTACATGTTAACATCGGGTTTTGTCATAGAATGCCACTATAGACAAATTAACTAGTAAATGCTGTACATGTTAACATCGGGTTTTGTCATAGAATGCCACTATAGACAAATTAACTAGTAAATGCTGTACATGTTAACATCGGGTTTTGTCATAGAATGCCACTATAGACAAATTAAAAAATGTTTTCATTGTTTTAATTTTTTTCGGAAATATGGCAACTAAATAAATTTATATTTGTATCTCATTTTAATAGCGCCGACCACATTGCAGCTCTGTTATCAACAAGTTCATACTTTATTCTGTTTACAGTGAACTGCTGATAGCGCATTGTAATCGGTGTCAGGGAACGCGCAGTGCACGGGACAGGGTCGCGAAGAGATTAAGTCTAGATATATATTTATTTTTTATTAATATATAAACAATTTGACTATACCATTACCTTATTTGGTATATCAACCTAGAATCTAGCCTGACTTAGCAAACATAACCTAACTTAGAAGCCCACCCAAATTAGAATCTAACCTAACCTCACCTGCAAATAATCTAACACAACCCTTTGAAGCTCACCCAAAATAGAATGTGATCTAATCTCAACTGTATGATGACAACATGAATAGAGCGTCGTCTCTGTCATTGTAGATACTGGACTGTTAGCGCATCGTGCGACAGAGACGACGCTCTACAAAGCCGAAGTTAGCCGATTATGGCCGACAGTCTCTTTCTTAAGCCCGATGTGTATTACTTACCGCCGGGTATTGTATATAGATCACTTCACGTGAGCGTGACTTCGTCGTGACCTTCAGTGACTAATTAATTCACTCTGCGCAGCATATAGTGACTGCTGCGTAGAGACGCTCAATCCTTACGTAGATTTCAATAACATTAGTCAAGTGTTAATATTGAAGAAAAAAAAGTTAAATATTTTACTTGAGTTGTCACTGTCGCCCTGAATCCCTCAAATACATTCATTTAATCCCTGTAATAGTAAAATAGAGATATTTTATATCATATTTTATAATAATTTAATATTTATTATGAACAAATATTATACAGTTTAAAATTTACAAATAAATTATATTATTAAGAAAAAAGACAAGGAAGACAATAAATGTTGTTGTGACATGCGTAATAATGTTCCTGAGATCTTTGGAATTGTCCAGATTTGGCTAATGTAGTTCGGAAAATCTAGGATGAACCGTATGACAGCTCACAAATTTGCTCCAATACAACCTTGTAACGATGTTCAGTAATTTCAATTATTTTATCAACTTTAATATAAGCCTCGATTCTAATAAATAGCAAGTTATTTAGGTAAATATTTACATTACATAAAACTAACAATAATGACAAATTAATACATCTTGTCACAAATTAGCAAAAATGTGGCAGTTTGTTAAAATCAAATAATATTTGGTGACGTTTGTCAAAAGTCACTACGTTAGTCTGCATTGGCTAGGGATGGGGTATACGATAATTGGATTTTCAAAAATCGATTTCGAAAATCGATTTTAATTAAATGTTCGTAATTAGTATTAATTCATAGTGGATCTTGGGCTATTTAAAGATACATACAAATCATACAATACATTAGAAAGTCAGTATAATGAAAATTAGGAATTAAAACGTCAGTTTAGAGAAAAACAATTGTTCGATTTGTAAAAAAACTATTCGATTTGTAAAAAAAAAATATTTTACCCCATCCCTTTGTGACAAACGTCGCACGGTTCATCCTAGACTTGCCGAAGTATAGGATTATACAACGAGAGAAAAACTTATAAACGCTGATCAAGGTGTTCAACATTTATACAACTTCTTATTTCTGATTTTAAAATGTTCATATCGAAAAATGCTGATTTATACAAATATTTAATAGAATCAAAACAAAATATTTTGAAAGGGGTAAAGCAAGGATTCGTTATGTCGCTCTAGTTGTTCAAAATTTATATAGATTCGTGTGTGAAGGAACTAGAGGTTGATTGGTGACATACAAATGTCAAATGGGAACGTATATATGAGTAGATGAGATGGTAGTGTTGGCGGAAAGTGAAGATGAATTGCAGACTTTGATAAGTAAATTGTATGAGAGGTACGAAGAGAAACATCTAAAATAAATGTTGCAAAATCCACAACAGTATAGAAAAATGTGAAAATAAACGTTATTGCGATATATGGGTGAATAATGAAAGATTGGAGAAAGAAAATTTATTTCTTTCTTATTGGGTAAGTTCGTTTTCTTACTGGAAAGACTGCACCATTTTAAAGAGAGAATTTAAGCTCTCCTCAAGTGAAAAAAAATCAATACTAGATATATGATATACCATAAAGTGAAAAACACTTTGTTGCCATTATTACACGATGCGAGATCAGGAGATTTTTCTCGCAGGCAATGATTAATTCACAACTCGATTTAAAAATCTCGTGGCCACAATTGGTTATGTTTTCCATGCCAAGAACTGACATTTTTGTTTTGTCAACTGAGAAAAAGATTTTGTGGACAAAATTATCTATACAAGCTTTATTCTGCGTGAATTAGTCATAGAAATCACTATCGAATGCTTTTTGACTGACCAGAACATGACTTACTAGAAAGTTTCTAATATTATTTCTACTAATCCTTCAAAAATAGATTTTCAGTTTTATTCTAAATCATTCTCATAAATAAAAGTTAGTACTAAAATAATGTTGTGATCTTGGCCGATTAATTTAGTTCTAAATAATGCATAATGTAGTTCTAAAATAGTTTAACGCTATAAAATCACATTAGGTAACAACAGAGATATCCTTAAAATAACAACTATGGATTCAATAACTGAAGTGTGACGAAATGTCGCACATGTGAACCGGCATTAACAAAATCTTATAATTATGATGTCTACTTTAAATATAGTACATGACCTAACAATCATTATTCGTGAAGGTTTTCTACTAAATTGAACTGTTATTTCAACTGTCACCTTCATACATAAAAAAATAACAATCCTTATTAGACAAGCATCACTTAACATTGGTGTATACTCCTTCATATATGTTAAGGTTATTATTGAAAAAAAAATCTATGGAATCGAGCTGTCAAAAAAATGCCAAATTAATTAATGTATAAACACTGGCGTATACTTAATTTTTAGTTGACAGTAATTCTTTAAGGATATGGAAAATTAATATATACAAGTTTCCAATTTGAACAATTGTTTGCAATCCGGAAAATAAAACTATATTTAAATAAACAGTCCGGTAAGTCATATCACTTCGGTGTTCTACACAACATGTGAATGTGTAGGACAATTCGGGTGTACTTTCACTGTCAAGTGTGTGTGTCTCTCTCTCTCTTGCAATACTGAAAAGCTATGCTGTCGCGACTCTAAGCAATCATTAACGGATATATTTAACAAAATGTGCTTTACACATACATACACAATCATGCAGTGGCGTAGTCGGCGCCCTTAAATAGTTTGCAACTGGCGCCCTTACTCCTTTATATATAGGAGTTCACCCTTACTCCTTTATATAAGAAGAACTTGCGCCCCCCATAAATTCGCAATTAAAAAAATGCGCACTGTTTTCGTTTCGGACGATGATGTATTTCAAGCCACACAATGAACCACTACAGTTAACAATGTCTTGCTTTCTTCTTTACAAATGCATTGATGATATCATATTAACTGTTATGTCTGATTTTATGCATGGATAATGCATCTAGTCGGTTTTGTTTTTGCGTAGATCTTAAATATATTTTTTAATAGTTTCTTTAGTCATTAAAGTGCTGAGAGTTTATATATAGACGTTTTATAGTATTGAAAAAAATGTCCAACAGTTAAAAATTTTTTTTCGACGGAGCAGTTAGTTAATGGTGTGCATAGATAAAATTTAATGCTGTATAGAAATGCGCGCATTGAGAAGAATGCGTGGAGTGACAATAGCGTATACCCCTTCATAAAGGGTCTTTCAAATTGAGTTTTTTTTTAAATACTTGGATAAAACACAGATGGCGTCGTGAACTTGCCTGGGTCTTGTGATATTTGAGAAGTGTAATGTATAACATTTATAAAAATGGAGTTGCATACAATACAAAAACGCGTTCAAATTGTTGAATTATTTTATGTATTGTAATCTCCCGAAACGGTGATGTTAATTGTCCACCAAGATCATGTGATCTGACACCGTTGGATTATTTTCTCTGGGGTTACGTGAAAAGTCAGGTCTATAAGAATGACCCCCGATCAATTCCTGAGCTGAAGGAGGAAATTATTTGCATTATTGGTGAGTTAGAACCGCAATTATGCCAAAATGTCATGAAAATTTTTGACAAAAGAGTGGACATCTGTTGAGCAGACATTTGACTGATATTGTTTTTTTGTGTTTAAATGTCATACATTATACTTCAATGACCAATAAAAAGTTTTTTGAAATCAAAGCAAATTGTGTTTTATTCAAGAATTTAAAAAAATGTAATAATAAAAACCGCTCAATTAACGAAACATATTTATAGTACAAATAGCATGATCCATCATGTTGTGTTACTCATGACTGAGCATCGTGACTCCCATGATCGTGACTCTGAAGACTCCTCTCCATCCATCCCTGCACTCCGCGGCTCGAAGGGCAGTTGTTAAGTATAGTCCAGTTGCGTCTCTCACTTGGTCGGTCCAACGCATTGGGATTCTTCCTCTTGTGCGCCGTCCTTTCACGGTATGTTGGGATACTACCTTCTTAGCTTGAGGAGGGATATGAGGGTCTCTTATTATATCTTTAAGTTGCTGACGGGAGCTACACTTAATCCTATGACCTAATCTTGATAACTATTATATTTGAGGTACAGAAATATTCATCTGGCAATAAGTAGAACTAACCTGCCAAGTGCTCTTCCTCTGTATCACGGGCTGCCCCTTTTGAATTAGGCCTGAGATATTGACATTTCCGAAAATGTTTTTAAATAAAGCGGTTTGAGCTCTCTTAGTAATGGGAGTTAGTTATTTCGGCTAAGCTAATATTTCTTGTTTACTAATTTTTATGTATATAAATTATCTTTAAACTTTGTATATAATTTTTATGTTCTTGCTGCTGTATATAAATTATCTTTAAGCTTTGTAACACATCGATCAATTAAGTCCCGGGCCTAACTACTAAAACAACATTTGTTTGCCAAAATTCTTCTTTATTCATCAACATAGTCTCCTTCAAGAGTGATACATTCATTCCAACGCTTTCCTAACTTTTCTTTGCCAGCCGTGTAGAACGATTTATCTTTGGTTTCAAAATAGGTGTTAGTTCACTTCTTCATGGGAGCCAAATCTCTTTCTCTGGAGCATCTTTTTGAGGTTTGCGAACAGCCAATAGTCGCTAGGGGGCAAATCTGGAAAATACGGTGGGTGCGGAAGCAATTCGAAGTTAAACTCATGCAATTTGGCCATCGTTATCATCGACTTGTGACACGGTGCATTGTACTGATGGAAGAGAACTTCTTTCTTCTTCATATGGGGCCGTTTTTTCGCAATTTCTGCCTTCAAACGCTCCAATAACACTATGTAATATTCGCTATTGATGGTTTTTCCCTTTTCAAGGTGATCGATTAATATTATACCATACGCATCCCAAAATACGGAGGCCATAACCTTCCCGGCCGACTGTTGAGTTTTTGGTCGCTTCGGACGACTTTCACCGGCTGCTCTCCACTCAGCTGACTGCCGATTTGATTCCGGAGTATAGTGGTGGATCCAAGTTTCATCCATTGTCACATACCGACGCAAAAACTCCTGTTTATTTTGCGTAAACAGTGCCAAACAGCGTTCTGAATCATCGATGCGTTGTTGTTTCTGTTCCATTGTGAGCAAACGCGGCACCCATTTCGAAAAAAGCTTTTTTATGACCAAATGTTCATTCAAAATAGTGTAAACACTACCAAATGATATCTTCAGGATGTCAACTATCTCATGCAACTTTACTTTACGATTTTCCATCACGATTTTGAGGGGTTTTTTTTAATGTTTTCTAGTGTAACAGCCTCATTTGGACGACCAGAGCGTTCAGCATCATTTGTGTCTGTACGACCGCGTTTGAAATCAGCATACCACCGACAAATGGTTATTTTCGAAGGAGCAGAGGCCGTATAACTCTTTTCAAGCCATCGCTGAGTTTGAACGGTATTTTTTCCCATTAAAAAGCAATTTTTTATCAACACATGCAATTTGCTTTTTTCCATTGTTTTGAAAATAGCAAAAGTAGCGTCACTTAAACCACTGTAACTCAATGACACAATATCGGAATGTCATGAAAGTTTGACAAGTAACTTCTAAAGGCTGGTACTAACTGAGATTAGAGAATGGTATGGATTTGTTATTAGAGGTGACATCTGTTGGGTAGTCTCGGGACTTATTGATCGATGGCTTTTTTTTCTGTGTATGTTTGCTTTATGAAAATAAATGTGTAAATATTTACAGGTAATACGTAGAGGATGGAGTCCCAGGAACACGAGGGAACTGCAGAGGTGATGGTGAAAGAAGAAAAGCCTGAAGTGAGGAATACTGCAGCAGTGTTCCCCGAGTATTACTTGAGTATACATAAAGCAGATATCAAACAGGAATGTAAACAAGATATCAGCGCAGATATCAGACTCGTTGGTGATAATTCCATAGACCCAAGTACGTTTAATGAACTAACATTATTTAATGCACCAGTGTCCGTGACAATTTTTCAAACATTAGTGCTCCCACGGATTACTATTATAATCTCTTTTAGTTTTAGTATTCCACGGAGAATGAGGATGGATTTACAGAATCTGATAAGCAAATAGTTCTGAGAATAAAAGTTGCGAAATTCAAAGTCATTGTGATAGAAAAGTTTGAAAGGAAATGTATTATATATGCGATATATGATATATGGGTGAGTAATGGAAGATTCAAGCTAATTGAAGAATACTGCTATTTTCATAAGCACCTGGGGATGAGCCCTCATACTATGAAAATATCAGCAATGGTCCTCTGCAATTTGGTTGCAGATTTATTGTACATTTTTTAACCCTTCCCTGTGATGTGTATCTAGTACACTTTGCTTCTAAAAACTTTAATGTTTCTATAAATATAATAAATACTGGGTTCAGATTTTAGGTATTCCTCCGTAATAGATTTACGCATTGAATGAAAAAATAATATTAACAATAAATAGCACTTATCGGCCATATCAGAGATATTTTGTGAAAATCGGGAATAAATTCACCAATACAATCAAATGTGTGCCAGTGTGTGATGTAGGTATATTCATTCTAAAAACCGCTATGGGTGAGGAAGCGACGCTATTTACGTCTCATTCTCACTCTACTTTGGTATATAGGAATGCAAGAATAGAATCTCAGTTCACAGTTGTTTCTTCCTTCGAAGTATAACACACACTGTGTTAGTGTTCCGAGTCCCGTCTCAGTAGCTCGTGGGCATTCATACGAGGTGGTCGTTTTGTCCGTTTTGTGAACGTCGGTCGATGTTTTTTCATGTTTTCAGCAATTAAAATTCAATTATTATCACTTTTGAATACAAATTTAATTCATTTAAGCGATTGGCTATGAATATTCTTATTTTTCCAATTTTAAATTGCTCATTTTTTACATATGTATTGAATACACAGCACCGGAACCCGCTATTTTTTTTTAGCATCGGAAGGGAATGTAAAAATGAGCGATTTAAAATCAGAAAAATAAGAATATTCATAGTCAATCACCTCAATTAATAAAATTTTAAGTCAAATGTGATGATAATTGAAATTTAATTGCTGAAAACATGAAAAAAAAACATCAGACAATGTTCACAAAACGGGCGGAGCGATCACCTCGAACGAAATTCAGCTGGCTACTAAATGAGAGAAGTGACCGAACTGAGATTCTATTTTTTGCATACCCATATACCAAAGTAGAGTGAGAGTGAGACATGAATAGCGTCGCTTGCTCACCCATAGCGTTTTTTTAGAATGAATATACTTACGTCACACGCTGGCACACGTTTGATTGTATCGGTGAATTTATTCTCAATTTTCACAAAATATCTCTGATGTGGCCGATAAGTGCTAATTATTATTAATATTATTTTTTCATTCAATGCGTAAATGTATTACGGAGGAATACCTAAAATCTGAACCCAGTATTTATTATATTTATAGAGATGTTAAAGTTTTTAGAAGCTATGTGTACTAGTTACACATCACAGGACAGGAAGGATTGATATGGGAATGTTTACAGGTGATACGGAAAAGATGGAGTCCCAGGAACACGAGGGAACTGCAGTGGTGACGGTGAAGCAAGAAAAGGTAGAAGATGGGGATACTGCAGCAGTGTTCCCCGAGTATTACTTGAATATACATAAAGCAGATATCAAACAGGAATGTAAACGAGATACCAGCACAGAAATCAGACTCGTTGGTATTAATTACACAGACCCAAGTACGTTTAATGAACTAACATTATTTAATGCTCCAGTGTTCGTGACAATTTTTCAAATGTTAGTGTTCGCTTTGATTACTATTATAATCTCTTAAGTATTCTTTCAGATGATGGAAAAGTTAGGAGGGATATCGAAAGGCGTGTAGCGATAGGAAAAAAGTCAATGGGGCACTAAAACATATACTCCAACTGGACAGTATCAAAATCAGTCCACAATAGTATTTTGGTGGTAATGAAAGATTAGAGCAAGGTGAGGAATTCTGCTATTTGGGTAGGATTCTTTCAGATGATGGAAAAGTTAAGAGGGATATCGAAAGGAAAAAAAGTCAATGGGGCACTAAGACATATATATTCCAAACGAGCAGTATTAAAATCAGATAGTCCACAATAGTATTTTGGTGCCAACTTTGATGTATGGAAGTGAAATGACTGAAAAGAGTTGAATAAATACTGTAGAAATGCGTACTTTGAGAAGAATACACGGGGTGATAGACTACAGAATGAAGTGATAAGGGATGAATATGAACATAAGGCTGATGTGTTAAGTAAGATGTAGAAGAGTGTGCTGAGATGGTTTGATCATGTGAAACTTATTCATTACACGCTGAATGGTTGACTTGCTTGGCACATGACTTAAACCAGAAAAAAACACGCAATTTTCTTCGCGTATTCACAATTGAACAATTAATTAAATAAAATATTTTAATAACTTCAGCACATTGTTGCAGAGTTAGATGCTCCATAATAAATTGTTATTGACACTCTCTACGACTATCAAATATGAACTGACAAATGACAGCCAAATCAAAATGGCGGTCAAACAAAATTGGCCTGGAACATAAAACGCATCTTGTAGTACAAATACTATGATCCATCCTGTCATGTAGCTCATGACTGAGCATCGTGACTCACTCCCATGATAGCCTCTGACGACTCCTCTCCGTCCATTCCTGTCATCGAGAAGAACGTCGTTATATAAATTGTCCTTTTATTATTATTACAATATTTTTACTTGGATAGGTTTAAAATTTTATCTCATTGCAGATATTCAACTACAATCATCTTACGAAACATTAAAACAAGATAAAACCACAGTCATGAGTTCACAGGAGCAATCCAACAACTTGGAATCGAAGGTTGTTAAAGAGGGTGCTACGCCAGTATTCTCTGATTATCCTATCGATATTCAGGAAGCTGATGTAAAGAAAGAATGTGAATTGACTCGAGTCAATACCCGTAACACAGATACTGTTGTCTGTGTAATTTCAAGTGAGTACAAATATTTAATTTTTATTTCAAAGGAATTTTCATGTACACATCAAATTCTCAATAATATTTTCTTTCTGAATTCGGTGTACGAATTGTACAGATTAAAATTTTGTAGTGATCTTTGCAGTCCTAGTTTCAGTGTTTTTTTTTTTGTGTAAGAGCTATTAATTTTAATTTAGAAAACACTTAACCATAATTTAACTATTGAATTTTCACGTGCACATCAAATTCTTAATAATATTTTCTTTCTGAATTCGGTGTAGGAATTGTACAGATCAAAATTTTGTAGTGATCTTTGCAGTCCTAGTTTCAGTGTTTTTTTTTATGTAAGAGCTATTAATTTTAATTTAGAAAACACTTAACCATAATTTGACTATTGAATTTTCACGTACACATCAAATTCTCAATAATATTTTCTTTCTGAATTCGGTGTAGGAATTTTACAGATCAAAATTTTGTAGTGATCTTTGCAGTCCTAGTTTCAGTGTTTTTTTTTTTTTTTTGTGTAAGAGCTATTAATTTAAATTTAGAAAACACATAACCATAATTTGACTATCAAAACTTAGCACTGTTGAGCCATTACTTCTTAAGACCTGGTCTGCCCTCATAAGCGAAAACGCAGCTAATGGCAAAAGTTAAGTTTTGAGAAAACAGCACTTTTATGGTTTTTCATTGCTGCTTAAAAATGTCGTGATTCATAAACAAAAAAGCAGTAAAATGTTATTCATAAGCAAAAACGCAGCAAACGCATTGGCACTTGCTGTCTTTTTGCTTATGAATCACATTTTGTTTTTTTTACTTAGAAAAATCTAGTATTTTGTGAAATTAAAAACGACATTATATTGATTTTTGTGTTGAAATAAATAGTTTTCTGTATTTTTTTATAGATTATGGTTTAGAATTTGATATGGGATATTGCCTCATACTTAGTTATTTTTCTGTTTTTTTCCCGTTAGCTGCGTTTTTTATTATGACGGCAGTGGTGTCCATTATAATGGACATTACAGAGTTCATACCAAATTACTTTATGGTATATTTGTATTTTAAAGTTTGATGTGTGTAAATATTGATGAAAATTAATAAAAGAATTTGTAAATAAATCCTCACAACAAGGGCATATCGGTGTCAAGGCACTTCTAATAACAATAAAATGAAAATATTTTCATGATGTCGTGAAATTTCAACTTATTTAACAATAAAAGAGTTGATAAATCAAATGTTTTATCAAATAACCAAATATTTAGGAAATAGGGGTACTGCATCAAATTTCTATGATTTCAATTTGGCTTAACTTTTATCAATTTACACATGTTTTAGGTTCAGGCGATATGAATGATCAATTAAATACAGAGAAATGTAACGAAAACGATCTTCATTGCTGTGGATATTGTGGGAAAATGTTTTCTAAAAAAAAGTATTTAGTAAAACATAAGAAGATTCATAGTGGAGTCAAACCATATAACTGTGAACATTGTGGGAAGACATTCTCAGAAAAGGGTACTTTAAAGTCTCATGAAAGAATTCATAGTGGAGAGAAGCCCTACTGCTGTAGATATTGTGGCAAGACATATTCAGAAAATAGAATATTAATACGCCATTCGAGAATTCATACAGGAGAAAAGCCCTACAGCTGTGGTAATTGTGGGAAGACATTCTTAGAAAAATGTCATTTGAAATCTCACGAAAAGACTCATAAAGGAGAAAAACCTTACAGCTGTGGAAATTGTGAAAAGACATTCTCGGACAAAAGAAATTTAATACGCCATTCGAGGATTCATAGTGGAGAAAAACCCTATAGTTGTGAAATTTGTGGGAAGACATTCTCGGACAAAGATTATTTGAAATCTCACGAAGCGGTCCATACTCAAGAGAAGCCCTACAGTTGTGGAAATTGCGCTAAGACATTCTCGAGACAAAGTCGTTTAAGATCTCACGAAAAGATTCATAATGGAGAAAAGCCTTACAGCTGTGAACAATGTGGGAAAGTTTTCTCAGCGAAAGGTCATTTAAAAGCTCACGAAAGAATTCACAGTGGAGAGAAGCCCTACAGCTGTGTGGATTGTCCGAAAACATTCTCACAAAAAAGTAACTTATTGAGTCATTCAAGGATCCATAGTGGAGAGAAGCCTTACAGTTGTGGACAATGTGGGAAGACATTTTCAAGCAAAAGTTATTTCAAATCTCACGAGTGGATTCATAGTGGAGAGAAACCCCACAGCTGTGGATATTGTGGGAAGACATTTTCGTTAAAAAAATATTTAACGTCTCATGAGAGCATTCACAAAAGTAGTACGGCTGTTGAAATTATGCAAATTAATTCAAATGACGAGTTTATTTAAAAACTCATCGTGGAGATAAACTGTATAGCTGTGAAAATTTTACGAAAATAGTTATTTATACCGAAGAGAATGTAGACAATGACCTAAGATATTCTCGTAAAAAGGTTCATCGAATATCTCATGAAATTATTCACAGTAGAGAGAAACCTTACGGCTATGATAGTTGTGGGAAGGAAGTCATTTTATACATCATACAAGAACACGTAGTGGAGTGGAATTGGTTTTGAGAATATCCAAGGATTTTTCTTCAATAAAGACATTTGCTGTATACTTCACTGGTATACTCGTATAGTCAGTCAGCTTGGATATAATTCCACTGTTTGGTCCCCTTGCTATGATGGTCATATAAGTGCGGCTGAAAGGACGCAGCATAGATTTTTGAGATTTTCTAACTTAACCTCTCCGTGAGTACCGCCCCATCCGTGGGGCCGTAAAATACTGAGTCATATAGCGTATGGCCCCGTGGTTGGGGCGCAGTGATTATTTCTCGAATATTCCCAGATCATGTCAGGATTTGGACTACCAATGACATCTATTGATGATACCACACAACTTAATCATTAATCGGCTAGTTACATGTTTTACCAACCGAACAAATGAAGTTTTAAAATTTTCATTAATATCTTACTACTCGATCTTAAGGTTAAGATTGAATTTATTACCACTGAGTAAAAGGAGAATACTAAATGATTTATTTTGTGATCATCGTCAACTCGCACGTAAATTGTCCTGAATTGCTTAGATATATTATTTATTAGAGTTCCTTCGATACATTACATACTTGCTATTAGGTTATTTTGTATTGTAAACAGTGTAAGAATAGTCTCGGTTCTCGAATGTCTCTCGTCTCGAACAATTTGTTTCTTGAAAATATTATAAGACCTGTGTGCGACCTATCCTCACATATGGCATCGAAGCGAGAGCGGACACTGTCAGGACCAAAAGTATGCTAAGGACAAAAGGAAATGAGAACTCTACGTGCTATTGCTGAGAAGACTCTACGTGATCGCGTAAGGAACACCACAATCCGAGAGGTCCAAGATGTGGTCAGATGAGGACGACAGTGTTGATGATACTGGTACCAACATGTACAGAGAATGAATTCCACAAGAATCCCATACATAGCTCTGCATGGGGTACCGGATGGACGGCGTCCACCAGGGAGACCCCCGAAACGATGGAGAGATAGCTGGAGCTCAGCATCACAAGAGGATAATCCTGTAGTAACAGACTCTTGAGTCTACAGAAAGTTGAATAAGAAGAGAAGATTGTTTTGATTCGGTTCTCGAACAATCATTTACAACTTCAGAAAAGAAATTAAAACGCAGACAAATATAAACCTCATTGAATAGATTTTTAATGATACAAAAAAGAGAAAGAACCCCAGAAGGACCTGGCGTTCTTACGCAAGGTGATTCCCTTTCCAAACAATAACATCTCTCCACCTACGGATCCTCGACTACGAAGCTCAACAAAGACGACTTAAATTCTTTAGTTACGTGTTTGTGGTATGGTATAATTATTTATTAAGTCTTTTATGATTTGTGAATTGTCTCTGTGAAATTCATTAACTCTCTGTTAATCCCCAATGGCTCTTATTAACATTATACAGTCTGCGCGGCTGTACATGTAAATGTCTCCAGGGGCCGGGTATTTTTTTCAAGAAATAGACCTCTATACTTAAAAAAATTGTATTATTGAAAAAGGCAATCTGTTCCAAAAATAATATGACACGTGGGTTGAGAAAGTTTATAATTTTACTTTTTGTTTATTGTATTTTTTTATAGTAAAAATCGTACGTATGTTTTTTTTTTATCGACAGGTTTGACATATGCTAAAAAATTTTATGTGGTCCTTCATTGAGAAAGATTGGAGACCTGGTCGAAAAATAAAATGACACATGGGTTGTGCCTTCGTGCAATAATGGTTGAGGAAAACGTAGTACAAATGTTGTATCAACAGACAGTAACCATTGATGGAAGCATGATACACATGTGGGACTGTACCATCGGATAGTAATGATTGACAAGGACATAGTACGCATGTTGTATCATCGGCCATTATAGTGTTAAGGTAAAATTCTAGGTGCATTGTTTGATCATAGAAATAAACTCTCATTTGTCTTTTTTATACACACATATATATTGGGTGTACAAATTAGTTCGGTCCGTTCAATTCGATGCAAAAAACATTTTCTTTGTTGCCTTTGAATCAGCTGCTCGCAAGTGAAAAATCATCTTTCAACGTCTCTCGGTTTCAGTTCATAAGGCACCCAATTTCCTTGTTTTTGAATCATTCCCATGGCTCACAATCGTATGGAAACGGCTTGTTGAGTCACTCCCAATGATTCTGCAAGCTTCTCTTGCGTTTGACTCTGATCTTCTTCGAGTAATGCCTCTAATTCTTTATCCTCGAATTTTGGCTGTCCAGAGCGAGGCTTGTCTTCAACGCTGAAATCTCCATCCTTGAAACCATTCCCTACATGATTTATCAGTTGGAGCAGCGTCACCATAAACTTCGACAAGCATTCGATGGGCTTCAGCTGCACTTTTCTTCCAATTAAAACAGAAAATTAAAACCTCCCGCAAATGCTGCTTGGTTAACACAAAATTCGACATTTTCAACACTGTACAAAACAAGGTTTTTGCATGAAACTCAAAGCGATATAAACTGAACATTATTGGCAGATGTGTAACCTCTCTAAAACCGCCAAAATCGGCTGTCACTATGAACCATTCATAACAGCCAGAGCCATCTTTTGGAAACGGACCGAACTAATTTGTACTCCCAATATATAAGCATCTTGTGGTCTAAATTAACTTTTGAATATGAATATAATAATTTTTTCTATTATTTGTTTGTATGTAACTTTAATGCCATTTATGAATGTTGTATTCGATGGACAGTTTATTGTATTCGTTGGACCGTTTATTGTATTCGATTGACAATTTATTGTATTCGATTGACAGTTTATTGTATTCGAACTACGCAATTTTGCTCAGCGTCAGGTAATTACAGACTGAATTAATCACATTAAACGAGGTTTTCCTGTATCTAAGAGACATTCATTTATACACAATAATTATTGCTAAAATATTACCGCATTACTAGAATCTAGTACTATAAGTTGAACCATGGAAAAATGAGTTATTTTTAATGATGACATTAAAAAAAATAATTCCTACACTTAAATGATTAAAAATAAATTTGGATGAGAGGAATTGTAAATGAGACAAAGTATACGGTGTATGGTGCAGACTTCTGAAAGAATCATTATTAATAGACTGAATTTTTTATTAACATTAATGTAAAAGTCCGTTAATTCGAAAATCAATGGATAAAATTTCATAAAAAATATTAAATTACAATTTACATGATTATTAAAAAAAAAAAAACAATTTGAATTTCTGTGGCACTTTCCAACTGCTGGGAATATCGCGGACATTTTTTTTACTGTAAAAATAAAGTAAGTCAAGTAAAGTTATGTTGCCATATTTTGTTGCCGTTGGTAAAATAAATTTAAAAAAATAGTTTTTTATGGGCTACCAATACGTATGAATTAACAAAAAAACTTTAAATATCAGTTATTTGATTTTGATATGATCACTTGTTTGCACAAATTGAATTGAAATAACAAATACAGATAACAGTTAAATATTTTTTTAATTTTAATAATATATAATATATAACCTATATTGATAATAACACTTAATCTTATTAATGTGAACTTCATGAATAATACTTAATCTTATTAATGTGAACTTCATGGATGAATAAGGGGATCTTCATGAATAATATGGTTTAAGCCAGTGTTCCCCAACCGGTGGTCCGCGGTCCGGTGCCGGGCCGCAGAGACTTTCCGCCGGGCCGCAAACAGTATGCCAAATTTCAAGAAATTCGCCATGCAAAAATATTAAATATAGGATTTTCATCCATGTCCTCAATAAAATCGAAACAAAGGAATAGACTGGACGTGAATGCAGCACTTCGTCTGTCAGAGACAGCACTGCAGCCAAGAATATCCAAAATATTAGCAAAGATCAACAGCAGGTTTGTTTGTCGCATTAGTTTGTTGCTTAAACCCCATGGTTTTTGTTCAATTTTAATTGTATCAGACAATGTTACAATTAAAATTGTTTGACTGTTATATGTATATTTGTCAATTATAGTTACATATGTCCATCTGTCACAATATAAGATTAAAAAAATATTAAATAAGAAAACCATTTTTATTTCAGTATTAGTGGTCCGCGAAATTTTTTTTTCCTTTTTTTACCGGTCTACAGGTCTAAAAAGGTTGGGGAACACTGGTTTAAGCGGTCTTCATTGAAGTCCACTGGTCGTCCGGAATACTCCATGTCTTTCAGGTCAAAATTACCGTCTTTGAAACGCAAAAATCATCGACGAGTTGTCCTTTCATTCATAGCATCTTCACAAATATCGCGAGCAGCTTTGGCAGCTTTATTCCCTCGATTAAACACGAACAGAAGGATGTGTCGAAAATGCTCACTTTCGTCTACTTGACATTCCATTTTGAAGGCTTGTAATCAAATAAAATAATATATGTAACGTAAAAGCAAACACAATATCTTGTAGAGTAGATAATTTTCTTTCGAATGACTTATAACCTTTACCGTTTTGTTTTACTTTTGGTGCTCATTTTTAAATTGGATAAAAACGGACACAACTTATGTTAACACCCAATATATTGAATCATCTTCAGGCTGTTTCACTATTTGTTTTTTGTTATACGAGGCGTATCCAGAAAGTAAGTGTACTGAGGCTCTCACGACCGGATGGATTTTATTTTTCGACATGTTGGCTACACTTCCGTGTAGCCTGGCCCTTCCCCTCCGCAATGAGACCGGTTCGAGGTCAGTACGTTGAGAAGTGTCGACGCGACAACACGTTTCGTGAAAAATGTAAATCCAATCTCTAGCCAAGTGCGAAATACAGGGCGTCACCCGTTATCTCGTTTAGAAGGGAAAACCTCCGGTTGAGGTTTATAATGAGGTGAAAACTGCATATGGTGATAAAGCTATGAATCGTACGAGTGTGTACAAGTGGTGTCGCGAGTTTAAAAATGGTCGTACGTCTGTGCATGATGATCAGAGGAGCGGAAGACCTTCAATTGTGACTGACGAAATTGACGGAATTGTTTTGGGACTGTCAAGGCATAATTTTAATTGAATATATGCCTCAAGGGGAGACCATCAACTCTGCAAGATACTGTGAGACCCTAAAAAAATTTCGGAGGGCGATTCAGAACAAGAGGAGAGGCATGCTGACAAAGGGAGTCTGCCTGCTGCACGACAATGCCAGACCACACACGGCCAACGCCACGAAGGAACTGCTCGCCTCGTTTAAATGGGATGTCCTGAACCATCCCGCGCATTCCCCTGACCTAGCACCTTCAGATTACTATCTCTTTACCTCCCTGAAGCTGCACATGGGTGGAAAAAGGTTTTCAACCGATGAGGAGGTAAAGGAGGACTGGAGAAGTGGACGGAGGGGTTGGCAGGAAACTACTTCGAGGAAGGCATCAAAAAGTTGATACCCCGCTTCACCACCTGCATTGAGAGGAATGGCGACTAGGTCGAAAAATAGCTTACATATGTACTACGGTAACCACGTATTTTTTTTGTTTAAATAAAAAAAATTGTAACTTGTAATTCAGTACACTTACTTTCTGGACTTACCTAGTATTTGGAATTGAAAAGGAAACCCTGAATCGCACAAGTATAATATTTTAAAGGGCAGTAGTATAAATTATTTTAGTAAATCGTTTATTAATGTTGGCCTTTCGCTTTTTAATTACAATGAAAATGGAGTCAGAGAATTGATGCTTCGTTAGAACTTTAATCAGTCTTTGGTCACTTACCCTTTTAACATATCCTAATAACCTCAAAATGCTTCTTTTCATCCTACTTATAACACCTGTTTTTATCTCATATTCATCCTCAATAATCATATATTTCATTCTGTCATACATCGATACACCGCATATCTCTCCTACATTTATTCGGTACCATTCATTAATTTTCCACATCCACGTTTCACACTCCCATACTTCAATTTTGTCACTAACGCGCTATAGTGAACCATCATTGTAAAACGTCCTGATATTGCTTGATATATTGTATTTGATATCAAGCAATATCAGGATGTATAACTATTTGGTTTCCTATTGACTTTGCTTCCTACTGCTACTTGCGTTCAATATCTCGTTCTACCTTCCAGTTGTGTGAGAAAATACTTTCCAAATAGCAGAATTCTTCAACAGGTTCTAATCTATCATTGTTCATCCGAATATGGTATTTCGTTTTATTTTTACTCTTCAATTACCATGACTTGATTATGGAACATTTATTCTTCTTCTTCCCAGTGTCATGTCAGATCCCCCCAACGTTGAATATCACTTGAGAGTAGACATCTTTGTCCCCGGCAGCCTGAAAAATATCTCCAACGTCCCTTATGCCAGTCCAATCATATATATTGCGGAGCCAGGAGATTTGCCTCCTGCCAACACCTCTTCGGCCTTCTATTTTGCCTTGGATGATCAGGTGCAGTAATTTGTACTTTGCTCCTCTAAGTACATGACCCAAGTAGGACACCTTTCGGATTTTAATATTAGTCAGCAACTCTATCAACTTTGGCTCTTTGAAGAACCCTCGTGTTGCTGACCATATCCGTCCAGGGTATCCGTAGCATTCTCCGGTGCATCCACATTTCGAATGCTTCCAGTCGGTTCATACTACCAACTTTGAGGGTCCATGATTCCATTCCATGCTATAACACTGACCAAATGTAGCATTTGACTAACCGTTGTCGAAGTTTCAAGTTTAGATTATCATCGCAGAATACACTTCTCATTTTATTAAAAGCCGCACGAGATGATTCAATTCTGCACTTGACTTCGGTTTCTAGGTCGAGGTCTTCCACTAGGATACTTCCGAGGTATTTAAATGTTTCCACTCTCTCTATATCAGCACCGTTCAATGTAAGACGTGCTCCTGCGTGATTCTGCCGACCAAACACCATGAACTTAGTTTTACTCACGTTCATGTTTATTCTTAGCTCTACTAAATTGTGCTGATTCCAAATACCAAAAAGGTTAAAGAAAAAACTTTTGACAGTAACTCGGTCAAATTTAAATGTTAACACTGGACGGAATACCGCTGACTAAGTCGAAAATATTACAGTTTACAAGTCGTATAATGCTTAGTTAAATACGCCTTCAGCGAAAAAGTCCTTCCACACTGTTCACAACTATAAGGCTTCTCTACACAATGGATCCCTTCATGAGCTCTTAACCCAGTTTTACGGCTGAAAGTCTTCCCACAAACACTACAATAGTATGGCTTCTCTCCGCTATGAATCATCTCATGGTTAAGTAAATCTCTCTTTCTTACAAAGCCTTTTTCACACTCGGCACAATTATATGGTTTCAGCTGTCTGTGGATCTTTTCATGTTGTATTAGATTGTTTTTGAGCGAAAATGCCTTTCCGCAATCTCTACAAATGTAATGTTTCTCTCCACTGTGTGTTAATTTATGTGTTATCAAATTACTCTTGCGTCTGAATGTTTTATTGCAATCCCCACAGCTGTAAGGTTTCAGTCCACTATGAATACGCTCGTGTATTTTTAAATCATTCTTTCTCCTAAATGATGCCCCACATTCTTGACAGTTATTTGGTTTTTCTCCACGATGAATCATAGCGTGAGTTTTTAATTCACAGTTGAATTTGAATGATTTGTCGCAATAGCTACATCTGTGCCGCTTTCCTCGAATTTTTCTTTGTATCGTAAAGTTGTCCGTTTTACTTAAAACAGGAGCACCTGTAAAAGTAAAAAAAAATGGAAGACACTGGGTGGCTTACTTGTGGGCAGAAATAGGAAATATGGTGGATGAATTCGTGGGCAGAAATGGGAAATAAATATGGTGGATAAATGTGGTGCTGGTGACACATACTGAGAATATTTTGGATAGACTAGATAAATTTTGTGCCAGTGTATCATTCACGAATTGTCTGTGACGAATACTCCAATTATTTGTCATATAATTGGAGTTAATTCTTCTGAATAGGACTGCTTCGGATATAAACATATTTCATATGACATTGTCAAAATTAAGATATTTTCTTCTAAGACTAGGGTTGTTGGAAAGTATTTATCAATTAATTTAAGTGATTGAAGAGAGGGGAATTCCAAAAATAAGAGAGAAGTAGGGGCGATGTGGCAGATATAGGTCACCAACTCGATGTACTGATCAAGTCAGGAATGCAACAGGGTCCACTGTGACGGCGGCACTCCAAGAGATTCAACGTACGGAGAGATGGAAAATCATTGTGAATAGATGGAACAGAGAGGTCAAAATCCACAGGCTTGAGGAATCGTCAAAGAAGTTTAGTTCACTGTATCATTATAACTATGATATACGATATCAACACTTACTAGAATCTGTAGTCATGTCAGCATCTGCAACGGTCGTGTTGCAGACTTTAGCAGACTTTTTTTTAATGTCTGTTTCGTGAAGATTCATTTTATGTTCAGGAGGTATAGGGTCAATTTTATTATCATTTATATTTTCTTCCTTGGCAGAAACTAAAAAAGAAAACGAAAGTATTAATTTATAAAGACCATGCAACATATGAACTTTGTTGCATGGTCTGCAATATTGCAATTGTTCTCAGAACAAGGACGTTCTCTTCAATCGGGCAATGAGAGACTCCTTTGCATACCAACATACGAGGGGAGTTCAATAAATTCGCGGAATGAACGAGAAAAAAAATAACGATTTTTTATTTTTCCTTTTCAATACCATCAACTCTATTTTTCAGATCTTTCAATAAGCTTATTTATACAAACAAAAAAAAATTGCTTTTGCCCTCAAAATAAACTGAAATTGCACTTTTAACATCTTCATCTTCCGTAAATTTCTTTCCTCGAATTTCTTTTTTCATATTTGGAAACAAATAATAGTCAGACGGAGCCCCGGGTCTGGGCTGTAAGGAGGGTGATTGAATGTTTGGTAGCCACAGTTGTGAAGAGCAGGCAATGCAGAATTGCTTTTGTGCACGGGTGCATTGTCATGCTAAAGCAGCACCCCTTTTGTCCATTTCCTCTCCTTTTCTTTTTCACAGCTTTTAAGTGCATCAACAGATCAGAGTAGTACTCTCCAGTAATTGTGATGCCCTTAACTTTGTAATCTAACAGCAGTATGTCTTCCATATCCCAAAAAATTGTAGCCATAATTTTTTCCAGCCGATTGCGATTCTTTGAATTTCTTAAGGGGATGTGTGCCCTTTTCATGCCACTGCATGGACTCCTGCTTCGACGCAGGCTCATAATGATGAAGTTAAGTTTCATAATTCAGCTCAAACCCTCATCTTTGTTTTTTCTGCAGAGGTCCAAAAACTGTCGTGAACATTTCACGCGTTGTTGTTTTTGAAGTGCACTAACTTTTGACATCTCTGGACGCTGATGGTGGATATTCAAAATGGTTGTAGGTGATACTCCAACCATCTCTGCAAGCTGTTGTTTGTTTAGTTAGACATCTTCCAGCACAAGCTTTTCTACTTTTTTTACTATGTTTGAAGAAGTGGCCTCAACAGCCCGTCTTGGTCGGAGGTCGTCTTCAATCGATTATCTCCCTTGCTTAAAAAGACTATGCCACTTGTAACTTCCAAAATGATTTGAGGTGTTTGCCTTGTTTTGTGAGAAATTAATGACAGCACGATACTCATTTTTTCCATACGTGGGATGTTATTAAAGTTTGACATACTCTCCCGATGACATCTTAAACAATACTTTCAACATTAGACTAAAAGTTGGTGAATATACTAATAATGAGTGATATTATCGGAACATGCGCATGCGCACTACCGCCCCCTCCCTTAACCCCTTCATTCTGCGTATTTAATGACCTCCCCCCGTTCGCAACTAATTTAACACATCTACATTCACAGTCTACTCAGTGTGACTGTGGAATGAACTCTTGAGAGTTCGATGTTCAATAGAGAATTTTTTAATATTTCATTCAAGGCAAAACATTCAGGCAGTGGATCGGAGCATGGTTGTTATTGGGACAGGAGTTTGAGTGCTTGGACTTGCAGGAGGGATGACCTGTAGCAAAGGTTTGTGTTAATTTTTTAGAGTGATTTTTTATGATTATAAGCGGTATATTGTGGGATGAACTTTTTTATCTGTCTGGAATGATGAAGTATGCGGAGTTTGATTCGCGTGATACATACATTAAATGAGTCTCACTGTTTATCTGATTAATGACATTTGCAATTTATTTTTCCATGTTACGTGGGTCGTCCAGAAAGTAAAGAACGTTTTGGCATAACTAAATAAAAATGAAAGATATCAACACAAAACTTTATTTACAATATCACAGTACCTTACTCTATTTTTCAATGTAGTCACCATAGCTGTCAAGGCACTTATCGTAGCATGGAACCAATTTTTCAATTCTGATGTTATACTCTTCTACCGCCAAAGATTTGAGCCAGGATGTCACTTCTTGTTTGAGGTCTTCATTGTTTGCAAACTGTTTTCCACCCAAAAATTCCTTTAGTTTCGGGAAAAAGTGAAAATCACTCGGTGCCAAGTCAGGGCTGTAAGGAGGATGTCCAAAAATTTTCCACTTAAGAAGTTGAAGTTCTGGTTCTTTCTTGATTACACATTATGAACAAGACACTGGTTCTTCCTTGATTAAACATTATGCACCATTTCCTCACTGAAGCCTCGTTCATTGCACTATCACCATAAACATTCTTTATTTGCCTATAAATTTCGATAGGCCGAATATTTTGTGCATTCAGAAAACGAATGACACTACGCACTTCACATTTGGCGGGATTTTCGATTGGAGCAGCCATTTTGAAAGGTTACAGAACAAAGAAAGACGCACGATCGTTCAGCAACAAAATTCTCCTCGCACTGAAGCGGGGGAAGGAGCTAACTGGCGCGTATACAAACGCGGTGAAACAATCGTTCTTTAATTTCTGGACGACCCTCGTATATTTATTTCGCAATAGTTTAAATCTATCAATAATAGTGAGTTTAAGTCTCGAGTTGGAATGTCTAAATGGCGTTATATAAATTAACCTTAAATTGCTAGTATTTAATTTAAATATTCCAACTATAGACATACGTTTAATTAAAATAAATAACATACAAAGGATCATTAAACGATTCGTAGACACAATAAACTAATCATAAAGCCGCAGAAATTGAAACTAAGTTGTCCTTAATATGGATAAAAATATGATTTTAACCAAATATTTGACATACATTTAGATATTTTGTCGTCAACATCTTGAGGAAACTCAACTTTGATACAAGTTTCATGAACATCAATAGTATACTCGAAAAATTCAGCTTCGTTCTCAATATCTGTTTTTTCTTCCTTTACGACTGGTGTCGTACACTTATGATCTTGATTATTCATTATATACTTTACTCTTCACTTTAGAAAGTTTCGCTAATAAATAGATTTTTAAATGTTTCTGTTGAATAATTTTAGTTAAGGGAAAATACATGTTTCTCTCTATCTCTTCTTGAATAATGGCCGTGAACTCCTATATATGATATTTACGTTTGGGTTGACAGTTAATTTGCTTAGAATCCATAGATAAATTAAAACTTCTTTGAATAATGGCCGTAAACTTCTATATGTGAAAGAGTATACGCCAGTGTCAAGTAATTCTCCGTAGATAAAGTTAATTCTTCTTGAATAAAGGCCGTGAACTATATATGGAGTCAATGGGTAGAAAAAGGGCAGATATAGTCTCATACTTGCCCTTTCCTGATCACTTTAGTATTTGTGCAACTTTTTGATGTTGCAGTTGGACTTTCGATCGGGATTTGTTTTTATTGTGTTAAAGATAATTACTTCATATACAGAAGTTCACGGCCATTATTCAAGAAGGAGTATATGGCATTGGATTCGCAACAAAACAAAGGTAGAATACGTAATAAAGGTGTGCAAAAAAATTAAGTGGCAAAGGGCAGGACACGTAGCCAGAATGTTAGATTCCCGACGAACATCCGAAATAATCCAATGGTGCCCAAGAGGTATAAAGAGGTCCAGAAAAATAACGAAGGTACGCTGGATATATGAAATCTGGAAACATGGCAGGATTATATTATGGCACCAACGAGCAAAAAACCAAATAATTTGGAGTCAACTTAGGGAGACTATTTAATTTACAAATAAAAAATACATGTTTTATTTAATTTACTAAAAAAATACATATTGTAATTTGTTTTATCAAGCACTGCTTATTCCACTTTGTGTAACGGTACAACCCTACCGGTTTTAAGGTTTTCACCACATCAACAGGGGAGCACAAAAAAGAGTTTTATTTGTGCTCCCTTGATGACAAGATGAAAACCTTAAAACCGGTAGGGTTATACCGTTACATAAAGTGGAATAAACCGTGTTTGATAAAACAAATTACAATGTTTTTAAACCTTCACAGTGTTAATGCCTTAACTATAAATAATATGAAAAATTGTACACATGGTATCCTATCTATAAGCACAAACCGTGAACCATATATCAAGGAAATCATAATGACTAACGTAGAATTAATAGTGATTACTTCATGTGGTAAAATAACATTATTATTTATTATTAGGATTTACAACTACTAAAATAAATCAAAATCAAACATATTAAGTATTTTCATGTCATATTTTTTCCATTCTCATCCATGACTAAACACGAAGGAAGAAAAATTAATCTATGGATTTTGAACAATTTCATTGTCAGTCAATAGCGTAAGCGAATTTTTATTACTAAGTGAGGAAAAAAGTTTATTTGCTAATAATTATATATAAATGAACCTAAAGGGATCATAACGATGAGTTTCCAAGAGCATAAGGACGCTTTGCTAGTTAATATGAAAACAGAGAATCCAGACGATGACGACATTCAAAGCGTCCTCCCAGCGTATGGCATAGAATCTCGTGAAGCAAATACAACATGTGTACGCGCGCAAGATGTCAAAGAAGAGGAAACAGTTCCAAATCGGGGTTGGTCCGAGTTATTCTATAAGTTTTGTTTCTATTTACTAGCAAAAAATGAGATACTAAAACAGGCGGTCCTTGACATTCGTATTTAATTGGTTCCTGAAATGTGTACGAAAGTTGAAATGTGCGAAAGTGGAGGAATGTGAAAAAGAAAACATCAAATAAATAATGTTATTAAAACATTTCATTTTTAATTAGGTGTATTAGCATATACATACATAACACTTTATTGGAGGTGTATTAGCATATACACACATAACACTTTATTGGCGGAGATGTATTAGCATATACATACATAACACTTTATTGGAGGAGGTGTGTTAGCATATACATACATAACACTTTATTGGAGGAGGTGTGTTAGCATATACATACATAACACTTTATTGGAGGTGTATTAGCATATACATACATAACACTTTATTGGAGGAGGTGTATTAGCATATACATACATAACATTTTATTGGAGGTGTATTAGCATATATAGTACATACATAACTTTATTGGAGGAGGTGTATTAGCATATACATACATAACACTTTATTGGAGGAGGTGTATTAGCATATACATACATAACACTTTATTAAATGAGGTGTATTAGCATATACATACATAACACTTTATTGAATGAGGTGTATTAGCATATACATACATAACACTTTATTGAATGAGGTGTATTAGCATATACATACATAACACTTTATTGAATGAGGTGTATTAGCATATACATACATAACACTTTATTGAATGAGGTGTATTAGCATATACATACATAACACTTTATTGAATGAGGTGTATTAGCATATACATACATAACACTTTATTGAATGAGGTGTATTAGCATATACATACGTAACACTTTATTGAATGAGGTGTATTAGCATATACATACATAACACTTAATTGGAGGTGTATTAGCATATACATACGTAACACTTTATTGAATGAGGTGTATTAGCATATACATACGTAACACTTTATTGAATGAGGTGTATTAGCATATACATACATAACACTTTATTGAATGAGGTGTATTAGCATATACATACATAACACTTTATTGAATGAGGTGTATTAGCATATACATACATAACACTTTATTGAATGAGGTGTATTAGCATATACATACATAACACTTTATTGAATGAGGTGTATTAGCATATACATACATAACACTTTATTGAATGAGGTGTATTAGCATATACATACATAACACTTTATTGAATGAGGTGTATTAGCATATACATACATAACACTTTATTGAATGAGGTGTATTAGCATATACATACGTAACACTTTATTGAATGAGGTGTATTAGCATATACATACATAACACTTAATTGGAGGTGTATTAGCATATACATACGTAACACTTTATTGAATGAGGTGTATTAGCATATACATACGTAACACTTTATTGAATGAGGTGTATTAGCATATACATACATAACACTTTATTGAATGAGGTGTATTAGCATATACATACATAACACTTTATTGAATGAGGTGTATTAGCATATACATACGTAACACTTTATTGAATGAGGTGTATTAGCATATACATACATAACACTTAATTGGAGGTGTATTAGCATATACATACATAACACTTTATTGAATGAGGTGTATTAGCATATACATACATAACACTTTATTGAATGAGGTGTATTAGCATATACATACATAACACTTTATTGAATGAGGTGTATTAGCATATACATACATAACACTTTATTGAATGAGGTGTATTAGCATATACATACGTAACACTTTATTGAATGAGGTGTATTAGCATATACATACATAACACTTAATTGGAGGTGTATTAGCATATACATACGTAACACTTTATTGAATGAGGTGTATTAGCATATACATACGTAACACTTTATTGAATGAGGTGTATTAGCATATACATACATAACACTTTATTGAATGAGGTGTATTAGTATATACATACATAACACTTTATTGAATGAGGTGTATTAGCATATACCCGTACCATATATACATAACACTTTATTGAATAGTGTCTGGGGGTTTCTTTATAAATTTATCAAGAGATAGTTGCATTGTACCTTTATTTTCCTTTTCTTGATAAAGAGTTCTGTAACACGTTATCTTTTTCTATCGCCCTTCATACGAGTATGTACATGAGATATACGCTCTCCATTGGGATCACATTATTCCATGATGGTCAAAAATGTCAAGATGCACGAAGGCTTCGTTCATATCCTTGATTGTCAAACTCTTAACAATGAGTTCGTCATCAAGTTATTCTCCTTCATTTTGGATTGAACATATTATCGATCGGGTTAAGTCGTACGAACGACCGATTGAAACAAAAGATTTGCCGCTTTCCGAACGAATTATGTCCATTTTTGTCTCAATCGTATGAAGTTTATGAGACCTTTATTTCTTTTTGTCCGTATCAACTCTACTATTTTTTAGTTTTTCACTCATGTTTATGAATTGATAAGGGTGAAAATTTTCACCATAACAGATATGTACATAAACTGACAACACACGTCCTAACATAAATTGACAAGACACAACTTATGAACACACGACCTAACTCAAGACAACCTGTGCGGCCGGAAACGGGCATGACTAATGTTGGAGAGAAGGGGATGGACTAATGACTAATGGTCGATGAGGAGGTGAGAGTCGTTACATGGAAGTACACGAGTTTGTGCGATACATATTGATAAATATCTAACTTTTAAATACGGTACAAAATAGCAAATTGTACGGAAGTACAATAGAATGTACGAAAGTCGAGGACGGCCTGTATTAGCTTATTTATTAATTTTGTATTTACCACTGCTTTATTTGAGTTCACTACCGGTTTAAAAAAAAACCCCCGTCTTCCTCGTCAGGTGAAGTTGAACTAAATTATGTCTAAAATACATTTTTTCTAATTGTAGATCTGAAATCACTTCTGATTTGTGTATTTGTTTAGACCAAGAGTTCCTAAAGTGGTCGATATGATTTTTCTAGGGGTCGATAGTTTCAATAGAATAATATGGGGGTCGACGACAGCAAAAACAGACCCCCTTACTACTGCTATTTGTTTGTTACTTCAAAATATCTATGATTCCAATAGGCACCTTATTAAGAAGTAAAATAATTTAAAAAAAGCACTTTTTTGATAAAAACACATTACGTACCAAACTTGTGAACGAAAAGGTAAAATGTGTCATTAAGACAGTCTATTTTTTTGTTTTAATTTTCGTCAACGTAGATTTCAATATTAAATGTTGCGCAAGATAATGCAATGCATAATCCGTAGTCCTTTTATATTTTTCAATCCTTAATTACAAGTGATTAAAATGAAAAGTTTGTTATCTAGTGAAATATTTAATATCGAGTACTGTACAAACTTTTTAATTTGAGTAAATAAAGTAAATGACTAGGGGGGTTGACGGTTTTAAAAGTTTTTGGTAAAGGGGTCTGCGGCCGAAAAAAGTTTGGGAACTCATGGTTTAGACAATTCTTTCGTCGTTCATTCTTTCTACATGTCCAAACCATCGTTAAAGTTCCTTTCTTCATCTTACTTAAAACATCCATGCACTCATTTTCGATGTTTTCATTGTTTCCTTTCAAACATTAACACTCGACAAATCTTTTTAAGTGCACGCATCTCTTCACCATTAATCTTACTTTTATTCTTCTGCCAAGTCCAAATTTCACTTCCATACATCTAGGTGGACACCAACACACTATTATGTATTGTCATTCTTGCTACTGTAGATATTATGTGGATGTACAATAATATATAACATTAAGTGCTCTGTTTACATTGTTCCCTTTCACTACCCTTCTTTCAATACCCTTTTCAACTCCCCCACCACACGTAAAAATACTGCCCAGATAACACATCGATCAATAAGTCCCGAGACTAACCAACAGATGGCGCCTCTAATAACAAATCCATACCATTCTCAGTTAGTACCACCCTTTAGAAGTTACGTGTCAAACTTTCATGACATTCCGACATTGTGTCATTGAGTTACAGTGGTTTAAGTGATGATACTTTTGCTATTTTCAAAACAACGGAAAAAACCTAATTGCGTGTGTTACTAAAACATTGCTTTTTAATAGGAAAAAACACCGTTCAAACTCAGCGATGGCTTGAAAAGTGTTATCCGGGCTCTGCTCCGTCGAAAATAACTCTTATTTATTTATTTAACACTTTTATTGCAATACAATCTGGCGGGCTTATTGCCAGGCGGCAATCTCTTCCAACCAACCAGACAAAAGTAAATGAAGCAAGTTACGTGGTCGCATAAATCATTCAAATGACTATCCATCCCCACGAAATACATAAACATATACGTGAGAACATGCCCACGAACCCCACAAAGACGGACAATCACCCAAACATTATTTTTCATATAAAGTGAGATATCATCAATCAAAAGGAAAGGAAGGGATGGTGGAGAGGAAAGGAAAAGAAAAATCAGGAATGAAACACATTATTTTACTGACTAGAAATTAAGAGGTTTTTCAGTCGCTTCTTAAAGCATGCCAAGGACGGAGCGAGTCTTATATTGGTTTGTAACTGATCCATCATTCTTCCATCATCTGAGAACCATTCATTATTGATTGTCCTATAAGTTCCTTCACACACGAATTTATGAAAATATCAAACAACCGGGGGGACATGACACACCCTATCATATCATATTTTTAATGTATGGTTCTTACTTTTTTTAGTACACGTAAAAGAGGAAATGACGGATGTAGATCCGCATGAAACAGAAGTTGAACAGGATCATGTACAGATCTCGCAGGATACAACAGCTTGTGACAGGACTGGAACTCCAAGTAAGTGCTGACTTCTTTTCATATTCAAGCAACTGTTTGATTTTATTATACATTCTCGAGTAAATTATGACACAAGACTTATTAACCCTTCCCTTACGGTGTTAAAATTGAAACGCGTGCTCCGGTGTTGGGTAGTGAGTACGCGATAAAAAATTAGCGATTTTAAATCGGAAAAATAAAAACATTCATAGATAATCCCCTTAATTAATTATAATTGAAGTTAAAAATGATAATAATTGAGATTTATTTGCTGAAAACATTAAAAAACCATCTGGCAACGCTCACGGAACGGGCGTACGTCTAACCTATTTGCAAGCCTAGAAGCTACTGTGGCGCGGAACGTCAGTCGCATACCCCGGCGCTTACGCTTATGCTTGCGACGTTGAGACAATTCAGCTCCTCGCAATTCAGTGGAGTATGCAAGAGTGAGATGCGAATATAGTGTCGCGCTTCCCGCATACTCTTCACCTATCGTCAAGACGAGGCACTCGCAGCGTTTAAATGCGAATTTGTTTTCGATCTTCACAAAATACCTACGATGTAGTCGATAAATTCTGATTATTATTAATATTATTTTTTAAATCAATGCGTAAATATATTATGGAGGAATACCTTAAATCTTAACCTTGTATTTATAATATTTATAGAGATATTGATGGTTATTAGAAGCAACGTGTAGAAGATACCCAACACAGGGAAGGAAAGGTTAAAGACAAACAAGCAGACAATGTATCGCAGTGCTGAATAATATACCTAATTAGAATATTAAAAGGATCATTTATATGGCACCATTGAAAGAGCACTCTCCTCAATGGCTGTATGAAACTCCAGGTCGATATAATATCTTCAGCCTTGGCGTCCATTATAATGGACACAAAGTTCACATGCACATTTTTTAACAACTTTGTAATATTTTCACAGATGATGGAAGAGTGAATAGGGATATCGAACGGCGTATAGCGATAGAAAACAAAGTCAATGGGACACTACAACATATATACTCGAACTGGATTTTATCAAAATGTGCTATGTGATAGTCCACAATAATTGGTGATAGTTGAGGATATAATAATTATAGTTGATAGTGAATAGGGGTGAATCGTGGACGTGGAAAATGACTGACAGGAGTCAAATAAAATCTGTAAAAATACATGCATTGAGAAGAATACATGGAGTGACAATGTATGACAGCTACGGAATGAAATGAGTAGGGATGTGTGTGAACTTGAGGCTGATGTGTTAAGTAAGATGAAGAGGAAGACGCTGAGATGGGTTGAACATGTGGAACGAATTAATGAAGAAAGATTAACAAAATAGATATATAGTGCAAATGTGAGTGGAAGGCGTCGGAGAGGAAGACCAAGGAAAGTATGGTTGGATCAAGTGAATGATATTACGAAAGAAGGAGACGTAGCAAGTCAGAGAATTCGTATGAATGTCGAAGAGGTTAAGGTTGTATTTCAAGATGAGAAAGTATGGTCCTCTGTCCTCTCTGCCTACCTCGAGAGGGAAATGTGATGGTATGTATTTATGTCTACGCAATGCTCTCATTTTACCACATTTATCTTATTTTAATCATTTTTTGCCACTTTCTTCTTCTGAGCTCTGGCCTGTTGTGTGCAGTATTACAAATCCACTTCATTTTTTACTACAAAAATATAAATGCTGTTAGTTTTTTGATGTTCGTATCTTTACTGTAACATTAACAATATTTCTGTATTCAATATCACTCCAAATTGTATTTTGTAAAACTTATCAATTCTCAAAATCCTCCATAAATAAATAAATATGTTTCGTACACATCATTCTATATTTTTTAACAATATTTCTGTATTCAATATCACTCCAAATTGTATTTCGTAAAACTTATCAATTCTCGAAATCCTCCATAAATAAATAAATAAATATGTTTCGTACACATCATTCTATATTTTTTAACAATATTTCTGTATTCAATATCACTCCAAATTGTATTTCGTAAAACTTATCAATTCTCGAAATCCTCCATAAATAAATAAATTAATATGTTTCGTACACATCATTCTATATTTTTTAACAATATTTCTGTATTCAATATCACTCCAAATTGTATTTCGTAAAACTTATCAATTCTCGAAATCCTCCATAAATAAATAAATATGTTTCGTACACACTATATTTTTTAACAATATTCTATATTTTTTAACAATATTTCTGTATTCAATATCACTCCTAATTGTATTTCGTAAAACTTATCAATTCTCGAAATCCTCCATAAATAAATAAATATGTTTCGTACACACTATATTTTTTAACAATATTCTATATTTTTTAACAATATTTCTGTATTCAATATCACTCCAAATTGTATTTCGTAAAACTTATCAATTCTCGAAATCCTCCATAAATGAATAAATATGTTTCGTACAAATTTATAATTCTATATTTTTTAACAATATTTCTGTATTTCATATCACTCCTAATTGTATTTTGTAAAACTTATCAATTCTCAAAATCCTCCATAAATAAATAAATATGTTTCATACACACTTATCATTTTATATTTTTTAACAATATTTCTGTATTAAATATCACTCCTATACTTGAGAAAATGTAGAATGGTTCCTGTGACATTTGAAATGTCATGTCTCAAAGTGATCGTTTTTTTCGATCATAAAATCGTTTTTTTTTTACAAATCGAATTGTTTTTTTATAAATCGGAAAAATTGTTTATCTCTAAACTGACATTTAAATTCCTAATTTTCATTATACTGACTTTCTAATGTATTGTTTGATTTGTATCTATCTTTAAATAGGCCAAGATCCGCTATGAATTAATACTAAATACGAACATTTAATTTTAGGTATAAAAACATCGAAAATCCAATTATCGTATACCCCATCCCTAGCCAATGCGGACTAACGTAGTGACTTTTGACAAACGTCACCAAATATTATTTGATTTTAACAAACTGCCACATTTTTGCTAATTTGTAACAAGATGTATTCAGTTGTCATTATTGTTAGTTTTATGTAATGTATTTACCTAAATAACTTGCTATTTATTAGAATCGAGGCTTATATTAAAGTTGATAAAATAATTAAAATTACTGAACATCGTTACAAGGTTGTATTGGGGCAAATTTGTAAACTGTCACAGGTGCCATGCTACAGTTTCTCAAGTATAATTGTATTTTGTAAAACTTATCAATTCTCGAAATCGTCCATAAATAAATAAATATGTTTCGTACACACTTATCATTCTATATTATCTTTCCTTATATTTTAGGTTCTTTGAGAAGAAACGAAATCAATAGAAAAATCTTCACCTGCGAGGAAAGCGAGACGAGCACATCAAAAATACTTTGCAATCAAATGTCGCAGAAAAAACAGTTATTAAAACATGCTAAGACTTTCCCAGTAGAGGCGTATTTAAAGAGAAACGACTTGATGTCAAGTGGAGAGAAGTCATTTAGTTGTGAACATTGTGAGCAAGTGTTTACCAATAAATATTCCTTTAAGTATCATACAAAGATTCACAGCGGAGAAAAGCCTCACAGTTGTCCTGTATGCGCGAAGGCATTCATCTACAAAAATGATTTAATAAAACACAGGAGGGTTCATACTGGGGAGAAACCGTACGAGTGTGAAGAGTGTGGGAAATATTTCACCGTAAAAAATAGCTTGATTCGCCATGAAATGCTTCACAGTGGAGAAAAACACTTTTCGTGCGGAGAGTGTGGTAAGGCGTTCGCAACGAAAGGTAACTTAGAAATTCACGAAAGGGTTCATAGTGGAGAGAAGCCTTATTATTGTGAGTATTGTGGAAGAACATTCAGCCAAAAGAGCGCTCTTAATAATCATTTCAAGATTCATAGCGGAGAGAAACCGTATAATTGTGGACAATGTGGAAAACCATTTAGACACATGAATGATTTAAGGCTTCACAAAATGATTCACAGTGGCGAGAAGCCATTTAAATGTGAAATCTGTAAAAAAACATTCGCACTAAAAGGTTATTTGAGAAAGCATTATTTAACTCACAGAAAATAGAAAGTTTATTTGCATTTTGTAAATAAATTTTGTACGAGTTCAGAAAATGTGATTTAGGTAAATTCTACCGCAGTAACCTTGTTTTGGTTATTTTTGGTGACTCGGTAGCGAGCAAGTTTTTTTTTCACGGGTGATATTGATTCCCAGCCTTTTTGCAAAAATCCAACAACCGTATTTAGTTATTTATTGTCCCTTCATCTGAGATAAAGGAAGTTGCCAGGCAAAGGACCCATTAAAGAATTAACCCAGACTTCATACAGCATGGAATTGATTTTAGTGCGCCCAGTTGGACATACTTTAAATGATCTAATTTTAAAAAGAGTGTGATGGTCTTTGTGCCATGATGTTCTGACGTAGACAAGGTTAAATAAAGGAAACCAACCAAAAAGAATATTATTTGCAGTAATGTCATTTCCTTCCCCACCCAGAAGTAGAAGGGATGAAAAACAACCCTCAGAGAGGTTTGAGAAAAACTAGCTCTCTTGTCCTCTTCCAAGATGACCTCTGTTTTTTCCTACCCGGCCTTTATCAGGGGCAGAATTCTTTATCTGCCACGCATGCTTAAAATGTTGGCACTCCTCATTTCAATAGCATACTGGATTATCATAGAGCTCGCCGTCATGACGCCAACTACGACATGAGCCTGTGCTTGAGAATGGAACTAACTCCAACTCAAAATTCTCCACTCTGCTGAAGTTGAGGAAATATTCGCCGACTGCTCTATTTTTCTAGGGGTCGATAAATTAAATAAAAAAATTTGTGGATCGACGATGGCAAAAATAGACCCCCTTACTACTGCTATTTATTTGTTACTTCAAAATATCTATGATTCCAATAGGTAATTCCTAATTAAGAATATTTGTCAATATTTGTACTTATTTTGAATTTACATATTTATTTCATAAATGTCAAAAATAAAAAAAAACTCAGCTCGTATTTTTTTTGCTTTAATTTTCGTCAGTGCTTATTTCAATATTAAATGTTGCGCAAGATAATGCAATGCATAATCCGTAGTCCTTTTATCTTTTTCAATCCTTAATTACGAGTGATTAAACTGAAAAGTTTGTTATCTAGTGAAATATTTAATATCGAGTACTGTACAAACTTATTAATTTGAGTAAGTAAAGTAAATGACTGGGGGGAGACGGTTTTAAAAGTTTTTGGTAAAGGGGTCTGTGGCCGAAAAGCTTAGGATTCTTGCTCTAGACGGTACTAACCTTAGACTTTTCTAAATGACGCGACACTCCTAAGTGGATACCCCTTGGAACTTGTCCTTAAACCTAAATTAGTTTTATGTATTCTTAATGTGATTAATTTCTCCCTTTTTTTTAAATATTAGCTCGCAACCAATAAATTTAACTCTCAATAAATTTGTAAAAAAAATTTGTATACTTCTGAATGTATGTGTGTTTGATAGTTAGTTATATGTAGGTTGTTGATTTCTCCGTACTGATGGAGTACGCCAAAGGTTGACTCGCATGATGGACACTTATAACTAGGTCTCACCACTTATCAACTTGATGGGAATTTATGACAGAGTTATTAAATAATTTTTTGACAGGGAAATAAAATAATTATTCAACAATCAGGAAAAAGCATTAATTTACAATGTTATTCTATGTTTATATGTCCTCAGTAAGATACAGGTAAAAGCCTAGTTTACTAGGAACATGAAAGGCAACAAACACAGATCTATATAAATTGAGTGTCCTCTTTAATTTACCCGATTTTTGTTAAATATGTCATGTTTTTCATTAACTGTGTTTACATGTTACTACTTGTCATGTGTATAAATAAAAACATTAAAAAAACTATCTTTTATTGGTAACACCCACACTTTATTATCGGGAGTACAAATTAGTTCGGTCCGTTTCCAAAAGGTGGCTCTGGCTGTTATGAATGGTTCATAGTGACAGCCGATTTTGGCGGTTTCAGAGAGGTTAGACATCTGCCAATAATATTCAGTTTATATCGCTTTGAGTTTCATGCAAAAACCTTGTTTTGTACAGTGTTGAAAATGTCGAATTTTGTGTTAACCAAGCAGCATTTGCGGGAGGTTTTAATTTTCTGCTTTAATTGGAAGAAAAGTGCAGTTGAAGCCCACCGAATGCTTGTCGAAGTTTATGGTGACGCTGCTCCAACTGATAAATCATGTAGGGAATGGTTTCGACGTTTCAAGGATGGAGATTTCAGCGTCGAATACAAGCCTCGCTCTGGACAGCCAAAAAATTTCGAGGACAAAGAATTAGAGGCATTACTCGAAGAAGATCAGAGTCAAACACAAGAGGAGCTTGCAGAATTATTGGGAGTGACTCAACAAGCCGTTTCCGTACGATTGAGAGCCATGGGAATGATTCAAAAACAAGGAAATTGGGTGTCTTATGAACTGAAACCGAGAGACGTTGAAAGGCGGTGTTCCGAAGGATGCAGTACGATTTGGCAGGTCACCGGTTCACTTCTTTCGTAGAAACCGAAAATTGGCTCCAAACTTGGATCGCCTCAAAAGACGAGTCATTTTTTCGAGATGGAATTCAAAAATTGCCTGAGAGATGGGAAAAAGTAGTAGCCAGCGATGGACAATACTTTAATTGATCTGTTCATTCATTTTGTTTAGAAATAAATGCATTTTTTAACACAAAAAAACGGACCGAACTAATTTGTACACCCAATACTAAATATTATAAAGGTGCATGACTGCACGGTAATGCTCTGGACTTCTGTGCAGAAGGTTGTCGGTTCGAACCCAACGCTGTACTACTCCCTTCGAATGACACAAGCATTTTTCCACCTAATATTTGGGGGTATAAAGATATCGATGATTTCGTTCATATCTATTCTTTTAACAGTACCGGTACAAAGATTATAGAATAGGTCAGGGCTGCCAGACGTCCCTATTGGAGCGGGACTGGCCCGAGTTCAACAGACAAATCCCGAGTCCCGCATTGCCTCTGAAAATCCTGACTTAACAAAATTTGTAAAATAAAGATATTTTACAAATTTTGTTAAGTCAGGATTTTCAGAGGCAATGCGGGACTCATTCCGCTTACAATAATTTGTATAAAATTGTAGCCCACATACTGAGAATATTTAGTCTAATGAGTGCAGCCTGGAGAAAGGAGAGAAACAGATTATTATTAAAAACCGTAGAAGCTGAATTAATGATCAAACAACATTTTGATTACAATTGTAATGATTTAAGAAATTTTTTATCGAGCAAAGATTGCAAACATATATTGAAACAAGTTAAAAGCTCGGAAAAATACTCTTAATAAAACTGTTATGATTGTATAAATGTTTGTATTGAAATCAAAATGTAATTCCTGTAATACGAGGGTTGCTACTTAAGTTTTGAGACAGACAAGTAAAAACAAATATTTGTCATCGAAAATGGCTTTATTGTTTTTCAAAATACACTCCATGAATATCAATACACTTTTGCATGCGTTTGAAGCACTTTTTCCACTCCGAATGAGGTGACTTCAAAACATGCATTTTGAACGCATCAAGCGCTTGTTCAGACGTCGAAAAACGATGACCTCGCAATTTATTTTTGATGTTCGCGAATAAAAAGAAGTCATTGGGTGCCAAATCAGGGCTGTACAGCGGATGATCCATCAATTCGATGTTTTGAGCGCTCAAAAAGTCACTTGTTTGAGCCGATGTGTGAGAGCTCGCATTGTCGTGGTGGAGAATGCTCCGTCTTCGGTGGTTGGTTTTCCTCATTTCTCCGAATACTTCTGGCAAACAAATTGTGGTGTACCATTCAGAATTGACCGTATGACGTTCCACTAAAGGCATTGTTGCGACATGACCATTTATACCGAAGAAACAAGCCACCGTTTGCTTCGAAGTGCTTCGTGCGCGAACAACTTTTGTTGGATTTGTCTCGTCTTGAAAGGCCCATACAGTCGACTGCTGTTTAGTTTCTGGCTCATATGCATAGATCCATGATTCATCCTGTCACGATCTTATAGTCTTTTGAAGCACAGTGATCGATTTTTTTCAACATTTCTTTGGACCAATCGACACGAGCCTTTTTTTGAGCGATTGTCAAATTATGCGGTATCCAACGCGAACAAATCTTTTTGACGGCCAAATGCTCATGCAATATTGAATGTATGCAAGTGGAACTAATGCCTCAATCTCACGATAGGTCACATGACAATCTTGCAATATCAGTTCACACACAGCATCAATGTTTTCTGGCACAACAACCGATTTTGGACGACCTTCACGAAATTCATCCTGGAGCGAACTACGACCACGATTGAATTCAGAAAACCAGCGAAACACAGTGGCCCGGGATAGTGCTTCATCACCAAAGGTCGAGTTGATCGGCACACTGTTGTTGAGTTAGTCCACGTCGAAAATCATAAAAAAATCATCGCACGAAAATGTTCACGATTTCATTCCATTTTTGGCCAAGATGAATTTTTCAAGTCACTGTAAACAACACAAATATCACTCGTATTGCAAAACTTTTTGAGCACGTATACCATTAAAAACGTCAAACTTTACGATGCTGATGTCAGATTTGACGTATCTACACTGGTGTTGCAATATCTCAAAACTTAAGTAGCAACCCTCGTAGTATCGCATAAATATATTTGAATAACTGTGATTCCTGCAGATTATTATGTGACTTGTTCGCTTCTGTATACATAGGTACTTATTTACACATATTATAATTTCATTAAAATCTTGTACTTTTTTTTTTTGATCGTTCGAAATAGTGAATGTCTCGATCTATGACTTTAGAAAACTGGCAGCCCTGGAATAGGTTGATGGTTGTCACTCAATCCTCAAAGATTCCGGCGACAGTTGTTTGAAGAACATCTACTGGAACATCTACTATGTTTTTATTTTGACCAACTTCTACCTGCCAAAGAGGAATCTCTTCACCTTGATCTTTTACGAAAATGCAAGAAGTAAACTGGAATCTCCAAGGATTGAGTGGCAGCCATTAACCTATTCATTTTAGTCTTTGTACCGGTGTTGTACACTCGATCTGTCCCGGGTCCCATATTTTAAATTGATCCATACGTCTTTCAAAAAATATATCTTCCTTGTTTTTTTTTTTTTACCAAACTACCCTCATATGAGACACAAAGTTCTTTTGACACGATAAAAAAATGATTGTCTTTTTTAGAAACGAGTAATTATATTTTATCAATTTTATAAAATTAAAAATATTTCGAAAAGTTAAATTAATTTTGCTCAATTTCCCGCCTTTATTCTGGACGTTTCTTCTTTGATTCTCTGGTCTAACACTTCATGAAAGAGTTTAAAGATTTTCTTAATTTTCTTAACTTGAAACTTTTTCTTCATTTTGTTTTCATGTTCCTCCGTGGTAATTACAATATTCTCTCCATTACTATCGCTTTCCTCTTCCAATAGTTCCTTAATTTTGGTTAATTCTTGTATCGTTTCTTCAATATGTTTCCTCACATTACTGGTTACCATCGTTGTATTTTCTGTTTCTGTACTATCTATGTCAACCTAGAAATATATAATATAAAACTGAATATAGTGTTGAATCTAGATTAACATTATATGCTGAAAAAAGAGCACACATTAGAGTGAACAGTGCTTTGACTGAGAGGTATAATATTTCAAATGGGGTAAAGCAAGGATGGGGAATGTCACCCTGATTATTTAATACTTATATAGATTTGTGTATGTATATAATAACATATTTATTTATTTAACACTTTTATTGCAAATACAATCTGGTGGGCTTATGCCGGGCGGCAATCTCTTCCAGCCAACCAGACAAAAGTAAATGAAGCAAGTTACATGGTCGCAAAAAAACATTTAAATGATTATCCATCCCCACGAAATCCATGAACACATACGTGAGCATATGCCCATAAACTCCACAAAGATGGACAATCACCCGAACATTCCTTTTCATATAAAGTGAGATATCATCAATCAAAGGGAAAGGAAGGGATGGGGGAGAGGAAAGGTAAATCAGGAATGAAACACGTTATATTACTGACTAGAAATTAAGGGTTTTTTCAGTCTTAATACTATATAGTAATGTTAACGGAAAATACGGATGAATTAAAAGGTATGATAGTTGCAAAGAGAGTGATCTGATAATGGATGTTGTGAAATCTTAACTCAGAATGTGTTGATAGAAAAGTAAATGCGATACATTGTTAGGTAATGAAAGATTAAAGGAATTCCGTTATTAAGGTTAGTAGTATTTTCTCAGATTATGGAAGAGTTGAGAGATATTGAATGGCTTGTAGCGATAAGAAACAAAGTCAAAAAGGCATTAAAATACATGTACTTGAACCAAACAGTATCCTAATCTGCTAGGATACCAGTTCACAGCAGTTTTCTAGTACTGAATTTCATCACTCTTTCATAAAAATTGTCTTTTCATCATATATGGTAATCTTGCAAATAAGCTACCGTTCAGTTTATTCCCACCTCCACCCACACTGTTATGTTCCCACCTCCATCACACTGTTATGTTTCCCCCTCCGTCACACTGTTACGTTCCCACCTCCACCCACACTGTTATGTTCCCACTTTCATCACACAGTTATGTTCCCACCTCCACCCACACTGTTATGTTCCCACCTCCATCACACTGTTATGTTCCCATCTCCACCCACTGTGTTATGTTCTCACCTCCATCACACTGTTATGTTTCCACCTCCATCACACTGTTATGTTCCCACCTCCACCCACACTGTTATGTTCCCACCTCCACCCACACTTATGTTCCCACCTCCACCCACACTGTTATGTTCCCACTTTCATCACACAGTTATGTTCCCACCTCCACCCACACTGTTATGTTCCCACCTCCATCACACTGTTATGTTCCCATCTCCACCCACTCTGTTATGTTCTCACCTCCATCACACTGTTATGTTTCCACCTCCATCACACTGTTATGTTCCCACCTCCACCCACACTGTTATGTTCCCACCTCCACCCACACTTATGTTCCCACCTCCACCCACACTGTTATGTTCCCACCTCCATCACACTCTTATGTTCCCACCTCCATCCATACTGTTATGTTTCCACCTCCATCACACTGTTATGTTCCCATCTCCACCCACTCTGTTATGTTCTCACCTCCATCACACTGTTATGTTTCCACCTCCATCACACTGTTATGTTCCCACCTCCACCCACACTGTTATGTTCCCACCTCCACCCACACTTATGTTCCCACCTCCACCCACACTGTTATGTTCCCACCTCCATCACACTCTTATGTTCCCACCTCCATCCATACTGTTATGTTTCCACCTCCATCACACTGTTATGTTCCCACCTCCACCCACACTGTTATGTTCCCACCTCCACCCACACTTATGTTCCCACCTCCACCCACACTGTTATGTTCCCACCTCCATCACACTCTTATGTTCCCACCTCCATCCATACTGTTATGTTTCCACCTCCATCACACTGTTATGTTCCCACCTCCACCCACACTGTTATGTTCTCACCTCCATCACACTGTTATATTCCACCCACACTAGTTTGTTACCATCTTCACCCGCACTGTTATGGGGCACAAAATATGTCACTACTACTAGAACGATCTAGAAGATCCACGTCTTTTTTTTTTAGTGCGACGTCACATAGTGACGATGAAGGAACTACCCAAAGGGACTCCTACTCCGGTGGTGACACACCAGAGTGTGAAAAGAACAGTAGTGACGATGGACTTATGGTCAGACATCACGGGTAAAGGAAAATTACTCGTACCGCAGTAAATAAGTGTCTTACGGCCTGGAGTTCAAACAGCCCAGCATGTTGCCAGTACTTTCACAGAAAATTTCAAATGCAACAAAACTATCCTGTGACGTCACTGGATCGGAGTAGCCAATCGGTCTGAAGATGAACCGATGTAAGGCTGAGTGGAGTTCTCTTTAGAAATTATTGATTTGAGTTTCATCGCAGTACCACAGAATGTGCTCTGCGGATCGATCTACAATAGATGACCGCAAAAATTGCAAATAAACTACAGAAATATTTCAATTGATATATTATATAAAATGGTTGAGGTTTAAAACAAATTAGGAAGTGGATCCGCCAGGAATCGAAACTGCATGCCCACTTGCTTCATCAAAACATCAGCCTCTTCAGTTCACATTCATCCCTAATCATTTCTTTCCGTATTCTGTCATACAATGTCACTCCGGGTAGTCTTCTCAATGCATGCATTTCTATAGCATTTATTCAGTTCCTTTCAATCTTTTACCATGTTCACATTCCACTCCCATATATCAAAGTTGTTACTAAAATACTGTTATGGCCTATCATCATCTTAGTAGATTTTAATACAGTCCGGTTAGCTTTCAACTCAAATAAATTAAAAACTACATATAATATACGAGGTATAATTAATTTTAAACCAGACCAAAGTTATTCTGCAGGGATGATGGGGAGTATAGACCAAGAGTTCCCAAAGTGGTCGATATCGACCTCCTGGGATGGATTTGATTTTTCTAGGGGTCGATAGTTTCAATAAAAACATTTGAGGGTCGACGACAGCAAAAATAGACCCTCTTACTACTGCTATTTGTTTGTTACTTCAAAATATCTATGATTTCAATAAAGACCTTATTAAGAATATTTTTCAATATTTGTAATTATTTTTGAATTTACATATTTATTTCATAAATGTCAAAAATTAAAAAAAAACTCCGCTCGTATTTTTTTGCTTTAATTTTCATCAGCGCAGATTTCAATATTAAATGTTGCGCAAGATAATGCAATGCATAATCCCTAGTCCTTTTATTTTTTTCAATCCTTAATTACAAGTGATTAAAATGAAAAGTTTGTTATCTAATGAAATATTTAATATCGAGTACTGTACAAACATATTAATTTGAGTAAGTAAAGTAAATGACTAGGAGGTCGACGTTTTAAAAGTTTTTGGTAAAAGGGTCTGTGGCCGAAAAAAGTTTAGGGACTCTTGGTATAGACCAAGGGTCGGCAAACTACGGCCCGCGGGCCAAATCCGGTCCGAGGCCTATTTTAATCTGACCCGCGAGCTAATAATAACCAATCTCATTTTTAATAATTGTTATGTTTTATGTGTTTGTTTTGTTAAATTGTATAATATTGCTTTATTTAGTAATTACCGTATTTTACGGACTATAAGACGCACTTTGTTCTTCGAAAAATTGCCTCCAAAATTCAGGTGCGTCTTATACTCGAAATTAATTTAAAAATGTCCAGTGTTTGATTTAAAATTCCCGCCAGTCTTAAAAATGGCCATATATTCGATCTCTATCTGGCAACATTGGATTCAACTGGCAGTAGCAGTGCACCGATGACGATGAAGAGGAAGAAGAAGAAGAAAGTTCAGATGACGATTTTCAGGGATTTTAAAGGTCAGTTCGGCTTTACAAACTAAGATTTTTTTTAGTCTAGCTTTGCAATCTAATAATAAAAATGTAATTTTTTTTTAAATTGCCTAAAAATTAAGGTGCGTCTTATAGTCTATAGCGTCTTATAGTCCGTAAAATACAGTAAATTCAATTATTTTCTCATGGACAAAATTTTTATTTCAAGAATATATTAGTTATCACAAAAAATGTAAATGTTCAAAAATGAAGTATGTAAAATCGATGACCATTTGCAATCACAGATTAACAGATGACCATTTGCAATCAATTTTGATAATAGGAAGTTCTAACTTCAAACCCCAGTTTGATAAAATGTTACCTCAGAAAAAGCAATTACATTTATCTACTTAGCAGAGTTTATTACGTTACATTTGCTGTTCAATAATATGAACATTTTGCCTGTTTCTATAAAACCTTAATTAATGAATGTCAATATTTCATTCGTTTTTTCGTAGATGTGTCAGCAAAATGTGTATAATTATTATCACCGCTTAATAAAAAAAGGTAAAACCTGTTTTTTTGCTACATAGGGTCTTTCAAATTGAGTGATTTTTTAAATTCTTGGATTAAACACAGATGGCGTCGCGAACTTGCCTGGGTCTTGTAACGTTTGAGAAGTGTAATGTATGACATTAATAAAAATGGAGTCATATACAATACAATGTGTTCAAATTGTTGAATTATTTTATGTATTGTAATCTCCGGAAACGGTGATGTTAATTGGCCACCGAAATCATGTGATCTGACACCGTTGGACTATTTTCTCTGGGCTTACGTGAAAAACCATGTCTATAAGAATGACCCCCGATCAATTTCTGAGCTATTATTCGCGTTATTGGTGAGTTAGAACTGCAATTATGCCAAAATATCATGGAAAATTTTGATAAAAGAGTGGACATCTGTTGAGCTGTAAGAGGTGGACATTGTTTTTTTTTGTGTTTAAATGTCATACATTATACTTCAATGATCAATAAAAAGTTTTTTGGCATCAAAGAAAATTGTGTGTTTTATTCAAGAATTAAAAAAACCGCTCAATTTAAAAGACCCTTTATAAGTTACCTGTATAAATATCCACGAGTTTGCGTCCTGGCCCGTTGAACCTAAAATTTTTACGAACTGGCCCTTAGAGAAAAAAGTTTGTTGGCCCCTGGTATAGACTAATGCTTCTCGTTGTCAGTTACGTTAAGGTTTGTGACTCAGTCAAGAAACTTTGTGCTGTGTTCATATCTGTTTTGCAAGAAATTTTGTTGACATGTGTTTTGAACCCTTTGCGATTGCCAAGATGAATGTAAAATTCAAAAGGCAGGCTAACATCAAATTATATTTAAAACTAAGAAAAACAGCGTTTAAGACTCTTGCAATGCTTCGCCAGGTCAACATCTGCCAAGATCTTCGTCAACAGGCCAATGACGACAAGCCGGGATGTCACTATATGTCAAGCCGGGACATCAGCGCAACTGCCGTAAATGTTTGTGCAATTATCCGTACAAATCATCAATCAGAGAAAATTATCTGTGCAAATCAACGATCAACAGTCAGAGAAGTTTTGCGACATGGTTGGAATGTCATTTGGCACGAATCACTTTGAACACGTATCGCATCGCGACCAGATATGTTCCCCAGTTGCTGACTGTCGACCAGAAGGAGCATCGGGTCAACATCTGCCAAGATCGTCGTCAACACGCCAAGGGTATGGGCTGAAAAACATCTGGTGTCCCCGTGGCTGGGCTTGCCCTATATTGGTGGGGTGTACCTTGGCCGAGGGGATGTTATTAGATGAGCCCAGAGCTTTTGATAGCTTCCGCCTTTAATGTATTCTCTGCAATTTATGTGTTCTTGAAGTATTAGGTGTTAACATAAGTTGTGTCCGTTTTTTTCCAAATTTAACAATGAGCACCAAAAGTAAAACAAAATGGTAAAGATTATACGTCAATTGAAAGAAAATTTTCTGCTCTACAAGATATTGTGTTTGCTTGTACGTTACATATATAATTTTATTTGATTATAAGCCTTCAAAATGGAATGTCAAGTAGACGAAAGTGAGCATTTTCGACACCTCCTTCTGTTCGCGTTCAATCGAGGGAATAAAGCTGCTCGCAATATTTGCGAAGTGTACGGTGAAGATGCTATGAATGAAAGGACAGCTCGTCGATGGTTTTACCTTCAATAATGACGTCGAATTGCGGACATGGTTGGACGAATTCGTCGAGTCAAGACCGGATGGTTTTTACCGCACAGGCATTGAAAAACTTGTAGAACGCTGGCAAGAAGTTGTAAAATAATGAAGGAGAATACATTATTGACTAATTTGTTGTAAAATAATGAAGGAGAATACATTATTGACTAATTTGTTGTAAAATAATGAAGGAGAATACATTATTGACTAATTTGTTGTAAAATAATGAAGGAGAATACATTTTTGACTAATTTGTTGTAATTTTTTTCGTTATGTCCTCTTGTTCTCTTCATTTGGAAAAAAACGGACACAACTTATGTTAACACCCAATATATTTAAATGTATTATGTACATACTATGTTGCTATCAATAAACCTGTATTTATTTATTTATTTAACAACCTAACTTTCATTTCGAGGATAAACACAGGTGATAAGACTTGGGTTTATGGGTATGACCCTGAATGTTGAAGCTCAAGGGCCGACATTTTGAAAGCGTAGAAGAGATTGAAGCTGAATTGCAGGTGTTGCTTGACCAGCTTAGCAAAGAATACTTTGTGTAGACTTAAGCAGCATGGTAGAAGTGCTGTATTAATGTAGGAGACTATTTTGAAAGTGATGCAACCCAAAATGTAATTATTTACTATAGTTCGGAAAATCTAGGATGAGTCCTGTGACAGCTCACAAATTTGCCCCGATACAACCTTGTAACGACGTTCAGTAATTTTAAATATTTTATCAACTTTAATATAAGCCTCAATTCTAATAAATAGCAAGTTATTTAGGTAAATACATTACATTAGGTTGTATTGGGGCAAATTTATGAGCTGTCACAGGACTCATCCTAGAATTTCCGAACTATAATAAAGATGTTTTAAAGCAAGTATGGTTTTGTATTAATCATATCTCGTACATAGATACCATCATGCCAATTCCCTGTTGGGATAGGTAGAGAGGACAGAACATCAGACTTTCTTATCTCGACAAATCTTTCACCTTCTCCATACCCATATACCATCTTATAGAACTCCTACTATTCCTCCGACTATTATCTTTCATTCTTTCAAAACATCATTAATAATACTTTCCTCAGCCTTTCTCTACCACATCCTCCACTCACATTTGTACTATAGAGAGTCCCAATAAGCGCCGGATCTAAATTTCGTGCTATTTTTTATTAACACGTTCACTGCGTCGAACACGGCTCCCGTATCCATACAAAATATTTGTATTCGTTTACGAGTGCACTAAACATTCAAAAGCCTTGAATGTTGAGTGCGCTCATAAACGTCTCTCGATAAGGATTCGTCGCCAGTTTCATGTGTTTTGAAGACACGAAGGAATACGCTTGTATATGATGTTTCAATAGAAAGTAGAATTTGATTTTTAACAAAGTTATGGGTTTTCAAAAATTCGCAAATTTTCAACATCTCTGTATGACATTAAGTATTTTATACGCAGTGAACGCGTTAAGAAGGATTGCAGGTCTAAAAATTTCATATGTGCCATCTGTCAATCTTGCGATTAGTAAATATGGAACGCTACACGAAAGAACGACGTGTTATTTTTGTCAAAACTCATTATAAAAATGGGGAAAGTTTTGCTGAAACAGTTTGTAAGCTTCGTGGAATTTTTGTTCGAAATAATGGTCCAAATGAGTCATCAATTCGAAGATTAATTAAAAAATTTGAGAAAACTGCTTCGATTCTGGACAATAAGTCACCCGTGCCATGCGTCCTCGTAGCGGGCGTTCACTGGAAAACATAGCCGCAGTGAGAGAAAGTGTTACTGTAACCCCAGGGACAGGGACATCAATTCGTCATCGTTCACAAGAATTAGACGCTTCAAGAAGCACCTTACAGCGAATTCTCGCAAAAGATCTGGATCTGCATGTCTACAAGATCCAACTGAACCAAGAACTGCATCTGCATGCCTACAAAATCTAACTGAACCAAGAACTGGATCTGCGTGCCTACAAGACCCAACTGAACCAAGATCTGGATCTGCATGCCTACAAGATCCAACTGAACCAAGAACTCAAACCAGCAAATTAAATCCGGCGCTTTTATTGGGACACCTTTATAAACTTACATTCACACTTGTTTCACTCCACACATCAATGTTGTTACTAAAATACTATTATAAACTAACAATTTAACAGATTTTGATATTGTCCAGTTAGTTTTCGACTCAAATAAAATGAACTGTATGTCATTTTACATACCCCAATTTCATTTCCTTCTTTCTGATGACAGAATACTTCTCTGTAAAACAATAAACCAAGTGTAACAACAAACACTATATTTTTAATAAACAAAGCCATTGCTCAAATCAAAGTGTATAGAGTAAACTCCGTTACAATGCAGCTGTGAGTCTGTGATACGCAGACAGATAACAGTGTACCACTATTAAGAATGATGTCATCCAATTGATCGAGTCCTAATGACCTGATCTGACCTTACTGTAACATTTATTAACATTAATTGGAAAATTCGAATAGTAGTTGCCATAATAAATAATACATAACAATTTATAAAGTACCGTTTAGATTCTCCGATACATTGTCAATCAACAAAGTGTTTGCTATATTTCCTGTTGACAATTTGTATACGTACATAGTTCTGCCATAAATTCTGTCACTACTTTCAAGACTCAAACAATTTACCTGCAAAACCAATTCTGGGTCCAGTCATGTATTGTTTGGTTACTTTTGATTTACATTGGTACGAGGGTAGTCCCAAAAGTACCCGACCTAAAATTTGGGAAAAAATATTTTTATTTCTCAACATAGTCTCATTTCAGCTCGACACACTTTTCCCAGCGATGTTCAATAGCTTCGATACCCTGTTTATAGTGAGAACCGTCGAGCACCTCAAAATAGCCATCAACCGCAGATTCCACCTCTTCATTGTTGGCAAATCTTTTACCACCGAGCCATTTTTTCAAGTTTAGAAAGAGAAAATAATCCGAGGGGGCTAAATCTGGCGAATAGGGTGCGTGAAGAAGCAATTCGAACTTTAATTCATTGATTTTGGCCACCGCGATAACGGATGTGTGAACTGGTACATTGTCTTGATGAAGCACTTTTTGAAATGCCTACCATGTCTGCTAGCTCGGGCACTTTCAATCGACGGTCATCCAATACCATTTTGTGGATTTTCTTTACCATTTCTGGCATGGTCACCTCATTTGTCCGACCACTGCGATGTTCGTCTTGGCAGCTCGTACGGCCTCGTTTAAACTCTGCCACCCAATATTTTACTGTTGTAAACGAAGGAGCAGACTCCCCCAGAGTAGAATCTAGCTCGGCTTTGATATTGGTTGGACTTAGACCTTTCAAATGAAAGTATTGTATCACATAACGATGACCAATATTTTCCATGTTTACAAATTCACTGAGAGCGTTCACTATTGATGGCTGCCAAACAAATACTAAACAACGTAACGTCTTAACGTGTTCCTCGCGGGAAGCACAAACCCCTGTGATCTGATCTGTAGCATTCCTTTGTGTATTTTACGTAATGTTTAGTTTATCTCCTTTATTTAATGAGTCTCTTTAAGAGTAATGACTATTATTTATTATCAGAAAATTACTTGAATGTCATGTTTACTTGGTGGTGTAATCAAATATCAGTGGTTTTAAACAAAATACGCGTTTAAACTTAGAAATTAAAAAACGCCGAAATCGTGCCGCGCACAGGATTTGTGGAATTTGATTTTTAACGCGGTGTACAGGTTAAAACTTGAAACTTAAGTTTTATAAGTTTAGTACTTTCTACCATAGTAATTTTTTAAAGCAACAACCGCCATCTATACGTCAGGTCGGGTACTTCAGGGACCACCCTCGTATATTTAACCCTTTGACAACCGCCATGTTAAAACTGAAACTGACCACTCAAACCAGCATGTTTCTGTCTATTTCTCTAGTCAAATATGACATCATGCTTTAAACATTTAATAAGAAATCACACGGGAGTCTGATTTGAGAAAAATAAAGACTTACTTACTCAACAATATGGTAATGCTGAATTCATATTTTTATACGAGATTTAAAAAAATGTTTTGATTACCTTGTCTGGAGGCAGTCAAAAATGAAGTCATAATTTAAATTCAATTATAATTTTTTTATTCAAATATGACAAAAATACACAATTAACACATAAAATTAAAAAAACAATTATTTGGAAAAATCATTTTTACAATGGAAATCAATGAAGCAACTTCATTATGTAGGGAGACCTCCTGTAGGCTCCTGTCATAGCCTGCGTTCCCACACACACTCTTTGTTCAGGCCTTTGCTTTAGCCTTACATACTATACATTTTCTGGTAACATGTTTTTCCAACAGCATTGCCACGGATTTTATAAGGAAAGTGGTAGTTTCTTCCTTGTAGCCTGAGAGGAGTGTCGGAGGTCCCTGCCCTATACACCAGCTGCCGAGTGTGGGATCCTGGACAGTGACTACTTCTTCAGCACTCAACCCGATGGTTGAAATGTTCCCTTCAACCGATTCATCTTCCAAATCTGAAGCATCCTCGTCTGAAACTGATTCTTCTCCATCCTCACTATAGAAGAGTCTTTCCTCTTCAGGTTCAGAACAATCTGACTCGCCTAATACATTATATAAATCGTTTTCACTTAATTTTTCCAGTTCAAGAAATATGTATTGAGTGCGTTTTATCAACCATTTTGAATATTGAGTGAATAAATCAATCTTAGTACAGTGAAACCCCGTTTTTACTTTTTTGAACGGACAGATAAAAAAAAACGTAATTAGAGGGAAAACGTAGATTCGTGGTTAGAAAAAAAAAATTGAAAATGATTTTTTATTGAAATAATCACACAAATCGGTTTGGTACATATTTTTGTGGTGGTTTACAGCTCTTTCCATCTTATAAACCGATAAGAAAGTTTCGTCTTGACCTTTTCAATGCTAGTAAAGTAGCTTTTACATGGTAAGACCCTCAATATGCCTCATAGCATCTTCTTTTGTTGGAATTGGATGGATTAAGTTAACCTCTTCTTCACCGGATAAGTTTTCGTGGATGTGACTGTCCATATATATCAACGTGTTTTGAAGGTCGTATATACCATACACGAGTTTTTAAGCCATGGTACCACATTGCATCGCACTTTTTTCAATCTTTTCGCGATTTTTTATTATCGTAGCCAAAGATGTAATGGGTATCCCCAAATCACGCTCGAGCCAAACACGTGAACCAACGTGTTTATTCAGTTTTTCGAAAAATTTCCCTTTTCTCTTGAATCGATAAGTGTTTTTCTTTGCTGAGACATTATTTGAAGGGATTCAACGAAAAATTAAAAGAAATGAAAAAAATGTAAATTGACACACAAAATACACGACAATTGGCAATTGAAATTATATGTACACGACCGACACGTTTAAAACACAAGCACAGATTGACCTGCCTATACAGTCTGCCTGCCTCTGATTCGCTAAATTCCCCACCAATTGCATCGTATTACAGGACTCGTGTAACCTTGACCATGAGCGCTGCAGGTGCAGATGCACACGTGTCTATAAATAGAAACAACATATTTCTGCTTCCTAATATTCATTTCAAATATTTTAAATCGTCGCGCATTTAATTAATTAAATATATTTATGGTATAAATTGATTTGCATTTTAAATATTTCAAACGTAAATTGCGGGACATAAAAACGTATAAGCGGGTACTAAATGTACTAAAATAAACGGGATTGTAAAAATTGAACGCAAATAGCTGGAAAACGTGAATTCCGGGCACGTAAAAACCTGGGTTTCACTGTATCACAAATTTATACATTTTTTTTGTTTGAATCCTTGCTAAACTAAAAAATTACCATTAAGCTTTAGTGTTTTTGCGGTAGATGTCAGATTAAGTCGGGAAAAATAAAATATTGACATTGTCATAGCCCGAGAATTTCTCGGGCACGGTAAGGAATGCATGATTAATTTGCCCGAGAAATCCTCGGGCTTGGTTGTCAACGGATTAAGCATCATATCTTAAAAGATCTATGTAATATATTATAAATTGTAAGATTTTCTTTAGAGGATATTGTTATATGCTATCTACAGATTTTTACTGTTTTATGTAAAGGCATCTCAAAACTATATTTTTATGAACAAAGTATAAAAACTTCAGCCAAAGTTTACCAAGAGCATCTCTGGAAGGTATTGTAAAACTCCTGAACACGTTTTTATTCAATAGAAGTCACTAGATGTTCCAACAAGACTTTATACTGGCCCACAACTTTTATTTTTAAACTAGTTGCAGCCCGTAAAATATTCACGGAAGTAAAACAAATTCTACATTTATGAAAATATATATTCATATGTTGTTTATAGTTAAGGCATTAACGTTGTGGAGGTTTAAAGACATTGTAATTTATTTTTAACAAACACTGTTTATTCCACTTTTTTATGACGGTATAACCCTATATATACCGTCATAAAAATATACCGTCATAAAAAAGTGGAATAAACAGTGTTTGTTAAAAATAAATTACAATATATTCATAAATGTAGAATTTGTTTATATATATCATTTATACATCGTCCCCTTTAACACCGGTTCAAAAATTGTTAGCTAGGTATTTGAACTTCGTTTAGTATAATTTTTTATCACGGACCCACCGAGATTCAAATTTCGAAGTATTCCTCTCTCGCTCTCTTGTATTCAAAATTCAATTCTTGTATTCTTTCTTTGGCGACAACTATCGTATGCGTTTTGGCTTATTTATACTATGATTAGCAAATTTATAGAAAGGTTAAAAATAAGTTTACAAAAAATGCTGAAATTATATCTTTATTAAATCCTTTCTACACGGTTTCCTTATTTTATTGGTGGGAACCTTTGAAAATTTGATAGTTCGTCGTAGCATAATACGCTAGTCGTCCAATCCAGATACAATACATAGTCCCGTCTGTGGTTCCGTCGCCAGGGTCAGCTACTACATGGATCGGTGATTTGAGTGGAAAATTTCGAATGATTAGAATTCATACTTTTTTCGGTACGAAAAATATTAGGTAAAGCGGAAAGTAATGACAATTTTCATTAGGCGTCACGTTGAAACCAGTTTGCCACCAGTTACCGTTGGGTTAATACGTCGTGGTTGGTATCGTTTTGAAGCTCTATTAATATCCTTTCTGTTTTGATGTTTTTTTTTGGTTTTGGTCCAAAGTACAAAACTGCAAAAGCCAGAGATTGAAGAGACAAATTTGCGGTATTTTATGCTGTTTTTATTCGATAAAGGATTGAAGTCAAAATAAGCTACCCAGACCATCTGCGATATTTATAGAGACATCTTGAATCCTCGGAAGTGCCAAAGATGGTTTCAAAAAATTGAAAGTTGTGAAAGGGAATCGAAGGACAAACCAAAAATAGGAAGACCTCTTAAAATCGATGATGACACTTTAAACTCATTAGTGAGGTCCGATCCGCGTAAAACCATCAAGGAATTGTCACAAGATATCGGTTGTCCATGAACAACAGTGAAGAACTATTTGAAAAGGCTCGGAAAACAAAATAGACAAGGAAATTGGGAGCCGCACGAACTTTCTTCAACGGCCATGGAACAACGAATAACAATCTGTTCATCTTCACTCTTCAGATATGAAACTGATCCATTTCTTAGAAAATTTATTACTGGGGATGAGAAGTGGGTCCTTTACACCAATCCGAGGAGAAAAAAAAAACAAAAAACATTGGTTTTCGACAAATCAGGTAGCTGTGTCTACCCCTCAGCCGATATTGACTCTTGGATATTTTGGAAGTTATTCATTATAAATTACTAAAATCTGGTCAGACTGTTACAGCAGATGTGTATTGTGCCCAAATCGAAAGATTAAAGGCAGAACTGCTTAAAAAATGATCAGTTTTAGTAAAGAATCAGAGAAGAATTCTACAACATGATAATGTAAGACCACACGCAGCAAGGATTACGCAGGACAAAATAAGAGAGCTAGATTTAGAAGTTCTGCAGCATCCACCATATTCACCTGATATTGCACCTTTGGATTACCGTCTTTTTAGGTCGATGGAACATTCCCTTTGAGACAAAAAATCTACGAATTTCGAACTAGTCCAAAATCACTTGGAGTCATATTTTACCGAAAAACCGCCAGAATTATACGAATAAGGTATTAAAAAACTGCCTATTCTGTGGAGGAAGATCATCGGTAACAACGGTAATTATTTAACGGAATAATATTGTACAGTTTTTGTTTAAATCCATTTTTTGTCGCATCAAAAAAAATTGTCATTACTTTCCGCTTTACCTAATATTATGAATTCAGAAATACGCTATTTTTTAAATTATCTGTAGAATTCATTAAATTTCAAAAGTTTCGAATTATCCTTGTTTTAATTAACGGACTTTTACTGTATCAACAAGTTAACTGGTCGGTTTGAAAAGATTTTTGCCTGGCAATAAGTCCGTCAGATTGTTTTCACAATGTAGTGTTAAATAAATAAATAGTCACATTGATCATTCACTTCCAAAGAGAGGAATAGGAAATTATAAGAAATAATTACATTCACTTCCAAAGAGAGGAATTGGAAATTATAAGAAATAATTACATTCACTTCCAAAGAGAGGAATTGGAAATTATAAGAAATAATTACATTCACTTCCAAAGAGAGGAATTGGAAATTAAAATAATCATTTAAAAACAATTTATTTCAACAATAATTAATTATTTCGTTTTTCATTTTAGAAATTAGATAAACATGTCTTTTTTTTTTTTTTTTCAAAAAACACATTAAAAGTACTAAAATTAAGTTACATCATGAATAAGGTAGACTTTTAGTGTGCGTAAACACGTGACTTTTTAATTCTGATTTTCTTTTGCAAACATAATCGCATAGGAAACATTTGTACGGTGATACAATTTCATGTTCACGTACTTTTAATAAGTACTTTCTAGATTTATGCTTTATTTTGTGTTTCTTAAAAAGTGCGTACGAATCAGTGGAATAATCGCACAAATCACACGTAAATATATCATCAGCATGCGACTCTTCGTGTTCTTTGAATTGATAATACGCTTCGCACGTAAACGGGCAATATTTACATTTATTAATGCCCAAAAAAGGTTCGTCATTATCTAAAGACGATTCACATTTCATTTTGTTAAAATCGGAATTATCGTGAATTATTTCATCCGTATCGTTTGAATTTTCCGTACAATTCTGTCTTATATTAGCAGTCTTTATTTCTTTGTCAAATTTGTGTCCTTTGGCATATTCAGTCTCTTCATCCGACGGATCTTCGTCAGTATCAAATTCATCATCGGATGCCGAGTTTTCGTCGGTTGCAATAGAATCGGATTCTATTCTTTCTTTGTGGTACGTATCGATATTTTCTTCGTATTCCGAGTGATGTTCGTAATAATTTACATCGTTCGTTGATTTATTCAGATTTTTGGTTACTTTATTGCCCTTGTTACTATCTAAATCAGTGTCATGGTCGCTACCTACAATCAATATCATTATTTCCTCTTCAGAGTCTGAAAAAAAAGGGGTGGAATCATTTATATGGCAAGACAATTTTTTACATTTTTCTTTTTGTATCGTCTGTGGGTTCAGAAGTTAACGATCACACTCTTGATCGGAGTTTACGAATCTCACTCATATTTCTCATCTCACTTTACGTTTATACACTTTACGTTCTCACTTTACGTTTATACACTTTACGTTTACACTTGTAGTTTACGAATCTCACTCAGACTAGTGTATTTATTAAGCACAATATGTCCTTTTGTTTCGTAAGTCTTTCTTCATTCATTCGTTCTACATACCTAAACCATTTCAGCGTGCCCTTCTCCACCTTACTCAACACATCAGCCTTAAGTTCCCATTCATCTCTTACCACTTCACTCCGTATTCTGTCATACATTTTAATTCCATATATTCTTCTCAATGCCCACATTTTGACAGCATTTATTTGGCTCATCCCAGTCTTTCTTCACATCTAAGTTTCGCTCCCATACATCAAAGTTGGCACCAAAACACTATTGTGAACTATCATCCAAGCAGATTTAGATACTGTCCAGTTCGAGTATACACATTTTAGTTCCCAATTGACTTCCTATCGCTACACACCGTTCAATATCCTTCTTAACTCTTCCATCATCTGAGAAAATACTACCCAAATAGCAGAATTCCTCGACTTGTCCCATTCTTTCATTATTTATCCATACATCACATTTACAGTACCCGGCGGTAAGTAATACACATCGGGCTTAAGAAAGAGACTGTCGGCCATAATCGGCTTTGTAGAGCGTCGTCTCTGTCGCACGATGCGCTAACAAATGTGCTAACAGTCCGGACAGAGACGACGCTCTACAAAGCCGAAGTTAGCCGATTATGGCTGACAGTCTCTTCCTTAAGCCCAATGTGTATTACTTACCACCGGGTACTGTACTTTCCTTTCGCACTTGTCAATCACAATTACTTTGAATTTTGCAACATTCATTCTCTTCACATTTTTATACAATTTACAACTCTACAATTCATCTTCACTCTCCGCCAACACATTTATCGCTGTTAATAAATCCACAAACACTATCATGTCACCTGATTACAGTAATCCACAAACACTACCATGTCACCTGACTACAGCAATCCACAAACACTACCATGTCACCTGACTACAGTAATCCACAAACACTACCATGTCACCTGACTACAGTAATCCACAAACACTACTATGTCACCTGACTACAGTAATCCACAAACACAACCATGTCACCTGACTACAGCAATCCACAAACACTACCATGTCACCTGACTACAGTAATCCACAAACACTATCATGTCACCTGACTACAGTAATCCACAAACACTACCATGTCACCTGACTACAGCAATCCACAAACACTATCATGTCACCTGACTACAGTAATCCACAAACACTATCATGTCACCTGACTACAGTAATCCACAAACACTACCATGTCACCTGACTACAGTAATCCACAAACACTATCATGTCACCTGACTACAGTAATCCACAAACACTACCATGTCACCTAACTACAGTAATCCACAAACACTATCATGTCACCTGACTACAGTAATCCACAAACACTACCATGTCACCTGACTACAGTAATCCACAAACGTTCCCATTCAACATTTGTATGCCACTAATCTCAGTAGTTTTTTTACACATGATAATTCATATTGTACACATATCTATATAAATATTGAACAGCCAGGGTGACATAACGTATCCTTGCTTTACCTCTTTTGAAATATTAAACCATTCAATCAAGGTTGCACATTTCTGTGAGATGGCGCAACAATTCATAAAGTGACATCACTGCTGGCAACTATCATTCCTCAAGCGACCTCTGTCAAAATATCGATCCGACTGTAGTTAATATATAAAAGCCATCTGAATCGATCACTTTGACATTTGCCGCAACAATAGAAAGAAACTAGATCTGGTAATTTGGAAAATTTCCGTGAGATGGCGGCACAACAATTCATAAAGTGACATCCCTGCTAGCAAGTATCGTTCCTCAAGCGACCTCTGTCCAAATATCGATCTTGTTTGTGCTCCCTGATGATGAGGTGAAAGCTTTGAAACCGGTAGGGTTATACAGTTACATAAAAGGGAATAAACAGTGTTTAATAAAACAAATTACAATAAATATGTTTGCGAAAGACTAATGAATATTCGAAATAACGTACCGTTTTTACAATGTTCCTTATAACGTGTTTCCAATGAACTCTCGTCTTCAAATTTGCTACTAAAATTTTCACTCGGATACATATTGAATTCGGTATGACACAAGATATGCTTTTTTAAATCTTTCTTAGAATCGCACGACAGATCGCACAGAGTGCACGTAAGTGAATTGTCAACGTTCCCGTGCGTCATTTTGTGAACTTTCATAGTAGCCGATCGTTTGCACGTATAATTACATCTGTCGCAGGTGATTTTGCTATGACGCTTTTTGTGGTGGTTCAAAATATTGTAACTGGATGTCTTGAATTCACAATCGTCGCACGACAAGTTCAAATGTGACAACTCGTGCTCTGCGAATTCTTTACGATCGTCCGTCACGTACGGACATTGCTTGCATTCGTAATCTGATTTTAAGATGTTTTTGACATTTTTCACTTCAGGCTCGTCATCTAAATATTCCGCTTTCATTGAATCGTACAATTTTTTAGTGCCACTCGTTGATTTTAAACTTTTCGACGAGTTTCTATAACTCTTTTGCGTGTTTTCTTTTGAAACAATTTTATCGCTGTTAATAAATCCTTCAATACTGTTTTTTTTTACTACATATATATTATTTTTTTTATCGGTATTATTGTTTTTTATATCCCTTTTATATTTTTTTGAAGCATATCCATTTAAGTCTTCTTTATTTAGCCTTTTTTTACTACTGGTTTCGGAACTTTCATTCAAGCTTTCTTCTTCAGAGTCTGAAAGCAAAAAAAAATTAAATTTTTAACAAAGTAAGTAAATACACCAAGATAAGGGATGAGAGATAATTAAAAAAAAATAAAGTAACAAAGATGAATCAAAGATAAGCGATGAAAGATAAATCAAAGATAAGCGACAAAAGATAAATCAAAGATAAGCGACAAAAGATAAATCAAAGATAAGCGACGAAAGATAAATCAAAGATAAGCGACAAAAGATAAATCAAAGATAAGCGACGAAAGATAAATCAAAGATAAATAAAAAATAGGCGACAAAAGATAAATCAAAGATAGGCGACCAAAAATGAATAAAAAATAAGCGATAAAAGATGTATTTTTTATTACACTTTCGTTGTATACAGCACAACATGGTGGCCTTATTATCACGTGGAAATCTCTACCAGCCAACCAAAAGATGTTAACCTTTTAACTGCTGTATATTAAATACACTTACTATGGCTGTAGCTCAGACAATATTATTTATTTTTATCATTAAAATAATGTTTTTTTATAACAGATTGTAGAAATATATGACCGTAATGTTTAGATCACTTTTTTGTAATAAATCATACTAATTTTAAATAACAGTCAGGGTTGACACTACACTATTTTTTCAAAAATAAATGTTGACACCCTTCCTGTCGTGTAGCTCATGAGTTAGCAACGTGACTCCCATGATAGTCTCTGACGACCCCTCCTCATCCAACTCGGCACTTTGCGGCTCGAAGGGCAGCTGTTAAGGGTAGTCCAGTTAAATCTCTCACTTGGTCCCACTAAGTCCCATCCCACAAAGAGGAACATTATTTTTCATATAAAGTGAGATATCATCAATCAAAAGGAAAGGAAGGGGTGGTGGAGAGGAAAGGAAAAAAAAAATCAGGAATGAAACACGTTATTTTACTGACTAGAAATTAAGAGTTTTTCAGTTGCTTCTTAAAGCATGCCAAGGACGGAGCGAGTCTTATATTGGTTTGTAACTGATTCCAGAGTCTCACTTCATGGACAGTAAAGGACGACGTAAAAACGAAAAGCGGTGAACCGAAAAGGCCAATAAATAATCGCTGTTTGAGCGTAGCGCATGTCCATGATTGGAAATTCGCTGAAAATTTTCAGCGAGATACGTAGGGGCGGCGGGACAGTTAAGGATATTATACAATACAGACAGTATGTGAATATGGCGTCTATATCTAATGTTCAACCAGTTCAATGCCTTTTCTTAGGTCAAAACTAAATCTTAGACAAACATTTTGAAAACGCAGTAATTTGTCCAGCTGTTTCTCTGTCATATCCAAATAACATACGTCCGCACCTTACACTCAACTTATATATACACAGTGGAACCTCGGCTTTCGAACTTAGTCTATTCCAGAAGGCTTTTCGTAAAGTGAATCAATTTTTCCCATAAGAAGTAATGTACGAGGCATATCCAGAAAGTAAGTGTACTGAATTTTTGTAGGTTACAATTTTTTTTATTTAAACAAAAAAATTACGTGGTTACCGTAGTACATATGTAAGCTATTTTTCGACATAGTCGCCATTCCTCTCAATGCAGGTGGTGAAGCGGGGTATCAACTTTTTGATGCCTTCCTCGAAGTAGTTTCCCGCCAACCCCTCCGTCCACTTCTCTACCTCCTCCTTTACCTCCTCGTCGGTTGAAAACCTTTTTCCACCCATGTGCAGCTTAAGGGAGGTAAAGAGATAGTAATCTGAAGGTGCTAGGTCAGGGGAATGCGCGGCATGGTTCAGGACATCCCATTTAAACGAGGCGAGCAGTTCTTTCATGGCGTTGGCCGTGTGTGGTCTTGCATTGTCGTGCAGCAGGCAGACTCCCTTTGTCAGCATGCCTCTCCTCTTGTTCTGAATCGCCCTCCGCAATTTTTTTAGGGTCTCACAGTATCTTGCAGAGTTGATGGTCTCCCCTTGAGGCATATATTCAATTAAAATTATGCCTTGACAGTCCCAAAACACGGATGCCATGATTTTCTTGGCTGAAATTGTGGTTTTGAACTTTTTGGCGGAGGGTGAAGAGGTGTGACGCCACTGTTGAGACTGCCTTTTGGTTTCAGGCGTGTAGTGTGTAACCCAAGTTTCATCTCCAGTAATGATGGAGCGGAGAAATTCATCTCCATGGAGTTTGCAGCGCCTCAAAAACTCTTGCCTTTTTACAAAATTTCGCACTTAGCGGGAGATTGGGTTGACATTTTTCACGAAACGTGTTGTCGCGTCGACACTTCTCAACGTACTGACCTCGAACCGGTCTCGTTGCGGAGGGGAAGGGTCAGGCTACACCGAAGTGTAGCCAACATGTCGAAAATAAAATCCATCTGGTCGTGAGAGCCTCAGTACACTTACTTTCTGGATACACCTCGTAGATTGGAATAATGCATTCCAGACCCCCAAAAATACATAACACGGCAACACAATAAATAGACTGAGGAGAACTGATGGCGTAAGTGGAAGGTGGTAAGGCAGGTGGAGAGATGTTATTGTTTGGAAAGGGGGTCACCTTGCATAAAAACTTCAGGTAACAGTTCCTTCCCTTTTCTGTCTCACTAAAAACCTGTCCAATGAGGTTTGTCTTTTTTTTTTACCTGACGAGTTTATTGCCATGTGGCAATCTCTTCCAACCAACCAGAAAGATGTTTTTATAGGCCCTTAGTGTTAACCAGACTGGAATCCTATTTAAAAAAATCTGGATTCCAGCGGGGATCGAACCCGCAACCTCCGGATCGGCAGACAAGTGTCTCACCACCAGGCCGCGGAGGTCGTCATTTTGTCTGCGTTTTAAAAAAAATCTGAAGTGAGACACCACCGCATTGTCATCGAAAATGTACATTCGAGAACCGAATTACGTTTGCGAACCGAATTAAAACAATATATTAGAGAATTGAATCGTTCGAGATGAAGGACGTTCTAGAATCGACGTTCCACTGTTTGGCTTTCAATTAAAATTATGCAAATTATATATGTCACATTGAAAATAGTAAAAAAAAAAAAAAATATTGTAGATCATAGAGAAATAAACTTTCAACATACCATAGTGTAATTTTTTATGATTAAAAAATGCGGCAAACACATCAGTAGCGAAATCACACTCCGTACAGAAAAATCCTTTTTTCTTAAATATTTTCTTGCGATTCGTCAAAGTCGGTTCGTACTTATACTTCTTGGAATACTCAAAATTATTACCGTTGTTAATTTTCTTTTTCACGTGCGACAAAGCGAAAGAATTCGTATCCGATTTCGATTTTAAATTAACGTGTTTGCCGTAGTCCGTACGTTTCTTCGGATCGTTTTTAATTCCTTTCTTTTTTATTTTTTGACCGGCAATCTCTTTTTTGACGGATTTCGATAATGGATCAATATTCGTCGTAACGAAATCGTATCCGTCGTTATTAAAACGTCTTTTCTTGGTGTCGACTTTTTTCAATTTACGTACCGAATCACTTTGCATGCCGTTCAAAGACCCCGAAGAATTAGCTTTCGTGTTAAACTTTAAAAAGTTTATATTCTCGGTGATTTCTCTTTTAGACGTCTTTTTCTTCTTATTCGATTTTACAGATTTTTCAGTCTCAACGTTTTCTATAACGTTCAAAGACAACGGATCACTTTCCGGATCCACTTTTCCATTTTCGATAATATCTATCATTTCTTCGTCGATAATGAATCCATCATTTTTCGTTCTCGTCCATATCATGTCCGTTTTATTAACAGAATGTTTATATTTTTTTTTATACATATTTAATCATCGGGTAATCGGAAATTAATCAATTTCGTTTTATAAAATTAATTATAAAATTAATTATAAAACGTATCGTCGTCAAAGAAGAATCTTTTGATATTTTGTCAATTATAGAGGGTTCGAATCGCAAGTAAAGGAGAGTTTCTTCTCTAAACAGCGTTACATAAATAGTTATTTTAATATTAAGATGTTTAATTAATTTGTCTTGTTCGTCTTTCCACCGTTACGATGTTTCTTATTGAGTATCTGAAACAAAGAAAAATTTAACACGTTAAGTCGTGAAGTAATAATTATTTACCGTACCAAATTGATTATAAGATTATACCACCGATTATAAAACGAATTGTCGGTCGGATGGTTATAGCGCAATATATTGGTCCTAGGGACTGGACCGACACAGCTTCTCCCACCATGCTCCTCATACCTCCACGCAGTGACCGACGGGCAACGGACTTGAGGGTGAAGTTGATGGTAACCAATCCATCGGGGGATCCCAAAAGTACGGCTAAAGTAAGAAGCAGTGAGCGTCTGTCTCGCATGTTAGCGGCGGCTCACAAATGGTGGGTGTGGCAACTCGACATACTCGGGTACTAGTCACATACACCATCGCTAATGGATATCCAGGCTCATAAGAATAATCCGATAATGGGCCATTACATGACCAATGACAGCGGATACAGCCCTAGTTAGCTGGGCCACTCTGGTTCCACATCCGATGACAATCGGTGGATAAAAAAAACCTAGTCAAACAAACCGAAACTTTATGGAAAAACACGCGCAAAGATGCACTACCCTGTCTGGCAGCGAGGGTGATTCTCCCCTCGGTGATCCAGAGACTGACATCATGTCAGAGCCAGCTTGCAGGACTCCAGGGGCAAGCAAAGTAAAGCAGAGGAAACAAATTCGTCCAGGAGAGACCGATTATAAAACGTAGCTTTATTTTTATAAGCCAGAAATAAAAAATATATAATTGTAATTTGTTTTTATCAAACACTTTTTATTCCACTTTTTGTAACAGTATAACCCTACAGGTTTCAAGCCTTTCACCTCATCATCAGTGAAGCATAAACAAGACTGAATTATGTTCGAACTGGTACCGAGATACACGTTTCTAACGGTAAATATTGGGGTTGAGGGAGGCATGGGACAATCTCGGCGAACAGCTTAGAGATTCTCGGGATATATGTGTTTGCCAGATGTTCACCTCGATGCACAGATTTATAAATTTCTAGGGCCTCTAATCTGTCCAATTTATTTCCGTTACTAATACAGACACCAAAATTAGAAAAAACCTTTATCTTGACGACCCCTGATAAGTATGATACAAATAATTACACAAAAAGTACTGATAAATATTTTATTTAACATGCTTTTGTAAAGAAATCTATTCAGACAAAATTAACACATGACAATAAATGCAATTTAAAAAATATCTGAAAATGTAGGTAAATACATAGAAAAAAACTTAACGTAAGGAGATAAATCTTTTATTATATATATATTACACACCTGTTTAATATCCCCCTTCAATCATCTGTAAAAATACTACCCAAATACCAGGATTCCTCAACTTGATTCATTATTCATCCATATATTATATCACAGTAAGTCATCAATATATCATAGTATAAATAGGCCAAAACCCATACGATGGTTGTCGTTAAAGAAAGAAAACGAGAATTGAATTTTGAATACGAGAGAGCGAGAGAGGAATACTTGGATTCTCTCCGAAAGTAATTCGAAATTTGAATCTCGGCGGGTCCGTGATACTGAACGAATTTTAAATACCTAGCTAACAATTTTTGAACCGGTGTAAAACGGGACGATGTATAAATGATATATATATAAACAAATTTTACATTTATGAATATATATTTTCATAAATGTATAATTTGTTTTACTTCCGTGAATATTTCACGGGTTGCAACTAGTCTTTCATTATTCATCACAGTTATTCATCCATATATCTTTCATTATTCATCCATAAATCACAGTTATTCATCCAGATATCTTTCATTATTCATCCATATATCACAGTTATTCATCCATATATCTTTCATTATTCATTCATATATCACAGTTATTCATCCAGATATCTTTCATTATTCATTCATATATCACAGTTACTTTTCCTTTCCCACTTTTCTATCACCACAACTTAAGATTCTTCAATATTCATTATCAGATCTTTCTCTTCGCATCTCTCATACAATTTACTTATCAAACTCTGCAATTTATCTTCACTCTTCGCCGACACTACCATCTCATCTGAATACAGCAACCAATATATGTTTTCATTCGACATTTATATGCTACCAATTGACCTCTGTAGTTCCCTCACAACCCGGATGACAAAACACATTCTTGCATTACCCTTTTCGAAATATTATACCATTCAGTCAAGACACGAGTCAGTCACTCTAAATACATACTTTATGTTCAACATCATCCTTTGACACCACTAGTTGGAAACTGTCGATCAGTTCAAATATATAATCAGCAGTTCAATATATAATCAGCAGTTCAATCAATCAGTTCAAATATATAATCATACTTTCTAACTATAATCATATTAACTTTTCCAGACAAACGTGATAGCCCAGATGCAAATAACATTCAACACGTGATATAGCCCAGATGCACATAACATTAACTCTTTTAATCCCACGGGGCCGATTATCGGCCCTAACTGGTGTATTAGAAAAATCCCACGTGGCCAATCATCACCCTCAAAGTTTTCATACAAATTTTTATGATGAATAAAAATAAATTAAATTTTTTTTTTTATTAACCCTTCCCTTACGGTGATAAAAACGAAACGCGCGCTCCGGTGTTGGGTAGTGAGTACGCGATCAAAAATTAGCGATTTTAAATCGGAAAAATAAGAACATTCATAGATAATCCCCTTAATTAATTATAATGAAGTTAAAAATTATAATAATTGAGATTTATTTGCTGAAAACATAAAAAAACCATCTGGCAACGCTCACGGAACGGGCGTAGATCTAGTCTCGTTGCCAGCTCAGCAGCTACTGCGGCGCGGCAGGGCTGGTGGCTAACTCGGGCGTGGCTTACACTTGCGAGGTTGAGACAATTGAGCTCCTCGCTATTCAGTGACGTATGCAAAAGTGAGATGCGAATATAGTGTCGCGCTTCCCGCATACTCTTCACCTATCGTCAAGACCCAAGATCGAGGCACTCACAGCGTTTAAATGCGAATTTGTTTCCGATATTCACGAAATACTTACGATGTAGTCGATAAATTCTGATTATTATGAATATTATTTTTTAAATCAATGCGTAAATATATTATGGAGGAATACCTAAAATCTTAACCTTGTATTTATTATATTTATAGAGATATTGATGGTTATTAGAAGCAACGTGTAGAAGATACCCAACACAGGGAAGGAAAGGTTAAATATGAAAATGACTTATTATTTTACACTCTACTCGTACAGGGAGGTAAACACACAAAAAATAGGTTTTTAAAAATAAATATTAACTGAGATAAAAAATAAAATATAAACTACTGTTTTTTTCGCCAAAAAAATGCTGGGATTTTTCGCACATTTTATGCAAAATATGCTGGAATTAAAAGGGTTTGAACAAGCGTCATGATATTGTATTAAACTTTTATTCTATATAGTACAACCTCTTCCATCCAACCAGAAAACGTTGTTATATACATCATTTTTACTTTGGATTTTGCAACACCCATTCTCAGATATTTTTCTTGACATCCTCTCATATAAAAGTTGAACTGAATTAAGTGTCTTGACTCCCTATTTGAAAATAAAACATTTTTGTCAGTTGTACAAATCGTTCAGTCAGAAGAGTCAGTTTGCAATAGTGTGAGTAACAGCGCGTTTACAAAAACTTGTCACTTTATTTTTTTAATGAAGTGAAAAACCAAAAAAATATTTTATATTCAAACATTGAAATGAACACGCACGTTTTGTAAATTAAAAATGGTGTCAGGTTAAATTGTAACGCACATAAAAATAAAATGAAAGTAAGTTTATTAAATATATTAATTGTTTAGGCATGGGCAGATTCTACCTATAGGAAACATTAAATAACAATAATGGAATTTTTCAAGATTAAAAATAAATATAAGTAAAAGTATTATGATATAAAGTAAAAATTTTGGCCAGCTTTAATTAGATTATAGCACATAACAATACAATTATTATTGTATGTAAGATTATTTAACATATTAATGTATCATAATTACATAATTACAATGCCAAATAATACTGTTTTAAAATAATAGTGGATGGAGTGATACTAAATTCTAGGAAATTTTAAGTTATAACAAAGTACATTCAAACTAAGTTTTGGAAAAATTTTGAATTATACATTACATTAGACAAAAATCCCACTATAGTTCGGAAATTCTAGGATGAGTCCTGTGACAGCTCACAAATTTACCCCAATACAACCTTATGTAATGAATTTACCTAAATAACTTGCTATTTATTACAATTGAGGCTTATATCAAAGTTGATAAAATAATTAAAATTACTGAACATCGTTACAAGGTTGTATTGGGGTAAATTTGTGAGCTGTCACAGGACTCATCCTAGAATTTCCGAACTATAATAGATTGCAGCACCTTTTCGACCGATCCCTAATTATTATCAATCATTACCAAAATTTAAAGCAATCTCCTTTACTTGGCCCGAAAGCGGTTTTCCCTTTCCTAACTTCGACATGGTAGTGTTTTTTCTAATCACCGAGTATTTTAACAAACATGCGCTCTGCGCGAACCAATTGTGTGGCATTCTAAAACCAATACCACTACATAAGTTGTGTAATACAGATAGTGTTACTCACACTATTGCAAAATTACTCTATAGGCTAAACTATCTTTTCATGAGTTTTTTTTTAATTTTGGTCTTGTGTTACCCATTCACGAAAAGGTTGAGAGCTGCTTCACATATAATCGGCTTGAAAGAGAGTCTAAAAGTCACTACGGCTATTTTGTTTCTCATTTTCCTTTCATTTCACACTTTTCTATCGCCATAACTTCTCAAATATTTCTCTTCGATTAAGAAAGTAAAAATGTACACAATAAACTTAAATAAATTGAGGGTCTGTAGCAATTAAGGCAATGTCGATAAAAAAAGTTTAAGAACTGCTGGCTTAGAAGATTCATTTGACGAGTTTTTGTACCTTTATTCGATATTTGCGAGTTATGTACAGCAGAGCATCGATAATCCGAAACAATTCGGGACTGGAGGTGTTCGGATAACTGACTTTTCGGATAACCGATTAAACACAAAACTATATATATTTTGTATCACACGTCTTACAAATACATATCTTACATAAAGTAGTACATTAAAGTAGGCCTACAGTTTAGGAAAAGAAGACTCGTTTTTTGCCGCTAAATCTCGCACACGTTTTAAAGACAGCTATTGGACAGAATTTGCCGACTGGAACGCTTTCGGTTGATCGGTGTTCGGATAATCTATGCTCTACTGTACATCAATTTAAGCTGATTTTGAAATTTCTCGAATCTATCCTATACATACCCGTTTTTTTTTTGGCTCAGTTTAAGCGAATGCTCTTGAAACATATCCACCGTGTAAATCGAGGGATGGGTGTATATCGTAAATTAATTGAGAAACTTCAAGATAACAACTTGTTGGTTAGTTTATTTCTTAAATAAAATGATTCGTTGTTATTGTTGACGATTTTTTTTAGTTTCGCTTTCTCAAAATTATCTGGCACTATGTATACTTCTTCAAACAACAAAAATAGACGTTAAAAGGTCAATAATTGTAAACTTTACAACGCAAAGCGTCATTTTTTTAAGGTTATACACGTATGTCAAATATTAATTTACCTGTATCAAAAAATGCACGACGATGCTTCACAAATGAAATTCTTCTTGTATATATATAATAAAATATTCATAATTAATATAAATTATTCACGCTAGATTATAGTATAGCTTTTTAAAAACGTTCTTAGAAAATAGAAACAGTTAAGCAACGGTTGTCAGGATTGACATTTGTTTATGTCATGGGCATAGACTATTTTTCAATTGCACTAATAATGTGAGTTCACACCATCTTCACTTGACACTGGCGTAAATTCCATACATTGTTTACGACCATTATTCAAGAAGAGTTCACACCACTCTACCAACTAATACACATACATACCATCACGCAGTTTCCCTATTAGAGAAGACAGTGAGTAGATAATGCCACATTTTTTACCTCGACACACACCCTAAGCTTCTTCCACACTCATACAACTTCTACGATTACTCTAACTTTCTACGTTTCCTTGTTTCAGAATATCATTTACTTGATTCAACCACACTTTCCTGGGTATTCCTCTCATACATGTTCTACTCAAATTTGCACTCTATATTTGTTTTGTAAGTTTTTCTACATTCATTCGTTCCACATGCCCAACTATTTTAGCTTGCTCTTTTTCATCTTACTCAATACATTTATTTATTTATTTAACACTTTCATTGCAAATACAATCTGGCGGACTTATTACTAGGCGGCAATCTCTTCCAACCAACAAGTTTAGTTCAAATCATTCCGTATTCTGTTATATATTATCATTCCATTTATTTTTCTCAATGCACGCATTTCAATAGTATTTATTCAGCTCCTCATCTACGTTTAATTCACATAAATCAATGTTGGCACTAAAATACTATTTTGAACTTTCATCTTTTGATACAATCTAGTTCGAGTTTACATATTTGTGAGCCCTATATGCTTTTTTCCTATCGTTAAATACCGTTTGATTCCCCTCTTAATGTTTCCATCATCTAAGAAAATACCGCCCAAAAAGCAAATTTCCTCAACTTGCTCCAATCTTTGCTTATTCACTCAAATATCGCATTCACTTTTCCTTTCACAATTTTCTATCCCCATAGCTTTAGATTTTGCTTTTTTGGATGACCAAATACTAATTTATATATATATAAGATGGGGTTCGAATTGTCAGTAGGGTCACAGTGACTTACACTATGCTGGAAGGTGTAAGTCTATAAAATGCTGTGGAACGCCTAGTTGCATACTATCAGCAACACTACTGGCTAGTCCGATTCATTAGCGTCCCCGTCGCGAACCCTGGGCAATGTGGTCACACTATGTGGACCATAGCAGATAGCGGAAGGATGAAAGGCGAGTTTCTGGCGCCTAAAAACCAGACCACACCAGCTAAGGGAAGGAAAACCCCAACAGAAAACCTGTACATAACAAGAGAAGGAAAACTCGAAACAAGGACTAAAAAACCTCATATCAACCCGCTTGGGCAGCGTGATATGAAAGGCTACAACGCAGTAGCTTGCCCACCCCCTCCAACATGAAATGACCAAAACAAAAAAAGAAACCCCCTCCGGTGGCCAAACCAAAACTGGCCAAGGTAGCGGCCAGCAAGGGAAGGCTGCGATTCGGACACGGAGGAACTGTCAAGGCTACCGTGCAATGAACATTGCCACATACAATGCAAGAACGCTCTCCAAAGAAGCCCATTTAACAGAATTGCAACATGAACTCGATAACATCAGATGGGACATTATCGGTCTCAGCGAAGTGCGCAGAAAAGGAGAAGGTAACATTACAATTGAAGGTGGACACATGCTTTACTATTCAGGTACAGATACTGGCAGGACAAGTGGTGTGGGTTTTATCATACACCAAAAATGGAAAGACAGAGTAATCGAATGTAAATGCTCATCTGACCGAGCAGCCCTCCTCACCTTGAGGCTGAACAAGCGATATCAACTGCAGATTCTTCAGGTTTACGCACCTACTCAGAGCTACACAGATGAGGAAGTCGAAGATTTCTATGAAGAAATTCAAACTCTTCAAGAAGCTAGTGGATCTCACTTCCAAATCGTAATGGGAGACTTTAACGCTAGAATTGGAAGCCAAGCACAAGATGATGTTGCAGTAGAAAAATTCGGATTTGGGACACGAGATGAAAGAGGCAACCGACTGGTGGAATTTGCCGAAAGAAATAATCTTTTCATCATGAACTCATTCTTCCAAAAAAAATCCTCCAGAAAGTGGACATGGAAGAGTCCCTCCGGATCAACCAGCGAAATTGACTACACCCTATCTAATAACAAAAACATGATAAATGATTGCACCGTCTTGAATCGCTTCAATACAGGTAGCGATCATCGACTTGTAAGATGTAAAGTCAGTTTCAATATCAAACTTGAAAGGGCAAAATTGACAAAGAAACCCAGTGCTCGAGTGAATACCGCAGACCTGAAAACCCATAATCAAGAGTTTCAATTCGAACTCAAAAACAGATTCTCTGCTCTTGAAAATGACCCTAACAACACTAACCTAATTGCAGAAGTAACCGAAGAGATATTGAGCGCGGCAAGTAAAGTTGGGGGCTCACAAGGTCTCCAAAAAACATCTAAATTATCAGATGAAACGTTGAAACTCATGGAAAAGAGGAGAGAAATGAAAGCCTCATCGCAGATTTCCGATGCAGCTGAATTTTCTAAACTCTGTAAAGTGATTCGCAAAAAGATTCAGAAGGATATCCGTGAATTCAATATGAACCTCGTACAAAAAACAATCGAGACTGGAAGGAGCCTCAAGAAAACGAAACAAAAATTAACAACAAATAAAGAAAACATCACCGCGCTCAAACTCTCGGACAACACGGTTACCAGAAATCGCGACATGTTGCTGAAGAGAGGAGAAGAATTCTTCCGCAACCTCTTAAATGAATCCACAGATACATCACAAGACTTCTCTACCCAAACTCAGGAAGATGATGAGGAAGCAGTACCTGACATTCTACCCGAAGAAGTACGAAACGCTATACGCGGTATGAAACCGGGAAAAGCACCAGGTTCTGACGGCCTTTCCATTGACATACTTAAGGAAACGGGAGAAGAAGTAGATAAGATGCTGGCGAAAATCTTTTCATCGTATCTGCAGAAGGAAGATATTCCCGAAGAATGGAAAAATGCCACCATCATCCTACTCCATAAAAAGGGAGATAAAGAAGATCTTAAGAATTACCGACCCATTAGCTTACTACCAGTTCTCTATAAAATCTTTACTAAGATTATCTCCAATAGGTTAAAAACAACCTTTGATGAAAATCAACCCAGAGAACAAGCCGGATTTAGAGGACGTTATAGCACAATGGACCACATTCAGGTAGTTAAGGAAATAATAGAGCGTTGTCAAGAATACCAACTTCCATTATATTTGGCGTTCGTAGATTATGAAAAGGCTTTTGATTCGGTCAAGAAATCCGCTATTATCAGGGCCCTTCTTAATCAGGGAGTTCAAAAACGCTACGTCAATCTCTTCAGTAATATATACAATAACGCGACAGCAACAGTAAATCTCCACCAAAGTACCGATAAATTTCCAAGAAGTAAAGGTGTCCGCCAGGGCGATACCATCTCGCCAAAATTATTCAACGCTACCCTGGAGGATGTGTTCAAAAAGCTTGAATGGGAAAATAAAGGAATCTGCGTTAATGGTTCATATCTGAGCCACCTTAGATTTGCAGACGATATTATTACCTTCGCTACACGTCCTGAGGAACTGCAGAGCCAAATACTGGAATTAGCGGAGGCAAGCAAATTAGCAGGTTTAAAAATGAATATTGATAAAACAAAATATATGTTAAACCGCTTTGCTGATGCCACAACTATCCAGGTGGACGGTACACAGCTAGAACAAGTCCAACAATATATCTACTTAGGACAAAGTATTACATTTGAAGACTGTACTTTAAATGAAATAAATAGAAGATCAAAACTAGCTTGGAGTTCCTTTGGACGACTAAACTACATCTTCAAGAGCAATCTCCCAATCTGCCTCAAACGGAAGGTATTTAACCAATGCATCTTGCCAGTACTAACATATGGATGCGAGACTTGGACTTTATCGGTACGAATGTTACAAAAGCTCCAAACAACACAACGCAGCATGGAGAGGTGCATGCTAGGTTATACCAGAAGAGACCGAAAACGTAATGAGTGGATACGAGCCCAAACAAAGGTTGAAGATGTTATAGAGGTTGCAAAAAGACTCAAGTGGAAGTGGGCTGGACATATCGCCCGAGCAACAGACCATCGTTGGACGTATGAAGTAATCCAGTGGTACCCAATAGGTATAAAAAGGCCTGTAAGAAGACCTAAGGCGCGCTGGGTGGACGAAATACGTAAGCATGCAGGTATTATGTGGCAGCAATGTGCAAAGGACAGGATTTTGTGGAGACAACTTGGAGAGGCCTACATCCTGCAGTGGATAGATACAGGCTGATGCGAGCGAGCGAGATATATATAAGATGACAAAAGGAGTGTTAAGATATTTTGGACATATAAAGAGAATAAATGTCGAAAAAAAAAGACTTACCGAGTATATAAGAAGTCAGAAATGCAAGGTGTGTGTGAAAGAGGTAGACTGAGAAAAACGCAGCTGGACCAGGTGCACCAGATTTTCAAAGAAGATTAAGTGAGAAGTATTAATAACAGAAGATTGTAATTTATGATATGTGTGAATACTGACGAGGAAAATAGTATGTGCTTGAAAAAAACAAATCTGGAAATCTGTTCTCTTTGCTTACCCCACAAGGGTCATAACGAGGTTAATTTATAATGCCTTCATTTTATTTTCTTTCATACATTGACGCTTCACAATTCTTTTTTGTACACGTATATCAGCAGTATTATTTTCAATAAAGTTCAAAATTTACTTTCATACGTTACCCTTCGTATCCTGTGATGTGTAACTAGTACACATTGCTTCTAAAAACTTTAATATCTCTATAAATATAATAAATACTGGATTCAGGTGTTAGGTTTTCCTTCATAATACATTTACGCATTGAATGAAATAATAATAATTAGCACTTATCGACCACATCAGAGATATTTTGTGAAAATCGGGAATAAATTCACCAATACAATCAAACGTGTGCCAGTGTGTGACGTAGGTATATTCATTCTAAAAAAAAGCTATGGGCGAGGAAGCGGTGCTATTCACGTCTCACTCTCACTCTACTTCGGTATATGGGAACGTAAGAAATAGAATATCAGTTCGCTCGTTTCTCTCGCTTAGTAGCCAGCGGGCTTTCATTCGAGGTGATCGGTTCGCCTGTTTTATGAACGTCGTCCGATGTTTTTTTTCATGTTTTCATGAATTAAATTTCAATTATTATCACTTTTGACTTCAAATTTAATTAATTTAAGTGATTGGCTCTGAATATTCTTATTTTTCCGATTTTAAATTGCTTATTTTTACATGTGTATTCATGTGTATTGAATACACATCTTCGGAACGGGCGGATTTTTTTAGCACGGGAAAGGAAAGGTTAAAGGTGGGCATCAATAAAATATGTAAAGAGCCGCGTTTGCTAACAAAGATCCGCGTTTGCTAACAAACATTATTTAGATGAATGATTAATGGAAGAATGAGTTCACTTCAATTAAATTTTAAAACCTTTTAATATTCACAACTGTTCAATGCTATAGCTTACAATCAACAAAAAAACACTAGTTACTGTTTATTAGAACATTAACATTATTTTAAGATATTTTTACGCACACCTTTCACAAAATGTTCTGCGGAACAACATTTTTCATTATTGAAACAAAAACATATTATTTAAGATCCACGCGAAAACAAAACGGACTAAAGGCTTAACTCTCTTCTTCTTTTTCTCGAATTCTTATATATGAAGGAGTATACGCCAGTGTGCATTAACCATCTTATCAATAAAATCGGATACAATAGTGATGATGGACAAGACAATCTATTGTCTATAAAAAAACAATTGACAGAAAGGAAAAACTTATCTGTGGGCTTAACACATCTGTCATATTGCTAACAAGAAGTTACACCGTTTTATTTACTTTTTTAAAAAAAATCTACATCTCAGTAATATAAGTTTCAAGTACATGGCTTTCTACCGTTGTCTCAACAATGGGCTTTGAAGTGGACCGTTTCCACGGCGAAGTTGACGAAGAATTGATCTGTTCAATTTGCTCGAACGTTTTGGAAGATCCAGTTCAAGCCGTTTGCGAGCACGCATTCTGCAGGGAGTGTATCACAGATTGGATAAATAGACAGCCAACTTGTCCCATAGACCGTCAAGCTATCACATCAAACCAACTGAGACCAGCTCCAAGGATTTTACGGAATCTTTTAGCTAGGTTATCCATATCTTGCGATAACGCTTCTCACGGCTGTCATACTGTATTGAAATTAGATATATTACCATTTCATTTAGCAGACTGTCAGTATAATCCGAAACGACCGATGTCTTGTGAACAGGGATGTGGTCTGACTATACCACAAGATGAATTTGAGAGTCATAATTGTATTAAAGAAATGAGAACTTTAATACAAACTCAACAGACAGATTTGAATGAATTTCAACAGCAGATCAACGAATTGAAGTTTAGTATGAACGAACATAAGAGAGAATTGTCACTTTTGAAGGATTTCATGAGAGCAATGAGAATATCGAACCCGACCATGCGCGCGATGGCTGATCGGATGGAACGTGATGAAGTAGTACGGTGGAGTGCCACTTTAGCGAGAGCTCGTGTCACTAGATGGGGAGGTAATGTTGTTTTAGTTCAACTTACGGAAGCATTTGTAGAATGACGTGAATATTGCTTTATAATATAATACGGACGCCAGCGGGGATTACATATTCACTCGTACTATACTTGAGAAAATGTAGCGTGGTCCCTGTGACAGTTTCACAAATTTGCCCCAATACAACCTTGTAACGATGTTCAGTAATTTAAATTATTTTATCAACTTTAATATAAGCCTCGATTCTAATAAATAGAAAGTTATTTAGATAAATAAATACATTACATATGTTGTTTATAGTTAAGGTATTAACATTGTGAAGGTTTAAAGACATTGTAATTTATTTTTATCAAACACTGTTTATTCCACTTTTTTATGACGGTATAACCCTACCGGTTTCAAGGCTTTCACCTCATCTTCAGGGGAGCGCAAACAAGACTCAAAAGTCACTACGTTAGTCTTGTTTGCGCTCCCCTGAAGATGAGGTGAAAGCCTTGAAACCGGTAGGGTTATACCGTCATAAAAAAGTGGAATAAACAGTGTTTGATAAAAATAAATTACAATACATTATATAAAACTAACAATAATGACATCTTGTTACAAATTAGCAAAAATATGTCAGTTTGTTAAAATCAAATAATATTTGGTGACGTTTGTCAAAAGTCACTACGTTAGTCTGCATTGGCTAGGGATGGGGTATACGATAATTGGATTTTCGATTTTTTTTATACATAAAATTAAATGTTCGTAATTAGTATTAATTCATAGTGGATATTGGCCTATTTAAAGATATATACAAATCATACAATACGTTAGATAGTCAGTAATTAGGAATTAAAACGTCAGTTTAGAGAAAAACAATTTTTCGATTTATAAAAAAACGATTCGATTTGTAAAAAACAACGATTTTATCTCACCCCTTTGAGACATGACATTTCAGACGTCACAGGGACCATGCTACATTTTCTTGAGTATAGAAAGGTATAGAGTATAGACGACCTCCGTGGCCTGGTGGTAAGACACTTGTCTGCCGATCCGGAGGTTGCGGGTTCGATCCCCGCTGGAACCCAGATTTTTTTTAAATAGGATTCCAGTCTGGTTTCACTTAGAGCCTATAAAAACATCTTTCTGGTTGGTTGGAAGAGATTGCCACATGGCAATAAACTCGCCAGGTTTAAAAAAAAAAGGGTTCAGAAAAGATTTCTCTGTTGTCCCTACATGAGAGAGAGAGTATTGATACTATCCCAGGCTTTATCCAAGTGTCTGCTTACTGGGGATGCTCAGTTACAGACCATTAGAGAGGGGAAGATCTATTCTATTGGGTGCCCACTTGTTATGTTTGCTCAGGGGTAATCTACTATAGTTAACCCATCCGTCCTGAACAGTCTTCGTCTGCATGTTCCAGATAGTTATTTCAGACAACGCGCCCATAGATTGTTCTATCAACCTATAAGTGGAACCAACATGCCTTAAGAAATGCCATGCCGGTAGGTAGAGCAATCACACTGTTTAACCGTGTGTGTGTGTCCTCATATATGTTAGACATGTTTCATGTGTCGCTCAGCTTCTTCAGGGAAAATCTCTTAAATTTTGTGTAACACTTGAAATAATTAAATTCTTTATACTATTTAAAATGCTACATTTTGTCATAATGTTTTATACTATTTAACATGCTACATTTTGTCATAATGTTTTATACTATTTAACATGCTACATTTTGTCATAATGTTTTATACTATTTAACATGCTACATTTTGTCATAATGTTTTATACTATTTAACATGCTACATTTTGTCATAATGTTTTAGTGTAACATATACATTTTTACTATTGTTTTTATCAAATAAGTTTTAAAATGTTGAATTGTTTTATAAGTGTTTTTTTTGTAATTGTTATGTTTGATCCTCGTACGAATTAGGGATACCTGAAATGTGCAAAGGACCTGAAAAAATAAATTAATTAATGGAGTTGAAGACAACCCTTTTTTTGGAGGTCTTTTCGAAATTTAATTATAAAAGATCGTACAGAAATGATATAGGTCAATTCGAAGGTAGTGGCTGCAGCCATTAGATTGGATACTTCCCCTCATATACATATATTTTGAACAGGGGTCTTCAAACTATGACCCGTAACCTCTTTTTGTACGGCCCGCGGCGTAAGAATGGATTTTACAATTTTAAATTATACACTGTAACGGAACGGCCGACCGCCGAATTGAGGAGTTACGGGATACGACCGAATGTGGCGCTCTTATAGCTTTGCATTCGGTGGCCTCTGCTGTGATGTCACGCAGTTATAATTCAGCAGCGTTTCTAGTGCTATGTGTATCGCTGTTCTGCAACATTTTGTTCTTGTTTTATTGTCTGTGATTATTATAAATAAATTGAGATTGTTTTAAAAAAAAAACATTACCCGTGCATATCAATCATGTCACTGTCAAAACAAGAAAAAGAGAGAAAAAAAAACTCAGAATTTCGTGCTTTTAAGGCAAAAGTGGATTGTGAATTATTTTGTTACTGAATTACATGACAAAGCATTGTGTTTATTGTACAAATTGCACAATGGCTATACTAAAAGAGTATGATATACATAGTCAGATGAACATTCGCAATCAATTTTGTTACTCAATTACGTGACAAAGCATTGTGTTTATTGTACAAATTGCACAATGGCTATACTAAAAGAGTATGATATACATAGTCAGATGAACATTCACAATCAATTTTGTTACTGAATTACGTGACAAAGCATTGTGTTTATTGTACAAATTGCACAATGGCTATACTAAAAGAGTATGATATACATAGTCAGATGAACATTCACAATCAATTTTGTTACTGAATTACGTGACAAAGCATTGTGTTTATTGTACAAATTGCACAATGGCTATACTAAAAGAGTATGATATACATAGTCAGATGAACATTCACAATCAATTTTGTTACTGAATTACGTGACAAAGCATTGTGTTTATTGTACAAATTGCACAATGGCTATACTAAAAGAGTATGATATACATAGTCAGATGAACATTCACAATCAATTTTGTTACTGAATTACGTAACAAAGCATTGTGTTTATTGTACAAATTGCACAATGGCTATACTAAAAGAGTATGATATACATAGTCAGATGAACATTCACAATCAATTTTGATGATGAAAAGTACTAACTCTGAATCCCAATTTGGTGAAATGTTATCTAAAAAAAAAAGCAATTCCATTCTTCTCATTAGTAGAATTGTATTTAAACAATTGTCCTTTTTTTAATCTACTTATTTTGAATACGCTACACCTCGCAAGGGACACGACAAGATGATATGTACGAGTTACACCTCGCAAGGGACACAACAAGATGATATGTACGAGTTACACCTCGCAAGGGACACAACAAGATGATAAGTACGAGTTACACCTCGCAAGGGACACAAGATGATATGTACGAGTTACACCTCGCAAGGGACACGACAAGATGATATGTACGAGTTACACCTCGCAAGGGACACGACAAGATGATATGTACGAGTTACACCTCGCAAGGGACACGACAAGTGATATGTACGAGTTACACCTCGCAAGGGACACGACAAGATGATATGTACGAGTTACACCTCGCAAGGGACACGACAAGATGATATGTACGAGTTACACCTCGCAAGGGACATGACAAGATAATATGTACGAGTTACACCTCGCAAGGGACACGACAAGATATGTACGAGTTACACCTCGCAAGGGACACGACAAGTGATATGTACGAGTTACACCTCGCAAGGGACACGACAAGATGATATGTACGAGTTACACCTCGCAAGGGACACGACAAGATGATATGTACGAGTTACACCTCGCAAGGGACACGACAAGATGATATGTACGAGTTACACCTCGCAAGGGACACGACAAGATGATATGTACGAGTTACACCTCGCAAGGGACACGACAAGATGATATGTACGAGTTTGTGTAGATTTTTTTTAAGTTGTTGATATTTTATGTTATATTTACAATAAATAAATGTTTAGTTGTAGTTATCAATAATTTCTTGATTTACTAAAAATAAGATTGTTTTTTTTTTTCTTCCAGGTATGATATCAACTCCGGACGACTCTTTGCAAAACATTATTAAGCGCGCTATATCCGAGTCAGGATGTCCTCCGCATATTATTGACGAGTTGATGGAACATTGTCACGAGAGGAGGTGGCCCCCGGGCTTAGCGTCGTTGGAAATAAGGCAAAATAACCGGAGATTGTACGAGAATTATGTGTGTAAGAGGGTGCCCGGTAAACAAGCTGTTTTGGTGTTGCCATGTGATAATGTACACGTCGGAGATGATATGATGCTCGAACCGGGTCTAGTCATGATTTTTGCTCATGGTATCGAATAGAACCTTTTTCTATAATAATAATATTAAAAAGACAATTTATATAGTGCCGTTTAGAGCAGCGGTCGAGATAAATTTTTTGTAAAGTGTCAAACAGTAAATATTTTAGACTGTGGACCAAGAGGCAAACTCTAGGATATTTATGTAAGTAGACCTACTTAAATAACAAAAAAAAAGGTTTCACAAATTTATTGAACAAAATGTAACGTAATAATAATAATATAATAAGTAGATTAAAAAGACTAGAATTGTTTAAAATACGGCTCTGCCTAATGAGAAGAATAGAATTACTTTTTTTTCACCAAATTGGTGTTACAAGTTAGTACTCCCTATCACCAAAATTAATTGCAAATGTTCGTCCGTTAATGCTGACCTGTATTGAGATTTACGTATTTCGTCTTTGAAAAAGAACAGCTATACATGTGGCGCTGGAAATGTCGCCAAATTATAACTGTGTGACGTCACAGCAGAGGCCACCGAATGCGAAGCTATAGTAGCACAACATACGGATGTATCTCGAAACTATAAAGAAATTTCTTATAGATCTTCCAATATTTAATAGCAAATCGTTTGACTTACGGTGGAGTGTAGTGTATATGTGTAGTATTACTATATTATTATAAATTTTGACAAGAGATCCTAAAAAGGGTTCTTCCTGAAGTTGTAAACGTCACCTATATAACACTTAGACTAAGGCCAGAACAAAGTGCTTCGCTAGGTGCTAAGCTAGGTGCTACGTGACTAATAGACTAGGTGACTTCATGCTTGGCCACACCAAAGTGCTTCGCACAAATTCATTTGACATTTGGGAGCGGTTGAGTCAACAATCTATGCCACTCTCAAAACTAACCAATTTCATTACAACTTACCTTATCTTTATTTACTTCCTGTGCAACTTCATTCCAAAGTGATTTTATTACAGGTACATTTTTGTATAATTTGCTCGATGGGTTCCACCAAAGCTCCCTTTTATACACAGCTGTCATTAAAACTTCCTCCATCTTGTAAAATCACTTGGTGACACAATAAAATTAACCAACACATCTGTTCACTAGGAGACTTACTAAGCGACTAATCGTCGCGTGGCGCGAATCGTGCAGTGTGGCCATTGTGATAGTATGCGGTGCGTTGGTTCGCAAGGATATGTCACCTAGCTTGCAGCGTAGCTCTAAGCACCAAGCGAGGTTCCTTCCTGTGTGGCCGAAGCCTTAGAGGTTGACCGTTCCACGTCATAGGATCAGTAACAGTAAAAGTTCTGTCATAAATCAAGACCTATTGAATCGATTCAGATCAATTAATTTATTTGATGAAGATAAAATGAACCTTTTATGCTCTTCTTCATCTCTCCGGCACAGATAGATACAATGGATACATCACATCAACACATTTAATGCTGAAGACATGCCTCGCATGTCCACATGAACAAACGCCCAGTGCGTACGACTAACCAGGCATGTTCTGTTGATAATATGAAGACATGCCTCGCATGTCCACACGAACAAACGCCCAGTGCGTAGGATTAGCCAGGCATGTTGTGTTGATAATATGATTAAATTTATCGGCACAGCATGTATTGATGTAAATTTTTATTCGCAGTGAATGTCTTGAACGACTTAAAATCAATCCCGTTCGCAACACTTGAGGCGATATAGATTTTTTTCAAACTAATAATTTTGACTGTATTTTAGCCTAACAACTATATTGAAAACAGACTGGAATAACATTAGTTCAGATGCTATACAACAGTTGAAAACAGACTGGAATAACATTATTTCAGATGCTATACAACAGTTGAAAATAGATTGGAATAACATTAGTTCAGATGCTATACAACAGTTGAAAATATACTGGAATAACATTAGTTCAGATGGTATACAACAGTTGAAAATAGACTGGAATAACATTAGTTCAGATGCTATACAACAGTTGAAAATGATGATTTAATGAGAGTACTTACAAATTTTAACTCAAAAGATTATAGAACCTTGAAGAAGGTGAACTTTAACCTATTTAAATACTCAAATTCTCAAAATACCCTGATGAACCCTTCCAGTGGCATATCAAGAGTGGGGCAGGGGAAAATACTTGTTCCTTGACGCAGACCTAAAAGAGGTGCAAAGTTGGGGACCAAAAGTAATAAAGGATGTCCCTTTTTGATCTTGAGGTTTTTTTTTTGAAAGCTTCTTCTTCAGTTTCAATCTTGAGGATTGGTTAGCAGCAAAGCCCTGCATCTCCTCCTCCACTCCGCTCGGTCTTCAGCGATCCTCTTGAGCTCTGTATAGGAGGTGCAGTCCATATCGTGGCATATTTACTCCAGATACTCCCGGCGAGGGGGCCCTCTGCCAATCATTCCCTCCAGTATATTGTGCAGGAGATTTTCATGTCGCAGCATAAAAGCTTATCAGTTCATTAATTTCAGCGTACAGTAGAGACGTGTGAATTGTGTTGGAAATAAAATATCTGCCAAATATCCGTCTCGACTGTTCTCACAGACGACTTCTTGAACTCTTTTGACAAAATTTTCAATTACATTTTCGCACAAATGCTGCCCAATTTCATCGATAACTCGAGAATATTCTAAAGCTTGCAGAGACTCTGTCCTTTACGAAGCCCCTTAATAAAAGTCCAGAGGCATAATACAGTATAACCTCACCGATTAATTGATATCAACATGTTGGGAAATAACACGGTCAGGAAATTTTGTCTGCATAAAGGAGTTTTTTTCTATTGCTATGTAAAGCACATAGCGCCGTCTCGCTGATAATACATATCTTCGAGATCCATATTCTTCAATCGGGACCATAAAGAGTTTGTCAGCGTGTTGCGATATCGTTCACCATTGACAGAAACAGTTTCACCCGTCTTGTTTTCAAGATCGACCCAATAACAACACCTCCAGCCCAAAAACGACACCATACTGTATCTTGACGTGGGTGTATCGGTTGATCTTCGTGCACTCGAATGTTTTTACTTCTACAAATATGACAAAATTAGCATAGAACTATGCTTCAAATGAAATACCATTAGAAACTGTTTCACAGATCTGTGAGTTACATTTGATGAGAAGCTTGAACTATGTTCCGCATTTAGATAATATAACATCTGCGACATTGTCCTGACCGGGCTTCGTACTGATACTTGGTAATGACTTTTCTAAGCTGGAATCACTTAAAATTTTGTATACTTCTCGGTAAGAATATTTTTTAATAACTATTCGGTAATATGGTCATCACATTACAATGTTCATGTTGAAAGCATTTATTACAGCGGAAGTTTTTACGATTTGTAAACTTTAAACTGCAGTCCTAATAACTGAACTAGAGTATGATCTATTGTTGGTATACTAGAGAAATTGTAGCATGGTCCCTGCGACAGTTCACAAATTTGCCCTAATACAACCTTGTAACGACGTTCAGTAATTTTTAATTATTTTATAAACTTTAATATAAGCCTCGATTCTAATAAATAGCAAGTTATTTAGGTAAATACATTACATGAAACTGACAATAATGACAAATTAATACATCTTGTTACAAATTAGCAAAAATGTGGCAGTTTGTTAAAATCAAATAATATTTGGCGACGTCAAAAGTCTTTACGTTAGTCCGCATTGGCTAGGGATGGGGTATACGATAATTGGATTTTCGATTTTTTTTATACATAAAATTAAATGTTCGTAATTAGTATTAATTCATAGTGGATCTTGGCCTATTTAAAGATAGATACAAATCATACAATACATTAGAAAGTCAGTATAATGATAATTAGGAATTAAAACGTCAGTTTAGCGAAAAACTATTTTTCGATTTGTAAAAAAAACTATTTTACCCCATCCCTTTGCATGACATTTTAAACATCACGGGGACCATCCTACATTTTCTTGAGTATAGTAATGAAACATACAACGTTGTCAGATGGAAGAAAGATGATTGACCTCACAACATTGTTTAAGATTGTCAGCTCGTATTTCAATAGTCCGGAACTAACTCAGCTTACCATGTTACACGTTCCTTGTAGGCCCACTCGGCAAATGGTTTTTTTCGATAGTGTAATGATTACGACAAATTATTTATACAATTCCTGTAAAACAAAATTTTGACTACTTATAGGAACTAAGTAAATAAGTTGTTCTTACCGGGATGAATTGATTATATGGTATAGGTTAGCTTTGTTGTGTTGGTACGTCTTATAATGTTTTTTTTTTCTAATGCGTAACACTGCTTACATGTCAATGTTAAATTTTATTTAGTGTGATTTTTTAAATCTTTTGTATCAAAAAGGTCATTTGACTGTTGAAATAAAATTAAATAAAAAAAAAACGTGATGTAATTCATTATATTTGTATTACAAAATGCGATATATGTGTATTACAGAAAGCAAATGCAATATATTGGTATAACAGAAAGCAAATGCGATATATGGGTATTACAGAAAGCAAATGCAATACTACCTTGATCAAAAAGTTTTAGGACTTTATTCATAAAATCGAAAATACAAGTTTATTCATCAAAATCGATATGGTCCCCTTCAAAGTACTCCCCATCGACTGCAACGCACTTACGCCAGCGCTTGATCCAATCCTCGAAACACCGCTGGTACTCAATTTACGGTATGTCCATCAGAGCCGTCTTCGATTTTTTCATGACATCTTCTCGGGTGGTGTAACGCGTTCCGCGAAGCGGTTTTTAAGCGGTTCGGTCGGTTGAACAGGAAAAAGTCGCAGGGAGCCAGATCAGGTGAATTCAAAGGCTGCTGGATAGTAGTCGTGTTGTTTTTGGTCAAAAACTCATGGAAATCATGTCTCGCGATTTCAACGCGGTTCTTTTTTTGCATGAAATTGAGGTCTTTCGGCACCAGTTTTGCAGCGACACGTCTCAGGCCCAAATCACTAACCAAAATGTCTTGAGTGGATCCATAAGCGATTTTCAAGTCCTCTGCCAGCTCTCTGATGGTCAGTTAGCGGTTTTTGGCCAACATTTCTTTGATTTTATCGATGTTTTCGACTGGCACTGCGTTTGTCATCCTCGACCGACTCTGACACTTCTGAAGCGTTCGTGCCACCGAAAAACACTTCTCCAACATTTCCAAGGTCTGCGGACCGTTAAATCCGTTTTTCACACAAAATTTAATGCAAACTTGTTGATACCATTTTCAAACTTGTAAAAAATCGAAAACACGCACAAAGGTAGATGTACTCAGTACAGCGTAAATTTTACAAATGTCAAGCTATGACGCTGAAATTTGGAGGCAAGTGTCAATGATAGATGTGGTAACCTAACAAAAGAAAAGAATTCCAATCGGGTGACTGACAGCGCCACACGGTGGCTGGTCCTAAAACTTTTTGATCAAGGTAGTATATTGGTATAACAGAAAGCAAATGCGATATATTTATATAACAGAAAGCAAATGCGATATATGGGTATAACCGAAAGCAAATGCAATATATGGGTATAACAGAAAGCAAATGCGATATATTGGTGTAACAGAAAGCAAATGCGATATATTGATGTAACAGAAAGCAAATGCGATATATGGGTATAACCCAAAGCAAATGCAATACATGGGTATAACAGAAAGCAAATGCGATATATAGGTATAACAGAAAGCAAATGCGATATATGAGTATTACAGAAAGCAAATACGATATATGGGTGAATAATGAAAGATTGGAACAAATTGAGGAATACTGCTATTTGGGTAGTATTTTCCCGAATGACGGAAGAACAAAGAGGGATATCGAACGGTATGTACCGATAGGAAACAAAGTCAATGATGTACTAAAACGTGTATATATACTCGTATATATTTGAACCTGACAGTATCAAAATCTGTTAAGATGATAGTCCATAATAGTATTTTGATACCAACTTTGATGTGTGGAAGTGAAACATGGATGTGAAAAATTACTGATAGGAATGCTGTAGAAATGCGTGCATTGAGAGGAATACACAGGGTGAAGATGTTGGTCAGAATACGGAATGTAGTGATTAAGGATGAATGTGATCTGAAGGCTGATGTGTTGGGTAAGGTGTAGAAGAGCACACTGAGATGGTTTGGGCATATACTATAGAACAATTAAAAGAAGGAACAAAATAAATATATAGTGTAAATGTGAGTGGAAGGTGCGTGAAAGGAAGACCAAGGAAAGTGTGGTCGGATCAAGAGAATGATATTTTAAAAGAAGGAAACGTAGAAAGTCAGAAACTGTAGAAGTTGTATGGATGTGGGTCGAGATAGGAAAGTCTTCTCGATCTACCCTGACAGGGAGATGGTGTGTATGTATGTACGTTATATATTTTCTCTGTTCTACATATTTCAGAATACACTTGAGAATCTCATATATTTTATTGATATTTTATCTACTTATAGAAACAATTCAATAGTATGTACTCGTATCTATGTATGTATGTTCATTATATATTTTCTCTGTTCTGCATATTTCTGAATACATTTGAGAATCTCATGTGTTTTATTGATATTTTAATCTTCTTATAGAAACAATTCAATAGTGTGTATGGTTGTAGGTATATTATATATTTTCTCTGTTTTACATATTTCAGAATACACTTGAGAATCTCATATTTTTATTGATATTTTATCTCCTTATAGAAACAATTCAATAGTATGTATGTATGTACATTATATATTTTCTCTGTTCTACATATTTCAGAATACACTTGAGAATCTCATATGTTTTATTGATATTTTATCTCCTTATAGAAACAATTCAATAGTGTGTATGTATGTGCGTTATATATTTTCTCTGTTCTACATATATCAGAATACACTTGAGAACCTCATATATTTTATCTCCTTATAGAAACAATTCAATAGTATGTATGTATGTATGTACATTATATATTTTCTCTGTTCTACATATTTCAGAATACGCTTGAGAATCTCATATGTTTTATTGATATTTTATCTCCTTATAGAAACAATTCAATAGTATGTATGTATGTACATTATATATTTTCTCTGTTCTACATATTTCAGAATACACTTGAGAATCTCATATGTTTTATTGATATTTTATCTCCTTATAGAAACAATTCAATAGTGTGTATGTATGTGCGTTATATATTTTCTCTGTTCTACATATATCAGAATACACTTGAGAACCTCATATATTTTATCTCCTTATAGAAACAATTCAATAGTATGTATGTATGTACATTATATATTTTCTCTGTTCTACATATTTCAGAATACACTTGAGAATCTCATATGTTTTATTGATATTTTATCTCCTTATAGAAACAATTCAATAGTGTGTATGTATGTGCGTTATATATTTTCTCTGTTCTACATATATCAGAATACACTTGAGAACCTCATATATTTTATCTCCTTATAGAAACAATTCAATAGTATGTATGTATGTATGTACATTATATATTTTCTCTGTTCTACATATTTCAGAATACGCTTGAGAATCTCATATGTTTTATTGATATTTTATCTCCTTATAGAAACAATTCAATAGTATGTATGTATGTACATTATATATTTTCTCTGTTCTACATATTTCAGAATACACTTGAGAATCTCATATGTTTTATTGATATTTTATCTCCTTATAGAAACAATTCAATAGTGTGTATGTATGTGCGTTATATATTTTCTCTGTTCTACATATATCAGAATACACTTGAGAACCTCATATATTTTATCTCCTTATAGAAACAATTCAATAGTATGTATGTATGTATGTACATTATATATTTTCTCTGTTCTACATATTTCAGAATACGCTTGAGAATCTCATATGTTTTATTGATATTTTATCTCCTTATAGAAACAATTCAATAGTATGTATGTATGTACATTATATATTTTCTCTGTTCTACATATTTCAGAATACGCTTGAGAATCTCATATGTTTTATTGATATTTTATCTCCTTATAGAAACAATTCAATAGTATGTATGTATGTACATTATATATTTTCTCTGTTCTACATATTTCAGAATACGCTTGAGAATCTCATATGTTTTATTGATATTTTATCTCCTTATAGAAACAATTCAATAGTATGTATGTATGTACATTATATATTTTCTCTGTTCTACATATTTCAGAATACACTTGAGAATCTCATATGTTTTATTGATATTTTATCTCCTTATAGAAACAATTCAATAGTGTGTATGTATGTGCGTTATATATTTTCTCTGTTCTACATATATCAGAATACACTTGAGAACCTCATATATTTTATCTCCTTATAGAAACAATTCAATAGTATGTATGTATGTATGTACATTATATATTTTCTCTGTTCTACATATTTCAGAATACGCTTGAGAATCTCATATGTTTTATTGATATTTTATCTCCTTATAGACACAATTAGATTTTCGGACAAGTTTTCAGGCACTCACCTCTTCCAAAGAGTAAGGTATGAGTGTTTGGTTCCATTGTATATAATGCAAAGAGAGTTCCGTCAAGTTACGAAGTATTTAGGTTAACTTTTTGGGTGACGTTATAGAAATACAATGGCACATTGTATTGCATTATTGCAATTAAGTTTATTTTAGATTTATATTGAAAATTCCAGTAACACCTAATTATTAATATTAAGAAATCAAAGGCTGTTCATGTATATATTGGTGAAATTTATACTTTTTTATTAAAAAATAAATAAAATAATAAAATTTTAATGCAAAAATGTTTTATTTTTATTTTGTTACTATTATTTTTGTAATAGAGTTTAGCGGAGCTAACTCTCCTCACATTCGGAGCTCAAACACCACTACTATTGACAATTCTGTGGCGTTGTGGAACAAATTGATATGTCAGTTTTACCTTAGTTTACAGGAGAAGCAATATTAACTTTGATAAGCTGTTCAAATCAGTACAAATAAGCATTTTTTAAGTTTTTCCAAACAATATATCTTTTGTTTGGATAATGACTGACACACCAAGTTTTGCCACAACATGCTGAGAAATATTCTCTATGAATTGGGAGAATAAACACTAAATGACAAAAAAACAGACATATGTTATCAACTTCTGCCATAACGCCACAGAATTCAGGACTCAAATCCACTACTATTGACAATTCGGGACTCAAATCCACTACTATGGTAAATTCGGGACTCAAATCCACTACTACGGTAAATTTGGTACTCAAATCCACTACTATGGCAAATTTGGGACTCAAATCCACTACTATGGTAAATTTGGGACTCAAATCCACTACTATGGACAATTTGGGACTCAAATCCACTACTATTGACAATTTGGGACTCAAGTTTACAATTCGGGACTCAAATCCACAACTATCGACGGTTCGGGGCTCAAATTTATTGACAATTTGGGACTCAAATTTACTACTATGGACAATTCGGGACTCAAATCCACTACTATGGTAAATTCGGGACTCAAATCCACTACTACGGTAAATTTGGTACTCAAATCCACTACTATGGCAAATTTGGGACTCAAATCCACTACTATGGTTAATTTGGGACTCAAATCCACTACTATGGTAAATTTAGGACTCAAATCCGCTACTATGGTAAACTTGGGACTCAAATCTGCTACTATGGACAATTCGGGACTCAAATTCACTACTCTTGACATTAAAAATATTACAAAATAAATATATATAAGTTGAATGTAAGGATAGAAAGGTAGAGGCTGCAGCCATTAGATTAGTTCTTTCCCGCATCTGCATATGTTCCGAAAAACATGTTTAGTAAGAGCATATATATCGTACTTTCGGGGTGGGCAGAGAGGACAGAGCGTGTGACTTTCCTATCTCGACACACATGCTTAGCCTCTTCTATTTTCATAGAACTTCTACGATTATTCTGACTTTCTATGTTTCATTCTTTCTGAATATCTTGATCCAACCATACTTTCCTTGGTCTTCCACTTACGTTTTCACTATATATATTTTTTGTTAGTTGTTTTTCATTCATTCGTTCCACATGTCCGTACCGTCTCAGCGTGCTCTTCTTTTGGCAAGAAAATTTACCATGGGGAAGAGGAACTACAAAGAAATAGTTTGGCTTTAGGTGGAGTCTAATATGCGTGTAGTCTTCATATAGAATTATAAATTTTGATAAGACCTGTCAAAATGAGTTGTCTTCAAATGCTACCCCATCACTACAGCTAATAAGTAGACCATTCCACCCCTCATGACCAGTAACGGCAAAAACTCTGTCATAATGTTCTGCCCTATTGGACTGATTTCAAACAGATAATTTATTAGATGAAGAAATCGGTCTTAATGTTCTTCATTCCGAAAAAACACCCATCAGGCACAGATTAGTAACATACAATGGATACATCCCATTAACCCTTAACACGTTCTGCGCCGCGTAGGTCACCGGTGACCTACCATGTTTTTGACCAGGGGTCACCGCGTAGGTCACCGGTGACCTACGCTCACAATATCACCTAAAATCAGTTTATTTTTAAAAATAAATCATTATTTATGAAGCCTATATATGTATACATAATATAAACTATAATTTGTTTAGTGGCGCAGGTACTTATTTTCTCAAAATGTACTGCGGCACGGAACGTGTTAACACTCCTATATCGAGTGTGGCTCGACATGGTATTTCTTACACCAGCTCCTATATTGAGCTAGACTCCACATTATACGACGTAATTTCTATATTATTGGGTGTACAAATTAGTTCGGTCCATTTTTTTGTGTTCAAAAATGCATTTATTTCTAAACAAAATGAATGAACAGATCAATTAAAGTATTCTCCATCGCTGGCTACTACTTTTTCCCATCTCTTAGGCAATTTTTGAATTCCATCTCGAAAAAATGACTCGTCTTTTGAGGTGATCCAAGTTTGAAGCCAATTTTCGGTTTCTACGAAAGAAGTGAACCGGTGACCTGCCAAATCGTGCTGCATCCTTCGGAACAACCAGTAATCAGAAGGAACAATGTCCGGGGAATACGGCGGGTGCGGTAAAACATCCCATTTGAGCGGTTCCAAATATTTTTTTACGACTTTAGCGACATGAGGCCGAGCATTGTCATCGAAGAAGAATAACTTTATCATGTCTTTGCTCGTATTCCGGCCGTTTTTCTCGCAATGCACGGCTCAAACGAATTAATTGACGAGCATTCGATGGGCTTCAGCTGCACTTTTCTTCCAATTAAAGCAGAAAATTAAAACCTCCCGCAAATGCTGCTTGGTTAACACAAAATTCGACATTTTCAACACTGTACAAAACAAGGTTTTTGCATGAAACTCAAAGCGATATAAACTGAATATTATTGGCAGATGTCTAACCTCTCTGAAACTGCCATAATCGGCTGTCACTATGAACCATTCATAACAGCCAGAGCCATCTTTTGGAAACGGACCAAACTAATTTGTATTCCCAATAGTTTAAAATTATTAAATCTGTTTTTTTTTCTTTCTATTACTTTGTAATACTTAAGAAAGGGACTGAATTTGTCATATTCAGACTTTCTACGCAGTTTTACATTGTTGTTATTATTATTATTGTAATAGGACCGACACAGTCATTTGTTGTGCGCAGTAATATACAATAAACATAGCAGTATTCCACAGATTCAAGGTCCAAGGGATACTTTTATGAAGTTTGCAGGTAGTTGGCCATATGATTCAAGTACCTATACTGCTATTATCAGTAATGAAGTGCCTGTGTCCTCGAAAAGAAGTGTGGTACGTCTTGGAAAAAATATATTTCGTGTTCTTTGTGATGTTTCGTATTTCGTGTTTTTTTTTGTGATGTAATGTTGAATTCGTACATTTTATTCGATGAATATGCTACGAAGGAAAATATGCAAAAAATATCACATAAATAATTTAGAAACAAATTATTGACGAGTCTAATCGGAGACTTTCGTGCACCGATACGAAAACCGGGCCGATTGTCCACAGACGATACTATACAGCGTTTAGATGGGAAGAGTAATTATATTTTTACCCATAACAACACAAGGACTGTATGGGGTGTTCCCATCGGAAGGTCAGAGGAGGGAGAAAAGAAACTACATTTTATTGTGATACTTGCGATAGGAAGTCCGGTCTTCATCCGGGAGAATGTTTTAAAAACTACCATACTTAAATAATTCTGTTAAATAAATTAGTTGAGTATATACATTTACTACCTTACTACTTAATATAAGTGTAGGGATCCACGGTCGTCGCATGATATTGTCGCATACATACAGTCAATGACCGATGAAACGACCTTCGGATTCCTCGATAAATTATATTAAACAGTCCAAAGGTCACATGCCAACCATTGCGCCGGCCGAGCATCGCGCCGCATTCCATACTAGAGAGAGAACGCACCACGCTGTTTCGCCAGTTTCGTAAATAAAATATCACCCACATGTGAATGCAGAAATCGATATTAATCGATTTCTGCATTCACAGAAGCGAGACGGAAGCATATTGCGAGCGCACTCCCGTGCACATTTCAAAAACATATAAATACCTACGCTACTATAAAAATAAACACTCTCTCTTTCCGCATTGCGATTTAACATGTTTTATTTATTTACCAACAACTATCATCATCTCTTCCAATAAGAACCATTCCGCTAAATAAGCAAAAGCATAATAATTACACACTACACTGTTCCAATACAACACTTTATTAAGACCCTTTTTTGTATTCTTCTTGTTCCTAGTGTCATGTCAGGTCCCCCTAATGTTGACTATCACCTGAGAGTAAGCATCTTTGTCCCCTGCAGTCCGAAAAAGATTCCCAACGCTCCTTATACCAGTCCAATCACATATATTGCGGAGCCAGGAGATTTGCCTCCTGCCAACACCTCTTCGGCCCTCTACGTTGCCTTGGATGATCAGGTGCAGTAATTTGTACTTTTCTCCTCTAAGTACATGACCCAAATAGGACATCTTTCGGATTTTAATATTAGTCAGCAACTCTCTATCAACTTTGGCTCTTTGAAGAACCCTCGTGTTGCTGACCATATCCGTCCAGGGTATCCGTAGCATTCTCCGGTGTATCTACATTTCGAATGCTTCCAGTCGGTTTATACTACCAACTTTGAGGGTCCATGATTCCACTCCATGCAATAACACTGACCAAATGTAGCATTTGACTAACGGTTGTCGAAGTTTCAAGTTTTTTTTGTCTATTTTGTAAATTAATTAAGGAGTTGGTGGTAAGTAAAAAATAATAATTAAGGAGTGCAAAGGGTCTTGAATATGAAGAGACAAAGTTTGAAATCAATCCGTTGGCGACACTTAAGTCAGTGTAGACTTTTTAGAAGCGGACCAATATGACAATATTTATGACTATCAGCCTAGCAGCTGTATTGATGACAGACTGGAGTCTAGAAATGTGTGAATCAGGCAAAACCAAAATAAAAACAAACACCTTGAACGAGCCTCACTTTATATATGGAGAGTCGAAGATTTCTTTGTACGTTTAGGGAATAAACAAACACCAAACCATTCTCCAAGAAGTTGTAGACAAAATATCTCGAAAACGTTTTTTTTTTTAATTTTCTCCACCATGAGTGAATGTTGAGATTTTCTAGTTTACTAGACGCATCCAGAAAGTAAAGAACGATTGCGCACCATGCCCTGCGCCGATCTCCCACCACCGCGATCGTATGCGCGCCAGTTATCTCCTTCCCTCGCTTCAGTGCAAGCCGAGTTTTGTTGCTGAACGATCGTGCGTCTTTGTTCTGTAACCTTTCAAAATGGTTGCGCCCATCGAATATCCCGCCAAATGTGAAGTGAGTAGTGTCATTCGTTTTCTGAATGCACAAAATGTTCGGCCTATCGAAATTTATAGGCAACTTTAAGCACAGTACATAAGTCTCCCACAAATTTCACGCTCGCTTCTACATGAAATAGTGACAGAGCACCTTGGCTAGAAAAAAATGTGTGCTCGGAAAAGAAAAACTGAATCTCAACACCAGAAAAAAGATGGCAACAGTTTTTTGGGACCGAAAGGGTTTGATCCACGTGGAGTTTATGCCAAGAGGACACACAATAAACTCAGCGAACTATTGTGAAATTCTTCAACGACTTAGACGCGCCATCCAAAACAAGAGACGTGGAATGTTGTCGGGAAAGGTGGTTTAGATTCATGACAATGCTTGGCCTCATGCATCAGTACGAACACAGCGAGAACTTCAACGTCTTAAGTGGGAAATTTTCGGATATCCTCCTTACAGCTCTGACTTGGCACCGAGTGATTTTCACTTATTCCCTAAACAAGGAATTTTTGGGTGGAAAAAAGTTCGCAAACAATGAAGACCTCAAACAAGAAGTGACATCCTGGCTCAAATCTTTGGCGGTAGAAGAGTATAGCATCGGAATTGAAAAATAGGTTCCACGTTACAATAAGTGCCTTGACAGCTATGGCGACTACATTTAAAAATAGAGTAAGGTACTGTGACTTTGTAAATAAAGTTTTGTGTTGATATCTTTAGTTTTTATTTAGTTATGCCAAAACGTTTTTTACTTTCTAGACGTCCCACGTATTACGAACCAATGAAATAAAGCATTTTGTGCAATGCATGAATGCAAACTTATTATTTTAAAATGAATGGTCTCCTCTACGTTCACTGAATACTTCAATGAAAATGTACATTTGACTAGTGATAGCTTATATTCCCTTACAATCCACTTTCACTGTGACATGTAAAATACAAAATGACGTATTTCTTGTCATATGACAATCTATTTCAACAAACGATAAGATGGCAGAGAACTCAAATAAAAATATATACCATCAAGTTGTGTCCCTTGCGTGATAGGCAAAAGGAACAAATCTCCAAACTTTTCTATCCAAGCATATGGTACAACTTTTGCTTTCTCCACATTTACACATCTCGTCATGTACAATTTCAAAATTTGGTCCATTTTGTTCAACACGTTTTCCTCGGTCTACTTCTTGTTGTGTCCCTTTCGGGCTAGGCAGAGAGAACAGACCTCTTTTAGAACGAGAACTCTTCTATCTATGCACATACATAACTTTCGCTACATCCACATTCTTATATTATCCATACTTCTCACTTTACCTTTTTTTTTAATTTGATCCATTTGGTCCAGCCATGTTTTCCTCAGTCTACCTCTTTCACGCACACCTTGCTCTTCTTACTTGTATACTCACTTAGTCATTCTTTCATCATTCTCACTACATGTCCAAACCATCTTAAAGCTCCTTTCTTCATCTTCCTTAAAACATCTATTTTATTCATATAATAATTTTCTATATATTTTTTCCGCCTTCTTTTAAACATTGACACTACAAATTTTCTTTAGTGCACGCATATCCTCAGCATTCATCTAACTCTTGTCCTTCTTCTGCCAAGTCCAAGTTTACCTTCCATACATCCAGGTGGGCCGCTTTGAACTAAAGGGTCTTTCAAATTGAGCGTTTTTTTTAATTCTTGGATAAAACACAGATGGCGTGTTTTTTAATTCTTGGATAAAACACAGATAGCGTCGCGAACTTGCTTATGTCTTGTAACATTTGAGAAGTGTAACGTATGACATTTATTAAAATGGAGTTGTATACAATACAACAATGCGTTCAAATTGTTGAATTATTTTATGTATTGTAATCTCCGGAAATGGTGATGTTAATTGCCCACTAACATCATGTGATCTGACACCGTTGGACTATTTACTCTGGGGTTACGTGAAAAGCCACGTCTATAAGAATGACCCGCGATCAATTCCTTAGCTGAAGGATGAAATTATTCGCATTATTGGTGAGTTAGAACCGCAATTGTGCCAAAATGTCATCGAAAATTTTGACAAAAGAGTGGATATCTGTGGAGTTGCAAGAGGTGGACATTTGGCGGATATTGTTTTTTGTGTTTAAATGTCATACATTATACTTCAATGACCAATAAAAAGTGTTTTGAAATCAAAGCAAATTGTGTGTTTTATTCAAGAATTACAAAAAAACGCTCAATTTAAAAGACCCTTTATTATTTTTTGCTACCATTGATATTGCACGGTTGTCGTATATAATATTAAGTGATCCATTTACCTTGTTCCCTGTCAACCCAAATGGCAATTTTCTTGTATGCTAGTTAAACGTGGATCTGGAAAGACTACAAGGAACGGAATAAATGCACGCTTTGAGACAAATACATGGAGTTACAATGCATGACGGAATGAAGTGATGAGGGATGAATGGGAACTTAAGACTGATGTGTAAAGTAAAATGAAGAAGAGCATGCTGAGCTGGTTTGGACATGTGAAATGAATCAATGAAAAAAGATTAACAAAACCGATGCATAGTGCAAATGTGAGAGTAAAAGTATGGTTGGATTAAGTAAATTATATTCTAAAAAAAGGAAACGTAGAAAGTTATAGAAGTTATGAAATTCTGACATTCTGTCCTCTCTGCCTACCCCGACAGGGAGCTGGCGTGATGGTATGTATAATAAGTTGTATTAATATGGAAAGAAGAATAGGTTGAAGTCAATTTATTCTCTCTGCCTATACAAATAGAGATAACATGCAGATTGAAAATATTTCATTGTCTATGGTGCATGTACTTGATTAAAATCCAAGGCAGGGGCCATTTTTGTAAAAAAATGTTAAATATGTCAATATTATTGAAATAAAACAACCTATGAACAAAATACATTTTTGGAAAATGGTCGTGAATTTCCATTATAAATAGATAATATCAATAAATCGTCTTTTTCTAAGCGGTTTATATTGTGGAAATTATAAATTATCCAAGTGTTTACTAATCGATGTTAATATTCCTATCACTCAGTGATCGCTTACAGTTTACTAATCGATGTTAATATTCCTATCACTCAGTGATCGCTCACAATTTTGGATTTAACTAAGCATCGACCGCTCAGAAAGCGTCTCTAAGATATAAGGCAGCATAATCACTAGTATTTTCTTTTAAGAACTTGATTTTTTTTCATGTAAAAATGCTTATTATTATAGCGTCCTGGGCTTTATTGCGTTATGCTACCTTTGATGGATTGCCGTGAAGTTCGTGTAAGCAAACTTCACGGAAAACTACGGTCAAGTGGGAATCCAGAAAAAAAAACAATTTTGGACCCCTGCATTTTATAATGAAAACTTGATTATTTAAAAAAAATTGTTTTGTTTCATAGAAAATGAGGTAAAAAAACAGAGGAAACGTGATATTGTATAACAATGAAAGAGTGTAAAGACAAATAACACATAATGGACATGTAATGGTATTGACGTATTTATATTAAATGTGTCGACGCTTTTCAAACCCTTTTTTGAGATAAATATACCAAAATGTAGCATATGTAGTCCTGAATAAATCTACATTTTTAAAAATAAGATATCTCCTCGTGAAATCAATGCAAAATGGTGATAGAAATAAGAGTTTTTTTCAAACTCATACATGTTCCAAGGTTGTTTTAATCAAAGTCAGACGTTTCTATTTAAACTAATCAGAGAGCGCCATCATTCAAGATGGCCGATCAGTCGTAGCGTAGTCGTACTGTCAATAACAATCAAACTCGGGTATGTCCATGCAGTGTTGTATCAAAATCACGTATTTTCAATGGGCGATTTTCAAAAGTGGGTATGTCCAAATTGAAATATGTTTTATTTTTTCTACTGACTTGAATTTCTAGGATTTTTTTTTGAAAACACAATGTCATCTATAAAGCAATTCTAAAAAAACACATCATTTTTATATATACAATTTTCAGTGATCAGGGACAAAATGCCGTTTTGCTCGGTTTGAACTTGCGTGGACATACCTGGATTTGAAAAGTGTCGACAGATATTGCCTATTCAAAGCATTTGGTGAGACATGACTGTAGTCAAATGTTATATAGAAATAAGATGAGTATAAAGAAAAACGAATATATTTTAATTGATTCATTTGTTTATTATATATTTCATAAATCCACATCGACAATATAGCTTCATTGAAAAGCTTTGTTATGGGTTATGTTGTCTTCCGTTAAGGAACTCTATGAGTTAATAACTATAGGAATAAGCACACCACACGCAGTTTGTTTATATTTTTCAACAATGCTGCTATGCATATAGTAAAACCTCGATTATGCGAGTTAAATAGGGGCGACGGTGATCTGGTTAGCGAAAAAAACATATAATCGTAACTGCGTATAATTTAAACGGCCATTGAAAATGCGTGAGTTTGATACAACACTGCATGGACATATCCGAGTTTGATTGTTGTTGACAGTACGACTACGCTATGACTGATCGGCCATCTTGAATGATGGCGCTCTCTGATTGGTCTAAATAGTAACTGCGTATAATTTTTATGGGAATAATAATATTATAGATTTTCATATAATAAATTTATATTTTGTAAACATTTACAGTTTTTTTTGCTAAATAAAATTATTGACTTGCTTAAATGTAACTAACCTTTTCGTAGCTGCCAAATACGTACACTTTTACCATACATTCTTCCTGCCTCGCAAAGCACTTCATGACAACATTTAAGTATTAAAATACTTCAAAATATGTTGGACTATAATTTTACTCCTTATACAACTTAATATATTGTCTTCTCGACCTTGTTCCTCTATGGCTAAGTCCGATAGAGCCTCATTTTTTTCCTCGTCGTTCAAATGTTTATATCCAAGATCATTCAACATCTTTTTTTTATCAAATTAGTGCATATTGAAATTGGTTTGATTGCTTCCTACTGCAGACGTATTAATTGTATTCTCTAAGATAGACGATACTCTGACGATACTTATTCGTACATTGTTCTATTTTTCTGTTATTTTTTTTGTTTCGGATAATCGAAAATCCTGAAAATCGAGGTTCTTCTATAATTGAATGCGTGCCGTGAATAAGGTGGTAACTAACATTTTTTGTGAAATAACGTGCTATGTGGTTACACCCTTCATCCCTTCTATAAAAATATTCTATCTCTTTCGTTTCTACTGATAAGCCAACATTGCCGTTGTATTTATGCGCGCGCTCAGTGGTATAACGTGAGTTCAAGTAGCAACATGTCTGGAGAGGTGCCCGTCGTTCACTCTGCTAGTGTAGACAATAAACTCAATTTCGTTAAAAAAAAGACAAGCAAGGGCTGCAGAATGGTCAGATAATAAACGGAAGAAACTGAGAAACAGCAGACAAACCTATACAAGCAGAAAAGGCAAAGAAGTAACGAGTAAAAGAAGATCAGAAGAGGTTAGTGGAATAACATGGCAACTTACGTAGTACATGATTGATTTTTTATATAAAAGTTGTAACAACACTACTTGTTTGTTTTATATGAGTTGTGGAATAACGTTGTAACTGCATTCGCGGACCACATTATTACACATGTTTATAGTGTTTTTTGTTGTTTTGAATATCGTTTGGTAACTTTTTATTTTTAAATAAAGTGTGTGTATGAAAATATATCTTTGATTTAAAAAAAACTATTAAAATATCGACACTTAATAAAAACAATGTTTTTCTTGAATACTATAAAATACAAGTTTTGTTAGTTACTACCTTATTCGCGGCACCTATTCAATCGTGAACATAAAAATGATATTTTACAAAGAATCGAGTTATAACTATAAGATAAAATATTAACGTTATCCAAAATAAACAAATGTTCAAGTACTTAAAATACTATTACTCGAAATTACGATGTGCGCTCTGCCTTACAAAATTCATTAATCGCTCAAAGAGCACTACTTCCCTTCATTACCATAATCGCTCATGACAAGAAATCATAAAGACGCCGGCAACATGGCGGCGGACTGAAGGACCTTGTAATTTTTATGTTATACGTATATAAAACACAAAAGATTAAATTAAAATGGAGATGGATTTTAATAAAGTATGTCGCACATGCATGTGCGAAGGTGGAAACATGTTTCCATTATTCCCAGAAGATCCCGAAGCTCCGAATTTCCCAGACATGCTAATGTCGATCACAAGTGTCAAAGTGAGTATTTATTTATTTTTATGGTGTTTTCTCTATTTATGTTTTGTCATTTATTTATTTATCATATTTTAACGCTGTTTGATTTTTTTGTGATTTAAAATATTACGAATGAATTATCTTTAGTGTTATTATATCGAAAAGGACGTTTGTGGCAAATTGTCGAGCGTATTTTTATTGGCAGCGAAGTTTTTGCGAAATGTATTTAAATTTTTTATAATTCTTATTTAGTTAACCTTTTTTTCTTCATAAATAACACAAATTTTTTGTTTTATTTAAAAATTTCAATAATAATTCTTTGTTTTCTTTTGGTACAAGTGACCTAGATTATGTGGACAAGTGAATATTTGCAGTGCCGTACCCAAGTTTGTTTATGTACATTGTTGAAGTTTTTTTTACGGGCCCCATAAGATATATTTTTTTATAATAATAACAACTTAGATGTGGGAGAGAGAAAAGTGGACTTGAAAAAATATTAATGGGAGCTGAATAAATGCTTTAGAAATGCGTGCATCGAGAAGAGTACGTGTGGTGATAACACACATACACCATCATGTCATCTCCCTGTCCGTGTAGGCAGAGAGGACAGAGCGCCAGACTTTCCTATATCGACACACATCCTTCGCTTCTGTCACATTCATACACCTTTTAAGATTTCTCTGAATTTTATTGCAAATTCAATCTGGCGGGCTTATTGCCAGGCGGCAATCTCTTCCAACCAATCAGACAAAAGTAAATGAAACAAGTTACGTGGTCGCATAAATCATTCAAATGACTATCCATCCCCACGAAATCCTTAAACACATACGTGAGCATATGCCCACAAAGACGGACAATCACCCGAACGTTATTTTTTATATTAAGTGAGATATCAAAAGGAAAGGAAGGGATGGTGGAAAGGAAAGGAAAAGAAAAGTAAGGAATGAAACACGTTATATTACTGACTAGAAATTAAGAGTTTTTTCAGTCGCTTCTTAAAGCATGCCAAGGACTGAGCGAGTCTTATATTGGTTTATAATTGATTCCAGAGTCTCACTTCCTACGTTTTCCAGAATATCACTTATTTGATCCAAACATACTTAATACTGTAATAACAAATTTACATACCATCACGCCATTTCCCTGTCGGGGTAGGCAAATAGGACACAGTCCCATATTTTCCTTTCTTGATACACATCCTTAGCCTCTTCTACATCCATACACCTTCTCATAGAACTTATACGATTTCTCTGCCTTTCTACTTTTATTCTTACATAATTTTATTCGCTTGATCTAATCATACTTTCCTTGGTCTTCCTCTTACACTCACATCTGTACTATATCGTCTGTTTTGTTAGTCTAATTTGAAAAATATTCAAATAGTTATTCATCTTGATGGAATTTGAAAAATATTCATAGAATTAAAGAAAAATATTCACATATTATTAATCTTGATGAAATTTGAAAATTATTCAAATAATTATTTATATATAAAAGGGTAATTTATATAGTGCTATTTAACCGGTTCACTGCCACGAACGCATTGACGCGCTCTCCGATTCAGTGCTAGCCAGGCCGGCCATACAAAATGAACGCGTAAACGCACTCTCTTTTGAGCTTGTCGCTAGCTAATATCAAATCCAATTGTAATAATTTAATAATTATAACACGTAGGGACATCTATTGGATTGGGATGGTCAAGAAATACTTAAATATTACAATTTACCGATATTATCAAAGTTACAGTCATCTTTCTAAAAGCTTTCACTGACAGTCAATACGTGTCTCTGATACAGGGTTACCGACTACAGTTTTTTGCATCGTAATTGCGATGATTTATAACGACTTCGTTTGTAGTTTTGTTCAATGGTTGATTTTTAACTTTTCTGTGTTATTTTTGTTCATTTTTCAAAGTATTTATTTACAAAGTGTGTTTTCATGTATTCTTTGGTTATTGGCGGTAGTTTAGCGGCATAATACAACGTTTATATAGACTTTTTACGGTTTTATTTTATAGTTTAGTTACGTTTTGCGCTTTATTATACATCATACAGATAATTTGTTGATTTTAGTTTACAAAGTATATTATATTACACTATATTTATAAGTAAACGTGTTTTCTGTGTCAAGTTGTGACAACCCTGACATCTTGTGAATATTTAAACTGTGTTTTTCTGAGTGAACGGCAGCTCAAACGCCCCACGGTGTATATATTTAGTAAGTTTTCATAATATCCTTTATATCTGTATACAAAAAATATAATTTTTTTAGGTTTTATTAATGTTGAAAAAATCCCGGCCTGCTGGGTACGGCCATACTAATAACTTCCGGCACTTAAAGGATTAAAGAGCTGATTCTCATCAAGGATGCTTTTAATTGGGAATCTAACCCACTATTATTGTGAGATTTAAATATTACAAAAATTAAAATATGTTGAGTGGAACGATAGGAAGGTGATGGTTGCGGCCATTATAATTACTTCCCCTTTTGGGGGATAATAATAACAGAACAAATTTATTGAATCTTATAAAAACATTTGTTTCACTTTGTGGTGTCATGTCAAAAAAACAACAATAATGACATTGAATAATTTATTTAAATAATGATTTGACCCACCCTGTATCTAAAGCAATGTCTAAAGGCATATTATATGGTATAGCCAATAAGTTATGACATAAGCTGGTTAACAAACAATAAGGTTACAGAAAGTTCACTGGACCAATCTGGAGTTCAATGACTTCATATTTTTTATATAGGCAAGACCAGCGGCGGCTGGTCTAGAGGTGCGCTGGTGCTCTGAACCGGAGAAATAATTCGCAATAATTAAATTATATATATGCAAACATGACTTCCAAAAATGTTAAATATTTGTAAAGATTAAATATGTATAAAAATATTGACAAATTGTAGGAGGAGTTTTATTTAACCCTTTAAGTGCCGGAAGTTATTATTATGGCCGTACCCAGCAGGCTAAAGTGAGTTATTTTAACCCTTCCTGATTTTTAAGTTAAAGTGAGTTATTTTAACCCTTCCTTCTCTGTGATGTGTAACTAGTACACATTGCTTCTAAACACTTTAATATCTCTATAAATATAATAAATACTGGGTTCAGATTTTAGGTATTCCCCCGTAATACATTTACGCATTGAATGAAAAAATAATATTAACCCTTTAAGTGCCGGAAGTTATTAGTATGGCCGTACCCAGCAGGTCGTGATTTTTGTCAACAAAAATAAAACCTTAAAAAAATTATATTTTTTGTATACAGATATAAAGGATATTATGAAAACTTACTAAATATATACACCGTGAGGCGTTTGAGCTGCCGTTCACTCAGAAAAACACAGTTTAAATATTCACAAAATGTCAGGGTTGTCACAACTTGACACAGAAAACACGTTTACTTATAAATATAGTGTAATATAATATACTTTGTAAACTAAAATCAACAAATTATCTGTATGATGTATAATAAAGCGCAAAACGTAAATAAACTATAAAATAAAACCGTAAAACGTCTATATAAACGTCGTATTATGCCGATAAACTACCGACAATAACCAAAGAATACATGAAAACACACTTTGTAGATAAATACTTTGAAAAATTAACAAATATAACGCACAAAAGTTAAAAATCAACCATTAAACAAAACTACAAACGAAGTCATTATAAATCATCGCAATTACGTCGCAAAAAACTATAGTCGGTAACCCTGTATCAGAGACACGTATTGACTGTCAGTGAAGAGCTTTTAGAAAGATGAGTGTAACTTTGATAATATCGGTAAATTGTAATATTTAAATATTTCTTGACCATCCCAATAGATGTCACTATGTGTATCAATTTATAAATTATTACAATTGGATTTGATATTAGCTTGCGACAAGCTCAAACGAGAGTGCGTTTACGCGTTCATTTTGTATGGCCGGCCTGGCGAGCACTGAATCGGAGATCGCGTTAAAGCGCTCGTGGCAGTGAACCGGTTAAGTGAAAATTCAAAAAAAAATTTTAAAATATTCCTTTCAAATTGACCGACCAAGTTGGCCAATACTACCGGAGCGATCTCCAATACGCACCGGACGGAAACGCAGATTCATATAGGACAGACAGAGACATACAGTAAACCGTGAGACAACGATATTTCATATTCGCTCAGCGTCTCGAAGTGCGTCGGTGCTCAGCGCACCAGCGAACCTCGAGACCAGCTGGGCAAGACAAAAAGAAACTATGAAAAAATAGTTAGGAAACATTTGAGATGTCTCGATAACAATATTTTTTCGGAGTTCACTATAGTTCGGAAATTCTAGGATGAGTCCTGTGACAGCTCACAAATTTGCCCCATTACAACCTTATGTAATGTATTTACCTAAATAACTTTCTATTTATTAGAATCGAGGCTTATATTAAAGTTGATAAAATAATTAAAATTACTGAACATCGTTACAAGGTTGTATTGGGGCAAATTTGTGAGCTGTCACAGGACTCATCGTAGAATTTCCGAACTATAACTACTCAATCGGAAAGAAAAACATTAGTTTGATATCAATCGTGGTTTGCAGAGTTTGCACACATACCGGAGGGGATTGTAGCTGGATAACTTAGTAATTCTGGGGATCAGAAAATTCTCAATTAAGTCAAATCAAGTCTCAACATTATTCCAGTTAATTTAAATAATAGTCCTCTGTTGAATATGTTATCCGTTCAAAAGTTGACCTTTTGTCGCCTACCTACTCCCCTGCCCTTATTAGACACTACTCCCCTCCACTCCCCCTCCTGTATTTCAGACATAATTTAGTTCAACTTTACCTGACGAAGAAGATGAAGGTCTTTAAAACCGGTAGTGAATTAAAAATTTATAATAAGTATTTTATATATTATTTATAGTTAAGGCATTAACGTTGTGGAGGTTTAAAGACATTGTCATTTGTTTATTCCACTTTTTACTCCACTTTTTCAAACACGGTTTATTTCACTTTTTGTAACGGTATAACCCTACCGGTTTCAAGGCTTTCACCTCATCATCAGGAGAGCACAAACAAGACTCTTGCACTCCCCTGATGATGAGGTGTGCACCTTGGAACCGGTAGGGTTATACCGTTACAAAAAGTGAAATAAACGGTGTTTGATAAAACAAATTATAAGTATTTTATTAAAAATTTATAAAACAAATTATTTATATTTTGTACACAAAGCATTCTCTGTACTGTATCATCTTCTCTATCTCTTTCGATCTCGCCAATCACTCGAAGACAGTCCCAATCTCATCATGTCTTTCTCCACTTTCTTATATAGGCTTTTCTTGGGTCTCCCTCTGCGTCTATTTGGGAGTTCCTAATTTGTGCCTGTCTTTAGCGTAGACCCTTCATCCCACCGTTGTACGTGCCCATACCAGCATAGTTGTGCTTACCGAGATTAATCTACTATTGGCGCCACTTTAATGACTAGAAAGTAAAATGCTGTGAGTTTTTATTGTGGACCGATTCAAGACCTTCACAAGAAGTAATTAGTCAAAGGATTACGAAGAGGTCAATGAGTTTATCTATCTAAGGTGCTCTCATTTCAAAGAATGGGGGATGTGAAACAGAGATCCGAAGACATTCAATGATCTGAAAAAGAGATCCGAAGACGTGCAATGATCCGAAACAGAGATCCGAAAGACATGCAATGATCTGAAATAGAGATCTGATGACATGCAATGGTCCAAAACAGATCTGAAGATATGCAATGATCCGAAACAGAGATCTGAAGAATGACAAAATCATTTATAACATAGTTTCCCAAACTTTTTACACCCCGTAGACCACTTGCCGATTTTATTGTTTTCCGAAGACCCCCTGCCTGCCTTATATTGATTTTTCCTTAACTTATTAACTTCAAATGTGTTTTTGACAGCTGACACAGTGCTGTGCTGTTCACCTTGATAAGGTTTTTTGTAGAGTGGACAATTGTAAAAAAAGAAAAACATGTACAATTTTTATTCATACCTTTATTGAAAAGACACAAAATGCAAGTAAATATTTGGCTTTGGGACGAAACAAATCAAAGCCTAGTGAAATTCTTACATAAAATGAATACACAAATAATACTGTTAATGAGAGGGATGGACCTGATGCTCTGATAGCGATGGTACAATTAGTGAGGTAGCATATAGTCTTCAATCTCCACGTTCAGTGATTTGCATTAGATTTCTTTATATAAGTATTTTCTATGTCTAATATAAGTATTGTGTACACACAATCTGTGTTAGGTGTAATAAGACATTTACGGAACACCTAAATATTGATGGTCTGCCTAAATGAGATCCACTCACGTGGACCCCCATTTACATCTCGTGCACCCCCCATTTTCTTTTCTCGCTGACATAGACCCCTTGCAAGTCTAAATCGACCCTTGGGGGTCCGTATAGACCACTTTGGAAATCTTTGGTTTATAATAATCAGTTGTATAACGTCTTCATGAGTCTTGTACTACGTGGTTTTGCTTATAATACTGACGTTTCGAAAACATCATCTCCAAAAGACACTGTACAAAAGATGCAAGGAGACAAAATCTTTAAAACATATTCAATTTATGACAAGTCTCGTCGCCGTTGCTGGACCTCGTAGTCAAGCATCCCTTCGCCATCCTAAGTCAATTCAGTTGGGAAGGAAAGCTGTGCCTTGGAGCTTGTTTTAAGTGAGTGAGCTATTGTACACCAGCAAACTCACTGGCCACACCACTATACTGAATCTGATGATCCCTGAATACTAGGCTGAAAAAATACCTGTGTCATTCGAAGGTCGTAACACAGCAGTGGGTTTGAACTGGCGACCTTCCGCACAGAAGTCCAGTGCTTGACCGTTTCCAGGGTCATGCACCTCTGTATTTTAGCACGTCATCAACTGCTTCCTATCGCCACACACCATTCAATATTCCTCTTATTAGTTCCATCATCTGAGAAAATACTACCCAAATAGCGGAATTCTAATAATAATATTTGTTTCAGGTTGCCGAGAGTGATGGTCTACCGTGCCAGCTCTGTACGCAGTGTGCTTCCTCCCTCGATGTCGCCGTGAACTTCAAGAATCTATGTGAGAAGTCGGACTCGCTGTTCCGGCAGTATATGTCCGAGAGGCTGAACACATACAGCAGTAGCAAGCCTGTTATCAAGCAGGAGCCTCCCGCTGAATACGAACAGCAATATGAGTCTCACGATGATTCCAATCACGATTACGATGACAATTACGTCTGTAAAACCGAACCCAAGATTGAACTTAAGGAGGAGAAACCAACTATTCAAACGCCACCGGAAACTAAAAGTAAAGGGATTTTTTTATTTATTTTAATTTTTTAGAAAAATACATGCGCTGAGAAGAATACATGGAGTGATCATGTATTGTTTTGTATTACACTTTCATTGTAAAGGGTATTTCTAATTGAATAAAACACACAATTTCCTTTGATTTCAAAAAACTTTTTATTGGTCATTGAAGTATAATGTATGACATTTAAACACAAAAAACAATATCCACCAAATGTCCACCTCTCGCAGCTCCACAGATGTCCACTCTTTTGTCAAAATTTTCCATGACATTTTGGCATAATTGCGGTTCTAACTCACCGATACCGCAAATAATTTCGTCCTTCAGCTCAGGAATTGATCGGGGGTCATTCTTATAGACCTGACTTTTCACGTAACCCCAGAGAAAATAGTCCAACGGTGTCAGATCACATGATCTTGGTGGGCAATTAACATCACCGTTTCCGGAGATTACAATACTTAAAATAATTCAACAATTTGAACTCGTTAAATTGTATACGACTCCATTTTTATAAATGTCATACATTCTTCTTCTTCTTCCCAGTGTCATGTCAGGTCTCCCCTAACGTTGAATATCACCTGAGAGTAGATCTTTGTCCCCGGCAGCCCGAAAAAGATCCCCAACGCTCCTTATACCAGTCCAATCACGTATATTGCAGAGCCAGAAGATTTGCCTGCTACCAACACCTCTTCGACCTTCTATTTTGCCTTGGATGATCAGTTGCAGTAATTTGTACTTTACTCTTCTAAGTACATGACCCAAATAGGACACCTTTCGGATTTTAATATTAGTCAGCAACTCTCTATCAACTTTAGCTCTTTGAAGACCCCTCGTGTTGCTGACCATATCAGTCCAGAATATCTGTAGCATTCTCCGGTGCATCCACATTTCTAATGCTTCCAGTCGGTTCATACTACCAACTTTGAGGGTCCATGATTCCACTCCATGCAATAACACTGACCAAACGTAGCATTTGACTAACCGTTGTCGAAGTTTCAAGTTTAGATTATCATCGCAGAATACACTTCTCATTTTATTAAAAGCCGCACGAGATGATTCAACTCTGCACTTGACTTAGGTTTCTGGGTCGAGGTCTTCCACTAGGATACTTCCGAGGTATTTAAATGTTTCCCCACTCTCTATATCAGCACCGCTTAATGTAAGACGTGCTCCTGCGTGATCTTGCCGGCCAAACACCTTGAACTTAGTTTTACTCACGTCCATGTTCTGCCCCAGCCTCACACCGGCTCCATTAATTCTATCTATGGCGCAGGGTTTGAAGGTCGCCAATACTGTCTGCCAGAACAACCGTACCATCTGCGTACCTGATGTTATTGACGCATACACCATTCACTTTGACCCCCGGATTCAAGTTATATAGTGCTTTCTTGAAAACTATATCAGAGTACAGATTGAATAACATAGGTGACAAAATACAACCTTGTCGGACTCCATGTTGAATTGATATGCCTTTCAATTTGTTATTTTCCTATTTAATGACAGCTTCTTAATTGACATTACACTTCTCAAATGTCACAAGACCCAGGCAAGTTCGCGACGCCATCTGTGTTTTATCCAAGAATAAAAAAAACGCTCAATTTGAAAGACCCTTTATATAGTACAACTTGGCGGGCTTATTGCCGTGTGGCAATTTATATTAATTCCTATCGATTGTGTGAAATGTTGGGCGGTAGACTTAAATATTAAGTCGTATTGTATTATACTTTCATTGTATACAGTACAACCTGGTGGGCTTATTGCCGTGCGGTAATCTTTTCCAACTAACCAGAAAGACGTTAAAGAGGTCTTAAGTGAAAACCAGACTGGAATCTTTTTTAAAAAGATCTGGGTTCCAGCGGGATTAGAACTCGTAACCTCCGGGTTGGGAGACAGGTGTCTTATCAAATAGGCCACGGAAGTCGTAATGTATGACAGAATATGGAATAAAGTGATTAGCGATGAATGTGAACTTAAGATTGATGTGTTGAGTAAGGTGGAGGAGGGCACGCTGAGATGGTTTGGCCATGTAGAACGAATGAATGAAGAAAGACTAACAAACCAAATATACAGGGCAAATGTGAATAGAAGGCGTGGTAGACTAGAAATGGTATTTTAAAATAAAGAGGCGTAGAAAGTCAGAGAAATCGGATGAGTTGTATGGATGTAGAAGAGGCGAAGGATACGAGTCTAGAAAATTGAGCGATCCGTCCTCTCTGCCTACCCTGATAGGGAAATTATATGATGGTATGTATGTATGAGTACAGTAGAGCGCCGATTATCTGGAGCTCAATTATCCGTGATTTGGATTAACCGTGATCCTTGGAAATATTTTAAACGGTTTCTATGTGAAAACGAGATTGTTACACTTTTTATGAATACAATTGAGAATCTAAAAACCATCAAATGAAGACAGGCATTCAACCAACTAGGCTGCAGAGGTTGTCACAATCAACAGTTATATATAGAAGCTAAACAAATGTGTAATCAAATGTTTATATTGGGTGTACAAATAAGTCATCGCCGTTTGACAAAAGTTGGCGCCACCAGTAAGTTATGGTTAAAATTGTCAGTTGTAAAATGTCATTATCGTAAGGTTGGACATCTGTCAACAACATGACCTTGAAATATTAGTGAATTTTTATCAGTATAACATATTTTTTTGTGTTCGAAAATGTCAAGTTTTGAGCCGAATAAGCGTCATTTGCGGGAACTTTTGATTTACTTCTTCAATTTGAAGAAATCTGCAGCTGAGGCGCATCGATTGCTTGTAGAAGCATATGGTGAGGCTGCCTTAAGTGAGAGAAGTTGTCGTGAGTGGTTTCAAAAGTTTAAGAACGGTGAATTTGACATCGAAGACAAAGAACGTAGCGGAAGGCCGAAAGTGTACGAAGACGCGGAATTGGAAGTATTATTGGATCAAGATTCGTGCCAAACGCAAGAAGAACTTGCACTTACATTAGGAGTGACTCAACAAGCAATTTCACATAGGTTGAAATCATTGGGAATGATTCAAAAACAAGGAAATGAACTGACACCGAGAAACGTTGAACGCCGATTTTCCACATGTGAAATGCTGCTTGCCAGGCATAAACGAAAGGGTTTTCTGCACCGTATAGTCACTGGTGATGAAAAATGGATCCACTATGATAATCTAAAAAGGAAGAAATCATGGGGAACCCCTGGCCATGCTTCAACATCTACAGCTAAGCCAAATATTCATGGAAAAAAACTCTTGTTGTGTATTTGGTGGGATCAGCTTGGTGTCGTGTATTATGAGTTGCTCAAACCGAACGAAACCATTGCTGGGGCTGTCTACCGAGCACAATTGATGAGATTGAGTCGAGCACTCGAGGAAAAGCGCGCCCACTGCTACTCCAGACACGACAAAATTATTCTCCTGCATGATAATGCTCGTCCACATGTTGCGGCGCCGGTCAAAACCTTTTTGGAAACAATCAATTGGGAAGTTTTACCCCACCCGCTGTATTCACCAGACATTGCTCCTTCTGATTTTCACTTGTTTCGATCGATGACGCATGACCTGTCTGAGCAGCACTTCACATCATATGAAGATACCAAAAATTGGGTCGATTCGTGGATAGCCTCAAAAGATGAAGCATTCTTCCGACGCTGTATCCGTATGCTGCCAGAAAGATGGGAAAAGGTAGTGGCAAGCGATGGGCAATACTTTGAATAAAACATGAGGTTCCGTTCTTTCACAATAAATGTCCAATTTTTGATAAAAAACGGCGGAAACTTATTTGTACACCTAATAGTTACTTGTCACGTATAAATAAATAATGAGACTCTGGAACCAGTTACAAACTATTGTTCAGAAAATGTAAGAGTGGTAATTTTCCAGTGTGTAGCAACACTGATTCGTAATCGTACAGTAAGACTGGAGTTTCACTTGACCGCGGTCATACTCACCTCAAGAGCTACCTTTGCTACATCCCTGAGCTAGCCTAAACATGCATGCTGGAAGAAAGCATTATATTGATCCTCTAGTACAATTTTTTTTAACAATTCCGAAAAATACAAACGCTCTTGTTTTGAAATTTATTTAGTGTTAAAATTTATAACAAATTTTATAACTATTGACTAACATTAGTAAGTTGGCGGTGTTTCCTTGTGCTCACAGTGACACGTAAATATGTGGATCCGGGACTTCAGAATACAATTTGTCGCAGTGTGATACCGGCTTTTAGCTATTGTATCTGTCGGAACATTGAGAAAGCTTGTTCGTGTACTCATCTTGCGTAGCAAAATTTGTCTAGCATTTCAACTCTTCAAATGTTAAACTCAATCGAAACTTAATTTGTATTAACGGTGTTTTTCAATTATCTGGTCTTGAGAAATCCCCCATTCTCGCGAATAATCAGCGCTCTACTGTATTTAAAAATGTTACATAAGTATTATGAACTGTCGTATGATTATTGTAAAATATTACGTGAATATTTTTAAATGCTACACAAGTATTATGTAATGTTACATGAATATTTTGAAATGTTATATGAATATTATGAAATGTTATATGAATATTATGAAATGTTATATGAATATTATGAAATGTACCATGCTAATATAAGCAATATAAAAGTTTTCAAAGTCTAACACTGTCCTCGCTGCCTACCCTTACAGGAAATATGGCTTGATAATATGTATGTAAAGGGTCTTTCAAATTGAGCTGTTTTTTTAACTCTAATATAAAATACACAATTTGTTTTGTTTTCAAAAAACTTTTTATTGGTCATTGAAGTATAATGTATGACATTTAAACACAAAAAACAATATCCACCAATTGTCCACCTCTTGCAGCTCCACAGATGTCCACTCTTTTGTCAAAATTTTCAATAACATTTTGGCATAATTGCGGTTCTAACTCAACAATAACGCAAATTATTTCGTCCGTCAGCTCAGGAATTAATCGGGGGTCATTTTTATAGACCTGGATTTTCACGTAACCCCAGCGAAAATAGTCCCAACGGTGTCAGATCACATGATCTTGGTGGGCAATTAAAATCACCGTGTCCGGATATTACAATACATAAAATAATGCAACAATTTAAACACATTGTTGTATTGAATACGACTCGATTTTTATAAATTTCATACATTACACTTCTCAAATGTCACAAGACCCAGGCAAGTTCGCGACGCCATCTGTGTTTTATCCAAGAATTTAAAAAACTGCTTAATTTGAAAGACTTGACAAATTATAGGCACTCGACATCGGACAACGATATTTATCTCATTTCAACGATCAATCGAATGTTGTGTCTATGTTGAGGCTGTATTTCTTATTCCAGGCAAACCGTCCAAGAAGTATTCGTGCAATATATGCGGCAAGGCTTATTCGGGGCCCAAGTCCCTGAAGCGGCACACGGCGGTGCACCGCGGGGAGGGGCACAACTGCAACCAGTGCCCCAAGGCCTTCTCCCGGCGAGACCACCTGCGGAAGCACCTGCAGAGGGTGCACAGTGTCAACGACATCGAGGCCGTCATGAACTCTATATCCGCTAAGGTGATATTATTACATTGGCCAGTTGGAACCGAGTGTGACACCTCCAGGCTCTAACTGGCAAGAATAATTATTCAAAAGAGTTATACAAGGGAATCCCGCCCGAGGACGTACGAGAACAGTAACAAAATACTTGTCATATTTACATACTCGATGGTAATAATCTGGAATGATAATATTTCAACATAGAATAATTCTTTGTATACAGCATTTTTTGGTGAAAATGGAATCGGATTCTTCCAGTTATTTTACTTGATCGGGTCCAGGATCAGTTATCAATTTTATGGCAGCTTCTCTTTGAATTCTTGAGAAAGTAGCATCGGGGATGTTGAAGGTGTAAATTCATTGAGGAATTGTGTAGTCCTGCTTATTATTGCCACGATCGTTTCCATCATCAATTAAATCAGAACTTTTTTTTAAAATTAGAATACTTACGTTACGCAATAGTTTCTGCATATACATGTATGTTTTGTTTCATTTTCACTTCACTTCAAAGTATGTATTGTTTCATTTTAACTTCATGGTCACAGTATGTTTTGTTTCATTTTCACTTCACGGTCACAGTATGTTGTATTTCATTTTCACTTCAAGGTCACAGTATGTTTTGTTTCATTTTCACTTCATGGTCACAGTATGTTTTATTTCATTTTCACTTCACGGTCACAGTATGTTTTATTTCATTTTCACTTCACGGTCACAGTATGTTTTATTTCATTTTCACTTCACGGTCACAGTATGTTTTATTTCATTTTCACTTCATGGTCACAGTATGTTTTATTTCATTTTCACTTCACGGTCACATTATGTTTTGTTTCATTTTCACTTCATAGACACGGTCTGTTTTGTGTCTTTCAGCTTAATGGCACTAGGTTAATTATATAATAGATAATGAATGCATCAGACATGTGAAGAGAATGAATGACTAATCGAGTGTACAAGTTAGAAATGCAAGATGTGCGTGGAAGAGATAGACTGTCGAGGTCTTTTTTGTAATTCATGTTCCCTTAGTAAGTTTTTTGTCCTGGAACTTTTGGGGTCTCAAAGGATTATTTTTTATGTTGTCATTTTAGACAGTTCTTTTTTTGTTAGGTTAATCATGGTTATATATTTTTCAGCCGGTGGTGAAATACGACTGTCAATATTGCGGAGTGGACGCGTCCAGTAAGGCTCTGATGGCCAAACATATGCGTGCGTGTCACCGAGACAAGTTGCCCAAGAGGAAGAACAGCGCGTTCAACAATAACCACGAACTGGACAGCGACGCCGATGAAGAGGAACCGAAGGATAATGAAGAGGAGGAGGAAGATGATGGGAGAACGGTAAGGGAATGGCAAAAAATCATTCATTCTTATGGTATCCCTTAACATATATTGAACATATTAAAGAGCATGTCCAGAGGGAACGTTCTTTTCAGCCCCATTTATCAAGCCTTCGGACTTAAGATCCACTGGAGTAAGCAAGGAATTCATAATTTGTCGTGTTGGCAACACTTCCGTACGTGAAGATGCAACGGCACGTCCAGTGTACGCGAGTACCTGACGAATTATTTTGCATTTTCGGGTACGATTCCTGATTGTAACCCCGTAGTGGAAGACCATTGCTTGACCAACTGGACTGTAAAGATTATCCAGTTGGGAGATGGAATATGTTTATCAAGTTTATTAGATTATGTATGATAAACCAATACACGTACAGGCGTCATCCATCCACAGGATGTACTGACAATCTTACTCTATAGCGAGGGATTGCCTGTATGTGTGTAGCACTGCTCAGGTGTTGATCTGCCTGCTGGTGTGTGCTTGCTGTAGTGCTGTGTGCATGCACACAATAGAGCAATACACGCACAGGCATCATCCATCCACAGGATGTACTGACAATCTTACTCTATAGCGAGGGATTGCCTGTATGTGTGTAGCACTGCTCAGGTGTTGATCTGCCTGCTGGTGTGTGCTTGCTGTAGTGCTGTGTGCATGCACACAATAGAGCAATACACGCACAGGCATCATCCATCCACAGGATGTACTGACAATCTTACTCTATAGCGAGGGATTGCCTGTATGTGTGTAGCACTGCTCAGGTGTTGATCTACCTGCTAGTGTGTGCTTGCTGTAGTGCTGTGTGCATGCACACAATAGAGCAATACACGCACAGGCATCATCCATCCACAGGATGTACTGACAATCTTACTCTATAGCGAGGGATTGCCTGTATGTGTGTAGCACTGCTCAGGTGTTGATCTACCTGCTAGTGTGTGCTTGCTGTAGTGCTGTGTGCATGCACACAATAGAGCAATACACGCACAGGCATCATTCATCCACAGGATGTACTGACAATCTTACTCTATAGCGAGGGATTGCCTGTATGTGTGTAGCACTGCTCAGGTGTTGATCTGACTGCTAGTGTGTGCTCGCTGTAGTGCTGTGTATATGCACACAATAGAGCAATACACGCACAGGCATCATCCATCCACAGGATGGACTGACAATCTCATTCTATAGTGAGGGCGCAATTATTATCGAAGTAGTTAATGACTTAATTAGATTTGCGATATTTATTTCCCAGGTTGGACAAGTTACTTCAGGCGGCGCCGTGGCCACAATCCGAGAGCACCGGACCAATGACAGCGATGAATCTCGGCTGGTGTTGGAGGTTAAGTATCGATGCACGACGTGTGGCGCCCGTTACGACAACCAGCACAGTTATGCGGCACACATGACCAAGCATGCGGACCCCCTGCCCAAAGGACAGACACAGTTTAAGTGAGATATCCCTTTGTACCAATCTCGACAGCAACCTAAATGCTGTAAAAGTCCGTTAATAAAAAAATCAGGGAATCAAATTTCACTAAAATAATCTTATGCATATTTTAGTTTCCATTCCAATCTTACAACAACAACAGAAGTAGACTATATCAGCTCAGAAAGATGCTAATGTGATGGCATTGGGGCTTCCTTTCAGCAGGTGTTCTTCCGCACAGCTAACACGGTACAGTGAATAAGCCATCAGGTGCGAAATTGATTGATGGCCACCAAACATGCATAGTGATGAATCCTCTGTGCCAATCCTCCACCTGAAGAGATGGTTTTTTGATCTACCCACGTGGGTGGGTGCATCGACGATTAAGAGATCTCCATATGGCTCATGGCAGATGGTGTTCAATTTTTTATTTTTTTTATCCACTGCACGGATTCCTCCTGTTACACAAAGAGGGTCTGCTTCTAGAGTTAACTTATTCGTTAGGAAGAGTATCAGCCAGGATTCTTCTCATACTGCTAGGCGGTGCCGAGACTATATCCACAGTGTCACTCAGTTGGTTCAATATCTCTATACCACGCGTGACTATAGCTGAGTGTTTAGCCATGATATTCCTTCTGTAAGTTGGTATGTACCATAGAACAGAGGGTGATTACTTGCACGGCTATATTTATTAGGTTTATCTGCAGACACTCCGATGGCTGTATCCATGTTCACAGACTTTCAGTTCTAACTCTCCAAGAATCAACACTCTCACTTTCCTGAAATCCTTCAAGGGAGTTGTGGGTGGTCATAAAACTCCTGCGAGACCGAGACCTCGAGACACTATTGGCTGTGTTGATATTTAGCCAGACATAAGGTGTTTGGGATCACTAAATTGTTTGTGTTTCTCCTCTTATGAGCAATATTGTGGCTGATATCTGGAAGAGATATCCCAGCAATTATGTAACCTTTTCCATTGGGGTTGATTTGAAACATTAATTATTTAGGTGACAAGTTCCATTTAATGCAATAGCTATATACTTTGTACGAGCAATATGCTCTATACTGGGCTGGCATATTCACCAACTGGTTTACAAAGAACCAACCTTAAAGCTTGCAGGACGTTTGGTTGAGCACCCCAAGTTGATCTGGTCAGTTTACGCAGAAGGCACAGGCACACAACAGCAGTGGGTTGTGCAGATGAGGCATCGGTCCAGAATGGCTCCCAGGTATTTCGGGGTGGAGCTGTACTGAAGTTTGATTCCCTCCCACCGCACATTGACTTCCTGTGCTGCTTGTCTTTTGCGGAGGTAGAAAGCGCAAATTTCAGTTTTGACAGGGTTTAATTTGAGGGGGTTGAATCTTCTTGGTTAGTCAAATGCTACGTTTGGTCAGTGTTATTGCATGGAGTGGAATCATGAACCCTCAAAGTTGGTAGTATGAACCGACTGGAAGCATTCGAAATGTGGATACACCGGAGAATGCTACGGATACCCTGGACGGATATGGTCAGCAACACGAGGGTTCTTCAAAGAGTTATAAGTTGATAGAGAGTTGCTGACTAATATTAAAATCCGAAAGGTGTCCTACTTGGGTCATGTACTTAGAGGAGCAAAGTACAAATTACTGCCCCTGGTCATCCAAGGCAAAATAGAAGGCCGAAGAGGTGTTGGCAGGAGGCAAATCTCCTGGCTCCGCAATATACGGATTGGACTGGCTGGCATAAGGGGCGTTTGGAGATCTTTTTCGGGCTGCCGGGGACAAAGATGTCTACTCTCAGGTGATATTCAACGTTGGGGGGACCTGACATGACACTGGGAAGAATCTTTTTGAGATATTACAAGAGTTGTTTGAAAAGTTTGGTAAAAAAGTTAAAGAAAAAAACTTCTCCAGTGTGCTTTGACCAGTTGTTATCTATTGTTTTGATTGTTATTTGGACTATTGTGTGTAGTGGTGGATCCAAGTTTTATCCACTATTACCAATCAGTGCAAAAAGTCCTTCGGATTGCTATTAAACGTAGCATTGAAAAGTCCTTTCGAGTGAGTTTTTACCTGAGGTCTGTATGTCAGGAATACAAGTGTTGCAAAACTTCAAACTGACAAATAAGTAATTGATGACTTGTACCTCTTTACCAAAACGCCATAGATATGTCAAAGCGATCGATTCAGATGACTGTTAAACGTTACGCATCACATCTGGCAGAAAATTTGACAGGGGTCGCTTTAGGAATGATACTTGCCAGTAGTGATGTCACTTGTGAATGATTTTGTCGCATTATCTCATGGAAATTTACCCAACTTTTCGAAATACCCTTGTACAATATTATGCTACATCTCTCAAAACGTGTCAATGTAAGAAGTCTTTTGAATGTCTGTCTCAAGAATAATATTCATGATATTTCATTCCAGCTGCACTATGTGCGACAAGGTGTTCTCGAAGCGGAGGAACCTCAGACAACACGCGCTCACCCACAGCAAAGAGAAGGCCAATAAGTGTACCATGTGCAGCAGGTAACTATACCTATGACAACCTTTTTATTCTGCTTGAAAGTGACTAGTCTACCTACAAATTTTTATCATAGATAGCAAACAGTGCCTTGATTGAGTGGTTTAATATTTCAAAAGGGGTAAATCAAGGATGTATCATGTCTCCCTGGTTATTAAATATTTACATAAATTCATGTGTGAAAGAAATACAGAGGTTATTATTGGGTGGCATATAAATGTCGAATTGGAAATCTGCGCGGATTACTGTTTGCTGATGACATGGGCGTGTTAGCGTGGTACAAAGATGAATCTCGAAGAGGAATTCTGAGAATGAATGTTGCGAAATCTTAAGTCATGGTGAATGTATGCGAATCGCTGTGCTGATGACGTGGTAGAGTATGTGGAAAATTATCAAGTGTGATAAGTAAATTATATGAGATATGCAAGAGAAATATGTGAGAATTAATGTTGTGAAATTCAAAGACACGGTGATAGAAAGAAAGGGTGGAAAAGGAAAAGTAAATACGATATATGGGTGAGAAATGAAAGATTGGAGCAAGCTGAGGAATTCTGCTATTTAGGTAGTATTTTCTCAGAATCATAGGAGCTGTATGGTGTAGAAGAGGCAATAGATGTGTAGCGATAGAAAAGTTTGGTTCCTTATCCTGCCTACCCTGATAGGGAGACGGCGCGATGGTACGTATGTTAAATACAAATAAAAAAATAGTCGTATCAGTTGGTTTTTAAAGTTTTTACCGAAAAAGTATACGGTTTATATTTCAATTTAAAGACACTTTGTGAAAAACTTCAATTCTAACGAGAGCTCTGCAGTTGTTCGTTTTCATTAATTAACTTAGCAATATCGGTATCAAAGCTTGAGTAAGTGTTGCGAGGGATATGGAATGGCGTGTAGTGATAGGAAACAAAGTCAATGGGGACTCTTAAATATATATACTCGAACCGGACCGTATAAAAATCTGCAAAGATGATAGACTTATTCTATTTCCACGTTTCAATCCCATATATCTAAGATTTGTTAAGAAAATCGCAGAAAATTTACCAAGGCAAGATGAACTACAAAGAAAAACGTTTGTAGATCTTCCGATATGTAACAGTACCACATTTGGCTTAAGGTGTAGTCTAATGTGTATGTGTGAAGTGTTCTTATCCAATTGTAAATTTTAATTCCAACTCCATTCCAAAAAGGTTTGTCTTTAAGCGCTTCCTAAAGCTGTATATGCCACCCATATCTTAAACATTTACTCATAGAAACGGGTCATTCCACACCATAGAACCATCAACGACAAAAGTCCCGTCATAATACCCCACTCTATTGGATCATTTTGGAACAATTTATCGGATGGATTCAAAATCAACCGAGCCCGGAGTTGATAGCTAGCTACTGTAAGGGTATATATATATGACAATGTTCTTAGTATATCTGCTCTCACCTTTTTACAATTTTTTTCAGAGCTTTCACCAGACCCGACCAGTTGATTCTCCACATGAACAATCACACAGGCAACAAGAGACACCAGTGTCCACACTGTGATAAAGGTTTGTGTTTTTTTTTTTACACAGATTGATTTTAATGGAATTTAAGGATTGGGCATAAATCAAAGCGGATTTAGACCTGTGAAAATAATTACGCGCAAGGTACGGAATAATAAGGAATACCGTCCGAATTTACCACGGCCGCTGTTCAGGCGTTAATCGTGCGGGACGGGGCGGAATCGTTTTTCGTCAGTAGCGCATACTTTACCATTTTAGTCATCTTCATTGCATGGAGTCGTGAGCATTGTGCGTTCGTGATTGAAACTTATTTTAATAGTGCCGATTCCGTCATCGCAACGAAGCGATTATTTCGTACACACTTTAGGCTAGGTCGAAATACTACAGTTGCTGATAGAAATACCTTATTGTTACGAGTTGTAATATTCATTAGCACACACCTTACCGTTTTAGTCATCTTCATAGCATGGACTCGTGAACATTGTGCGTTCGTGATTGAAACTTATTTTAATAATGCCGATTCCGTCATCGCAACGAAGCGATTATTTCGTACACACTTTAGGCTAGGTCGAAATACTACAGTTGCTGATAGAAATACCTTATTGTTATGAGTTGTAATATTCATTAGCACACACCTTACCGTTTTAGTCATCTTCATAGCATGGACTCGTGAACATTGTGCGTTCGTGATTGAAACTTATTTTAATAATGCCGATTCCGTCATCGCAACGAAGCGATTATTTCGTACACACTTTAGGCTAGGTCGAAATACTACAGTTGCTGATAGAAATACCTTATTGTTATGAGTTGTAATATTCATTAGCACACACCTTACCGTTTTAGTCATCTTCATAGCATGGACTCGTGAACATTGTGCGTTCGTGATTGAAACTTATTTTAATAATGCCGATTCCGTCATCGCAACGAAGCGATTATTTCGTACACACTTTAGGCTAGGTCGAAATACTACAGTTGCTGATAGAAATACCTTATTGTTATGAGTTGTAATATTCATTAGCACACACCTTACTATTTTAGTCATCTTCATAGCATGGAGTCGTGAGCATTGTGCGTTCGTGTTTGAAACTTATTTTAATAATGCCTATTCCGTCATCGCAACGAAGCGATTATTTCGTACACACTTTAGGCTAGGTCGAAATACTACAGCTGCTGATAGAAATACCTTATTGTTATGAGTTGTAATATTCATTAGCACACACCTTACCGTTTTAGTCATCTTCATAGCATGGACTCGTGAACATTGTGCGTTCGTGATTGAAACTTATTTTAATAATGCCGATTCCGTCATCGCAACGAAGCGATTATTTCGTACACACTTTAGGCTAGGTCGAAATACTACAGTTGCTGATAGAAATACCTTATTGTTATGAGTTGTAATATTCATTAGCACACACCTTACTATTTTAGTCATCTTCATAGCATGGAGTCGTGAGCATTGTGCGTTCGTGTTTGAAACTTATTTTAATAATGCCTATTCCGTCATCGCAACGAAGCGATTATTTCGTACACACTTTAGGCTAGGTCAAAATGCAACAGTTGCTGAGAGTAAGACCTTATTGCTACGGGTTGCAATTTTCAGAGCCACAGGTTCGACTTTAAAAAATAAACTGCCTGGTAGATCTCGCAATGTATGAAAACAACATGGTCCAAGCAGTGAGACATGCCGTTACCCAATCTCCATAACGTTCACCCCATAATCCTGCTGTGACTATGGGAATATCTGATAGGAGTGTAAAGAGAATTTTCAACACAGACCTTTAGTTCTATCCGTGAACGTGACAGGATCAACCACAGTGCATCTTGGCAGGCTGAAAGCTGCTATCCGACAAGAAATCGGAGCAATACCACCAAAAGGGATCAAGAAAGAGTTTCAGATATGTGTAGAGATCTAATGTCAACATTTGAATTATACAATTTAAAAAAAAAGATAAAATAATGGTAAACTTTATCTTTTCAGAATGTAAAATAAAATTTTGCAGAATATCTTTGAATCCATTTTTAATTAATTTTTACAAACAGGGAGTTATTTCAGCCGCCACCTTGTATGTTAATTTTTTAATTTTATTTTTTAGGTTTCAACATGGCCTCCACTTTGAAGGACCACCTGCGCACCCACAGTGGGGAGCGGCCGTACCTTTGCTCCATCTGCGGAAAAGGTCTGTTTGCATTACTAGACTTTCTTTTATGTAGATCGACTGATACTCGATGTGAAAGGGGATCAATAGAAATTATATGTTTTTCACAATTTTATTTGAAATTCACAATTTTTGATTAACTTTTTTGACATATGACATGGGAATCCACTAAAAAATGTTGAATTAACCATAAATGAAAAAAAAACTAATAATGCGCCAACCCTAGCGACACAGGCTAGCTGTAAAATAGATCACTTTAGAAAAATGACAATATCTCGATAAGGAATCATCTTAGTAAGTGATAAATATATTCACAATGTTCTACAGAGATGGCAGTATCTGTACTAATTAGAAAATATAGCAAAAGCATATGTCAAATAGGTAAAATAAGCTTAGCAATATGAAGTTGTGTTTGACTTGTGTGTTACGAATTAATTATGCATTCTTGGTATTGTAACAGTTATTAAATGACTTCCCAGTTTAGCCAGCAAATTGTTCCTGTCTATAAAGAAACAATTATTAAATGATTTCCCAGTTTAGCCAGCAAATTGTTCCTATCTATAAAGAAACAATTATTTAATGATTTCCCAGTTTAGCCAGCAAATTGTTCAGCAAATTATTCCTGTCTATAAAGAAACAATTATTTAATGATTTCCCAGTTTAGCCAGCAAATTGTTCCTGTCTATAAAGAAACAATTATTAAATGATTTCCCAGTTTAGCCAGCAAATTGTTCCTGTCTATAAAGAAACAATTATTAAATGATTTCCCCGTTTAGCCAGCAAATTGTTCCTGTCTATAAAGAAACAATTATTAAATGATTTCCCCGTTTAGCCAGCAAATTGTTCCTGTCTATAAAGAAACAATTATTAAATGATTTCCCCGTTTAGCCAGCAAATTGTTCCTGTCTATAAAGAAACAATTATTAAATAATTTCCCAGTTTAGCCAGCAAATTGTTCAGCAAATTGTTCCTGTCTATAAAGAAACAATTATTAAATGATTTCCCAGTTTAGCCAGCAAATTGTTCCTGTCTATAAAGAAACAATTATTAAATGATTTCCCAGTTTAGCCAGCAAATTGTGCAGCAAATTGTTCCTGTCTATAAAGAAACAATTATTAAATGATTTCCCAGTTTAGCCAGCAAATTGTTCCTGTCTATAAAGAAACAATTATTAAATGATTTCCCAGTTTAGCCAGCAAATTGTTCCTGTCTATAAAGAAACAATTATTAAATGATTTCCCAGTTTAGCCAGCAAGTTGTTCCTGTCTATAAAGAAACAATTATTAAATGATTTCCCAGTTTAGCCAGCAAATTGTTCCTGTCTATAAAGAAACAATTATTAATTGACTTCCCAGTTTAGCCAGCAAATTGTTCCTGTCTATAAAGAAACAATTATTAAATGATTTCCCAGTTTAGCCAGCAAATTGTTCCTGTCTATAAAGAAACAATTATTAAATGATTTCCCAGTTTAGCCAGCAAATTGTGCAGCAAATTGTTCCTGTCTATAAAGAAACAATTATTAAATGATTTCCCAGTTTAGCCAGCAAATTGTTCCTGTCTATAAAGAAACAATTATTAAATGATTTCCCAGTTTAGCCAGCAAATTGTTCCTGTCTATAAAGAAACAATTATTAAATGATTTCCCCGTTTAGCCAGCAAATTGTTCCTGTCTATAAAGAAACAATTATTCAATGATTTCCCCGTTTAGCCAGCAAATTGTTCCTGTCTATAAAGAAACAATTATTAAATAATTTCCCAGTTTAGCCAGCAAATTGTTCAGCAAATTGTTCCTGTCTATAAAGAAACAATTATTAAATGATTTCCCAGTTTAGCCAGCAAATTGTTCCTGTCTATAAAGAAACAATTATTAAATGATTTCCCAGTTTAGCCAGCAAATTGTTCCTGTCTATAAAGAAACAATTATTAAATGATTTCCCAGTTTAGCCAGCAAATTGTTCCTGTCTATAAAGAAACAATTATTAAATGATTTCCCCGTTTAGCCAGTAAATTGTTCCTGTCTATAAAGAAACAATTATTAAATGATTTCCCCGTTTAGCCAGCAAATTGTTCCTGTCTATAAAGAAACTATTATTAAATGATTTCCCCGTTTAGCCAGCAAATTGTTCCTGTCTATAAAGAAACAATTATTAAATGATTTCCCCGTTTAGCCAGCAAATTGTTCCTGTCTATAAAGAAACAATTATTTAATAATTTCCCAGTTTAGCCAGCAAATTGTTCAGCAAATTGTTCCTGTCTATAAAGAAACAATTATTAAATGATTTCCCAGTTTAGCCAGCAAATTGTTCCTGTCTATAAAGAAACAATTATTAAATGATTTCCCAATTTAGCCAGCAAATTGTTCCTGTCTATAAAGAAACAATTATTAAATGATTTCCCCGTTTAGCCAGCAAATTTTTCCTGTCTATAAAGAAACAATTATTAAATGATTTCCCCGTTTAGCCAGCAAATTGTTCCTGTCTATAAAGAAACAATTATTAAATGATTTCCCCGTTAAGCCAGCAAATTGTTCCTGTCTATAAAGAAACAATTATTAAATAATTTCCCAGTTTAGCCAGCAAATTGTTCAGCAAATTGTTCCTGTCTATAAAGAAACAATTATTAAATGATTTCCCTGTTTAGCCAGCAAATTGTTCCTGTCTATAAAGAAACAATTATTAAATAATTTCCCAGTTTAGCCAGCAAATTGTTCAGCAAATTGTTCCTGTATATAAAGAAACAATTATTAAATGATTTCCCAGTTTAGCCAGCAAATTGTTCCTGTCTATAAAGAAACAATTATTAAATGATTTCCCAGTTTAGCCAGCAAATTGTGCAGCAAATTGTGCAGCAAATTGTTCCTGTCTATAAAGAAACAATTATTAAATGATTTCCCAGTTTAGCCAGCAAATTGTTCCTGTCTATAAAGAAACAATTATTAACTGATTTCCCAGTTTAGCCAGCAAATTGTTCCTTTCTATAAAGAAACAATTATTAAATGATTTCCCCGTTTAGCCAGCAAATTGTTCCTGTCTATAAAGAAACAATTATTAAATGATTTCCCCGTTTAGCCAGCAAATTGTTCTTGTCTATAAAGAAACAATTATTAAATGATTTCCCCGTTTAGCCAGCAAATTGTTCCTGTCTATAAAGAAACAATTATTAAATAATTTCCCAGTTTAGCCAGCAAATTGTTCAGCAAATTGTTCCTGTCTATAAAGAAACAATTATTAAATGATTTCCCAGTTTAGCCAGCAAATTGTTACTGTCTATAAAGAAACAATTATTAAATGATTTCCCCGTTTAGCCAGCAAATTGTTCCTGTCTATAAAGAAACAATTCTTAAATGATTTCCCCGTTTAGCCAGCAAATTGTTTAGCCAGCAAATTGTTCCTGTCTATAAAGAAACAATTATTAAATGATTTCCCAGTTTAGCCAGCAAATTGTTCCTGTCTATAAAGAAATAATTATGAAATGATTTCCCAGTTTAACCACCAAATTATTCCTGTCTATAAAGAAACAATTATTAAATGATTTCCCAGTTTAGACAGCAAATTGTTCCTGTCTATAAAGAAACAATTATTAAATGATTTCCCCGTTAAGCCAGCAAATTGTTCCTGTCTATAAAGAAACAAATATTAAATGATTTCCCCGTTTAGCCAGCAAATTGTTCCTGTCTATAAATAAACAATTATTTAATAATTTCCCAGTTTAGCCAGCAAATTAATCCTGTCTATAAAGAAACAATTATTAAATGATTTCCCAGTTTAGCCAGCAAATTGTTCCTGTCTATAAAGAAACAATTATTAAATGATTTCCACGTTTAGCCAGCAAATTGTTCCTGTCTATAAAGAAACAATTATTAAATGATTTCCCCGTTTAGCTAGCAAATTGTTCCTGTCTATAAAGAAACAATTATTAAATAATTTCCCAGTTTAGCCAGCAAATTGTTCAGCAAATTGTTCCTGTCTATAAAGAAACAATTATTATATGATTTCCCAGTTTAGCCAGCAAATTGTTCCTGTCTATAAAAAAACAATTATTAAATGATTTCCCCGTTTAGACAGCAAATTGTTCGTGTCTATAAAGAAACAATTATTAAATGATTTCCCAGTTTAGCCAGCAAATTGTTCCTGTCTATAAAGAAACAATTATTAAATGATTTCCCCGTTTAGCCAGCAAATTGTTCCTGTCTATAAAGAAACAATTATTAAATGATTTCCCAGTTTAGCCAGCAAATTGTTCCTGTCTATAAAGAAACAATTATTAAATGATTTCCCAGTTTAGCCAGCAAATTGTTCCTGTCTATAAAGAAACAATTATTAAATGATTTCCCAGTTTAGCCAGCAAATTGTTCCTGTCTATAAAGAAACAATTATTAAATGATTTCCCCGTTTAGCCAGCAAATTGTTCCTGTCTATAAAGAAACAATTATTAAATGATTTCCCAGTTTAGCCAGCAAATTGTTCCTGTCTATAAAGAAACAATTATTTAATGATTTCCCAGTTTAGCCAGCAAATTGTTCCTGTCTATAAAGAAACAATTATTAAATGATTTCCCCGTTTAGCCAGCAAATTGTTCCTGTCTATAAAGAAACAATTATTTAATAATTTCCCAGTTTAGCCAGCAAATTGTTCAACAAATTGTTCCTGTCTATAAAGAAACAATTATTAAATGATTTCCCCGTTTAGCCAGCAAATTATTCCTGTCTATAAAGAAACAATTATTAAATAATTTCCCAGTTTAGCCAGCAAATTGTTCCTGTCTATAAAGAAACAATTATTAAATGATTTCCCCGTTTAGCCAGCAAATTGTTCCTGTCTATAAAGAAACAATTATTAAATGATTTCCCCGTTTAGCCAGCAAATTGTTCCTGTCTATAAAGAAACAATTATTAAATGATTTCCCCATTTAGCCAGCAAATTGTTCCTGTCTATAAAGAAACAATTATTAAATGATTTCCCCGTTTAGCCAGCAAATTGTTCCTGTCTATAAAGAAACAATTATTAAATGATTTCCCAGTTTAGCCAGCAAATTGTTCCTGTCTATAAAGAAACAATTATTAAATGATTTCCCAGTTTAGCCAGCAAATTGTTCCTGTCTATAAAGAAACAATTATTAAATGATTTCCCAGTTTAGCCAGCAAATTGTTCCTGTCTATAAAGAAACAATTATTAAATGATTTCCCCGTTTAGCCAGCAAATTGTTCCTGTCTATAAAGAAACAATTATTAAATGATTTCCCCGTTTAGACAGCAAATTGTTCCTGTCTATAAAGAAACAATTATTAAATAATTTCCCAGTTTAGCCAGCAAATTGTTCAGCAAATTGTTCCTGTCTATAAAGAAACAATTATTAAATGATTTCCCCGTTTAGCCAGCAAATTGTTCTTGTCTATAAAGAAACAATTATTAAATGATTTCCCCGTTTAGCCAGCAAATTGTTCCTGTCTATAAAGAAACAATTATTAAATAATTTCCCAGTTTAGCCAGCAAATTGTTCCTGTATATAAAGAAACAATTATTAAATGATTTCCCAGTTTAGCCAGCAAATTGTTCCTGTCTATAAAGAAACAATTATTAAATGATTTCCCAGTTTAGCCAGCAAATTAAGCAGCAAATTGTTCCTGTCTATAAAGAAACAATTATTAAATGATTTCCCAGTTTAGCCAGCAAATTGTTCCTGTCTATAAAGAAACAATTATTAAATGATTTCCCCGTTTAGCCAGCAAATTGTTCCTGTCTATAAAGAAACAATTATTAAATGATTTCCCCGTTTAGCCAGCAAATTGTTCCTGTCTATAAAGAAACAATTCTTAAATGATTTCCCCGTTTAGCCAGCAAATTGTTCCTGTCTATAAAGAAACAATTATTAAATGATTTCCCAGTTTAGCCAGCAAATTGTTCCTGTCTATAAAGAAACAATTATTAAATGATTTCCCAGTTTAGCCAACAAATTGTTCTTGTCTATAAAGAAACAATTATTAAATGATTTCCCAGTTTAGACAGCAAATTGTTCCTGTCTATAAAGAAACAATTATTAAATGATTTCCCCGTTTAGCCAGCAAATTGTTCCTGTCTATAAAGAAACAATTATTAAATGATTTCCCAGTTTAGCCAGCAAATTGTTCCTGTCTATAAATAAACAATTATTTAATAATTTCCCAGTTTAGCCAGCAAATTGTTTCTGTCTATAAAGAAACAATTATTAAATGATTTCCCAGTTTAGCCAGCAAATTGTTCCTGTCTATAAAGAAACAATTATTAAATGATTTCCACGTTTAGCCAGCAAATTGTTCCTGTCTATAAAGAAACAATTATTAAATGATTTCCCCGTTTAGCCAGCAAATTGTTCCTGTCTATAAAGAAACAATTATTAAATAATTTCCCAGTTTAGCCAGCAAATTGTTCAGCAAATTGTTCCTGTCTATAAAGAAACAATTATTATATGATTTCCCAGTTTAGCCAGCAAATTGTTCCTGTCTATAAAGAAACAATTATTAAATGATTTCCCCGTTTAGACAGCAAATTGTTCCTGTCTATAAAGAAACAATTATTAAATGATTTCCCAGTTTAGCCAGCAAATTGTTCCTGTCTATAAAGAAACAATTATTAAATGATTTCCACGTTTAGCCAGCAAATTGTTCCTGTCTATAAAGAAACAATTATTAAATGATTTCCCCGTTTAGCTAGCAAATTGTTCCTGTCTATAAAGAAACAATTATTAAATAATTTCCCAGTTTAGCCAGCAAATTGTTCCTGTATATAAAGAAACAATTATTAAATGATTTTCCAGTTTAGCCAGCAAATTGTTCCTGTCTATAAAGAAACAATTATTAAATGATTTCCCAGTTTAGCCAGCAAATTAAGCAGCAAATTGTTCCTGTCTATAAAGAAACAATTATTAAATGATTTCCCAGTTTAGCCAGCAAATTGTTCCTGTCTATAAAGAAACAATTATTAAATGATTTCCCCGTTTAGCCAGCAAATTGTTCCTGTCTATAAAGAAACAATTATTAAATGATTTCCCCGTTTAGCCAGCAAATTGTTCCTGTCTATAAAGAAACAATTCTTAAATGATTTCCCCGTTTAGCCAGCAAATTGTTCCTGTCTATAAAGAAACAATTATTAAATGATTTCCCAGTTTAGCCAGCAAATTGTTCCTGTCTTTAAAGAAATAATTATGAAATGATTTCCCAGTTTAGCCACCAAATTATTCCTGTCTATAAAGAAACAATTATTAAATGATTTCCCAGTTTAGACAGCAAATTGTTCCTGTCTATAAAGAAACAATTATTAAATGATTTCCCCGTTTAGCCAGCAAATTGTTCCTGTCTATAAAGAAACAATTATTAAATGATTTCCCAGTTTAGCCAGCAAATTGTTCCTGTCTATAAATAAACAATTATTTAATAATTTCCCAGTTTAGCCAGCAAATTGTTTCTGTCTATAAAGAAACAATTATTAAATGATTTCCCAGTTTAGCCAGCAAATTGTTCCTGTCTATAAAGAAACAATTATTAAATGATTTCCACGTTTAGCCAGCAAATTGTTCCTGTCTATAAAGAAACAATTATTAAATGATTTCCCCGTTTAGCCAGCAAATTGTTCCTGTCTATAAAGAAACAATTATTAAATAATTTCCCAGTTTAGCCAGCAAATTGTTCAGCAAATTGTTCCTGTCTATAAAGAAACAATTATTATATGATTTCCCAGTTTAGCCAGCAAATTGTTCCTGTCTATAAAGAAACAATTATTAAATGATTTCCCCGTTTAGACAGCAAATTGTTCCTGTCTATAAAGAAACAATTATTAAATGATTTCCCAGTTTAGCCAGCAAATTGTTCCTGTCTATAAAGAAACAATTATTAAATGATTTCCACGTTTAGCCAGCAAATTGTTCCTGTCTATAAAGAAACAATTATTAAACGATTTCCCCGTTTAGCTAGCAAATTGTTCCTGTCTATAAAGAAACAATTATTAAATAATTTCCCAGTTTAGCCAGCAAATTGTTCAGCAAATTGTTCCTGTCTATAAAGAAACAATTATTATATGATTTCCCAGTTTAGCCAGCAAATTGTTCCTGTCTATAAAAAAACAATTATTAAATGATTTCCCCGTTTAGACAGCAAATTGTTCGTGTCTATAAAGAAACAATTATTAAATGATTTCCCAGTTTAGCCAGCAAATTGTTCCTGTCTATAAAGAAACAATTATTAAATTATTTCCCCGTTTAGCCAGCAAATTGTTCCTGTCTATAAAGAAACAATTATTAAATGATTTCCCAGTTTAGCCAGCAAATTGTTCCTGTCTATAAAGAAACAATTATTAAATGATTTCCCAGTTTAGCCAGCAAATTGTTCCTGTCTATAAAGAAACAATTATTTAATGATTTCCCAGTTTAGCCAGCAAATTGTTCCTGTCTATAAAGAAACAATTATTAAATGATTTCCCAGTTTAGCCAGCAAATTGTTCCTGTCTATAAAGAAACAATTATTAAATGATTTCCACGTTTAGCCAGCAAATTGTTCCTGTCTATAAAGAAACAATTATTAAACGATTTCCCCGTTTAGCTAGCAAATTGTTCCTGTCTATAAAGAAACAATTATTAAATAATTTCCCAGTTTAGCCAGCAAATTGTTCAGCAAATTGTTCCTGTCTATAAAGAAACAATTATTATATGATTTCCCAGTTTAGCCAGCAAATTGTTCCTGTCTATAAAAAAACAATTATTAAATGATTTCCCCGTTTAGACAGCAAATTGTTCGTGTCTATAAAGAAACAATTATTAAACGATTTCCCCGTTTAGCTAGCAAATTGTTCCTGTCTATAAAGAAACAATTATTAAATGATTTCCCAGTTTAGCCAGCAAATTGTTCCTGTCTATAAAGAAACAATTATTAAATGATTTCCCCGTTTAGCCAGCAAATTGTTCCTGTCTATAAAGAAACAATTATTAAATGATTTCCCCGTTTAGCCAGCAAATTGTTCCTGTCTATAAAGAAACAATTATTAAATAATTTCCCAGTTTAGCCAGCAAATTGTTCAGCAAATTGTTCCTGTCTATAAAGAAACAATTATTAAATGATTTCCCCGTTTAGCCAGCAAATTGTTCCTGTCTATAAAGAAACAATTATTAAATGATTTCCCAGTTTAGCCAGCAAATTGTTCCTGTCTATAAAGAAACAATTATTAAATGATTTCCCAGTTTAGCCAGCAAATTGTTCCTGTCTATAAAGAAACAATTATTTAATGATTTCCCAGTTTAGCCAGCAAATTGTTCCTGTCTATAAAGAAACAATTATTAAATGATTTCCCCGTTTAGCCAGCAAATTGTTCCTGTCTATAAAGAAACAATTATTAAATGATTTCCCAGTTTAGCCAGCAAATTGTTCCTGTCTATAAAGAAACAATTATTAAATGATTTCCCCGTTTAGCCAGCAAATTGTTCCTGTCTATAAAGAAACAATTATTAAATAATTTCCCAGTTTAGCCAGCAAATTGTTCAACAAATTGTTCCTGTCTATAAAGAAACAAATATTAAATGATTACCCCGTTTAGCCAGCAAATTATTCCTGTCTATAAAGAAACAATTATTAAATAATTTCCCAGTTTAGCCAGCAAATTGTTCCTGTCTATAAAGAAACAATTATTAAATGATTTCCCCGTTTAGCCAGCAAATTGTTCCTGTCTATAAAGAAACAATTATTAAATGATTTCCCCGTTTAGCCAGCAAATTGTTCCTGTCTATAAAGAAACAATTATTAAATGATTTCCCCATTTAGCCAGCAAATTGTTCCTGTCTATAAAGAAACAATTATTAAATGATTTCCCAGTTTAGCCAGCAAATTGTTCCTGTCTATAAAGAAACAATTATTAAATGATTTCCCAGTTTAGCCAGCAAATTGTTCCTGTCTATAAAGAAACAATTATTAAATGATTTCCCAGTTTAGCCAGCAAATTGTTCCTGTCTATAAAGAAACAATTATTAAATGATTTCCCCGTTTAGCCAGCAAATTGTTCCTGTCTATAAAGAAACAATTATTAAATGATTTCCCCGTTTAGCCAGCAAATTGTTCCTGTCTATAAAGAAACAATTATTAAATAATTTCCCAGTTTAGCCAGCAAATTGTTCAGCAAATTGTTCCTGTCTATAAAGAAACAATTATTAAATGATTTCCCCGTTTAGCCAGCAAATTGTTCCTGTCTATAAAGAAACAATTATTAAATGATTTCCCCGTTTAGCCAGCAAATTGTTCCTGTCTATAAAGAAACAATTATTAAATAATTTCCCAGTGTAGCCAGCAAATTGTTCCTGTATATAAAGAAACAATTATTAAATGATTTCCCAGTTTAGCCAGCAAATTGTTCCTGTCTATAAAGAAACAATTATTAAATGATTTCCCAGTTTAGCCAGCAAATTGTTCCCGTCTATAAAGAAACAATTATTAAATGATTTCCCAGTTTAGCCAGCAAATTGTTCCTGTCTATAAAGAAACAATTATTAAATGATTTCCCCGTTTAGCCAGCAAATTGTTCCTGTCTATAAAGAAACAATTATTAAATGATTTCCTCGTTTAGCCAGCAAATTGTTCTTGTCTATAAAGAAACAATTATTAAATGATTTCACCGTTTAGCCAGCAAATTGTTCCTGTCTATAAAGAAACAATTATTAAATAATTTCCCAGTTTAGCCAGCAAATTGTTCAGCAAATTGTTCCTGTCTATAAAGAAACAATTATTAAATGATTTCCCAGTTTAGCCAGCAAATTGTTACTGTCTATAAAGAAACAATTATTAAATGATTTCCCCGTTTAGCCAGCAAATTGTTCCTGTCTATAAAGAAACAATTCTTAAATGATTTCCCCGTTTAGCCAGCAAATTGTTCCTGTCTATAAAGAAACAATTATTAAATGATTTCCCAGTTTAGCCAGCAAATTGTTCCTGTCTTTAAAGAAATAATTATTAAATGATTTCCCAGTTTAGCCACCAAATTATTCCTGTCTATAAAGAAACAATTATTAAATGATTTCCCAGTTTAGACAGCAAATTGTTCCTGTCTATAAAGAAACAATTATTAAATGATTTCCCCGTTTAGCCAGCAAATTGTTCCTGTCTATAAAGAAACAATTATTAAATGATTTCCCAGTTTAGCCAGCAAATTGTTCCTGTCTATAAATAAACAATTATTTAATAATTTCCCAGTTTAGCCAGCAAATTGTTTCTGTCTATAAAGAAACAATTATTAAATGATTTCCCAGTTTAGCCAGCAAATTGTTCCTGTCTATAAAGAAACAATTATTAAATGATTTCCACGTTTAGCCAGCAAATTGTTCCTGTCTATAAAGAAACAATTATTAAATGATTTCCCCGTTTAGCCAGCAAATTGTTCCTGTCTATAAAGAAACAATTATTAAATAATTTCCCAGTTTAGCCAGCAAATTGTTCAGCAAATTGTTCCTGTCTATAAAGGAACAATTATTATATGATTTCCCAGTTTAGCCAGCAAATTGTTCCTGTCTATAAAGAAACAATTATTAAATGATTTCCCCGTTTAGACAGCAAATTGTTCCTGTCTATAAAAAAACAATTATTAAATGATTTCCCAGTTTAGCCAGCAAATTGTTCCTGTCTATAAAGAAACAATTATTAAATGATTCCCCGTTTAGCCAGCAAATTGTTCCTGTCTATAAAGAAACAATTATTAAATGATTTCCCCGTTTAGCCAGCAAATTGTTCCTGTCTATAAAGAAACAATTATTAAATAATTTCCCAGTTTAGCCAGCAAATTGTTCAGCAAATTGTTCCTGTCTATAAAGAAACAATTATTAAATGATTTCCCCGTTTAGCCAGCAAATTGTTCCTGTCTATAAAGAAACAATTATTAAATGATTTCCCAGTTTAGCCAGCAAATTGTTCCTGTCTATAAAGAAACAATTATTAAATAATTTCCCAGTTTAGCCAGCAAATTGTTCCTGTCTATAAAGAAACAATTATTAAATGATTTCCCAGTTTAGCCAGCAAATTGTTCCTGTCTATAAAGAAACAATTATTAAATGATTTCCCAGTTTAGCCAACAAATTGTTCTTGTCTATAAAGAAACAATTATTTAATGATTTCCCAGTTTAGCCAGCAAATTGTTCCTGTCTATAAAGAAACAATTATTAAATGATTTCCCTGTTTAGCCAGCAAATTGTTCCTGTCTTTAAAGAAACAATTATTAAATGATTTCCCCGTTTAGCCAGCAAATTGTTCCTGTCTATAAAGAAACAATTATTAAATAATTTCCCAGTTTAGCCAGCAAATTGTTCAACAAATTGTTCCTGTCTATAAAGAAACAATTATTAAAAGATTTTCCCGTTTAGCCAGCAAATTGTTCCTGTCTATAAAGAAACAATTATTAAATGATTTCCCCGTTTAGCCAGCAAATTGTTCCTGTCTATAAAGAAACAATTATTAAATAATTTCCCAGTTTAGCCAGCAAATTGTTCAGCAAATTGTTCCTGTCTATAAAGGAACAATTATTAAATGATTTCCCTGTTTAGCCAGCAAATTGTTCCTGTCTATAAAGAAACAATTATTAAATAATTTCCCAGTTTAGCCAGCAAATTGTTCAACAAATTGTTCCTGTCTATAAAGAAACAATTATTAAATGATTTCCCCGTTTAGCCAGCAAATTGTTCCTGTCTATAAAGAAACAATTATTAAATGATTACCCCGTTTAGCCAGCAAATTGTTCCTGTCTATAAAGAAACAATTATTAAATAATTTCCTAGTTTAGCCAGCAAATTGTTCAGCAAATTGTTCCTGTCTATAAAGGAACAATTATTAAATGATTTCCCCGTTTAGCCAGCAAATTTTTTCAGCAAATTGTTCCTGTCTATAAAGAAACAATTATTAAATGATTTCCCAGTTTAGCCAGCAAATTGTTCCTGTCTATAAAGAAACAATTATTTAATGATTTCCCAGTTTAGCCAGCAAATTGTTCCTGTCTATAAAGAAACAATTATTAAATGATTTCCCCGTTTAGCCAGCAAATTGTTCCTGTCTATAAAGAAACAATTATTAAATGATTTCCTAGTTTAGCCAGCAAATTGTTCCTGTCTATAAAGAAACAAATTTTAAATGATTTCTCAGTACAGCCACCAAATTGTTCCTGTCTATAAAGAACAGTTATTAAATAATTTCCTAGTTTAGCCAGCAAATTGTTCCTGTCTATAAAGAAACAATTATTTAATGATTTCGCATTTTAGCCAGCAAATTGTTCAGCAAATTGTTCCTGTCTATAAAGAAACAATTATTAAATGATTTCCCAGTTTAGCCAGCAAATTGTTCCTGTCTATAAAGAAACAATTATTTAATCATTTCCCAGTTTAGCCAGCAAATTGTTCCTGTCTATAAAGAAACAATTATGTAATGATTTCCCCGTTTAGCCAGCAAATTGTTTCTGTCTATAAAGAAACAATTATTAAATGATTTCCCCGTTTAGCCAGCAAATTATTCCTGTCTATAAAGAAACAATTTTTAAATGATTTCTCAGTACAGCCACCAAATTGTTCCTGTCTATAAAGAACAGTTATTAAATTATTTCCTAGTTTAGCCAGCAAATTGTTCCTGTCTATAAAGAAACAATTATTTAATGATTTCGCAGTTTAGCCAGCAAATTGTTCCTGTCTATAAATAAACAATTATTAAATGATTTCCCAGTTTAGCCAGCAAATTGTTCCTGTCTATAAAGAAACAATTATTAAATGATTTCCCAGTTTAACCAGCAAATTGTTCCTGTCTATAAAGAAACAATTATTAAATGATTTCCCAGTTTAGCCAGCAAATTGTTCCTGTCTATAAAGTAACAATTATTAAATGATTTCCCCGTTTAGCCAGCAAATTGTTCCTGTCTATAAAGAAACAATTATTAAATCATTTCCCAGTTTAGCCAGCAAATTGTTCCTGTCTATAAAGAAACAATTATTAAATGATTTCCCAGTTTAGCCAGCAAATTGTTCCTGTCTATAAAGAAACAATTATTAAATGATTTCCCAGTTTAGCCAGCAAATTGTTCCTGTCTATAAAGAAACAATTATTAAATGATTTCCCAGTTTAGCCAGCAAATTGTTCCTGTCTATAAAGAAACAATTATTAAATGATTTCCCCGTTTAGCCAGCAAATTGTTCCTGTCTATAAAGAAACAATTATTAAATCATTTCCCAGTTTAGCCAGCAAATTGTTCCTGTCTATAAAGAAACAATTATTAAATGATTTCCCAGTTTAGCCAGCAAATTGTTCCTGTCTATAAAGAAACAATTATGTAATGATATCCCAGTTTAGCCAGCAAATTGTTCCTGTCTATAAAGAAACAATTATTAAATGATTTCCCAGTTTAGCCAGCAAATTGTTCCTGTCTATGAAGAAACAATTATTTAATGATTTCCCAGTGTAGCCAGCAAATTGTTCCTGTCTATAAAGAAACAATTATTAAATCATTTCCCAGTGTAGCCAGGAAATTGTTCCTGTCTATAAAGAAACAATTATTAAATGATATCCCAGTGTAGCCAGGAAATTGTTCCTGTCTATAAAGAAACAATTATTAAATGATTTCCCAGTTTAGCCAGCAAATTGTTCCTGTCTATAAAGAAACAATTATGTAATGATATCCCAGTTTAGCCAGCAAATTGTTCCTGTCTATAAAGAAACAATTATTAAATGATTTCCCAGTTTAGCCAGCAAATTGTTCCTGTCTATGAAGAAACAATTATTTAATGATTTCCCAGTGTAGCCAGCAAATTGTTCCTGTCTATAAAGAAACAATTATTAAATCATTTTCCAGTGTAGCCAGGAAATTGTTCCTGTCTATAAAGAAACAATTATTAAATGATATCCCAGTGTAGCCAGGAAATTGTTCCTGTCTATAAAGAAACAATTATTAAATGATTTCCCAGTTTAGCCAGCAAATTGTTCCTGTCTATAAAGAAACAATTATTAAATAATTTCCCAGTGTAGCCAGCAAATTGTTCCTGTATATAAAGAAACAATTATTAAATGATTTCCCAGTTTAGCCAGCAAATTGTTCCTGTCTATAAAGAAACAATTATTAAATGATTTCCCAGTTTAGCCAGCAAATTGTTCCCGTCTATAAAGAAACAATTATTAAATGATTTCCCAGTTTAGCCAGCAAATTGTTCCTGTCTATAAAGAAACAATTATTAAATGATTTCCCCGTTTAGCCAGCAAATTGTTCCTGTCTATAAAGAAACAATTATTAAATGATTTCCTCGTTTAGCCAGCAAATTGTTCTTGTCTATAAAGAAACAATTATTAAATGATTTCACCGTTTAGCCAGCAAATTGTTCCTGTCTATAAAGAAACAATTATTAAATAATTTCCCAGTTTAGCCAGCAAATTGTTCAGCAAATTGTTCCTGTCTATAAAGAAACAATTATTAAATGATTTCCCAGTTTAGCCAGCAAATTGTTACTGTCTATAAAGAAACAATTATTAAATGATTTCCCCGTTTAGCCAGCAAATTGTTCCTGTCTATAAAGAAACAATTCTTAAATGATTTCCCCGTTTAGCCAGCAAATTGTTCCTGTCTATAAAGAAACAATTATTAAATGATTTCCCAGTTTAGCCAGCAAATTGTTCCTGTCTTTAAAGAAATAATTATGAAATGATTTCCCAGTTTAGCCACCAAATTATTCCTGTCTATAAAGAAACAATTATTAAATGATTTCCCAGTTTAGACAGCAAATTGTTCCTGTCTATAAAGAAACAATTATTAAATGATTTCCCCGTTTAGCCAGCAAATTGTTCCTGTCTATAAAGAAACAATTATTAAATGATTTCCCAGTTTAGCCAGCAAATTGTTCCTGTCTATAAATAAACAATTATTTAATAATTTCCCAGTTTAGCCAGCAAATTGTTTCTGTCTATAAAGAAACAATTATTAAATGATTTCCCAGTTTAGCCAGCAAATTGTTCCTGTCTATAAAGAAACAATTATTAAATGATTTCCACGTTTAGCCAGCAAATTGTTCCTGTCTATAAAGAAACAATTATTAAATGATTTCCCCGTTTAGCCAGCAAATTGTTCCTGTCTATAAAGAAACAATTATTAAATAATTTCCCAGTTTAGCCAGCAAATTGTTCAGCAAATTGTTCCTGTCTATAAAGGAACAATTATTATATGATTTCCCAGTTTAGCCAGCAAATTGTTCCTGTCTATAAAGAAACAATTATTAAATGATTTCCCCGTTTAGACAGCAAATTGTTCCTGTCTATAAAAAAACAATTATTAAATGATTTCCCAGTTTAGCCAGCAAATTGTTCCTGTCTATAAAGAAACAATTATTAAATGATTCCCCGTTTAGCCAGCAAATTGTTCCTGTCTATAAAGAAACAATTATTAAATGATTTCCCCGTTTAGCCAGCAAATTGTTCCTGTCTATAAAGAAACAATTATTAAATAATTTCCCAGTTTAGCCAGCAAATTGTTCAGCAAATTGTTCCTGTCTATAAAGAAACAATTATTAAATGATTTCCCCGTTTAGCCAGCAAATTGTTCCTGTCTATAAAGAAACAATTATTAAATGATTTCCCAGTTTAGCCAGCAAATTGTTCCTGTCTATAAAGAAACAATTATTAAATAATTTCCCAGTTTAGCCAGCAAATTGTTCCTGTCTATAAAGAAACAATTATTAAATGATTTCCCAGTTTAGCCAGCAAATTGTTCCTGTCTATAAAGAAACAATTATTAAATGATTTCCCAGTTTAGCCAACAAATTGTTCTTGTCTATAAAGAAACAATTATTTAATGATTTCCCAGTTTAGCCAGCAAATTGTTCCTGTCTATAAAGAAACAATTATTAAATGATTTCCCTGTTTAGCCAGCAAATTGTTCCTGTCTTTAAAGAAACAATTATTAAATGATTTCCCCGTTTAGCCAGCAAATTGTTCCTGTCTATAAAGAAACAATTATTAAATAATTTCCCAGTTTAGCCAGCAAATTGTTCAACAAATTGTTCCTGTCTATAAAGAAACAATTATTAAAAGATTTTCCCGTTTAGCCAGCAAATTGTTCCTGTCTATAAAGAAACAATTATTAAATGATTTCCCCGTTTAGCCAGCAAATTGTTCCTGTCTATAAAGAAACAATTATTAAATAATTTCCCAGTTTAGCCAGCAAATTGTTCAGCAAATTGTTCCTGTCTATAAAGGAACAATTATTAAATGATTTCCCTGTTTAGCCAGCAAATTGTTCCTGTCTATAAAGAAACAATTATTAAATAATTTCCCAGTTTAGCCAGCAAATTGTTCAACAAATTGTTCCTGTCTATAAAGAAACAATTATTAAATGATTTCCCCGTTTAGCCAGCAAATTGTTCCTGTCTATAAAGAAACAATTATTAAATGATTACCCCGTTTAGCCAGCAAATTGTTCCTGTCTATAAAGAAACAATTATTAAATAATTTCCTAGTTTAGCCAGCAAATTGTTCAGCAAATTGTTCCTGTCTATAAAGGAACAATTATTAAATGATTTCCCCGTTTAGCCAGCAAATTTTTTCAGCAAATTGTTCCTGTCTATAAAGAAACAATTATTAAATGATTTCCCAGTTTAGCCAGCAAATTGTTCCTGTCTATAAAGAAACAATTATTTAATGATTTCCCAGTTTAGCCAGCAAATTGTTCCTGTCTATAAAGAAACAATTATTAAATGATTTCCCCGTTTAGCCAGCAAATTGTTCCTGTCTATAAAGAAACAATTATTAAATGATTTCCTAGTTTAGCCAGCAAATTGTTCCTGTCTATAAAGAAACAAATTTTAAATGATTTCTCAGTACAGCCACCAAATTGTTCCTGTCTATAAAGAACAGTTATTAAATAATTTCCTAGTTTAGCCAGCAAATTGTTCCTGTCTATAAAGAAACAATTATTTAATGATTTCGCATTTTAGCCAGCAAATTGTTCAGCAAATTGTTCCTGTCTATAAAGAAACAATTATTAAATGATTTCCCAGTTTAGCCAGCAAATTGTTCCTGTCTATAAAGAAACAATTATTTAATCATTTCCCAGTTTAGCCAGCAAATTGTTCCTGTCTATAAAGAAACAATTATGTAATGATTTCCCCGTTTAGCCAGCAAATTGTTTCTGTCTATAAAGAAACAATTATTAAATGATTTCCCCGTTTAGCCAGCAAATTATTCCTGTCTATAAAGAAACAATTTTTAAATGATTTCTCAGTACAGCCACCAAATTGTTCCTGTCTATAAAGAACAGTTATTAAATTATTTCCTAGTTTAGCCAGCAAATTGTTCCTGTCTATAAAGAAACAATTATTTAATGATTTCGCAGTTTAGCCAGCAAATTGTTCCTGTCTATAAATAAACAATTATTAAATGATTTCCCAGTTTAGCCAGCAAATTGTTCCTGTCTATAAAGAAACAATTATTAAATGATTTCCCAGTTTAACCAGCAAATTGTTCCTGTCTATAAAGAAACAATTATTAAATGATTTCCCAGTTTAGCCAGCAAATTGTTCCTGTCTATAAAGTAACAATTATTAAATGATTTCCCCGTTTAGCCAGCAAATTGTTCCTGTCTATAAAGAAACAATTATTAAATCATTTCCCAGTTTAGCCAGCAAATTGTTCCTGTCTATAAAGAAACAATTATTAAATGATTTCCCAGTTTAGCCAGCAAATTGTTCCTGTCTATAAAGAAACAATTATTAAATGATTTCCCAGTTTAGCCAGCAAATTGTTCCTGTCTATAAAGAAACAATTATTAAATGATTTCCCAGTTTAGCCAGCAAATTGTTCCTGTCTATAAAGAAACAATTATTAAATGATTTCCCCGTTTAGCCAGCAAATTGTTCCTGTCTATAAAGAAACAATTATTAAATCATTTCCCAGTTTAGCCAGCAAATTGTTCCTGTCTATAAAGAAACAATTATTAAATGATTTCCCAGTTTAGCCAGCAAATTGTTCCTGTCTATAAAGAAACAATTATGTAATGATATCCCAGTTTAGCCAGCAAATTGTTCCTGTCTATAAAGAAACAATTATTAAATGATTTCCCAGTTTAGCCAGCAAATTGTTCCTGTCTATGAAGAAACAATTATTTAATGATTTCCCAGTGTAGCCAGCAAATTGTTCCTGTCTATAAAGAAACAATTATTAAATCATTTCCCAGTGTAGCCAGGAAATTGTTCCTGTCTATAAAGAAACAATTATTAAATGATATCCCAGTGTAGCCAGGAAATTGTTCCTGTCTATAAAGAAACAATTATTAAATGATTTCCCAGTTTAGCCAGCAAATTGTTCCTGTCTATAAAGAAACAATTATGTAATGATATCCCAGTTTAGCCAGCAAATTGTTCCTGTCTATAAAGAAACAATTATTAAATGATTTCCCAGTTTAGCCAGCAAATTGTTCCTGTCTATGAAGAAACAATTATTTAATGATTTCCCAGTGTAGCCAGCAAATTGTTCCTGTCTATAAAGAAACAATTATTAAATCATTTTCCAGTGTAGCCAGGAAATTGTTCCTGTCTATAAAGAAACAATTATTAAATGATATCCCAGTGTAGCCAGGAAATTGTTCCTGTCTATAAAGAAACAATTATTAAATGATATCCCAGTTTAGCCAGCAAATTGTTCCTGTCTATAAAAAAACAATTATTATATTATTTCCCAGTTTAGCCAGCAAATTGTTCCTATCTATAAAGAAACAATTATGTAATGATTTTCCAGTTTAGCCAGCAAATGATTTCTGTCCATAAAGAAACAGTTATTTAATGACTTCCCAGCTTAGCCAGCAAATTATTTCTGTCCATGAAGAAACAGTTATTAAATGACTTCCCAGCTTAGCCAGCAATTTGTTCCCGTCGTTAAAGATTCCCTTTCACAGCCCAGTGTTAACTCTTCCATCTCACTTGACTTGCAGGGTTCACTCAAGGCACCAACCTGAAGCAACATTTGATGCGGCACTCCTCGACCAAGCCCTTCCCGTGCCCCATGTGCCACTCGAGGTTTGTCTCCAAGGGAGAGTTGGACTCGCACCTTAGGAAGCATACCGGGGACCACCCCTTCGCATGTGACACTTGTGGGACGGGTTTCACCACCTCCAGTTCGCTGGTAACAAACACTTTATTATATATTTACGATAAATTAAATGATTCCGAATTGGTCTAATAGGGTATTATGATCGAGTCTTTGCCGTAGCTGGTCCTGTGGCAAGAATGGTCTGCGTCTTAGTGTTAGATACGAGTGGGGTATGCAGCTTTAGAAAACACTTGGAAGACGTTTTTTGAGATTTCTTCAAGTTTTATGATTTTATATTTATTAAACAATTTTATTGCAAATACAATCTGGTGGGCTTATTGTCAAGCAGCAATCTCTTCACACCAACCAGACAAAAGTAAATAAAGCAAGTTACACAGTCGCAAAAAACAATCGAACGACTATCCATCCCCACGAAATCCATGAACATATACTTAAGCATACACCCACGAACCCCACAAAGACGGACAATCACCCGAACATTCCTTTTCATATAAAGTGAGATATCATCAGTCAAAGGAAAAGGAAGGGATGGGGGAGAGGAAAGGAAAAATCAGGAATGAAACACGTTATATTACTGACTAGAAATTAAGAGTTTTTTCAGTCGCTTCTTAAAGCATGCCAAGGATGGAGCGAGTCTAACATTGGTTTGTAACTGATTCCAGAGTCTCACTGCATGAACAGCATGAGTATACATGAACACACATACTACACTACACCTAAAGGCGAACGTGTTACTATCATACATGTATATACAGATCTAAAAATGCGTCTCTGTAGTTTATCTTTCCTTGGTAAATATTCTGCTGTTTTTTTTTTTACTAAATATGTTTTTTTAAACATATGTAGATGCGGGGAAGTTCCTAATCTAATGACCACAGCCACCACCTTCCTATTCTTCCAACTTAAATTATATATATTTTGAGTTGGAAAAATAGGAAGGTTGTGGCTGTAATAATAGTGGGTTCGACTGAGTGTTCCTTCCTATCGGCACTTAATAAATTATAATTTAATTCTTATTGTATGTTTACGAGGTTCACCCAAAAAGCAAAACCCGCTAGTTGAAGTAAATGACAGGGCTGTGGGGTGGGGGCGTGACTGCCCAATATAACTTGAGTTTAATGAAGTATTTTTACTAAATTTAATATTGCTTATGTTATTTTTTATAATATTCATGTAACAATTCCTAATACTCGTAGCATTTCATCAATACTTGTGTACCATTTCATAATACTCGTGTAACATTTCATCAATACTTGTGTACCATTTCATAATACTCGTGTAACATTTCATCAATACTTGTGTACCATTTCATAATACTCGTGTAACATTTCATCAATACTTGTGTACCATTTCATAATACTCGTGTAACATTTCATTAATACTTGTGTACCATTTCATAATACTCATGTAACATTTCATCAATACTTGTGTATCATTTCATAATACTCGTGTAACATTTCAATAATACTTGTGTACCATTTCATAATACTCATGTAACATTTCATCAATACTTATGTATCATTTCATAATACTCGTGTAACATTTCATTAATACAGAAATCCGTTCAATGATGGTGGCTTTTTTCCAATATGGGTAAAAATGTTAGTGAAATTGCCAGAGAAATGAAAATTCATAGGAGAACAGTTGGCTGTTTTTTTGAAAACGTACATTTTGACCGGGCGTTTGGAGGATGAAAACCGATCAGGAAGGCCAAAAGTCACCAATGAAAGAGTGACTTATGGGCGGTAGTGTACGTACATACATGCTGTGCCCTTGTGGGGCAGAAACTTTTGTCTTCTCGTTAGAGCATGTATGGACAGGTTCCGCACTGGTCACGCCCGTTGCACGGTTAGGCGGTGTTAGTTAAAATTCGGTACCTCTATGCTAAGTAGTATGTCAACTGCGACTGATAGAAAGTTCTGTCAGTCAGTCAAAAGTGAAAAGGGAATATCTTGGCCCAGCTGTCACCGAGACACATTGGAGTCACACCAGAACCTTCGAGGATTGAGTGATAACCATCCCCCTATTTTAGTCTTTGTACTGGTGTTATAGTTTTGTAATTCATAATACGTAACATTAAGCATAGAATCTGTGACAGTTTTGCCCACAGGCTTATTTGAACTTATGTAACTATATTACTGATGAAATATTAGCGCATCCACCCACAGTGGGGAACTGTGCAACATTTCATTCATATTTGTATGTTATGTTACATTTAATCAAACTTAAACATTACAGGTTAAGCATAAACGCATCCACAGTGGAGAGCGACCCTATGCATGTGACCTGTGTCCACAGAGCTTCGCGGCGCTGGGCACGCTCAAGAACCATCGCCGCACACACACGGGGGAGAAGCCTTACGCTTGCACCTACTGTACCAGGGCCTTCGTGCAGAAGAGTGACATGGTACGTATGTTCACAGTATTCAAATTCTAAGTTTAAACCGGGAAAACGTCTTAAGCAAAATAATGTCTTAAGTGGGATAAATTCTTTAGCGGAATATCATATTTAGTGTAATAAAATAATAATTGGGATAGCATCTTTAGCAAAATAATATCTTAAGTGGGATAATATTTTTTATTTATCATCTTAAGCAGAATAAAATATTAAGCGTAATAACATCTTAATTGGGATATCATCTTTAGTTAGCATAATAACGACCTCCGTGGCCTGGTGGTAAGACACTTGTCTGCCGATCCGGAGGTTGCGGGTTTGATCCCCGCTGGAACCCAGATTTTTTTAAAATAGGATTCCAGTCTTGTTAACACTTAGGGCCTATAAAATCCAGCTTTCTGGTTGGTTGGAAGAGATTGCCACATGGCAATAAACTCGCCAGGTTAAAAAAATTAAAAATAAAATAACATCTTAGATGTTTAGGAGCTAGTCCTTAAGGGAGAGATGATGATGATTTGTTGATAAATAAAACTCGTTAGATCGCAATGCGGAAAGAGAGTCCAATTTTATTAGTAACGTAGGTATTTATATCATTTTAGAATGTGCGCGGGAATGCGCTCGCGATATGCCTATGTCTCGTTTCTGCGAATGCAAAAACGATTAATGTTGTATGTAGGTATCATTCAAATACGGAACTGGCGAGACAAGTGTGGTGCGTTCTCGCTCTAGTATGGAATGCGGTCCGCTCCGGCTACAGGTTGAATGGCCGGCGCGTGGACTTTGTAATTGTTTGTTTTGCATTGCTAAGGAATGCAAAGGTCACTTTATCGGTCATTGACCGTGTGTGTGGACGCCCACAGTGTTCCGAGTGTGCGACCGCCACAGATGGATCAATATCTTAATCGGGGTAACATCTTAAGCATAATAAAATTTTAAGTGGAATAACATCTTCAGCGGTATAACATCTTAAGTGGGATAATAAATCGATCAGGATATCATCTTAATTAGGAGGGAAAAATGTTAAGCGGAATCATATTAGGAAAGAAAATATTTTAAGATGGAAAACAACTTAAGCGGGATGAAATCAAAAAGGAAAATATTTTAAGTGGGATAACATTAGGAGAAAAAACAACTTAAGCTGTAAAATTTTAGCAGGTTTCTCTGTTAATTATTGTATTGTACTTGCTCAGGTATCTCACATTCGCACCCACACTGGAGAGTGCCCCTACGTCTGCTCGGTGTGTGGCAGCCGCTACCAGAAGTCCTCGGCCCTCAAGGCGCACATCAAGGTGCACCATCCACATTGTAAGTTTTCTTCTTCTGAAGAACGTGACTCACATATTATTGACCATATTCGTGTGATTTTCTTGAGAAAAATAGTGTTGTGGTTTCCCATTGCCTTCCGCAATGCACTAGATGTTATAGGAATTGTATATCAGGTCTGTAAATATAAAACCGGAATTTGCTCATAAGTGGCTCTAGTTATCAATGTAGTGACTGTCAAACCGCGTCATTGGCGCCTTTTTCTTGTATTCACATTTGTTAAAGACTTTTAACTCACAACAATACAAGTTTAATACAGCTACATATGTTTTCATAGCGTTGAACATGTCTGTTTTTGTGCCTGAAAACTACGATTTGCGGACAGCATTGATTTTTTGTTACCATTTGAAGAAAACTGCTGCAGAATCGCATCGAATGCTTGTCGAAGCTTACGGTGAGCGTGCTCTTGGTAAATCTCAGTGCTTTGAGTGGTTTAAAAAATTCGAAAGTGGCGATTTTGACGTGAGAAACGAAGAACGTGGAAGACCACCGAGAAAGTTTGAAGACGCCGAATATCCAACGTTCCCCCTATTTTTTTCATTGTGCGTGCGGCCCATCAACTTAAATATGCAAGAAAAAAGGAGGCTCCTTACGGCACGTGGACTCTATATGGTGTTTCCATGTTCCGCACACATCTCAAAGAAAGGAACCTGAGAACCTATCATAAAATATCAAATAAAATATATAATTGCGCAAAACAAAATATGGTTACAAGTTCCTTTCTTTGGAATGTGGGCGGACAATTTTTAACAGATGTGCGGCCGCACACGCGCACACCTTAGAGGGAACGTTGGTTATACCGTTACATAAAGTGGAATAAACAGTGTTTGATAAAACAAATTACAATGTCTTTAAACCTCCACAGTGTTAATACCTTAACTATAAATAATATATTTCAAATAGTATTAAAATTATGTTTCTTGTAAAATTGATATTGTTATTGTTTACACTTTCTAGTGGATCCCAAGATGCCCGTGACAGCGATGTCCGAAGCCCATCTATCGCAGCTGTCCACGCACTCCTCGGAGCGGGAGCTCACAGTTTCCTACAATCCCACACCGGAGAGCTCGCAGAGTCCGCACTTTGTACATTCCGACCAGCCCGAACACAAGGCGTACAACATGGCGTAATGAAAATCTACGCTACCCCCTGGGCATAATCAATATACTATAAAGAGTCGAGTATAAAAGATCCCACTCCAGAATATTTGTTTATTCGTACGTACTTCACTCCAGAAAATTTGTTTATTCATACGTACTTCACTCCAGAAAATTTGTTGTTCATACGTACTTCACTCCAGAAAATTTGTTTATTCATACGTACTTCACTCCATTGTTTTATCAAAGTCTACCAATATAAGGGAAATAATATATTAATTTTCTTCCCTTTTTGTAGGTTAGCTCTGTTCTGTGTACACTGTGTCGACTAAACACATTAATAGATGTTGGAGTGCCGCGTTACCCACGCAAACTGAATGTTTGACTTGCCTAATTTAATATATATCATCACGCCGTGTCCCTTGCTGGGTAGGCAGAGAAAACAGATCTCTTAACTTTTCTATCCAAGCACATAACTTTCGCAACATTACAATCTTTATTCATACTTTCACTTCACCTTCTTTCAAGATCTGGTCCATTTGATCCAGCCACGTTTTCCTCGGTCGACCTCTTCCACGTACACCTTGCACTTGACTTGTATATTCCCTTAGTCATTCTTTCATCATTCATTCTCTCGTCAAGTCCAAACCATCTTAAAGTTCCTATCTTCCTCTTACTCAAAACATTCATTCTATCCATGCATTCATTTCTGATGTCTTAATTCCGACTTCTTTCATACATTAACACTCCACTAATTTCCTTACTGCACACATCTCCACAGCAATAATCTTACTCTTATCCTTCTGCCAAGTCCAAGTTTTACTTCCATACATCTTGGTGGGCATCAACACACTATTATGGATTGTCATTCTTGCTACTGTTGATATTGCGCGGTTGTTGATAACATCAAGTGCTCCATTCACCTTCTTTCCTGTCTCAACCCTTCTTTCAATGTCCCTTTCAACTCGTCCATCACACATAAACAAACGGCCCAGATAACAGAACTCATCAACCTGCTCCAGTTTCTCTGTGTCAACCCATACATTGCACACATTTTTTACCACACTTCTATAACCTTTGATTTCACTAATACATTTATTTTCAAACCTTTTACTAGACATCTCTCATATAGCTCACTTATCATATCCCACATAACCTTTGATTTCACTAATGCATTAATTTTTAAACCTTTTACTAGACATCTCTCATATAGTTAACCCATACATTGTGCACACTTCTTTCTATAACCTGATTTGATCGGCATGCCTGATTCTTTCTTTAACCATAACCTGATTTGATTGTCATGCCTGATTGTTTCTTTAACCATAACCTGATTTGATTGTCATGCCTGATTCTTTCTTTAACCATAACCTGATTTGATTGTCATGCCTGATTCTTTCTTTAACCATAACCTGATTTGATTGTCATGCCTGATTCTTTCTTTAACCATAACCTGATTTGATTGTCATGCCTGATTCTTTCTTTAACCGTAACCTGATTTAATTGTCATGCCTGATTCTTTCTTTAACCATAACCTGATTTGATTGTCATGCCTGATTCTTTCTTTAACCATAACCTGATTTGATTGTCATGCCTGATTCTTTCTTTAACCGTAACCTGATTTGATTGTCATGCCTGATTCTTTCTTTAACCATAACCTGATTTGATTGTCATGCGTGATTCATTCTTTAACCATAACCTGATTTGATTGTCATGCCTGATTCTTTCTTTAACCATAACCTGATTTGATTGTCATGCCTGATTCTTTCTTTAACCATAACCTGATTTGATTGTCATGCCTGATTCTTTCTTTAACCATAACCTGATTTGATTGTCATACCTGATTCGATGATTTAGAAGTATTTTTTACATTTGCTGAAATTCAAATCACCTCTGCTTGAAAGCTTTTCAATTTTGAATTCATAAAAGGCAGCTCATAAAGTAATGAAACAAATTCAGATAGAATTATATCTGAAAGCGTATTTATAACCAGGATATCAATATTTTAAATAACAAATGTACTATTCACTACATAATTGAGATCCAAATGTTAATAATATTTATTGAAAAAAATTCCCTTGGGTATTGCCTCGTGGTTATAAGAGAAATACAGGAGTGGGATTGATATCTCAACGACTCATAATGTCTATGTAAAGAATATTATTAATAAATTTAGGGGAAATGAGACGAAGGTGTTATTACATTATTTTATCGACAAGTGGCGTAGCGAGGGTCTTCCGTGTCCGGAGATAAGACATAAAATCTATGCCTTGTTGTACGAAGTGTAAGCTGAGTGTCGTGCGGGAATAAAGTGTAAGTTTAACGTCTAAAACAAAGCCTGTTTAAGTCCGATTATTCGGGGCTCAATTATCCGTGAGTTGGATTGGTTTTTCCAAATTTTTAACGTGAAAATAACAAAGCAAGAACCTTTACCGTTCGTTATAAAATCTATAGTTTACGTTTTGTGATTCGTTTTCCCCGCGTCCACATTGTCACGAAAATATGTGGATCCGGGGCTTCTCAATTAGATTGGGAAGGCCCAGATCCACATATGCCGCGGCAGTATGATACCGACATTTAGCGGTTGTATCTGTCGGAACATTGAGAAAGCTTGTTCGTGTAATCATTTTGCATAGCAAAATTTATATAGCATTTCAACTCTTAAAATTTTCGACTCATTAAATACTTACTTTGGATTAACCGTGTTTTTTAATTATACGGATTCGAGTGTTTCCAATTACCATGGATAATCAGCACTCTACTGTATTACATACAGTAAAAATCTGTGACTTCGAAATTTAATGAACTAAATTTTGCATGATCATTTGAAATTGCGTGGCACTTCCCAATGTCTGGTAACATCGCAGACATTTTTTTCTTATTGTAAGTTAAGTCAAGTTATGTTGACGTATTGAGACGAAATAACATATTTATCCCTTATCTTGGCAAAGTTCAATTTATCCAAATATTAACGTGATTCCTTGTTATATGGTGAGTTATGAAGGAAAATTGATGGGAAAAAAATCACAACTTTTCCTTATAGTTTTTTTTATATGGAAAACACCCACGTTACATTGCCAAAATATCAAGTTTTATAAAACACAAAAAGGTCTATAAAATTATTCTTTAATCTAAAACATGAACAACATTAACATAGCTGAATTATCAACAAATAAAATGGTTTGAATAAAATTTTCTCTCCATGTAGTGATTAATAAGATATTTATTAGGTGTACAAATAAGTTTCCGCCGTTTTTTATAAAAAAATGGGCATTTATTGTGAAAGAACGGAACCTCATGTTTTATTCGAAGTAGTACCCATCGCTTGCCACTACTTTTCCCCATCTTTCTGTCAGCATACGAATACCGCGTCAGTCATCATCATCATCTTTTGAGGCTATCCACGAATCGACTCAATTTTTGGTATCTTCATATGATGTGAAGTGCTGCTCAGACAGGTCATGCGTCATCGATCAAAACAAGTGGTAATCAGAAGGAGCAATGTCTGGTGAATACAGCGGGTGGGGTAAAACTTCTCAATTGAGTGTTTCCAAATAGGTTTTGACCGGTGCCGCAACATGTGGACTAGCATTATCATGCAGGAGAATAATTTTGTCGTGTCTGGCGTAGTAGTGGGCGCGCTTTTCCTCGAGTGCTCGACTCAATCTCATCAATTATGTTCGGTAGACAGCCCCAGCAATGGTTTCATTCGGTTTGAGCAACTCATAATACACGACACCAAGCTGATCCCACCAAATACACAACAAGAGTTTTTTTCCATGAATATTTGGCTTAGCCGTAGATGTTGAAGCATGACCAGGGGATCCCCATGATTTCTTCCTTTTTGGATTATCATAATGGATGCATTTTTCATCACCAGTGACTATATGGTGCAGAAAACCCTTTCGTTTATGCCTGGCAAGCAGCATTTCACATGTGGAAAATTGGCATTCAAAGTTTCTCCGTGTCAGTTCATATGAATCCCAATTTCTTTGTTTTTGAATCATTCCCAATGATTTCAACCCATGTGAAATTGCTTGTTGAGTCACTCCTAATGTAAGTGCAAGTTCTTCTTGCGTTTGGCACGAATCTTGATCCAATAATACTTCCAATTCCGCGTCTTCGTACACTTTCGGCCTTCCGCTACGTTCTTTGTCTTCGATGTCAAATTCACCGTTCTTAAACTTTTGAAACCACTCACGACAACTTCTCTCACTTAAGGCAGCCTCACCATATGCTTCTACAAGCAATCGATGCGCCTCAGCTGCAGATTTCTTCAAATTGAAGAAGTAAATCAAAAGTTCCCGCAAATGACGCTTATTCGGCTCAAAACTTGACATTTTCGAACACAAAAAAATATGTTATACTGATAAAAATTCACTAATATTTCAAGGTCATGTTGTTGACAGATGTCCAACCTTACGATAATGACATTTTACATCTGACAATTTTAACCATAACTTACTGGTGGCGCCAACTTTTGTCAAACGGCGGTGACTTATTTGTACACCCAATAGATTATTTACCACAATTTTCAAAACGCTCCCACGCTGTCCAGACATGTTGACCCGATGTCGTTTGAAAGGTTGTAGCGTTGTCAATATTTATCACCAGATGATACCACTGCGCACAATAGTGCGTGTATAGTATTTGAATGTGTTGCCATATTTGAAATTACGTTACAGTTTCTGGTTTTTTTCTTTAAATCTCTATAAATGAGTGTAACACCTGTGTTACAATGCCATGATAAGAGTTAATTTAAAAAAATCCATAATTGTCACTTATTTGATTTCGATATGGTCCGCTTGTTTACGTAGATTAACTTGTTCATGTTTTCGTGCGTAATATAAATATGGTAATGTAACAAGTTTTTATTTGGTCACGCACTTACGTACGATATTTGCAATATACGATTAAAAGTTTTGAAAAACTAATATTAGAGGTTGTGAAATTATTAAAGGCAAAATAAAAAAAAAAACATTTTTATGAAAAGAACGTTCAAAATCTTATACTTGTGTTAATAATCTTGAGATATTTTGATATTGAATCTTTTCATGTCGAGGGACCACTGGGAATTTTACTGCTCGATGGCGTGTAATACACTGATTGTCCCGCTGCTGCCAGGGTCAGCTACTACGTGGATCTGTGATTTACGTAGTAAATTCGAATCATTAGAATTAATCAATAATTTTTGTTCTGAATGTTACAGTATTCTATAACATTCAGTATATAAGTTCTAAGTAATTTTTAATTTAGGTTCCAAGTGCGAGCGAAAGAACAAACAACGGACATTGTTTGGATTTTTCGATAGAGTCTGAAGCCGAGTTGAGCCGAGTGAAGAGTCTCAGGCGTGGCAAAATTAAGTAAAAACATTTAAAATTATATTTCTTTTGGTTCTTGACTTTGTGGCCCTCTTAGCTCTGTGTCCGTGGACAACTATACCCCTTTCGCTACGCCACTGCTATTGACGTGTTCCAGGCAAAACAGAATACAGTGAAACCTCAGTTTTTGAACTTAATTCATCGCAGAAGGCTTTTCTCAAAATTAATACATTTTTCCCATGAGAAATTATTTAGATTGGATTAAAAATTAAACTGCATTTTACTTGTAGTGTGGAGAAGAGAGCTGATGGCGTAAGTGGAAGGTGGAGAGGATTGCATTGAAACATCACATGACTGTTCTGAATTTCTTTCTCTTTTCTGTCTCACTTAAAACCTGTCCAATGAGGTTTGGTTTTGCCTGCGTTTTAAAAATTCTCCGAAGTGTGACATGGCATTGTCATTGACAATGTATGTTCGAGAACCGAATTAAAACAATTTGTTCGAGATGAGAGACATTCGAAAACTGAGGTTTCACTGTAACTCGAAATGTGTGAAGATGACAAAAGGTACAGAAAAGTGTAAAACTTTCAACCAATAAATTTTCTCTGCTAGATATGATGCTATATTTATATATTTATGACGGCTTCGAATTTCATTGGTTGATTGCATGAAAAAATAATATACGAGGGTCATCCAGAAAGTAAGGTTACAACATTTATATAGGATCGAAAAATGCTTGAATTTAATTGAAATTCACAGGATACTTCACAAATATATATTAAACTATTTTTCAACGTAATCGCCGTCGAGATCGAGACATTTCTGTAGTCGGGGCACCAGCTTTTGTATACCAGTGTCACAGACCTCCGCCACCAGCTCTTTCAGCCACTTCTTCACAGCTTCCTCGACCTCCTGATCGTTGGAAAATTGTTGGAGTGTAGTGACACACCCACGTCTCATCCCCCGTCACAATCGAGTCCAGAAAAGCTTCTCCCTCCTGTGCAAAACGATCCAAAAATTCACGCGCGGCGGTCACGTGATTTTGACGGTGCTCCGGTGTGAGCATTCTGGGCATCCATCTCGCACACAACTTCTTGTAACCAAGTTTTTCCGACACAATATCACCAAGGAGACTTCGAGAAATGTCAGGAAATTCTTAGTGAAAGTCGTCAATCGTCACACACGGCAGTCATTTCGCACTTGTTCTTCAATTTTTTGCACAAGTTCGTCAGAAATCACTGTCTTGCCTCGTCGTAAGTATCAGTACGGCCTTCTCTGAACAACCTTACCCACTTCGTGACATGTTGTCGACTCATCACATCACTATCATAAACATCCACGAGCTTCCGATGGATATTCGCGGCGAAATTGTTCTAAGTCAAAAAACGGCTGACCGCACGGACGGGAGGTGGCGGGAGCGCGCGACGACCTCCATCGAAAGAATTTACTGTGACTGAACAAAATGGCCGACAAACACGCGGGACCAAACAAACTGACCGTTAGGATCCCCCCTACACGCCAGGTGCGCCAACTTCGAAACAAAAAATTTCCCCCGGCCTCAGGAGCCCTTGTAACCTTACTTTCTAGATGACCCTCGTACAATTTTTGCCTAAGCATTGCACATGGATGAAATAAATTTTAAAAAACACGTTCTCCACAAATATGTATATATTGTTAGAAAAATTGCATGCACTTTTTGTACCATTTCTAGCATATATTAGATATAATTTATTTCATTCATTCATTCATATGTGGACATTTTGAAGAGTGTGGAAGACGCATAGATTAAGAATCACAGATAAAAATGATTTTTCTAATATTAGTTAGTAGATATTTAATTTAAAATATTGAATAACACCTTTATCTGATTGTCTCTTGAATCTAAGGACTGGTTGGAATAATTCTGTAAGCCACTTTATTGTTTAATTGAAACAATTGCTACTAAAGGGTCTTTCAAATTGAGCGGTTTTTAAAATTCTTGGATAAAACACAGATGGCGTCACGAACTTGTCTGCGTTTTGTGACATTTGAGAAGTGTAATGTATGACATCAAAATGGAGTCGTATACAATACAACGACGCGTTAAAATTGTTGAATCATTTTATGTATTGTAATCTCCAGAAACGGTGATGTTAATTGCCCACCAAGATCATGTGATCCGACACCGTTGGACTATTTTCTCTGGGGTTACGGGAAAAGTCAGGTCGTTAAGAATGACCCCCGATCAATTTCTGAGCTGAAGGATGAAATTATTCGCGTTATAGGCGAGTTAGAACCGCAATTATGCCAAAATGTCATCGAAAATTTTGACAAAATAGTGGACATCTGCGGATCTGCAAGAGGTGGACATTCGGCGTATATTGTTTATTGTGTTTAAATGTCATACATTATACTTCAATGACCAATAAAAAGTTTTTTGAAATCAAAGCAAATTGTGTGTTTTATTCAAGAATTAAAAACACCGCTCAATTTGAATGACCATTTATTAGGTATATCGCTATTGATTAGTCGGCAGTGAATGTATTAAGTCAGTGGTTCTCAAAATGTGCACTTCGGTATCGTGGGGTGCCGAAATTAATTTGAAAATTTAAGTAGTCCATCTGGCAACAGTTTATAGAGGAAGATAATTGAATTGATAGGATGGGACGTTTCATTGATACATGGCGGAACACTTTATCCATGCAGTATATAATTTGTTTTTGAAGAGTTTTAAAAAACATCCTGGATTTAAAAATACGGTAATATGCAAATTAATGTAAACAAAGATAAAATAGTTGAAACAAGTGTTTATTGGTCATAAAAAAATACAAATATTTTTCTTCTTCAACTTTCTATAGACTCAAGAGTCTGTTACTGCAGGATTGTCCTCCTGTGATGCTGAGCTCCAGCTATCTCTCCATCGTTTCGGGGGTCTCCCTGGCGGATGCCGTCCATCCGGTACCTCATGCAGAGCTATGTATGGAATCCTTGTGGAATTCATTCTCTGTACATGTTGGTACCAGTATCGTCGACGCTGTCGTCCCCATCTGACCACATCTTTGACCTCTCGGATTGTGGTGTTCCTTACACGATCACGCAAAGTCTTCCCAGCAATAGCGCGTAGAGTTCTCATTTCCGTTGTCCTTAGCATACTTTTTGTCCTGACAGTGTCCGCCCTCGCTTCGATGCCACATGTGAGGATAGGTCGCACACAGCTCTTATAAATGCGTACCTCACTATCCGTTCTCATATCTTTATTCCTCCATATGACATCTCTCAGGCTAAAAATCAAAAATGGATCTGAAGGTTTAATGTGAAAGAATATTTCATGCTGTTTATGATTTAAACGAGATATCGTTCAAATGGCTTCCACGGCTTCTTTTGCACTGGCCAATTCGATCACGCCAATTTTCGATGACTCGGGACTGGAGCATTTCCGGCTGTATGGCGCCAATAACACGACAAATCTTGGTCTCGAGTTCATCGAGAGTCTTGGGTTTGTCGGTGTAAACCTGTTATTTAACGTAACCCTATAGAAAATAATCCAGAGGCGTTGTTAAATTGCACGATCTTGGCGGCCAATTCAAAATCCTATCACACCCTAAAAAACACCCTTTAGTTATGTCTAGTTTAATTCCATTATTTGAGAGACTGTAGTACAGGCTTACCCATCCCACTAAGTAGCTAGTTTTTTTTTAAGGCACCATGAAACGAAAGAGTTTGAAAGCCACTGTCTTAACCCATTCACGTGTAAATTAAAAAAATAAATCAAATTCCGTGTTTTAAGGATTTTATCGCGTATTTTAGTAAACTTTCTCCGTGATATTTTGCGTGGCGTACAGATTTATTCTCCTGGACCTTTGTTGAATTGAATTTAGGCACTAAATAATTATATTTATCTATTTATTAAAAAAAATTTAATAAAATCATATCTGATTTCTAAATATATCAAATTTAAGGAACACTGCTCTACAAATAAAAAAATTTTTTTTACAATTATGAAATTTCAATTGCTTTATACATTTTGTGGCACTGAGTATAGAAACAACATTTGACATTCTGGATTAGTTTCAGTTTACAAGATGAATTGGAGATTTCTGTATTGAAACGCAGGTCCATTCTTGTTGATCGCTTTTATAAATGCTTCCGTGAGCTGAACTTTATATGAATGGTGACAGCAAAACTTACTGAGATTTACCAGCGTTTCACATATGACAATTTTCATGCCAGGCACAAGAACTTTTCGGTAAAGTCATTCCTTTTGTTTATACAGTAAAAATTCGTAAATTCGAATTATGAATAAGGCAATCACTAAAAAAATCTGTAAATTCGAATTGTGAATAACACAATCACCAAAAAAATCCGTAAATTCGAATTATGAATAACACAATCATTAAAAATAAAAAACAATTATGAATTTGCGCGACTTCCCGATGGCAAGAAACATTGTGACCAATTTTACGACAAGTCAAGTAAAGTTTTTTCGTAATATTGTGACAACATTTAAGAGGAAAATAAATTTTAAAAGAGCACTATTTTTCATGGGCATCCGACGTGTACGAATTAAAAAAAAAAACACTTAAATCGTCATTTGATCACATTGATAAACTTGTTTATGTTTGCACGAGTAATTTAAATATGATAATGTCACTAGTTTTTATTTGGTCGCATACCTGATTATGAGACGACGCTCTACAAAGCCGAAGTTAGCCGATTATGCCCAACAGTCTCTTTCTTAAACCCGATGTGTATTACTTACTGTACGGCACCGGTACAAAGAACTGTAAATATAGGTGGATGGCTGCTGCGCGTGCAATGCTCGGAGAATTCAGATCAATTCCAAAGGTGTAGATTGATGAGAGAAGGTAGCGGGGTGAAGAGATTCGTCTTATGGCAGGTTGTAGCAGGTCTCAAGTAAAACACAGTAGGTAGAGTGTACTGAGAATAAGATTTATTTTGAAAGGGACCCTTCATATGAACGGTCAATCATCGCAAGGGCTCACACCTCGCGAAATACCACAATTTTCGGGAGTTTTGCGCAATGCAGAGGCCGACCGGCCAGCGATATAGTCTCGATGCCCGTCCATAAGTCTACATTTCCGCTGCGGTCGCGATGCGGCATGGACCCAAACATAAATATTTACATACAAATATCAAGGAATAATAACAAGAATCTATACACATACAAATCAAAATATATCAATAATTTACACTTACAAATTACACTTACAAATTGCATACGTCCGGTACACATACGGTATAAATTCTCGTATAATATGAAAAAAATAATGTGGAATGTCGTTTACGTACTTAGTACTGCAAAAACTAGATCGAACTTTGTTTTCTGTCATCATTTATTGTATAGCCGTGTTCTTTTTCGAGGATCGTCCAAAGTGTTATATTTCTTTTAAAAATACAAAGTAATAAATTACGCGGATCCAATTTATGAATAAAATACAGAATATTTAAAATACAGTTAGAAAATATAGTTAAATTATAAATATAGAAAATATTAATTCATTCTATTTTTAATACTTTCGATTCACAGTTGGTTTTAAATCCGCGGATTGGAAAGTTACTCATGTAGAGGGCCGACTGTATAATATCTGTAGCCTAGAGGATAAACCACGGAAGTCACTCTGTACCCTAGAGGATAAACTATGTTGCGTCATACAATTCATGTATGCCCCATATGACGTTTATCCTATAGGGCAGTGGTCTCCAAACTTTTTTGATCCCGTACCCCTAAGACAGAATAAATTTATAGTGCGTACCCCTGAATGTATATAAGGGTTCTCACTATCATTTGCTGTCTGCCTCTTCTACGAGTGCCCGATAGTGTCGCTGCTGTAAATTTATAGTGCGTACCCCTGACTGTATATAAGGGTTCTCACTATCATTTGCTGTCTGCCTCTTCTACGAGTGCCCGATAGTGTCACTGCTGTAAATTTATAGTGCATACCCCTGAATGTATATAAGGATTCTCACTATCATTTGCTGTCTGCCTCTTCTACGAGTGCCCGATAGTGTCGCGTACCTCACTTTGGAGAACACTGCTCTAGGGTACAGAGTGACTTCCGTGGTTTATCCTCTAGAGTACAGATATATTTTACAGTGTTTTTCAGAGCCCAATGGTTGAGAATAACTGCTTTAGACATTAAATATTATGAAATATAACTGATTATTTTTCTATACAGTAAAATAAATGATTTATATATTGTTTGGAATCAGATATGGTTGAAAAAGTTGTGTGGGAAATTAAATGTAAATCTAATTTAGTTTAATTTAGTAAATTTTATGGTATCGAAGAAATTATGTACGAATGAGAGTGCTTCGTAAATTTAAATTGTGAATTTTATGTATAAAAAGATGATGTGAATTATTCTATACATCGCCGTTTTGTGTCGAAACTTAAAAAAATATTTGTTATAATAGAAAATAAATGGTCGAACTTTGTTATAACGAGCAAGAAGGGATTAAATTAAGTCGTTATATCCGAGTTACGTGTGTTGGAAGAGAAACCTATTTTTTTTAATTATTATATTTTCTTACTATAATACAATGCACGGTTGATTTAGACTATTGGAATAATTCATTTAAATTATTTTAGTGCTTATTAATACAAAAACACAAGATGTTACAAAGTATAAAAATTAACGTACAAAATTACAATCAAAAGAAGCATGCAGCAGGCCAAGGCTCAGGGCTGTATCCGACGCGTGGAAGGACTTTCGAAATACAACATACACGAAAAAATCCATATGGAAAAAAAAACAGATACAATAAACCATTCAGAACATATAAAAAAGACAATCACTTGCAGTTTCCCTGTCAGGGTAGGCAGAGAGGACAGAGTGTCATACTTTCTTATCTCGATATACATCCTTCGCCTCTTCCATATCCTTATAACTTCTACAATTTCTCTGACTTTCTACATTTTTTCTTTTTTCAAAATGTCATTCACTTGATGCAACCATACTTACCATGGTCTTCCTCTCACATTTTCACTATGTATCTATTTTATTAGTCTTTCTTCATTCATTCGTTCCACATGCCCAAACCGTCTCAGCGTGCTCCTTCTCCACCTTACTCAACACATCAGCCTTCAGATCACACTCGACCCTCATCACTTCATATTCCGTATTCTGTCATACATTGTCACTCCATGTATTCTCAATGCACTCCTCTTAGTTTTTTTTCTACGTCCACGTTTCACTTTTATACAGCAAAGTCGGCACCAAACTACTATTATGAGCTATTGCAGTTCGAGTATATGTACGAGGCATATCCAGAAAGTAAGTGTACTGAATTTTTGTAGGTTACAATTTTTTTTATTTAAACATAAAAATTACGTGGTTACCGTAGTACATATGTAAGCTATTTTTCGACATATTCTCTATTCCTCTCAATGCAGGTGGTGAAGCGGGGTATTAACTTTTTGATGCCTTCCTCGAAGTAGTTTCCCGCCAACCCCTCCGTCCACTTCTCCACCTCCTCCTTTACCTCCTCGTCGGTTGAAAACCTTTTTCCACCCATGTGCAGCTTCAGGGAGGTAAAGAGATAGTAATCTGAAGGTGCTAGGTCAGGGGAATGCGCGGGATGGTTCAGGACATCCCATTTAAACGAGGCGAGCAGTTCCTTCGTGGCGTTGGCCGTGTGTGGTCTGGCATTGTCAGCATGCCTCTCCTCTTGTTCTGAATCGCCCTCCGCAATTTTTTTAGGGTCTCACAGTATCTTGCAGAGTTGATGGTCTCCCCTTGAGGCATATATTCAATTAAAATTATGCCTTGACAGTCCCAAAACACGGATGCCATGATTTTCTTGGCTGAAATTGTGGTTTTGCACTTTTTGGCGGAGGGTGAAGAGGTGTGACGTGACCGTTTTTAAACTCGCGACACCACTTGTACACACTCGTACGATTCATAGCTTTATCACCATATGCAGTTTTCACCTCATTATAAACCTCAACCGGAGGTTTTCCCTTCCAAACGAGATAACGGATGACACCGCGTATTTCGCACTTGGCGGGAGATTGGATTGACATTTTTAACTAAACGTGTTGTCGTGTTGTCGCGTCGACACTTCTCAACGTACTGACCTCGAACTGGTCTCGTTGCGGAGGAGAAGGGTCAGACTACACGGAAATGTAGCCAACATGTCGAAAATAAAATCCATCCGGTCGTGAGAGCCTCAGTACACTTACTTTCTGGATACGCATAGTATTTTAGAGCCCATTGACTTTCTTTTCTATCACTACACGCCATTCGATAACACTCTAAACTCTTCCATCATATGATAACAGAATTGCATACCTTTACACCATGTCTCTGGGAGGGGTGGGCAGAGATGACAGAACCCCGTGATTAAACATAATAATTAAAATAACACTTAAGAATAAAAATTGCATTTTTATTAAAAGAAATAATGGAGATTATAATAGCAACTCCAATGCGCTATAGTTTAGCACTGTGGCATATGTAAAAGGATAAGCTTATACCATATGATGTCCATGTTGAAAAAATTTAACGCATAGTTTTTACAATTTATAAATTTTTTACGATTTATAAACGTAGTTTTTACGATTTATAAACTTTTTACGATTTATAAATATGAAACTACTGATCTCAATAACTGACATTGGACTATGGTCTATTGTTGGAAGTGATGAGCCTCACAACCTTGTCAGATAAAAGAAAAATATCCTCACAACATTATTTAATATTTTCATCTCGTATTTCAATAGTTCGGAACTAACTTGACTTATCGTGTACGTTCCTTGTAGGCCCGTCCGGCAAAATGTTTTGTTCCATACTGAATTGGTGGTAACTAACTATTGCAAAAAAAAAAATGGCGCAGATTGGGCAATCAATATGGACATCGTATGGATTTTTATGTGACTTGTTATTGCTACCGGGAAGTGAAGAAGTTATTCTTACCGGGATGAATTGATTCATTGTATAGGTTTCCTTTATCGTGTTTGTTCGTCTTAAACTAATTTTTCTTTCTATGGCGTAACACTGCTTAAATAAACTATGGCACAACACTGCTTACAAGGCGATGTTTAATTTTATTAGTTGTAAAAATGTTATCTGATCAAATATTAAATAAACAAAATGACTCTTAAATTGATGCAGGCCATCATAAAAGGTAAGTGAACTTTTCTATGCAGCCCGCGATATTCAGAATTTTGGCATAGTTTCCATAATTAGCTCGATATATCCGTGAAGTATGTTCGTTATAACAATGAACGATTGTACGTGATTGTAGAGTTTTGCTCACTATAGCAGTGAACTCTTTATATTAGTGCTCGTAATAACCAAGTTCGACTGTTATAGTTATGCAAAACACATCCAATCCAATCGACAAATAAGATATAAAGCTATTCTGGTCTAACGAGGCTTTGAACCTGTGTAGCGTGCAACTTAAAAAATACGACAACACTGATATGCGAATCACATCATTAAAGGGCAAACACCTCCGTGGTCTACTTGATAAGGCACCTGTCTTCCGATGCGGTAGTTACGGATTCCATTTCCATTGGAACTTTGAAAAAACAATTATTCCACTTGTTTTCACTAAAATCCTAATGAATATCTTTCTGGTCGATGGGAATAGATTGTCACGTGGCAATAAGTCTTCCAGGTTATACTGTATATAACAAAAGTGTAATACAGTACAGTGGGAATCGTTGAACATGGAACTACGGGGACAGAAATATTTATTCATGTTTAAAAAAGTGTGCAAAAAAAAACTCACTTAAGATTTTTATGATTGTCGACAACATAGAGTTAGTGATTCCGAACTTTTTAATTGTAATACAGTACAGTGGAAATTGTTGAACATGGAACTACGGGGACAGAAATATATTTTCACATTTAAAAAAGTGTACAATAAAAAACTCACTTAAGATTTTTATGATTGTCAACAACATAGAGTTAGTGATTTCGAACTTTTTGATTGTAATACAGTACAGTGGAAATTGTTGAACATGGAACTACGGGGACAGAAATATATTTTCACATTTAAAAAAGTGTACAATAAAAAACTCACTTAAGATTTTTATGATTGTCAACAACATAGAGTTAGTGATTTCGAACTTTTTAATTGTAATACAGTACAGTGGAAATTGGTGAACATGGAACTATGGTGACAGACATATTTTTTCACATTTAAAAAAGTGTACAAAAAAAAAACTCACTTAATATTTTTATGATTGTCGACAATGTCGAGTGAACGATTTCGAACTTTTTCGATGCACAGTCTGTCCAATGCGAAAGGTGACTGACGGGAAAATGAAATACAAGACATTGTTAATTTTTAGTTAACATTACATTTTATTCAAAATACACTCCTTGTGAGTCAATACAGTACTGGAAGCGGTTGTAACATTTTCTGAAGCATTCCTGAAACTCATTCTTCGGAATGCCTCCAAACCCGCAGTCGAAGCCTTCTGGATGTCTGAAATCGTGTCGAAACGTTATCCTTTCATCGCCAATTTCAGTTTCAGGAATAGCCAGAAGTCGCATGGAGCCAAATCAGTCGAATACAGGGGGTGATTGATGCTCTTTTTGGCTATGAAATGAAATGGCCAGATGGCGCTGGTGGTTACGCGAAAATTAAATCAGTCACCTTTCCCATTGGACAGTCCGTGGATATATAATGAGAAAATAAATATGTGACGTCGCATTCATAAAAAATAAATAAGATTTGGATCTTCTTGTGTAGATGGCGCTGGCTGAGGATTTATGTGTATGTTGTCTCCCATCAATTGCAAAAGTGTGGCTGGTGGCGGGATTGAATTGAACTGAACTGGTCGTAAAACTCCCGCATTATTTCGGTCTTGGTTGTTTTGTTTTTAGGTGTATAAAGTTTAAAATACACAAAAGAATGGAATCACGATGAACAAAGTGCTTGAATGCGTAATTTACTCGTATCGGTGTCTCAGTAAAGTTACAATCACCCAACTCTTCTCGTGATGTTCAGTACGAATCCTTTTTGATAATAGTTTAAGAAATATTATGATATACAGCACACTAGCGTGCTTGCTCACCATGGCTAATAAGTGCCCCCTCAAACTGTTAAACCTTTTAGGGGCTATTTAATGCTATCTTTGAACATATCTGAACATGTATCTATAATATGTTGTCCGAAAAATATAATCATTTCGTATTTCTCTTATAGATGTCGTTACGACAGAATTTTCATTGCTAACTTCATTCCAAATGAGCTGAGTGTATATTATTATAAAAGGTTTAGCAATTTTTATCAGCCATTCATTGTTTACGCAAATTGCTTAAATTGTTTTTTTTATGTATTTTGGAAGACGGAAAAAAATAAGATGTTTTTTAAACGGTTGATGCTTTTTACTATTTTACAGGAAAAAATGTAACAGACAAAAAAAATATATGTCCAGTGTATGATGATAATGTAGTAAGCGATCGTGTGTGTCAAGTGGGGTTTAAAACATCTGTAATAATGATAACTACACTTGGAAGATGGTATCTGTTATGAAAGAAGACAAAATCAAGGTTTTGGTCGAGAATAACTAGTGTTCTACAACACGAGAGATTGCGGAGGTTCCGAAAATATTGTAAACCAGTGTCCACACGAGCATTTGGTACATTTTTACGTTTAAATTTGATCTAATAATATGAAATTTCTTTCCGAGTCTCCCGATACAATAGTTGCATTGGAGATTAATAGATCTCCGTACGACTAATGGTGGGAGGTACGACTAATTGGCCGGTACTTGGACGGGTTCTGAAAATAACATTGTAACGAATCACCCAGCAATTAGCGCTAACTCTTGGCGTAACTCTCGTCCAGTTGGTTAGAATAGAGATTGCCGTATGTTAATAAACTTGCTATTTGTATATTTTATGATAGTGTATAAATAGATAGATAAATTGTTGATGCAGACACTCGGAAGACTTTGTCCTTCTGCCCCGACGATTAAGCTATCGGTTTAGAATCTGTGTTTACGCTCTTTTACAAAGCGATATTATTACATTTAAGAAATTTTATAGTTTACTTTTTACGATTTAAAATAGATTGTGTATAGATATTCACATATATATATATATATAATTATTATACAAAGCAAATAAACGTTAAATTAAATAATACATTGTTTTTTTTATACCTTTTGACTCTCCCATTTAATTTATTAAAAACAATAATTTGTACATTGCAGATTTCCGTAATTCGTACAGTTGATCGTAAATACTTTTGATGTCATACTACCTTGATCAAAAAGTTTTGGACCGGCCACCGCGTGGCGCTGTCAGTCACCCGATTGGAATTCTTTTTTTTTTTTGTTAGGTTACCACATCTATTTTTCGGTTGACACTTCCCTCCAAATTTCAGCGTCATAGCTTGACATTTGTAAAAGTTACGCTGTACTGAGTACATCTACCTTTGTGCGTGTTTTCGATTTTTTACAACTTTGAAAATGGCATCAAATATGCATCGAGTTTGCATTAAATTTTGTGTGAAAAATAGATTTAACGGTCCGCAGACCTTGGAAATGTTTGAGAAGTGTTTTTCGGTGCACGAACGCTTCAGAAGTGGTCGTGAGTCGGTCGAGGACGACGAACGCAGTGGCAGTCGAAAACCGATGAAAACATCGATAAAATCAAAGAAATGTTGGCCGAAAACCGCACATTGACCATTAGAGAGCTGGCAGAGGACTTGAACATCGCTTATGGATCCGCTCAAGACATTTGGTTAGTGATTTGGGCCTCAGACGTGTCGCTGCAAAACTGGTGCCGAAAGACCTCAATTTCATGCAAAAAAAGGACTGCGTTGAAATCGCAAAAGACATGATTTCCATGAGTTTTTGATCAAAAACAACACGACTACTATCCAGCAGCCTTCGAATTCACCTGATCTGGCTCCCTGCAACTTTTTCCTGTTCGACCGACTTAAAAAACCACTTTGTGGAACGCGTTACAGCACCCGAGAGAATGTCATGAAAAAATCGAAGACGGTTCTGATGGACACATCGAAAATTGAGTACCAGCGGTGTTTCGAGGATTGGATCATCAAGCGCTGGCGTAAGTGCGTTGCAGTCGATGGGGAGTACTTTGAAGGGGACCATATCGATTTTGATGAATAAACTGGTATTTTCGATTTCATAAAAGTCCTAAAACTTTTTGATCAAGGTAGTATGTGTAGTCCAATACGAAGGTTGATAAAAAAATAGCGAGAATTTTTTAATTTCACTAGCTATATCGGACGTATGCATCACCCTAAAATATGTAGATATGAATTCTGGTATATGTTTGATTTGTATAGATTCTTGTTATATTTTGACATTTGTATTGATATACTCGTATATGTTTGGTTTGTATGATATATTTATGTTTATTTGGGTCCGTGCGTTGTCGCGACCGCAATGGAAATGTAGACTTATGGACGGTCATCGAGACTATCGCTGGCTGACCAGCCTCTGCATTGCGCAAACTCCCGAAGATTGTAGTATTTTGCGAGGTGTGTGCGCATGCAGTGGCGGAGAATGGTGCTTATGATGAGCGATCGGCTGTTCATAAGAAGGGTCAAAACCAAATAAATTCACTTATTCTCAATTCACTCTACCTACTGTGTTTTACTTGAGACCTGCTACAACCTGCCATAAGAGGAATCTCTTCACCCCGCTACCTTCTTTCTCTGATCTACGCCTTTGGAATTGACCCGAATTCTCCGAGCATTGCGCAGCAGCCATACACCTATGTTACACTAGGTGCCGTACACTAGCTGTTTTGTGCATTTCAATTTTCAGCCATATTGAATGGGCAGTTTTGCGTTTGACAGGCAAGTATTTCCAACGCATTTTGGCATGTTTGCGATTATTTCATTTTAAAAATAATTTTTTATAAGTAAAAGAGATTGTCCGATAATAATGTTCCCACTTGCTAGACGTGTGCGATTGTTGTTACCTGTTGATATGCGATAACATTTTAAACACGTACGATGACGAAATACAAGTAACATGTATACTCTAGTGGTTCTTAACTCGAAATATTTTATTAAAGCCGAAGTCAACATTTTCTCCCGGTTACAAACTTCAACATGTCCGTATCACCAATTCGGTTACGTACTTCAACATGCCCGTATCACCAATTCGATTACGTACTTCAACATGTCCATATCACCCATTCGGTTATGTACTTCAACATGTCCGTATCACCAATTCGGTTAAGTACTTCAACATGTCCGTATCACCAATTCGGTTAAGTACTTCAACATGTCCGTATCACCAATTCAGTTATGTACTTCAACATGTCCGTATCACCAATTCGGTTAAGTACTTCAACATGTCCGTATCACCAATTCGGTTACGTACTTCAACATGTCCGTATCACCAATTCGGTTACGTACTTCAATATGTCCATATCACCAATTCTGTTAAGTACTTCAACATGTCCGTATTACCAATTCGGTTAAGTACTTCAACATGTTCGTATCACCAATTCGGTTAAGTACTTCAACATGTCCGTATCACCAATTCGGTTACGTACTTCAACATGTCCGTATCACTAATTCGGTTACGTACTTCAACATGTCTATATCACCAATTCGGTTAAGTACTTCAACATGTCCGTATCACCAATTCAGTTACGTCCTTCAACATGTCCGTATCACCAATTGAGTTACGTACTTCAACATGTCCGTATCACCAATTCGGTTACGTACTTCAACATGTCCATATCACCAATTCGGTTAAGTACTTTAACATGTCCGTATCACCAATTCAGTTACGTACTTCAACATGTCTGTATCACCAATTCGGTTATGTACTTTAACATGTCCGTATCACCAATTCGGTTACGTACTTCAACATGTCCATATCACCAATTCGGTTAAGTACTTCAACATGTCCGTATCACCAATTCAGTTACGTATTTCAACATGTCCGTATCACCAATTCGGTTATGTACTTTAACATGTCCGTATCACCAATTCGGTTACGTACTTCAACATGTCCGTATCACCAATTCGGTTACGTACTTCAACATGTCCGTATCACCAATTCGGTTAAGTACTTCAACATGTCCGTATCACCAATTCGGTTACGTATTTCAACATGTCCGTACCACAATTCGGATATCTTGAGTGGTACCATATGAATAAATAATAAATCAAACACTGGTCAGTGTTGACTTCGTAGTAGCCGATTTTTCAGGCATATGTGAATTTTTATTTTATTCAATATATTGAATCTGTATACTTATAATCAAATGGTTATGATTTACCCATACAAGAAAGCAGTTGCCAGTTATGGTATGAAGGCAATATCTTGTTAATCTGATAATAATAGTTTCACGCTGTTGCGTGAGGCAATCCCGAAAAAACAGAATTGTGGAAACGAAAACAGAAAAAAAAATAATCGGAACAACTCCTGAATTTTGCGCCACGATAATGCACCGGCCCACACTTCACTACTAATTTGTGAATTTTTTGCCAAAAACCAACACCGTCGTGATGCTGCAGACACCGTATTTATCGGATACGGCCCCCTGCGACTTTTTTCTGTTCCCGAAGATCAAAAAGACATTGAAAATACAATGTTTTGCGTATCAAAAAAAAAACTTTGACAAAAGTGTATTTTATCCTATGGGGACTACTTTAAAGGGGACAATATCAATATTAATGATTAAATAAATACTTTTTTGATAAAAATTTATATTGCTATTTTTTTTTATCAAACCTCGTACAAATTCGACGCAACGCAGATGCTTAATGGGAAAAAGAAGGGACAAAAAAAGAGGTTAAACTTTTTAGATATACATTTTAATTTATGATAATAAAAATACAATATGTAAAAATGTTTATTCTAGGATATTAAATAAATTATAATAAAATAATCCGGTAATGAATATATCAATTATCTGTACCTTGGGAGACTCTTTTCAATATTTCACTGTTATGTTGGGCTCTGTTTCATATAATATCGCTCTTAAAAATAAGTTCCCAAACTTTTTTCGGTCGCAGACCTCTTTACCAAAAACTTTTAAAACCGTCTCCCCCCTAGTCATTTACTTGACTTACTCAAATCAATAAGTTTGTACAGTACTCGATATTAAATATTTCACTACATAACAAACTATTCATTTTAATCACTTGTAATTAAGGATTGAAAAAGATAAAAGGACTACGGATTATGCATTGCATTATCTTGTGCAACATTTAATATTGAAATCTGCGTTGACGAAAATTAAAGCAAGTTTTTCATTAACAAGTTTGGTACGTAATGTGTTTTTATCAAAAAAGTGGTTTTTTTTTTATTATTTTACTTCTTAATAAGGTACCTATTGGTATCATAGATATTTTTAAGTAACAAACAAATAGAAGTAGTAAGGGGGTCTATTTTTGCTGTCGTCGACCTTAAATTTTTTTTATTGAAACTATCGACCCTTATAAAAATCAAATGGACCCCAGGGGGTCGATATGGACCAAGGTACAGATAAAAATACACGAAATGGAAAATAGTGATAATGCTAACGAAATACAGAAGACCCTCGATTGTTCGGAGCGGCAGGGAAAAAATTGACCCGGAAAAACAGAAAAAAAAATCGCATAAAAATTATAACAAAACTTAAGTACGCAGCAATACGACACAAAAAAAAAACAACACAAATTGAGGATATAAAACAGGGGTGACGTGTACAAACTTCACGTACAGATTGTTATAATTATTATATCGGGTAAACTGGGAGGACACTTGATACTAAATTTATGAAACATAATAGGGCGTTATCTAACTTGAATGTCTTCACAGATATGGCGATCCATTGCCACCAGACGGGGCGGGGCATTCCTTTTCAACAGATAATACGAAGCCATTACACCGGATTAACAATTCCAGGAGATTCAATTCTCTCCAAAGTCTGAAAATAACAAATTCCATGCATTGGAGTAAACCCATAGTAAACAATATTTCTACATGTACAGGGTAAACCTATCCCGTAAGGATTTGTAAAAATTATCGTTAACAAGCAAATTTAATCACTAAAGTATTCTATAATTTTAATTAGATATATTAGTCTCTTTCCCTTCTCTTAATGTAATAGCGCCAGCCCCTAAAGTTTATTTGTGATATTGTCTTCGTTTCAAATTAAGTCAGTTCGGAGTGCCCCTGAAGATGTGTCACATATAACTTGAAACTAGTTGGGTTAAATATATATTATCAATCAATCAATTCAATTCACCTTTTTTTTAAAGCTCCACAAGGGAGCGTAGGGAGGCCACCAGTCTTCTCCGTTCAGAGCGGTTTTGGGCGGTGTTGGTAATCTCCCTCCACGACATTTCTAACGCTCTGACTTCCTTGTCATAGGAACGGTACACCGTGAGAGAGAGGGTCTTCCAGGCCGTCGGGACCCCAATGGACAGAACAACAGCTCTCTCCTCGACAAACTATCATCGGGCATTCTCAGAACATGTTCCAGCCAGGACTATCGCCTCTCCCGAATTACAGAGACGACAGACCCTTGCCTGGTACGTCGGCGAACTGCGTTGTTTGTTATGTGGTCATACCACCTGACTCCCAATATCCTCCTGAGACACCTGTCTTCAAAACTAAGTATCCTGCGCTCCTGAGCCTTGGTGAGATGCCAAGATTCATAGCCGTACAGGAGGATCGGGATAGCACATGCGTTAAACAGGCGGCATTTTGTTGTGACGCTGAATCCAGTCGCCTTCCAAATCCTATCCTTGTTATTGGAACGCCCCGCTGGCAGCTCCGATGTGGAAAGGCAGCTCCGTCCGGATATCACCATTGGAGGTGATGGTATATTATCATTGGAGATTATATATTATCAAGTGGATAAAAAAAGAGTTAAAACAATGAAAAAAGTAAAAAAATCAACCCCAATGCGCACGTAATTTAAATTTCCAATTTGACATGACGTGTCCGCTCGTTTTCATCAAAAGTAAACACGGAATCTAAACGCGTTCAAAAAGATTATTAGCAGACGTCAACGAACAAGATTTCCGAATCAGTACATATTTGCGATTCTGTCAGTTTTATATTTTGTTATAAAACACTTATGTTCTCAAAGAAATGAGAATCACGGACAGATTGTCGATATGCCTTTGAAGAGTCCCTCGATTCTTTGGGCACGTTGCTCGTGACTAAGGAGACAGTTTGGAGAGATTACTGGTGATGTGGAAGAAGGACGCCCAAGAGGAAGTGGGCAACTGCCCTTTGAGCCGCGGAGTGCAGGGATGGATGGAGAGGAGTCGACAGAGGCTATCATGGGAGTCACAATGCTCAGTCATGAGCTACACGACAGGATGGATATATTTTTTACGTTACAAATAATATTTTGAAACGTTACTAAAAAAAAAAATTGTATTTTTTTACTACCTCCGTTAATCCGCACTCCGGTTAAAGCGATCCCGGATAATCGAGTGTCTTCTGTAAATGATTTCTTTCGTCATTCATCTGATGCCCTCTTATATACAAAAATGAAATTGCCTTAACCAGAATAAATACTTTGAATACCAAATTTATATTTACAATACGTCAAATTTAAATACTACCTTGATCAAAAAGTTTTAGGACCGGCCACCGTGTGGCGCTGTCAGTCACCCGATCGGTTTTTTTTTTTTGTTAGGTTACCACATCTATCATTGATACTTCCCTTCAAATTTCAGCGTCATAGCTTGACATTTGTAAAAGTTACGCTGTACTGAGTACATCTATCTTTGTGCGTGTTTTAAATTTTTTACAAGTTTGAAAATGGCATCAACTGTGCATCAACGAGTTTGCATTAAATTTTGTGTGAAAAACGGATTTAACGGTCCGCAGACCTTGGAAATGTTGGAGAAGTGTTTTTCGGTGGCTCGAACGCTTCAGAAGTGGTCGTGAGTCGGTCGAGGATGACGAACGCAGTGGCAGTTGAAAACCGATGAAAACATCGATAAAATCAAAGAAATATTGGCCGAAAACCACAAATTGACCATCAGAGAAGAGAACTGGCAGAGGACTTGAACATCGCTTATGGATCCGCTCAAGACATTTTGGTTAGTGATTTGGGCCTCAGACGTGTCGCTGCAAAACTGGTGCCGAAGGACCTCAATTTCATGCAAAAAAAGGACCGCGTTGAAATCGCGCAAGACATGATATCCATGAGTTTTTTACCAAGAACAACACGAATACTATCCAGCAGCCTTCGAATTCACCTGATCTGGCTCCCTGCGACTTTTTCCTGTTCAACCGACTTAAAAAACCGCTTCGCGGAACGCGTTACAGCACCCGAGAGGATGTCATGAAAAAATCGAAGACGGCTCTGATGGACATACCGAAAATTGAGTACCAGCGGTGTTTCGAGGATTGGATCAAGCGCTGGCGTAAGTGCGTTGCAGTCGATGGGGAGTACTTTGAAGGGGACCATATCGATTTTGATGAATAAACTTGTATTTTTGATTTTATGAATGAAGTCCTTAAACTTTTTGATCAAGGTAGTATATTAAAATTATGTCAAATAAATAAATACCTTGCTGTTAGCATTTTAAGACTATATTCACATCCCAATTTAGGCTGACTTAGATATAAATTAAGTATAACTCCTTTGGCTTTATGTATTTAAGTCCCTTAATGAGATATGTCAATTGTATCATTGTTCCTTCGGAGTAAAGTAGACCTTTGAGGTCGATTTAAGTTTTATTCTTCTAATAAATTGTTTGTTCAGAATTAATCTAACAGAGTGGGGTATTGTGACAGGGTTTTTGCAATTGCTGGTCATGTTGCGTGAAATTGTCTACTTTTAAGTGTTAAAAGGATATGTGTATGGGTGACGTTTACAGCTTTAGGAAGCACTTGAATACTCTCCTTTTTTGGGAGGTCTTATCAAAATAACTGATTATATATGAACATTACACTCCACCTAAAGTCGAATGTGTTACTATCACATATTGGAAGATCTAGAAAGGTTTCTTTGTAGATGGTAAGTTTTTTTACCAAAAAAACGTTTTTCTAAAAATATGCAGATGCGCGGAAGTACCTAATTTAATGGCTGCAGTCACCACCTTCCTATCCTTACACTTGATTTATTTTTTGTAACTTTTTTTAATCTATTAATAACAGTGGGTTCCAATCCTGAATAAGTGCACCATTGAAGAGTCTGTTCTCTAAACGGCGCTATAAAATATATAAACAGCTCCCTTGGGTTTGTGTGTAAGGTTTTATCCAGATAGTTTTTAACCTTTCCCTTCCTGTGCTAAAAAAATCCGCGCGTTCCGGTGCTGTGTATTCAACACATGTAAAAATGAGCAATTTAAAATCGGAAAAATAAGAATATTCATAGCCAATCGCTTAAGTTAATTAAATTTGAAGTCAAAAGTGATAATAATTGAAATTTAATTGCTGAAAACATAAAAAAAACATCGGCCGACGTTCACAAAACAGGTGAAGCGACCACCTCAAATGAATGCCCAAGAGCTACTGAAGCGAGCGAACTGAGATTCTATTTCTTGCGTTCCCATATACCGAAGTAGAGTGAGATGTGAATAGCGTCGCTTCCTCACCCATAGCGGTTTTTTAGAATTAATATACCTACGTCACACACTGGCACACGTTTGATTGTATTGGTGAATTTATTCCTGATTTTCACAAGATATTTCTGATGTGGCCGATAAGTGCTAATTATTATTAATATTATTTTTTCATTCAATGCGTAAATGTATTACGGAGGAATACCTAAAATCTGAGCCCAGTATTTATTATATTTATAGAGATATTAAAGTTTTTAGAAGCAATGTGTATTAGTTACACATCACAGGTAAGGAAGGGTTAAACTTGTTCAATATCACAGCACACTTGAACAACTCGGTTAACAAAACAATGTTTCTTTGGATTATTTCGTAATTTAGTGTTGGAAAGGTTAAACTGATGTCATTTCAATTGTGTTATGTTTTGTCAGTACATAAATAAAAGAGATAGCAGTCTGCGAGAGTCGTTGACTTTGTCAAGGGCGTCTGAAGACTGGGAGCAGGTGACTAGAGACTGTGGAGGGTGAGGAGTCACCTGTTCTCGGGCTGATAGCGTCTCAGCAGCTAGACGTGTGAGAAACAGTCAGCGCGCTGCGAACATGCGTCAGCATTGTCGGGGGGACTCAGCGGGGTCCACATTTCTGTGTCATCTGCAGCAGAGTGTTCATCTAAGATTGGGCATTTTCTCACAGAAGTTCAAACGATCGACGTGGAAGAGCAGTTCAAGATTGACGTTGAAGTGACGAGGGGATCCTCGACTATGAGGATCGGCAACGATAATATAAAGGTGGCCTACGTGATAAAAATTATAACTTGTAAAACACTTTGTTTTGACAGATTCCAACCTAAATTTGGATGTAAATTTAGCTTTCGGGCTAAGCTAGCAACTCTTGTTTTACAATAACTACAGAGATAGCAAACTCTGGAATGATCGGTCAAAAATTATATACAAATATCTATAAATTTACTTATTGCCTTGTTTATATACAATTGCAAGTATCGTCATTTAGATAACAAAACAGCTTTAATGATAGCGAGAAACAGAAGGGAACGTGGCTTAGTTATATCTGCTAAGTCTTTTCAAGTATTATATCACACTGGACAAAAAAACAAAAAAAGATATAACAAAAAAAAAATCTACGGAATAACCAATTCCCCAGTCAAGAGTTAAAATTGAGGAAATTCAGGAGAAGGACGCTTCTGAACTCAAAAATGTCTAAAATTTTCCGACCCGAACAAGTTAGAACGTGTATGGACGTTGGCTATGTGCACCACATTGTCAGGCAATGTGACACACTTGATAAACTGACGGCTCTGTAGTTGCTGCACTCCATTCAAGAGCCCTTTTTCTAATACAAGGGTACAACGGTTGCCTTCCTCCAGTTAGAGGGAGTGTATCCAGAGTTCCATCCCCTCCGTATTCAAAATACTCATGGGCTATACTATCGTACCCTGTAGCCTTCCCCTTTTTCATATTCTTGACAGCAGTTTTTACCTCTTTTATGGTAATTTCATACATATCATCCATCTCAATAGACCCACTCGCACTCGCATATCTTGAATTATTATCGCTCATCATTTTTAATTTATTCATCAATTTCATACATATCATCCATCTCAATAGATCCACTCGCACTCGCATATCTTGAATTATTATCGCTCATCATTTTTCATTTATTCATCAATTTCACACATATCATCCATCTCAATAGACCCACTCGCACTCACATATCTTGAATTATTATAGCTCATCATTTTTCATTTATTCATCAATTTCACACATATCATCCGTCTCAATTGACCCACTCACACTCGCATATCTTGAATTATTATCGCTTATCATTTTTCATTTACTCATCAATTTCACACATATCATCCGTCTCAATAGACCCACTCACACTCACATATCTTGAATTATTATCGCTCATCATTTTTCATTTACTCATCAATTTCACACATATCATCCGTCTCAATAGACCCACTCACACTCGCATATCTTGAATTATTATCGTTCATTTTTCTTTTACTCATCAATTTCACACATATCATCCGTCTCAATAGACCCACTCACACTCGCATATCTTGAATTATTATCACTCATCATTTTTCATTTACTCATCAATTTCACACATATCATCCATCTCAATAGACCCACTCGCACTCGCATATCTTGAATTATTATCGCTCATCATTTTTCATTTACTCATCAATTTCACACATATCATCCGTCTCAATTGACCCACTCACACTCGCATATCTTGAATTATTATCGCTTATCATTTTTCATTTACTCATCAATTTCACACATATCATCCGTCTCAATAGACCCACTCACACTCGCATATCTTGAATTATTATCGTTCATTTTTCTTTTACTCATCAATTTCACACATATCATCCGTCTCAATAGACCCACTCACACTCGCATATCTTGAATTATTATCACTCATCATTTTTCATTTACTCATCAATTTCACACATATCATCCATCTCAATAGATCCACTCGCACTCGCATATCTTGGATTATTATGGCTCACATTTTTCATTTACTCATCAATTTCACACATATCATCTATCTCAATAGACCCACTCATATTCGCATATATTGAATTATTATCGCTCATTATTTTTCATTTATTCATCAATTTCACACATATCATCCATCTCAATAGACCCACGCACACTCGCATATCTTGAATTATTATCGCTCATCATTTTTCATTTATTCATCAATTTCATACATATCATCCATCTCAATAGACCCACTCATACTCACATATCTTGAATTATTATCACTCATCATTTTTCATTTACTATAGAAGAAGAAGCTGCTCTGCATTTCTCCAGCGTTTCAGGATATTTCTCCAGTATTTCAGGGTACTTCTCCAACATTTCAGGGTACTACTTACTCCTCTAACATTACAGGGTATTTCTCTAGCATTTCAGGGTACTTTCCAACATTTCAGGGTACTACTTACTTCTCTAACATTCCAGGGTACTTCTCCAACATTTCAGGGTACTACTCCAGCATTTCAGGGTACTTCTCCAGCATTTCCACAATCTTCACCCTTGACTGGAAAACTGGTAATTCCATAATTTCCATTTCATCTTAATGTTTTTCCGTAGTTGAATTGACTTTACATTTTTATTGATTGCATATACACGTATTTACATTTATTTTTGCAGTGTTGCGCTTTACATTAGTGACTTTATGCACCATACGTGTTGATATTTATGCACCATACGTGTTGATATTTATGACGACCTCCGTAGTCTAGTTGGTAAGATGACTGTAACCCAAATCGGATATTACGGGATTAAAATGCTGCTGGGACCCAGATTTAAAAAAAATAGGATAACAGTCTGGTTTCACTTAAGATTACAACATGGCAATAAGCCCACCAGGTTTGGTTGTATTTATACAACAAAAGTGTAATACAATACAATATTTCATATTTTGTTTAGTAAATTTTTTTATGTTTTGTATAATATATGACACGTAAGTGTTGTAACAAACAACAAGCGGCCCGTCTGAAGACAGCTCCGGTATAGAAGGCAGAAACACGTGTCACGGTTTTTATTACATATGATTACTAAAAAAGCTATATAAAATTTAGTTTTTACTTCAAAAAGACGAGGAATTAATATGGAGTTTGCTATATTGGTAAATAGTACTGAAGTCGGCTATATTACTCTACACACGTCCGATACTGTTTATCGTCAGATAATACCGCTATTTCTTCTGTTTCCTGCTCAGCTCTTCTTTTAGTCTCGCTATCTCGTCTCCCAGCGTGTCCATGTTCTCCTGGAAATTGAAAAAAAATACTTCGTTACAATTTAGTGTCTGTTTCGGTTGTTATCATAGAAATATCCGCATCAATTTATCCAGTCTGATTTTTCAGTTATCATAGAAATATCCGCATCAATTTATCCAGTCTGTTTCGGTTGTTATCATAGAAATATCCGCATCAATTTATCCAGTCTGATAAGTTACTTTATTAAACTATAAGCGAGCTTGATTAAGTTCTTCTTCTTCCTCTTCTTTTAGGCCTGCTGGCCTGTTATGGTTCTGCATCATCGTTTCCCTCTTGTGACGTCGACTGCCAGCTGTCTTTCCATCTTTTGGGAGGTCGTCCTGGAGGTCTGCTCGCTTGGGGGATACTGTCCCTGGCCATTCTTACGGCTCTTGGTTCCGCCATTCTGGATACGTGTTCATTCCAGAACCTTCTTCTCTGTCGTCCCCATCTGACAATATCTTCAACTTCGCACATCCTTCGGATTTCTGTGTTTCGTACTCTATCACGAAGGGTTTTGTCTTGATTAAGTTGTAAAATGATAAGTTTGTTTATAAAATATATAGTTTCTATATTATTTATAGTTAAGGCATTAACATTGTGGAGGTTTAAAGACATTGTAATTTGTTTTATCAAACACTGTTTATTACACTTTATGTAACGGTAGGTATAATCCTACCGGTTTCAAGTTTTTCAACTCATCATCAGGGGAGCACTAACAAGACTGAATTCTGTTCGAACTGGTACCGACATACACACTTCTAACGGTAAACATTCGGGTTGGGGACTGTGGGTGGAGGGAGCAACGAGACAACCTCAGCGAGGTCAAAACCTTGAAACCGGTAGGGTTATACCATTACAAAAAGTGAAATAAACAGTGTTTGATAAAACAAATATATTTTGTATTATATATAGAAGATGGACATCCGAAATAATCCAATGGTACCCAAGAGGCATAAAGAGGCCTAGAAGAAGACCGAAGGTACGCTGGATAGATGAAATCAGGAAGCATGGCAGCATCACATGGCATCAACGAGCAAAAAACCGAACAACTTGGAGTTAACTTGGGGAGACCTTCATCCAGCAGTGGATCGACTTTGGTTGACAATGATGATGATGATGATGATATATAGAAGAGCAAAACTAGCTTGGAGTTCCTTTGGAGGACTGAACTGTATTTCCATGAGCAATCTCCCCCAACCTGTCTCAAGCGGAAGGTATTTAACCAATGCGTCTTACCAGTACTAACACATGGATATTTTTTATTTAATAAGGCTCTTAAAATTTCATATATGCCATCTGACAATCTTGCGATTAGTAAATATGGAACGCTACACGCAAGAACAACGCGTTATTGTTAAAACTCATTATAAATTTCCTGATCGTGAAATCTCAAGAAATGCGAATCAGAATTGTCCAGCAAGATCGTGTGATGTGACTACGATAAATCGTACAAGTTGTAAAGTCAAATGATAAAAAGTCCTTTTTCTCATTCGCCATATATTTTTCCCTAGACATGATCATTTGAAGACGATCATCGTCCAAGAGCATTTGAACAGAGATGCATGGCTGCACGGTATTGCACTGGACTTCCATGCGGAAGCTTGCCAGTTCGAACTCCGCATTATACGCAGGCACTTTTTCCACCTAGTATTTGGGGATATACCAGGCAGAAATGTCTTCGGTCCGCAATGACGCAGGCACTTTTTCCGCCTAGTATTTGGGGATATACCAGACAGAAATGTCTTCGGTCATATCTATTCCTTAAAAAAGAGAAAAAAATTATGCAAGCAGTAAAAAAGCTTAACAGGTAGCGTTGAACATAAATATAGCTTGCCTTGAGTGTGATGTTCTTGAGTAAAGTGTCTTCGAGTACTGACTGCAGCTTGGCGTTGATCTCCAGGGATAGGTCCAGAGTCATCGTATCATCGGACACTTCGTGGTTGAAGAGAGACGCCATTATACCACCGTGCCGACTTATTTCAGCCTGAAAATATTCAATTACCATTATTTAACTTTTTTTTAATCTTCAACACTTTGGAAATACTTTTTTTATTGAATAGGCAATCCACCAAAACTAGAAAAATTTGTGCCACGAAATTAAATAGGCAATCCACCCAAACTAGGATGATTTGTGCCACCTAACTAAATAGAGAATCCACCCAAACTAGGATGATTTGTGCCATCAAATTATAATAGGCAATTCACCCAAACTAGGATGATTTGTGCCATCAAATTATAATAGGCAATCCACCCAAACTAGGATGATTTGTGCCACCAAATTATAATAGGCAATCCACCCAAACTAGGATGATTTGTGCCACCAAATTATAATAGGCAATCCACCCAAACTAGGATGATTTGTGCCACCAAATTATAATAGGCAATCCACCCAAACTAGGATGATTTGTGCCACCCAATTAAATAGAGAATCCACCCAAACTAGGATGATTTGTGCCACCCAATTAAATAGGCAATCCACCCAAACTAGGATGATTTGTGCCACCCAATTAAATAGGCACTCCACCCAAACTAGGATGATTTGTGCCACCAAATTAAATAGGCAATCCACCTAAACCAGGATGATTTGTGCCACCAAATTAAATAGGCAATCCACCCAAACTAGGATGATTTGTGCCACCTAATTAAATAGAGAATCCACCCAAACTAAGATGATTTGTGCCACCAAATTATAATAGGCAATCCACCCAAACTAGGATGATTTGTACCATCAAATTATAATAGGCAATCCACCCAAACTAGGATGATTTGTACCATCAAATTATAATAGGCAATCCACCCAAACTAGGATGATTTGTGCCATCAAATTATAATAGGCAATCCACCCAAACTAGGATGATTTGTACCATCAAATTATAATAGGCAATCCACCCAAACTAGGATGATTTGTGCCACCAAATTAAATAGGCAATCCACCTAAACCAGGATGATTTGTGCCACCAAATGAAATAGGCAATCCACCTAAACCAGGATGATTTGTGCCACCAAATTAAAGTCATTATACAATTATATGAGTCAATTTAATGAAGGAAATTTAAAAAAAATGACAATTCTAGATAATTTAAAGTTTTAAAGCTTCAAAAATATAACAATCGATCTATAAGTAAAAAAAATCCACGAAGAAAGAAGAAACGCAACATTCATTGGACGCGGTAAAGATATGGCTTTTAGTAAATCAAATCTATCTTGCAAAGGACAACTGAAAAATACATAGTCTATAGTTTTATCATTCAGAGAATACGCGGAGTCAGGATTCTCCAAAATACCCATTCTGTAAAGGTGACTAGCCACCATACCGTGGCCCGTCCGTAAACGACACATGACAGACACTTCCATCTTGTTCATTCTTATTATATTAAACCATAGTTTCAAAGGGATAGTTTGTTGGGTTGATTTAATTCTAGAGTTTTTATTTATTTAAAAGATCAGTTACTGGCTGTGAAAGATTAGATAGGGGACAACCGATAGAACATGCTTCCTTTACCAAGATATCAACATTCATTACCAGTGATACTAATATGTAAAGGTATCCAAGCTGGTTGATGAAGGAATCCATATTTTACTTTACATGCATTAACTTTCATACTGCTAGACATTGCTTTAACATATCCACAGTGACACTCAGTTGATTCCATATCATTCTCTGTGTTGGTACATAAAACAAAGTGTGATTTCTTGCACCCCTACGCAAGTGGTTATATTTTACTTTACATGCATTGACTTTCATACTGTTAGACATTGCTAAAACATACCCACAGTGACACACTCAATTGATTCCATATCATTCTCTGTGTTGGTACATAAAACAAAGTGTGATTTCTTGCACCCCTGCGCAAGTGGTTATATTTTACTTTACATGCATTGACTTTCATACTGTTAGACATTGCTAAAACATACCCACAGTGACACACTCAATTGATTCCATATCATTCTCTGTGTTGGTACATAAAACAAAGTGTGATTTCTTGCACCCCTGCGCAAGTGGTTATATTTTACTTTACATGCATTGACTTTCATACTGTTAGACATTGCTAAAACATACCCACAGTGACACACTCAGTTGATTCCATATCATTCTCTGTGTTGGTACATAAAACAAAGTGTGATTTCTTGCACCCCTGCGCAAGTGGTTATATTTTACTTTACATGCATTGACTTTCATACTGTTAGACATTGCTAAAACATACCCACAGTGACACACTCAGTTGATTCCATATCATTCTCTGTGTTGGTACATAAAACAAAGTGTGATTTCTTGCACCCCTGCGCAAGTGGTTATATTTTACTTTACATGCATTGACTTTCATACTGTTAGACATTGCTAAAACATACCCACAGTGACACACTCAGTTGATTCCATATCATTCTCTGTGTTGGTACATAAAACAAAGTGTGATTTCTTGCACCCCTGCGCAAGTGGTTATATTTTACTTTACATGCATTGACTTTCATACTGTTAGACATTGCTAAAACATACCCACAGTGACACACTCAGTTGATTCCATATCATTCTCTGTGTTGGTACATAAAACAAAGTGTGATTTCTTGCACCCCTGCGCAAGTGGTTATATTTTACTTTACATGCATTGACTTTCATACTGTTAGACATTGCTAAAACATACCCACAGTGACACACTCAGTTGATTCCATATCATTCTCTGTGTTGGTACATAAAACAAAGTGTGATTTCTTGCACCCCTGCGCAAGTGGTTATATTTTACTTTACATGCATTGACTTTCATACTGTTAGACATTGCTAAAACATACCCACAGTGACACACTCAGTTGATTCCATATCATTCTCTGTGTTGGTACATAAAACAAAGTGTGATTTCTTGCACCCCTGCGCAAGTGGTTATATTTTACTTTACATGCATTGACTTTCATACTGTTAGACATTGCTAAAACATACCCACAGTGACACACTCAGTTGATTCCATATCATTCTCTGTGTTGGTACATAAAACAAAGTGTGATTTCTTGCACCCCTGCGCAAGTGGTTATATTTTACTTTACATGCATTGACTTTCATACTGTTAGACATTGCTAAAACATACCCACAGTGACACACTCAGTTGATTCCATATCATTCTCTGTGTTGGTACATAAAACAAAGTGTGATTTCTTGCACCCCTGCGCAAGTGGTTATATTTTACTTTACATGCATTGACTTTCATACTGTTAGACATTGCTAAAACATACCCACAGTGACACACTCAGTTGATTCCATATCATTCTCTGTGTTGGTACATAAAACAAAGTGTGATTTCTTGCACCCCTGCGCAAGTGGTTATATTTTACTTTACATGCATTGACTTTCATACTGTTAGACATTGCTAAAACATACCCACAGTGACACACTCAATTGATTCCATATCATTCTCTGTGTTGGTACATAAAACAAAGTGTGATTTCTTGCACCCCTGCGCAAGTGGTTATATTTTACTTTACAGCCCAAAAACACATATTGCAGGTTTCCCAAAAATTGATTGTGAAAATAATTAATAAACTTCCTGCTCGGTATCCCACGGCGGAGCTTTTCAGAGAGTATCAGGTCCTATTTATTTCGTATTTATTTATTTCGTAATATTTTTAATTTGTGAATGAAAGTTGGTTCGAATTACGAGTTTGAGTGCCTTCGAGGAGACTGCAGTCTAAACAGTGTACGTCACGAGTCCCAATAAAACGGAATATAATATTTCTTGAATCGTACAAAAGTAACACTTTGTGGTGTTTATAATTTTTTATTTTGTATTTACAACTGTTTTATTTGAGTTCACAACCGGTTTCTAAGTCCTCCGCCTTCCTCGTCAGGTGAAGATGAACTAAATTCTTCTTCTTCTTAAACTTTCTATAGACTAAAGAGTCTGTTACTGCAGGATTGTCCTCCTGTGTGCTGAGCTCCAGCTATCTCTCCATCGTTTCGGGGGTCTCCCCAGTCGACGCCGTCCATCCGGCACCCCATGCAGAGCTATGTATAGAATTCTTGTGGAATTCATTCTCTGTACATGTTGGTACCAGTATCGTCGACACTGTCGTCCCCATCTGACCACATCTTGGACCTTACAGACCTCTCAGATTGTGGTGTTCCTTACACGATCACGCAAAGTCTTCCCAGCAATAGCGCGCAGAGTTCTCATTTCCGTTGTCCTTAGCATACTTTTTGTCCTGACAGTGTCCGCCCTCGCTTCGATGCCACATGTGAGGATAGGTCGCACACAGGTCTTATAAATACGTACCTCGCTATCCGTTCTCATATCTTTATTCCTCCATATGACATCTCTCAGGCAGGCCGCCACAACTGCAGCTTTATCTACCTGAGGCCTTACTTCTCTGTTGAGGTCACGAGAGCTGAGCAGTTTACTGCCGAGATATCTGAACTGGGTTGCTTGTTCAATTGGCTCGTCACGTACTGAAATTCTGAACTATATTATGTCTAAAATATATTTTTTTAAATTGTAACAGGTACAGAAGAGAGGGCTGGGATGAGTGGCTAATAAGGGCAGGGGAGTAGGTGGGCGTCAAAAAGACAGCTTTTGAACGGGAAACATTAGTTCATTTATCGTTTTTATTTAAATTTACCAACTCCGTCGATGTGTAAGGCTTTACCTCTCAGCCTCAAAGTCACACTTGCAGAGTGGAGTATTAACATCACTGTATCCAGTGCGAGTGAACAGTTTTTGAAGAAATAAAATAAAACAAAAAGGAAACAACTAACACAACGTGCAGACAATACGAATAGAAAGTAGAGCATGCATCAAACAATACGGAAGTCTATACCTGGGTGAACTGTCCGTTGGCCGGCTGTAGGAATATCCAAGATTATATGTCAAAGATAAGTTTAATTGTGATGTTACAGTCCCGTCGTGTACTGTACTGTACATGTGGTAAGGTGAATTTCGAAGAGTGCGACGTTTTTGTAGGTCTTTCCAAACTTGTCGTCACTTTTATACCATTCGTATAGAATATTTTTGTTCGTCTTTCATCAATGATTCTTTTGACGTGGCTGAACGATCTCAATTATTTTATTTATTTGTTTTATAAAAGCACATACACAGGTTAAACCCAATTATATACAAAACGTAAAGAGAAATTATATATTGTAATTTATTTTATCAAACCCTGTTTATACCACTTTATGTAACAGTATAACCCTACCGGTTTCAAGGTGCACACCTCATTATGTTCGAACTGGTACCAACATGTATGCTTCTAATGGTATTCAGTCTTATTTGTGCCCCCCTGATGATGAAACCGGTAGGGTTATACCGTTACATAAACTGGAATAAACAGTTTGATAAAACAAATGACAATGTCTTTAAACCTCCACAATGTATAAATAATATATACATTATACATCAACAAGAAAGAAAAATTACATACAGAGCTAAAGAGACATTATATACGAGGGTTGATGAAGAGACATTATATACGAGGGTTGATAAAGAGACATTATATACGAGGGTTGATAAAGAGACATTATATACGAGGGTTGATAAAGAGACATTATATACGAGGGTTGATAAAGAGACATTATATACGAGGGTTGATAAAGAGACATTATATACGAGGGTTGATAAAGAGACATTATATACGAGGGTTGATAAAGAGATATTATACACGAGGGTTGTTAAAAAATAGATGAGAATTTTTGAATTTGGCAGGCTGTTTGATTTTGATTGAGCCCATCTTTTTTCGACACTGTCTGTGATGTACATTTAAATTTTCAGACATATTGGATGGGCAGTTTGTGTTTGACAGTATTTACTACGTATTTTGACAGGTTTGCGAATTTTTTTAGGTATATCGAGGTTTTACATAATTTAAGACCATCAGAATTGTGTGCAAGCAGCTCCTGGATTTTGCACCACGATAATGCACCGGCTCACACTTCACTACTAATTTGTGAATTTTTTCCCAAAAGCATCACTGTCGTAATGCCGCAGCCACGACATTCTTTCGCTTGATCTAACCATACTTTCCTTGGTCTTCCTCTTAACTCTTCCATCATCCGAGAAAATACTACCCAAATAGCAGAATTCCTCAACATGCTGCAATCTCTCATTACTCACCCATATATCACATTAACGTTTCCTTTCACACTTTTCTATCACCGTGACTTTGGATTTTGCAACATTCATTCTCAGACCTTTCTTTTAGCATCTCTCGTACAATTTACTTATCAAACTCTGAAATTCATCTGTAGTAAATAAATGCATAATTGTCACCTTGGCACGATCGCTGGCTGGCGCAGCCAAAGCTCCCGCCGGAGAAGCGGCCATGAGCGCCCTGAGAAGTCGAGACTTCTTCTGTAGCTCGGCAGTCAGTTGGGCGGAGTGCCCCTCGAGGAACTCCAGACGCTCGCCCCGCCGAGCCGACGCACGCTGCAGCTGAACGATCCGTTCAACTAACTGCTGACGATCCACCTGTTGTCATAACGACATTGTAAAGCTCTCAGTTAGATGGAATTTATTATTATAATGATGTAAATTATAATTTAATAACACTTCTGATCGTAGAGTAATGTTTGATTTGACTATTATGACAGGGTTTTTGTCTATCCCTCGAATGCCCTCAAAATATTAGAAATATGAATGGTGAGTGGAGCTTGAAGACAGACAACGATGTAAATTATAATTTAATAACACTTCTGATCGTAGAGTAATGTTTGATTTGACTATTATGACAGGGTTTTTGTCTATCCCTCGAATGACCTCAAAATATTAGAAATATGAATGGTGAGTGGAGCTTGAAGACAGACAACGATGTAAATTATAATTTAATAACACTTCTGATCGTAGAGTAATGTTTGATTTGACTATTATGACAGGGTTTTTGTCTATCCCTCGAATGCCCTCAAAATATTAGAAATATGAATGGTGAGTGGAGCTTGAAGACAGACAACGATGTAAATTATAATTTAATAACACTTCTGATCGTAGAGTAATGTTTGATTTGACTATTATGACAGGGTTTTTGTCTATCCCTCGAATGACCTCAAAATATTAGAAATATGAATGGTGAGTGGAGCTTGAAGACAGACAACGATGTAAATTATAATTTAATAACACTTCTGATCGTAGAGTAATGTTTGATTTGACTATTATGACAGGGTTTTTGTCTATCCCTCGAATGCCCTCAAAATATTAGAAATATGAATGGTGAGTGGAGCTTGAAGACAGACAACGATGTAAATTATAATTTAATAACACTTCTGATCGTAGAGTAATGTTTGATTTGACTATTATGACAGGGTTTTTGTCTATCCCTCGAATGCCCTCAAAATATTAGAAATATGAATGGTGAGTGGAGCTTGAAGACAGACAACGATGTAAATTATAATTTAATAACACTTCTGATCGTAGAGTAATGTTTGATTTGACTATTATGACAGGGTTTTTGTCTATCCCTCGAATGACCTCAAAATATTAGAAATATGAATGGTGAGTGGAGCTTGAAGACAGACAACGATGTAAATTATAATTTAATAACACTTCTGATCGTAGAGTAATGTTTGATTTGACTATTATGACAGGGTTTTTGTCTATCCCTCGAATGCCCTCAAAATATTAGAAATATGAATGGTGAGTGGAGCTTGAAGACAGACAACGATGTAAATTATAATTTAATAACACTTCTGATCGTAGAGTAATGTTTGATTTGACTATTATGACAGGGTTTTTGTCTATCCCTCGAATGACCTCAAAATATTAGAAATATGAATGGTGAGTGGAGCTTGAAGACAGACAACGATGTAAATTATAATTTAATAACACTTCTGATCGTAGAGTAATGTTTGATTTGACTATTATGACAGGGTTTTTGTCTATCCCTCGAATGCCCTCAAAATATTAGAAATATGAATGGTGAGTGGAGCTTGAAGACAGACAACGATGTAAATTATAATTTAATAACACTTCTGATCGTAGAGTAATGTTTGATTTGACTATTATGACAGGGTTTTTGTCTATCCCTCGAATGCCCTCAAAATATTAGAAATATGAATGGTGAGTGGAGCTTGAAGACAGACAACGATGTAAATTATAATTTAATAACACTTCTGATCGTAGAGTAATGTTTGATTTGACTATTATGACAGGGTTTTTGTCTATCCCTCGAATGACCTCAAAATATTAGAAATATGAATGGTGAGTGGAGCTTGAAGACAGACAACGATGTAAATTATAATTTAATAACACTTCTGATCGTAGAGTAATGTTTGATTTGACTATTATGACAGGGTTTTTGTCTATCCCTCGAATGCCCTCAAAATATTAGAAATATGAATGGTGAGTGGAGCTTGAAGACAGACAACGATGTAAATTATAATTTAATAACACTTCTGATCGTAGAGTAATGTTTGATTTGACTATTATGACAGGGTTTTTGTCTATCCCTCGAATGCCCTCAAAATATTAGAAATATGAATGGTGAGTGGAGCTTGAAGACAGACAACGATGTAAATTATAATTTAATAACACTTCTGATCGTAGAGTAATGTTTGATTTGACTATTATGACAGGGTTTTTGTCTATCCCTCGAATGACCTCAAAATATTAGAAATATGAATGGTGAGTGGAGCTTGAAGACAGACAACGATGTAAATTATAATTTAATAACACTTCTGATCGTAGAGTAATGTTTGATTTGACTATTATGACAGGGTTTTTGTCTATCCCTCGAATGCCCTCAAAATATTAGAAATATGAATGGTGAGTGGAGCTTGAAGACAGACAACGATGTAAATTATAATTTAATAACACTTCTGATCGTAGAGTAATGTTTGATTTGACTATTATGACAGGGTTTTTGTCTATCCCTCGAATGCCCTCAAAATATTAGAAATATGAATGGTGAGTGGAGCTTGAAGACAGACAACGATGTAAATTATAATTTAATAACACTTCTGATCGTAGAGTAATGTTTGATTTGACTATTATGACAGGGTTTTTGTCTATCCCTCGAATGCCCTCAAAATATTAGAAATATGAATGGTGAGTGGAGCTTGAAGACAGACAACGATGTAAATTATAATTTAATAACACTTCTGATCGTAGAGTAATGTTTGATTTGACTATTATGACAGGGTTTTTGTCTATCCCTCGAATGACCTCAAAATATTAGAAATATGAATGGTGAGTGGAGCTTGAAGACAGACAACGATGTAAATTATAATTTAATAACACTTCTGATCGTAGAGTAATGTTTGATTTGACTATTATGACAGGGTTTTTGTCTATCCCTCGAATGCCCTCAAAATATTAGAAATATGAATGGTGAGTGGAGCTTGAAGACAGACAACGATGTAAATTATAATTTAATAACACTTCTGATCGTAGAGTAATGTTTGATTTGACTATTATGACAGGGTTTTTGTCTATCCCTCGAATGCCCTCAAAATATTAGAAATATGAATGGTGAGTGGAGCTTGAAGACAGACAACGATGTAAATTATAATTTAATAACACTTCTGATCGTAGAGTAATGTTTGATTTGACTATTATGACAGGGTTTTTGTCTATCCCTCGAATGACCTCAAAATATTAGAAATATGAATGGTGAGTGGAGCTTGAAGACAGACAACGATGTAAATTATAATTTAATAACACTTCTGATCGTAGAGTAATGTTTGATTTGACTATTATGACAGGGTTTTTGTCTATCCCTCGAATGCCCTCAAAATATTAGAAATATGAATGGTGAGTGGAGCTTGAAGACAGACAACGATGTAAATTATAATTTAATAACACTTCTGATCGTAGAGTAATGTTTGATTTGACTATTATGACAGGGTTTTTGTCTATCCCTCGAATGCCCTCAAAATATTAGAAATATGAATGGTGAGTGGAGCTTGAAGACAGACAACGATGTAAATTATAATTTAATAACACTTCTGATCGTAGAGTAATGTTTGATTTGACTATTATGACAGGGTTTTTGTCTATCCCTCGAATGACCTCAAAATATTAGAAATATGAATGGTGAGTGGAGCTTGAAGACAGACAACGATGTAAATTATAATTTAATAACACTTCTGATCGTAGAGTAATGTTTGATTTGACTATTATGACAGGGTTTTTGTCTATCCCTCGAATGCCCTCAAAATATTAGAAATATGAATGGTGAGTGGAGCTTGAAGACAGACAACGATGTAAATTATAATTTAATAACACTTCTGATCGTAGAGTAATGTTTGATTTGACTATTATGACAGGGTTTTTGTCTATCCCTCGAATGCCCTCAAAATATTAGAAATATGAATGGTGAGTGGAGCTTGAAGACAGACAACGATGTAAATTATAATTTAATAACACTTCTGATCGTAGAGTAATGTTTGATTTGACTATTATGACAGGGTTTTTGTCTATCCCTCGAATGACCTCAAAATATTAGAAATATGAATGGTGAGTGGAGCTTGAAGACAGACAACGATGTAAATTATAATTTAATAACACTTCTGATCGTAGAGTAATGTTTGATTTGACTATTATGACAGGGTTTTTGTCTATCCCTCGAATGCCCTCAAAATATTAGAAATATGAATGGTGAGTGGAGCTTGAAGACAGACAACGATGTAAATTATAATTTAATAACACTTCTGATCGTAGAGTAATGTTTGATTTGACTATTATGACAGGGTTTTTGTCTATCCCTCGAATGCCCTCAAAATATTAGAAATATGAATGGTGAGTGGAGCTTGAAGACAGACAACGATGTAAATTATAATTTAATAACACTTCTGATCGTAGAGTAATGTTTGATTTGACTATTATGACAGGGTTTTTGTCTATCCCTCGAATGCCCTCAAAATATTAGAAATATGAATGGTGAGTGGAGCTTGAAGACAGACAACGATGTAAATTATAATTTAATAACACTTCTGATCGTAGAGTAATGTTTGATTTGACTATTATGACAGGGTTTTTGTCTATCCCTCGAATGCCCTCAAAATATTAGAAATATGAATGGTGAGTGGAGCTTGAAGACAGACAACGATGTAAATTATAATTTAATAACACTTCTGATCGTAGAGTAATGTTTGATTTGACTATTATGACAGGGTTTTTGTCTATCCCTCGAATGACCTCAAAATATTAGAAATATGAATGGTGAGTGGAGCTTGAAGACAGACAACGATGTAAATTATAATTTAATAACACTTCTGATCGTAGAGTAATGTTTGATTTGACTATTATGACAGGGTTTTTGCCTATCCCTCGAATGCCCTCAAAATATTAGAAATATGAATGGTGAGTGGAGCTTGAAGATAGACAACCCTTTTTGAGACGTCTTTTAAATGCTTCGTAAATTAACTTTCTGATTATAAGAACATTACACTCAATAAAAAGCAAATGCGATATATGTGTGGGTAATGAACGATTAGAACAATTTGTTCGATTCTACTATTTGGGTAGTATTTTCTTAGACAACAGTAGAATTAAGACAGATATTGAACGATGTGTGGCAATTGGAATTAAATTTTGAATCAGACAGTATAAATACTCATCAGACTCGCTCCATCCTTGGCATGCTTTACGAAGTGACATTAATATAACGTGTTTCATCGTGTTTCATTCAGTAATATAACGTGTTTCATCTCTGATTATTCCTTCCCTCTCCACCATCCCTTCCTTTTCCTTTGGTTGATGATATCTCACTTTATATGAAAAGGAACGTTCGGGTGTTTGTTCGTCTTTGCGGGGTTTATGGGCTCATAGATTATAGATTATGTATGCTCATAGGTTTCGTGGGGATGGATAGTCATTTGAATGTTTTTTGCGACCATGTAACTTGCTTCATTTACTTTTGTCTGGTTGGTTAAAAGAGATTGCCATCTGACAAAGATTGTTTTTTGCAATAAAGTGTTAAATAAATAAATATCAAAATCGCTAAGATGATAGTCCACAATAGTAAAATGGTGCCAACTTTGATGTATGAGAGTAAAACGTGGAAAAATACTGAGAGAAGCCGAATGAATGCAGTGGAAATGCGTGCATTGAAAAGAATACACGGAATGAACAATGTATGATAGAATACGGAATGAAGTGATAAGGAATGAATGTTAATTAAAGGTTAATGTGTTGAGTAAGATGAAGAAAAGCACACAGAGATGGTTTGATCATGTGGAATGAATGAATGAGTTCGTAAATACGACACCAATATCAAACTTTCACCATGGCATAAATAATTATCTGGTACGTTAAATAAAAGTTTGTAACGTAACAAGGAATTCGATATTTTAAATTTTTTTAATGATTCTGTTTGATTGGAAAAGATATTTCGCTATAAAGTAAGAAATACGAAAATCTTAAAAGAAAATATAGCATTGCATTTTAAAAGCAACACAACCTCCGTTGCATAGTTGGAAAGACACTAGTGTCTTCCGACAGGAGTTTTCGAGAGATCCGGGATTCCCCGAGCGCAAATGAAGCTTAGAAATCAAAAGTGATGTGTCAAAATCGTTAATTGTGATAATAAGCGACGTAATTTTAAATTTAAGAAATTGCAACTTGAAATTGTTGATAAAAATCTTTTGGTTTTTGTCACGGGAGATCTAATTTGAAAACTGGCATCCCTGATGTCACCATGTAAGCCACTATGTGACAGGTATGTCCTATTGTATATAGCTCAAGAAGTATCTTCTTCTTCCTGGTGTCATGTCAGGTTCCCCCAACATTGACTATCACCTGAGAGTAGGCATCTTTGTCCCCAGCAGCCTGAAAAAGATCCCCACCGCCCCTTATGCCAGTCCAATCACGTATATTGCGGAGCCAGGAGATTTGCCTCCTGCCAACACCTCTTCGACCCTCTATTTTGCCTTGGATGATCAGGTGCAGTAATTTGTACTTTTCTCGTCTAAGTACATGACCCAAATGGGACACCTTTCGGATTTTAAAATTAGTCAGAAACTCTCTATCAACTTTGGCTCTTTGAAGAACCCTCGTGTTGCTGACCATATCCGTCCAGAGTATCCGTAGCATTCTCCGGTGTGTCCACATTTCTAATGCTTCCAGTCGGTTCATACTTTGAGGGTCCATGATTCCACTCCATACAATAACACTGACCAAACGTAGCATTTGACTTGAGCAGTTGAAAAGTATAACTACGAATATTATCACATACCTGGACGTCTATGATCGGTTCCAAGGAATCGGCTTGGGAGAGATGTTGTGCCGAAGAGCCCTCGTAGCTGCTGAGAGAGCTGCACGAACCTGAAATCAACAAGCAAACAAATTATATAACTATCAATAAATACGACATATGGATGAGTAATGAAAGATTTGAGCAAGTCGAGGAATTGTGCTGTTCAGGTAGTATTTTCTCAAATGACCAAATGAGGGATATCGAATGTCATGTAGCAATAGGAAACAAAGTCAATGATTCACTGTTCGCGGGCTGATGGCGTCTCAACAGCTAGACATTGCCAGGCAACTCAGCAGAATCCACATGTCACAAGAGCACATGATTAACATAGAAGAGCAGCTTAAGATTGACGTTGGAGTGGCAAGAGGATCCTCGACTACGAGGCCCAGCAACGACGACCGTTGTACGATTGATTAAATAAATATTACCGGTTCTCTGCGCCGGTTTTGTCGGCACGTGTGATCCAGACTGTGAATCAGTCTCCAACTTATCGCATTTCCTCTTCCACTGCTGGATTTCCCGTTTCAGTTCCTGAAATTAATTCATATTTATTACTACAAGACTAAGGATAAACAAAAAAAGTGAATTAGTCATGATGAAAAAAGTTTTATGAATAGAGTGGTCTAACGCAATGCTCCGCAAACTATGATACACAACTCAGTTTCTGCTAAGTATGCTCGGGCATAACTCCTTGAGCATAAGAAGAGATCTGCGCCTCCTGGTATACGTTGTCAGACTCGTTCGAGGAGTTGTGGGCTGTGCAGCATTACTACAAAGCTTAGCGTTAAATATTCCTAACAATTACACTAGACTGCGCCGGCAAGAACTGTTCTCAATCACATACGCAAGAATGGGTCTTCCAGCCGTTATGCCTGTTGGAAGGGCCTTAACTCTTCAGATATTGACATATTTCATATCACATTACCAAAAGCAAAAGAACATTATCTTCTAAAATTGGAGGTGGGATAGAAAGTACTCATCAATTTATTTAAGTGACTGAATATATGTGTGTATCATCATCATTGTCAACCAGGGTCGATCCACTGCTGGGAAGGTCTCTCCAAGTCGACTCCAAATAGTTCAGTCTTTAACTCGTTGGTGCCATGTGATGCTGCCATGCTTCCTGATTTTAGCATACCTTTGGTCTTCTTCTGGGCCTCTTTATGCCTCTTGGGTATCATGGATTATTTCAGATGTCCATCGGGAGTCTGACATTCTGGCTACGTTTTTGCACATACATTCTTGCACACCTTTATAACGTCTTCTACCTTTGTTATATTGCGAATCAAGGTGTTTCGTTTACGGTCTCTTTTAGTATATCCCAACATGCATCTCTCCATGCCCCTTTGTGCGGTCTGGAGCTTTTGTGTGTTCTTTACTGTGAGCGTCCATGTCTCGCAGCGCAGAATAAGTACTGTGTTAACAATGTTTGTATTTTTCAATATAATTAGGCTAAGCCTGTATTGAGAAAATAAATAAATAAATATCACTAGTGGAATGCGAGTCCCAGTCTAGTATTACGTGAGCAAGCGAACATCAAAATACAAAGATCCATTATACTTCAACATACTCGTAATATAACACAACATATTAAGGCCGGTTTACACCAATATTTATATCAATCTCTTCCAACCAACCAGAAAGGTGTCAAAGAGGCCTTGAGGAGTGAAAACCAGACTGGAATAGTTTTTTAAAAAGTCTGGTTTTCGATGGAAATCAAATTCGCAACTCCCGAGATGAGAGACAGGCACTTTACCGACTAGGTCACTTACCAACTTGGTCAGGTTAGCGCGCAGTAAGCTAGCTATATAACACCGATCTGTGATGTTTAAGTGACAATTTGTTCCACAGCAATCTCACATTGAAAAGCAAACCAGCAGTGTTTGCTTCTCAATTCAAAGAGAACTTGTGGGAAGTATTGAAAATGTATGAATGATGAATGACTGTATGAAGACAATAGGGCATATGTAAGAATAAATGGAGAACTCACTGAGAAACATCAATACAAGGAGTGACACACTACCTTGACTGCGCTGGCATGCTTTGTCGCCATCACCCTCAAGTCTCCCCCGAGCTGTTCAGCCCTCTGAGTGGCCTGTCTCTCGGCCCTCTGGTGTCTTGCGGCTGCCGCTGCCAGGGCTTTAGCATCTGCCGCACGCCCCTGCTTCTCTTTCTCAGCCTCAGCGCGGGCTAGGGCGTGCTTTTCGGCCTCACGCGCCGCCGCCGTCCTAAGCGATGCGTTGTCCACTGACAGAGCTAATGCCTGGAACATTCCATTACGTAGGTTAGTGCAATAAAATTATTTTCAACCAGTTTACGTGGAAATAGTTAACGTGCCAGGGAAAAGGATGAATTAGTTTATTTCATCGGCCAAATGACTTTTTTGATACAAAGTATTGAAAAATAATTCTTGAATAAAACACACAATTTGCTTTGATTTCAAAAAACTTTTTATTGGTCATCGAAGTTTAATGTATGCCATTTAAACAATAAACAATATCTGCCAAATGTCCACCTCTTGCAGCTCCACAGATGTCCACTCTTTTGTCAACATTTTCGACGACATTTTGGCATAATTACGGTTCTAACTCACCATAACGCGAATAAGTTTGTCCTTAAGCTCAGGAATTGATCGGGGGTCATTCTTATAGACCTGGCTTTTCACGTAACCTCAGAGAAAATAGTCCAATGGTGTCAGATCACATGATTTTGGTGGGCAATTAACATCACCGTCTCCGGAGATTACAATAGATATAATAATTCTCAATTTGAACGCGTTGTTATATTGTATACGACTCCATTTTTATAAATGCCATACATTACACTTCTCAAATGTCACAAGACCCAGGATTCGCAACGCCATCTGTGTTTTATCTAAGAATTAAAAAAACTGCTCAATTTGAATGACCCTTTATAAGACTGCTTACATGTCAATGTTATATTGCATATGTTTTTGTATTTTTATCGTTACATAAAAAAGGTTATTTGAAATAAATAAACAGGTCGAATTTGTCAGACATTTCCGAATTTTTGATAATCTTTATTTAACCTTTGAAATAATTTGAGGTGCTACTTTTCTGAATGACTATAATACCAGTTAAAAACACAACAATCGAACCTTGGCTTCGGCTTCCGAACAAGTGGCTTGCAGCCTGACCCCGGCCTCCGTGAGCCTCTCGGCCTGCCGTAAGAGTTCGGCCTCCCGACGTGCACTCAACTCCGCATCGGCTGCCGCCTCCCCGCGGGCGTTCTTCTCCGCCTCCAGCTCCTGTTGAAGCCTTGCACATTTCTCCTGTTCCCTGAATAAGCAAGTTCATTTATCTTTAACTATTTTAAACTTTTCTCTGCCATAAAAATATATGGTGAATCTCATCAGGCTAAGCATAATTTGTTGCAGGCCGAATTATTTTTCTTAAAATTACATAGAACTAATTATTGACTTACCAGAGATTGTGAAATATAGCACTTCAAACAGTTTTTATTAATAAAAATATAAATTTAAAATTCGACATTTATTCAGGGTTGTCACACGCTCATATTTACACTAGACCAATATCCAATATGCAAAAAATATCGCACAAACCTCAAATGTCTCACTTCAGAGTGCCTTCATATCCAGTACGGGTGTGGTTGGTGAGTTTGCTGGTGTGCGATGGAACACTTATTTAAAAAAAAAACCACGGCACAGCTCCGCTTTTGAAGTTTTAAGAAAGACATTTGAAAAGAGCCAAATCTGCCTTCGAACTAATCTTTTAATTCATTCTGAAATGGCTAATCATTGTCATCGTGAAAAACACACATTTTCTATCGATGATGCCAAATTCTTACATATCAGTATAATAACGGAAATAAATTGGACAGATTAGAATCCCTAGAAATTTCTAAGTCAGTACATCGAGACGAACATCAGGTAAACACATATATCCCAAAAATCTCTCCGCTGCTTGCCGAGATCGTCCCATGCCTCCCTCAGCCCTCAGTCACCAACCGTTAAAAGCGTGTATATCGGTACCAGTTCGAACAGAATTCAGTCTTGTTTGTGCTCTTCTGATGATGGGGTGAAAACCTAGAAACCGGTAGGGGTACACCGTTATATAAAGTGAAATAAACAGTGTTTGATTAAACAAATTATATTATTTATTAGTTTGTCATACCATCTGACACCTATCATTCTCCTAAAGTATGTGTCTTAATAGACTAGTTATTTTTCTTAGACTTCGGTGACAACATTCAGCGATGCACGACAGAATTCTTACGAAAAATAATATGATGGTGTTAGGAGTGAGTAGACCATTACTCACTGATGAAGGTGTGCAACGAGGGTGTCGAGTCTGGCAGCACGGGCCTGCGCGGCAGCAAGCCTCTCGCAGTCCCTGGCCCCCTGCTCCCGCAGCTCGGCGCAAGCGGCCCTCAGCGCCCCCGCCTCGCCCCCGCTTGACTCCGCCTGAATCATATAAATAGATAGAATGAATCCATTCAAAATGATCCTCTAGTTTATAAATTTTTAACAAAATAAATAAAACACTTATTTTGTATCGGACGTGTGGCGTCACCCTTGTGTGTGTGTGTGTGTGTGTGTGTATGTGGTATGATGATACAGACAATGCCGTGTAGGTCTGGAGGGAAATTCACCCTAATATTTGTAATGCAAACTAATGTTCACTTATATTTGTATATGTTCCTGTCATGTAAATCTATGTATGTTCTTGTATTTGTTCATTCTATGTAATAATGTTGTATTTTATGTAGAATGTATGTTTGTTTGACTCCGATCGCGCTCGCGACCGCACTGGGAATAAGTGACTTGCCGGGCGGGGCAATCGGAGTAGGTCAGGGCCCAGTCGGCGTAAGCAAGGCCCAAGCCCCGAAAGTTGTTGTATTTCGCGGGCAATGGGCGCTTGTGACGGCCGACTGACCATTAATATAGAGGGCCCCCCCGATTTGGAAAAATATAATTCTCAGTAATACCGACTTTACCGTGTTTTTACTTGAGACCCGCTACCCTACTTCGTCTGCCTGAGAGGAATCTCTCCCTCCTCTTCTTCTTCTTCTGCTGGATCTTCGCTACGGAATTCGCTACCTCGATTCTCTGAGCGCTACGCGGCAACCAACGTGCCTATCTACAGTCTTTGTACCTGTCCGGTACAAATTTTGTATTCACCACTGTTTTATTTGAGTTCACTACCGGTTTCAAAAACTCGTCTTCCTCGTCAGGTAAAGATGAACTAAATTATGTCTAAAATATATTTTTCTAATTGTAACAGGTATAGAAGAGAAGGCGGGGAGTAGTGGCTACTAAGAGCAGGGGAGTAGGTAGGCATCAAAAGGATGACTTTAGAACAGGGAACATATTAAGTAGAGGGCTGTTATTGAATTGACTTTTTTATAATGTTGAGACTTAATTTAACGCTATTTTTAATTTCGAAAATTTCTATATTATCCAATTGTAATCCCCTCTGGCTCGAGTTCCAGCCGACTACACTGACAACTTTCGTGGCCTGGTGGTAAGATGTTTGTCTGCCGATCCGAAAGTTGCGGATTCGATCCCCGCTGGAACCCAGATTACAAAAAAATTGTGATTCTAGTCTGGTTTTCACTTAGGGTCCATTAAAAACATCTTTCTAGTTGGTTGGAAGAAATTGCCTCATGGCAATGAACTCCCCAGGTAAAATAAAAAAAAATGTCAAAGAGGCCTAAAGTGAAAACCAGACTGGAATCCTTTTTTAAAAAAGTCCAGCAGGATTTGAAACCGCAACCTTCAGGTTAGGAGACAGGCGTCTAGCCAATTAGGCCACGAAGGCAGGTTCATATACACTTTGTAAACAGCTTTGTGGTATATTTCTGTTTTCTGATAACAAATGAAATGTAGGTTACTGTATTATCCACTTTGAACATTTTGGACGCCATCTACCTAAACCAAGAGTTCCCAAAGTGGTCGATATCGACCCCCTGGGGTCGATTTGATTTTTCTAGAGGTCGATAGTTTCAATAAAAAAAATTCGGGGTCGACGACAGCAAAAATAGACCCCCTTACTACTGCTATTTGTTTGTTACTTCAAAATATCTACGATTCCAATAGGTACCTAATTAAGAATATTTGACAATATTTGTACTTTGAATTTACATATTTATTTCATAAATGTCGATAATTAATAAAAACTCCGCTCGTATTATTTTGCTTTAATTTTGGTCAGCGCAGATTTCAATGCTAAATGTTGCGCAAGATAATGCAATACATAATCCGTGGTCCTTTTATCTTTTTCAATCCTTAATTACAAGTGATTAAAATGAAAAGTTTGTTATCTAGTGAAATATTTAATATCGAGTACTGTACAAACTTATTAATTTGAGTAAGTCAAGTAAATGACTAGGGGGGGGGGGACGGTTTTAAAAGGTTTTGGTAAAGGGGACTGCGGCCGAAAAAAATTTGGGAACTTTTGATCTAAACTAAAATGGTAGAATTTTGCATTTAATAGTATAAATAATACTCACAAGAAGGAATTAAAAACTTTAGAATTAATTCAGATTGAGAGAATGAATGATTAAGCAATAAAATTCAGAAATGCAAGATGTGCACGGAAGAGTTAGATAGAGAAGAACATAGCTGGATTAAGTAAGTGGAGCGGATTTTGAAAGAAGATGACAAGTATGAATTATAGAAGATTGTGTATGATGACGTAATACAAATTTGGAAGAAGCTCAAGTTGTGAGCTCGGGTGGAAAAGAAGCTGTTTACCTGCGCCCTGAGCTCGCTGTTGAGGGTGTTGGCAGCGTTTAGGGCGGCCTTGAGCTGGTCCGCTTCTGAATGAAGTTGCTTGCATCGGGTCTCGATCCGTTGCCTCTCGTGACGTTCCAAAATCGCCGAAGCTTCCTTCTCTTTGATTTGGACTTCTGAAAGTTTTTATAAATGAGATTCTTAATTTTTCGTTCTGGACTTTTCCCATTGATTTAAGATAGCGGTATACAGTCATGTGACTACAATTCATCTGCTCAGCCAACGGTGGTTTGAAGGGGATCTTCTTGAATAATATGGTTTAAATGGTCCTCATCGAAATCCACTGGTCGTCCGGAACGCTCCATGTTTTTCAGATCGAAATTACCGTCTTTGAAAGGCAAAAACCATCGACGAGCTATCTTCAGTCATAGCATCTTCCCCGTACACTTCGCAAATATCGCGAGCAGCTTTGGCAGCTTTATTCCCTTGATTGAACGAGAACAGAAGGAGATGTCGAAAATGCTCACTTTCGTCTACTTGACATTCCATTTTGAAGGCTTGTAATCAAATAAAACAATATATGTAACGTAAAAGCAAACACAATATCTTGTAGAGCAGAAAATTTTCTTTCAAATGACGTATAACCTTTACCAATTTGTTTTACTTTTGGTGCTCATTTTTTATTTGGAAAAAACGGACATAATTTATGTTAACACCCAATATATTCTATTCAAAAGACAATTTAAATAGTTTATTTCAGTTTAGTTGGATATCACTTTCATCCACACTGTTATGGGGGACATAATAAGTCCTCATCCAGCACGATCTACACCAGAAGATCCAAATCTTCTTAATTTTTTTTTATGAGTGCGAACTTTCACATAGTGACGTGAAAGTTTGCACTCATAAACTCACATCGTCACATAGTGACGAAGAAAGAACTGCCTTCTCCGGTGGCTACACCATCAAGCGTGGATGGCGGGACATATACTCCTTTTTCGGTAGCTACACCACCAAGCGTTGATGGCGGGACATATCAGATATGTAAATATGAAACCGGAATATTTTATAGAAAATACACATTTACTGTATGAAAATGGTAAAAATATTTCATTCAAAATATTGCCCATCGCTAGCTACACATTTTTCCCATCTCTCTGGCAATTTGTGGATGCCACGCCAAAAAAAACTATTCCTCTTTTGAGGCAAACCAATCATCGAGCCATTTTCGTAAGAAGTGAAGCGCTGCTCAGCAAGTGCAATGTCCCATCGATACAAATAAGTAGTAATCGGATGGAGCCAAGTCTGGTGAGTAAGCCGCATGCGAAAGTATTTGCCAATTAAACGCCACAATCGTTTCCCTGACCAGTTTTGCTGTGTGCGATGGTCCATTATCATGAAGCAAAATCACTTTGTGTTGCCTCTTTTGATATTCTGGTCGTTTTTCACGCAATGCTTGGTTCAAATCCATCATTTGTTGTCGGTAGCGTTCAGTATTAACGGTTTCGCCAGGTTTTAACAGCTCATAATAGATAACACCCTTCTGATCCCACCAAACACAGAACATTGTCTTCCGTCCATAGCGATTTGGCCTTGCAGTTGATGTCGCCGGTTTGCTCGGAGTTACCCATGATCTTTTACGCTTAGAATTCTCGAAATATATCCATGTTTCATCGCCAGTAACAATTCGATGGAGAAATGATTTTCTTCTGTACCTGGCGAGCAGCATTTTGCAAGTGGTTTTTCGATTTTCCTGCTGTCTTTCATTCAGTTCACGTGGAGCCCATTTTCTCACCTTCTAGATCTTTCACATGGCTTTCAAACGTATGGAGACGGCTTCTCGTATCACATTTAATTGATCCGCGAGTTGTTGCGTTTGAGTATCATCCTCATCCAACAATGCTTGCAATTCGGCATCTTCAAACTTTCTCGGTGGTCTTCCACGTTCTTCGTTTCTCATGTCAAAATCGCCACTTTCGAATTTTTAAACCACTCAAAGCACTGTGATTTGCCAAGAGCATGCTCACCGTAAGCTTCGACAAGCATTCGATGCGATTCTGCAACAGTTTTCTTCAAATGGTAACAGAAAATCAATGCTGTCCGCAAATCGTAGTTTTCAGGCACAAAAACAGATATGTTCAACGCTATGAAAACATATGTAGTTGTATTAAACATGTATTGTTGTGAGTTAAAAGTCTTTGACAAATGTAAACACAAGAAAAAGGCGCCAATGTCGCGGTTTGACAATCACTACATTGACAACTAGAGCCATCTATGAGCAAATTCCGGTTTCATATTTACAGACCTGGTAGTCTTTTGTCATAGGATTTTGTATATACATACATCATGATGAGCTACACAGCAGGATTGTGATGATTATTATAATAACGATAGCATGATTGTTATAATGATTATTATAATGATAGCATTGATTATTACAAAAGCATGATTATTATAATAACGATAGCATTCTTACCAATATCGCAGGACTGCTGTTGTGAAGGTGTTGCATTGCCCGCGTTGAGCTCTTGTTGAGCCACTTGTTGGCCCAACTTCTCGGCCAGTGAAGACGCCTCCTAAAATTAAGATAATTCCGTTTATTTAACGTCCGTCTTATAATATTCATCAGAATTATGATACAGACATTTGTAGACATGGTCTAATGTGGGAGGTAGTCGAGTGCTGGGACGTGAACAGATCATTGTGGCATTCCTCGCAGTCTTGGCGGAAGTGGATATTTGATTAGATAGCATTTTGAGAACTTTTAGTCGTGTTATAAAGAAACGTAAACATTTTTTCAAAAGCTTCTTTGAGCTCATGTAAAGGGGTAAAGCAAGGATGTGTTGTGTAACCCTGGTTGTTGATTTTTACATAGATTCATGTGTGAAAGAATGAAAGAGGTCAATGTGTGGTCAACAAATGTATAAAGGGAATACTAGGTAATGTTAGCGGGGAATGAGAATAACTACAGACCTTGATAAGTAAATTGTATGACTAATGTAAAGGAAAAGGTCTGAGAATGAATGTTGATAGAAAATTATGAAAAAAATGTGACAAACGGTTTTATCAAATTGAGCGGTTTTTTAATTCTATTTTTTTTTTAATTCTTGAATAAAACACACAATTTGTTTTGATTTCAAAAAACTTTTCATTGGTCATTGAAGTATAATGTATGACATTTAAACACAAAAAACAATATCCGCCAAATGTCCACCTATTATTGCTGCTCCACAGATGTCCACTCTTATGTCAAAATTTTCTATGGCATTTTGGCTTAATGGCGGTTCTAACTCACCGATATAATGCGAATAATTTCGTCCTTCAGCTCAGGAATTGATCGGGGGTCATTCTTATAGACCTGGCTTTTCACGTAACCCCAGAGAAAATAGTCCAACGGTGTCAGATCACATGGTCTTGGTGGGCAATTAACTTCACCATTTCCGGAGATTACAATACATAAAATAATTCAACAATTTGAATGTTTTTTTTTTTTTTTTTTTTTTTTTTTTTTTTATCCACTTTGCACGGATTTCTCCTGTTACACAAAGAGGGTTTGCTTCTAGCGTTAGCTTATTCGTTAGGAATAATATCAGCCAGGATTCTTCTCATACTGCTAGACGGTACCGAGAATATATCAACCGTGTCATTCAGTTGGTTCAATATCTCTATACCACGCGTGACTGAGTGTTTAGCCATGATATTCGTCCTGTAAGTTGGTATGTAGAACAGAGGGTGATTCCTTGCACGGATATATTTATTGGGTACATATAAGCTTAGTGCTTCTAGAATCGCGGGACAGTTAAAGGAACCTTGGAAAACCTTTATTAGGAATATCGCAATGGATTCTTGCCTTCTTGTTTCAAGGCTTCTATAGTTACACACCGTGAGAAGTTCGACATGGTGAGCATATTTTGGGTAATCGCCCTTTGTTCTGTACCATAGATATCTGAGGATTTTTTTTTGTATTTGTTCTATATTGTTTTTGTATTTGAGCTGGTGAGGAGCCCAAACCGTAGATGCATATTCTAATTTGGTTCTAATTAGATAATTATATAAATTTCGGAGGATATCGGTGCTGTTAAATTCTCTTGATATTCTCATTACAAAACCGAGTAGTTTGTAACAGTCCGATATCAAACGTGAGACATGGTTAACGAACGTGAGTCCGACATCGAAGGTTACGCCCAAATCCTTGAATTCAGAAACTCTGTTTAGTGCCACTCCCTGTATAGTATACTGATGGTGGATTGGTGAAAACGATCGACTATAAGATACACAGACACATTTATTAATGTTGAACAGAAGATGATTTTGCTCACTCCAGGAGACTAGGGAGTCTAGGTCCTTTTGTAACTGTGCACAGTCCTGAGGTGAATTGATCTTTTTGAATATTTTCAAGTCGTCAGCGAACAATAAACATGTCGAGTGACTTATGGAATTTTGAATGTCGTCTATTAATATGAGGAATAGTAGGGGACCTAAATTGGATCCTTGTGGTATACCAGATCTTGCGATAAATTCCACAGAAGACTTGTTACGGATTGTTACGTATTGAGATCTTTCTTTTAGGTAAGATGCAAATAATCCAATTAGATTATCGCTGAAGCCAAGTTTGTGCATTTTCTTAAGTAATATATCGTGATCAACTTTGTCGAAAGCTTTCTGAAAGTCTGTATATATTACGTCCGTTTGTGAAAGTTCATCTAAGTTTGACGCAATCTGTTGTGTGAGAGAGAGAAGATTAGTAACAGTCGATCGTTTTGGCAAAAAGCCATGCTGGTTTCCAATAAGTCTTGTTGATACTTGGTGGGTCAATTGGTTGCACAGTACAGTTTCGAAAATTTTTGGAAGCAAAGAGAGAACAGCTACAGGTCTGTAATTATGAGAGTCTAACGGGTCTCCCGATTTGAAGATAGGGCAGACCCTGGTTGTCTTCCAGCTTACGGGAAATGTATTGGTATTTATGCTCAAGTTAAATATGTAGCAGATGGGATCACACACGTATTTCGCACAGACTTTGAAAATGTCGGCTGATAACCCATCTGGTCCGTGTGTGATGTATTGTTGTATTGTAGACGACTCCTTACTTCTCCCTGGTTCCATCCCAACCCATTGTCTGCGAAGACTATTGGGGTCAGCTCTCCTCGTCCTCAGGTTGTATGCTCTTCTGTCCTGGACTACGTCCCCCCGGCATACATCAGGTTATCTTTTTGCACCACCCATGAATTCTTTGGTCTTCCTCTGGTTGCTCTGCCTCTGCATCAGGTTATCTTTTTGCACCACCCATGAATTATTTGGTCTTCCTCTGGTTGTTATTCGAGGAAGATCCATGGAGATTGCCTGGTTCACAATGTGATCGGGTGCTCTGCGTCCAACGTGCCCATACCATCTCAATCCATCCGCGTCTCCTCCATCTTGCTGTTGATGTTTGTAACACCTAGGCTTCCACGAATGCGTGAGCTTGTATTGTAGACGACTCCATTTTTATAAATGTCATACATTACACTTCTCAAATGTCACAAGACCCAGGCAAGTTCGCGACGCCCTCTGTGTTTTATCCAAGAATAAAAAAAACGCTCAATTTGAAAGACCTTTATATAGATTAGTAATGAAAGATTAGAGCAAGTTGAATAATTCTGCTATTTAGACAGTATTTTATTAGATGATGATATATTTATGAGGACTGTTGAACGGTGTGTAGCGATAGGAAACAAAATTAATGAGGAACTAAAATGTATATATACTCGTACTTGAACCGGATAGTATCAAAATATGCTAAGATGATAGTTCACAACAGTATTTTAGTGTCAACTTGACGACCTCCGTGGCCTGGTGGTAAGACACTTGTCTGCTGATCCGGAGGTTGCGGGTTCGATCCCCGCTGGAACCCAGTTTTTTTTAAATAAGATTCCAGTCTGGTTAACACTTAGGGCCTATAAAAATAACTTTCTGGTTGGTTGGAAGAGATTGCCACATGGCAATAAACTGGCCAGGTAAAAAAAAAAATGTATGGGAGTCAAACCTAGACATGGAAAAATAAGTTGATTCAACACTGTAGAAATGTGCGCATTTAGAAGAATCACAGGGTGATAATGTATGACAGAATAAGGAATGAAGTGATAAGGGATGGATGTGAACTTAAGGCTGATGTGTTGAGTAAGGTGGAGAAGGAGCACGCTGAGATGGTTTGGACACATGTAACGAATGAATGGTAGAAATACTAACAAAACAAATATACAGTGTATGTATATGTGAGTGGAAAGCATGGTAATGAAGACCAAGAAAGTATGATTGGATGAAGTGAAATTTTCCTCTTCTACATCCATACATCTTATATGGATGTGGAAGAGGCTAAATGTGTCATGATAGGAAAGTATTCATTTATTTTTTCGAAACAGGCTTAACCCAATTACTTTGAAAAATACAAGACATTATAAAAGAAGAAAAATTACATAGAAAAAAATTAAAAAATTATATAAAATAAAAAATAATGCATATGCATACAAACGAGTATATACACACAAACATATGATACACATATATTCACTGTCAGTTAAGTACGTTGATGAGTGATTTCTAACGCACTCAATCTTAGGAGATAACTTACTTTTGCTTTTGGTAATGTGATATGAAATATGTCAATATCCGAAGCAGTCCCGTTCAGAAGAGTTAAGGTCCTTCCAACAGGCATAGCATAGCGGCTGGAAGACCCGTTCTTGCGTATGCTATAGAGAACAGTTCTTGCCGGCGCAGTCTAGTGTAAGTGTCAGGAACATTTAACGCTAAGCTTTGTAGTAATGCTGGACAGCTCATCACAACTCCTCGAACGAGTCTGACAACGTATACCAGGAGACGCAGATCTCTTCTTACGCTCAAGGAGTTATACCCGAGCATGCCCAGCAGAAACTGAGTAGGATAAAGCCACGGATAGACACCGAACTCTCTCATATAGAGATATCGTAGATATTTTTTTGCACCCTATCCTCTCAGCCTACCCCAGCAGGGAAACGATGTGATAGTATGTATGCATGTTTGGGCTCCTCTGAAATGTATCAACAACTAACTTGTCGAAAATCTAAAAAAATCTAAAAAATTGCTTATCAAGATTCTTTTGATAGCATTAGTGGAGTTCCGCAAGGATTGGTATTGGGACCAATTCTATTTATAATATAATATATGTAGCAGACATTGACGTAGTTATTTCAAGCCATGTTAAATTCTTTGCTGATGCCACCGAGTTCTTTGGGAAACCAAACCAGAGCTCTCGTGTTATACAAGATGAACTGAATCAGGTTTAACAATGGTCCAGTAAGTAGCTTTTGATAGTATTAGTGGAGTTCTGCAAGGATTGGTATTGGGACCAATTCTATTTATATTATAATATATGTAGCAGACATTGACGTAGTTATTTCAAGCCATGTTAAATTCTTTGCTGATGCCACCGAGTTCTTTGGGAAACCAAACCAGAGCTCTCGTGTTATACAAGATGAACTGAATCAGGTTTAACAATGGTCCAGTAAGTAGCTTTTGATAGTATTAGTGGAGTTCTGCAAGGATTGGTATTGGGACCAATTCTATTTATATTATAATATATGTAGCAGACATTGACGTAGTTATTTCAAGCCATGTTAAATTCTTTGCTGATGCCACCGAGTTCTTTGGGAAACCAAACCAGAGCTCTCGTGTTATACAAGATGAACTGAATCAGGTTTAACAATGGTCCAGTAAGTAGCTTTTGATAGTATTAGTGGAGTTCTGCAAGGATTGGTATTGGGACCAATTCTATTTATATTATAATATATGTAGCAGACATTGACGTAGTTATTTCAAGCCATGTTAAATTCTTTGCTGATGCCACCGAGTTCTTTGGGAAACCAAACCAGAGCTCTCGTGTTATACAAGATGAACTGAATCAGGTTTAACAATGGTCCAGTAAGTAGCTTTTGATAGTATTAGTGGAGTTCTGCAAGGATTGGTATTGGGACCAATTCTATTTATATTATAATATATGTAGCAGACATTGACGTAGTTATTTCAAGCCATGTTAAATTCTTTGCTGATGCCACCGAGTTCTTTGGGAAACCAAACCAGAGCTCTCGTGTTATACAAGATGAACTGAATCAGGTTTAACAATGGTCCAGTAAGTAGCTTTTGATAGTATTAGTGGAGTTCTGCAAGGATTGGTATTGGGACCAATTCTATTTATATTATAATATATGTAGCAGACATTGACGTAGTTATTTCAAGCCATGTTAAATTCTTTGCTGATGCCACCGAGTTCTTTGGGAAACCAAACCAGAGCTCTCGTGTTATACAAGATGAACTGAATCAGGTTTAACAATGGTCCAGTAAGTAGCTTTTGATAGTATTAGTGGAGTTCTGCAAGGATTGGTATTGGGACCAATTCTATTTATATTATAATATATGTAGCAGACATTGACGTAGTTATTTCAAGCCATGTTAAATTCTTTGCTGATGCCACCGAGTTCTTTGGGAAACCAAACCAGAGCTCTCGTGTTATACAAGATGAACTGAATCAGGTTTAACAATGGTCCAGTAAGTAGCTTTTGATAGTATTAGTGGAGTTCTGCAAGGATTGGTATTGGGACCAATTCTATTTATATTATAATATATGTAGCAGACATTGACGTAGTTATTTCAAGCCATGTTAAATTCTTTGCTGATGCCACTGAGTTCTTTGGGAAACCAAACCAGAGCTCTCGTGTTATACAAGATGAACTGAATCAGGTTTAACAATGGTCCAGTAAGTGGCTTTTGACTCTGAATGTTAAAAATGGCACTGTTCTTCATATTGTCAAAAATAATGCTTAAATTTCATACACTTACAACAATTATTATTACATTTGACCTGTTACTTCTCGGAAAGATCTAGGTATTGTGATGTCTGATGATCCGACATCATAATTCCTAGATCTTTGCGAGAACACGTCACTGATACTCATAAAGAGGCGATACACTTATCTAAATTACAAAGAAAGCTTTCTGTATCAATAAAAAAGAGAACTCACCTTCCGCGCCTCAATCTCGCTCATGAGTTTGTTCTGCGCCCACTTGAGTTTAGTGTCGCACGCTTGCAACTCTTCCTTCAGCCTCGCTATTTCTTTCTGAGATGTGGATACCTCGTGACTCTGAAAATAAAATGAAAGACGATACTTAAAACACACCTGTTTTGTACAAATTCCTTAAAATCACTTGCATCGACGTTGGTGTAGTTTACGTCGGGACATACCCTCCTTCAGTTAGTTTTGTGCTAAATAATGTATTAAAAATGCATGTTAAGCTTTTTCCGTTTTATCCACTTTGCACTGATTCCTCCTGTTACACAAAAAAGAGGGTCTGCTTCTAGAGTTCTAGAATATCAGCCAGGATTCTTCTCATACTGCTAGGCGGTGCCGAGACTATATCCACAGTGTCACTCAGTTGGTTCAATATCTCTATACCACGCGTGACTGAGTGTTCAGCCCTGATATTCCTTCTGTAAGTTGGTATGTATCATAGAACAGAGGGTGATTCCTTGCCTTGCACGGCTATATTTATTAGGTACATATAAACTTAGTGCTTCTAGAGTCGCGGGACAGTTACAGCAACCTTGAAAGTCCTGGTGTTGTTGGTATGATCAGCAGAAGAGATAAAAGGACGTACTGCATGAAACACTTAAAAACATTAATGCTCAGCACAACCTGGAACAAACAGCAGCAGACGGCGTAGAGCTGTAACTAGTTATCAACATCAATGTCGACCATTCCACGATCGTCAGGCGCCTCAACAAGCTCCGTAAGGTATGGAAAATGACTGAATAGGTTCCTCACAAGCTCTCACAACAAGGCCAGCTGAGTCCGCATATACACTACCGCCCATAAGTCTTCGTCACCCCCTAATAATTGAGTTATTCGCGTAATTATGCAATATTACGCTGAATAATTAATATAATAAAATAATTATAACCGTTTTGCATCGTATTTAACAGCAATCAAGTGTGTATCTATGGAGAGTAGAATTTGGGAGGCCTTTTGTTTAAAAACCCGCTTTTTATAAAACAGTCACCGTTCGGTATTGTTTGTCATTCAGAAGTCCAAGGGAGCTAATCCCTTTATTGTGTCAGGTTTACAGGGAGTAGGGATAACTATTCACCGTTACTTGAATTCTTTGTCTTATTTACTTTTAGCTTTCAGTCTTCAAATGTCCTTGATCAAGTGCACTGTGTTCATTTAAAAATTTTCAAAATGGTCAAAACTGACCATTTTGATACAAGATTTTCGAAGTAAATAAGACAAATAATTCACGTAACTGTGAATTGTTATCCCTACTCCCTGTAAACCTGACACAATAAAGGGATCAGCTCGCTTGGACTTCTGAATGACAAACAATACCGAACGGTGACTGTTTTGTAAAAAGTCAGTTTTTGAACAAAAGGCCTCCCAAATTCTAATCTCCATCCATACACACTTGATTGCTGTTAAATACAATGCCAAACGGTTATAATTATTTTATTACGTAAACTTTTCAGCGTAATATTGCATAATTACGCCAATAACTCAATTATTAGGGGGTGACGAAGACTTATGGGCAGTAGTGTATATCCAATGACTTCAACAAAACGAGCAAGATCCGTTTCTTCAACATCTAGTGACTGTTGATAACTCATAGCTTCTATTAAAAAATTACCATCTGAAGAGCTTGGTCATCAATATCAGACAAACAACGTCTTTCCTCGTCTTTTAAACTTGTGTCGAGAGATTTGAAACGATCGAACCATTTCGGAACTTGACTTTCACCGTCGTCATTCCTTCACCAAAGAGTTTGTTGAGATCGCGAAATGGCAAAATTTCAAAATTATAAATCATGATATTACGAGGGTTATCGACATGCATTTTTACAATAGATCATTCAGCCGGAAGACTCATTTTGCAATAGTGTGAGTAACAGTGCGTTTACAAAAACTTGTCACTTTTTAATGAAGTGAAAAAGCAAAAAAATATAAAAATAATATTTTATATTCAAACATTGAAATGAACACGCACGTTTTGTAAATTAAAAATGGTGTCAGCTTAAATTGTAATGCACATAAAAATAAAATGAAAGTAAGTTTATTTAACATATTAACTGTTTAGGCATGGCAGATTCTACCTATAGGAAACATTCAATAACAATAATGGAATTTTTCAACATTAAAAATAAATATAAGTACAAGTATTATAAAGTAAAAATGTTGGTCAGCTTTAATTAGATTATAGCACATAAAAATACAATTATTATTGTATGTAAGATTATTTAATATATTAATGTATCATAATTACATAATTACAATGCCAAATAATACAGTTTTAAAATAATAGTGGATGGAGTGATACTATTGTAAATTCTAGGAAACTTTAAGTTATAACAAAGTACATTCTAAGCCTTGGAAACACTTTGAATTATACATTACATTAGACAAAAATGGCGCTAATAGATTGCAGCACCTTTTCGGCCGATCCTTAATTACTATCAATCATTACCAAAATTTAAAACAATCTCCTTTGCTTGGCCCGAAAGCGGTTTTCCCTTTCCTAATTTCGACATGGTAATGTTTTTCTAATCACCGAGTATTTTAACAACAATACAAACGTGCGCTCTGCGCGAACCAATCTTGTGGCATTCTAAAACCAATACCACTACAGTTGTGTAATACAGAGAGTGTTACTCACACTATTGCAAAATGAGTCTTCTAGCTGAATGATCTATACCTAAATAGTTACTAACTAAACGGTAAAAAGATTATTAATAATGCACCAATCTAGTACAAAGCAATCGGAGTCAAGTTATATATTCTCTAAATAATGCACCAATCTAGTACAAAGCAATCGGAGTCAAGTTATATATTCTCTAAATAATGCACCAATCTAGTACAAAGCAATCGGAGTCAAGTTATATATTCTCTAAATAATGCACCAATCTAGTACAAAGCAATCGGAGTCAAGTTATATATTTTCTAAATAATGCACCAATTCAGTACAAAGCAATCGGAGTCAAGTTAGATATTCTTTAAATAATGCACTTATCTAGTACAAAGCAATCGGAGTCAAGTTATATATTCTCTAAATAATGCACCAATCTAGTACAAAGCAATCGGAGTCAAGTTATATATTCTCTAGATAATGCACCAATCTAGTACAAAGCAATCGGAGTCAAGTTATATATTCTCTAGGTAATGCACCAATCTAGTACAAAGCAATCGGAGTCAAGTTATATATTCTCTAGATAATGCACCAATCTAGTACAAAGCAATCGGAGTCAAGTTATATATTCTCTAGGTAATGCACCAATCTAGTACAAAGCAATCGGAGTCAAGTTATATATTCTCTAAATTCAATAAATAAAATAAAATATAAACGGATGATAACCTTCTCGTCAAGCATATCGCATATCCTGCTCCTCTCGGCATGCGCCCCCTTGAGCCGCCTCTCCAGTAGTGCAGCCTCCTCACGAGCGCGCATCTCCCTGTCCAGCGCGGAGCCCTGCGCTTTCTGCAACGCCAGCGATGCCCGCTCCGACACCGCGTAACGCATTACGCTCGCCTCGAGTTGTTTCGATAGCTGTGGATAAAATTAATAAATCATTATATAATAGAATTATTGTAGTAACAAACATTAAAGTATACAATCACATCATCTCTTTTACTGGGTTGGCAGAGAGGACAGAGCGCCAGACTTTCCTAACGCAACACACATATTTCATCTTCTCTAAATTCACCTTTTCATACAACTTCTACTATTGCTCTTTCTTTTTACTTTCCTTGATCTTACTCCACCAGTCTTCCACTCAATTTGCACTCTATATTTGTTCTGTTAGTTTTTCTTCATTCATTCGTTCTACATGTCTTAACCATTATTTTTATTCTTAACCTCTAAGCGAGTGAGATTTTATAAGTAAAATAAAAAAATGATTTTGTAAGTAATATAAATAATGTAATTGCGGCCGCCATATACAAAATAATAGAATAGATAAAAACATTTAAGCCATGTCCGTTTTATGGATAAATTCATCTATTCGGGAATAAAAACATCGGACGTACCGTGTATGTCCATACTCTCTTGAGGTAAAAATTCGCTCGTACGTACGTACGGTCATACTCGTTGAGAGGTTAAATCTATCCTTTTGATGCCTACCTATTCCCCTTCTCTTATTAGCCACTACTCCCTTCCCCTCTCTTGCATCTATTACAATTAGAAAAAATATAATTTAGTTATATATCCCCTGACGAGGAAGACGGAGGTCTTTGAAACCGGTAGTAAACACAGATAAGTCAGAGATGAATACAAAATTAAAAAAAGATAATTATTTTATTAGTTTTATTAACTTAACCTGGGATACAAGATGGGCGACAATATGCTAAACATCATATGCTATGCTGACGATGCCACCATCATAGCCGAAACAGAGGAAGACCTGCCACAAATGCTACATCGATTCCACACTGCTTCCAAAAAATACAACATGTCTATCTCCATCAGCAAGACTAAATGCATGACTCTAGCCAGAGAGCAAGTTGGATGCAGTGTGGCGATCAACGACACACCAATTGAACAAGTAACAAAATTTAAATACTTGGGTGCTAGCATAATGTGCAATAATGACCTCTATGGCGAAGTGCTTGAACAAACACAAAAGGCCGCAGCTATTTCAGGGAACATCCAAAGCAAGGTGAGAATATACAAGACCTGTGTCCGCCCCATAATGACATACAGCATAGAGTCCAGAGCCGACACTGTCAGAACCAAAAATCTCCTTCGAACCAGTGAAATGAAGGTACTCAGGAGTATCGCTGGCAAAACCCTTCGTAATAGAGTACGTAACACAGAAATCCGAAGGACGTGCGAAGTTGAAGATATTGTCAGATGGGGACGACAGAGAAGAAGGTTCTGGAATGAACACGTATCCAGAATAGTGGAACCAAGAGCCGTAACAATGGTCAGGGACAGTATCCCCCAAGCAAGCAGACCTCCAGGACGACCTCCCAAAAGATGGAAAAACAGCTGGCAGTCGACGTCGCAAGAGGCAAACAATGATGCAGGACCATAACAGGCCAACAGGCCTAAAATAAGAAGAAGAAGTTTTATTAAAAACATTATGACACCACAAAGTAAGATTCAAGAAATTTATTAAAATGTTTGCTTTGTGGCCTCTTGACTCCCGCCTAAGGGTTTAAGGTTTAAATCCCTATGGTAAAAGAGTTCATCAAGTAACAATATGGGTGTGAGGGTTGCCTCATCACAAGCGGTAATGTTATCAACAAAGACGCAAGTTTTGTGCCCACTACAGGGGTTCTAAGCCCGAGACTCAATCACTGAGAACAGGCAATATTGTACCTGGCAACCCTCTTCATTATGGCCAAATCAATCACCAAGAAAGATTTTAATAAGTCTCAAATAAAAACTAGACTGGAATCCTCTTCAAAATAATCTGGGTTCAAACTGGAATTAAACCTGTAACCCGTAATTGGTAGACTGGTGTCGAAACAAGCACCTTCCCAAATTCACCATTGAAGTTTCTATCCAAATTCACCATGGAAGTAATGAGATGGACTTTTTGGTCTGTCTGGCGTAATGAAGTGTGAGGGGTTTGATTCGTGTGATGTATAGATATGTAATTGAGTGTCACTGTTTATAGAGTTGATGAGAATGTGCAACGGGGTATTGTATAATCAAAAATCGGAAAGAAATATCAATTTATTTTTCCATATTATATGTCCTCAGTAAGATACAGGCAAAAGCCTAGTACTGGGGACACTCAGTAAACTAGGCTTTTGGCCCCCCACTGTCATGGATTAAAACTAATTTAACCAGTTCACTGCCACGAGCGCGTTGACGCGCTCTCCGATTCAGTGCTCGCCAGGCCGGCCATACAAAATGAACGCATAAACGCGCTCTCCTTTGAGCTTGTCGCAAGCTAATATCAAATCCAATTGTCATAATTTATAAATTATAGCACATAGGGACATCTATTCGGATGGTCAAGAAATACTTAAATATTACAATTTACCGATATTGTCAAAGTTACAGTCATCTTTCTAAAAGCTTTCACTGACAGTCAATACGGTGTCTCTGATACAGGGTTACCGACTACATTTTTTTGCGACGTAATTGCGATGATTTATAATGACTTCGTTTGTAATTTTCTTCAATGGTTGATTTTTAACTTTTGTGCGTTATTTTTGTAAATTTTTCAAAGTATTTATTTACAAAGTGTGTTTTCATGTATTATTTGGTTATTGGCGGTAGTTTTGCGGCATAATACGACGTTTATATAGATTTTTTACGGTTTTATTTTATAGTTTATTTACCTTTTGCGCTTTATTATACATCATACAGATAATTTTTTGATTTTAGTTTACAAAGTATATTATATTCTACTATATTTATAAGTAAACGTGTTTTCTGTGTCAAGTTGTGACAACCCTGACATTTTGTGAATATTTAAACTGTGTTTTTCTGAGTGAACGGCAGCTCAAACGCCCCACGGTGTATATATTTAGTAAGTTTTTATAATATCCTTTATATCTGTATACAAAAAATATAAATTGTTTAGTTTTATTTTTGTTGAAAAAATCCCGGTCTGCTGGGTACGGCCATACTAAGAACTTCCGGCACTTAAAGGGTTAATGTATCCAAGATACGCACGTTACTCTTTTTTTTAGCAATAATCCCGCCAGATGCACAATGTATAACCATAAAATTACTCAACAATTAAATAATATCACCTCAGAGATTTTTTTAGCAATAATCCTGCCAGATGCACAATCTATAACCATAAAATTACTCAACAATTAAATAATATCACCTCAGAGATTTTTTTAGCAATAATCCTGCCAGATGCACAATGTATAACCATAAAATTACTCAACAATTAAATAATATCACCTCAGAGATTTTGTACTCCAAATCCTTCTTAAGAGCATCCTTTTGAAACAAAGTCAATCGTAACGAGTCCATTTCTTTGTTTTGTTCCAAAACTGTAGCCTCCAATATTGACAGACTCTCCAAATCTTTTCTCATCCGTTCTGTGTTCATTTTATCATAATCTTCACCAGATCGCAATCCGTTTTCATCTGGACCATTCGAAATACGTTCTTTAAAATTCTGATTATTTCCTTCACAATTTATATTATTTTCGTTCGAACCACACGTTTCTGATTGCAAATTAAAGAATTCATCAAATTTCGATTCTTTTTTCAATTCGCCATCGATACTCGATAACGACTTCGAATCAAAATGTTCATCGTTGCTTAAAACGAAAATTTCATCAGTCGTTTTGGAATGTTCTATTTTTTTATTTTCTACATTATTTTTATTTTCCGCAACGGCAAACTTGTCGCACTTGCTAAAAAGGCTATTTTCAAAGTCTTGATTCTCATTTGATAAATTTAAAGTGCTATATTTGCTCAGCGCGTCCGTCAAATCTTTTTGATTCTGAATCGATTTCGTCTCGCCGTACATTCTATCGTTTTTCATGTGTAGATACCCATTTTTCGCCGATGTCAAATTCTTCTGTGTCGCCATCATTATTTCGCCGATATTTTTTTCCATAGGTTTATAAGCGTTTTTTAATGTCGAAAATAGTCCGTGAACATTTCTTACGACTTCGGAGAGATTGTTTAAATTCGGCGCAACTTTTGCACGTTCGGATTGCAAAGAACGTAATTTTGGAATATTTTCGTTTTCCGTATGAGATTCAACTGGAAAATTTTTATTTTGTTCGATATTCAAATCATTTTTATTTCCTATATTTATATGACTATGTTCCGGTAAGGAACTCCTCCTCTGTTTTTCTATACATTGCGAAATATCTTGAGAAATAAAACTGTCACTTCCGATTTTTTTATCGTAAATATATTTATCTGTCGATCCTGTCGTCACTTTGACGTCTTCACACACATTAGTTGAAATATTTTCAACTGACATACATTTTACATTACTATCAATCTGTATATTCGATTTTACATTTCCCACAATTTTTTCATCTAATTTATTTACACTATGGTTTGATTCAGGAAATTCCAAATTCGAAATTGACAATTGAAAATTATCTTCATGTTCCAAATTCGATTTTGACATTTCCGTTTCACATTCGGTTTGCACAATTTCTCCATTTTCGACAATTTTCTTATCGTTGATTTCATCAATTCGTTTATTTGATTCATTCAAGTCACTAATCTCTTCCTTATATTCTGTCCCGGAAAGAGAAACATCCTGTTCTTGATTTTTATCAAAGTCCAAATTATTATCAATATGGTATGTTACACTGCGTTCTAATTCCGACATTTTACGTATTTGGCAAATAAAAAACGTTCCTTTTATGCATAATTCAATCGCTTGTATAAATTGTGTTTTATTTTAACTTTAATAATGGCAAGATATTATAAATATTTTGAATTAAAACCACTAAACAATCACACGAATGTCAACAAAACATGTCAAATATTTGACAGCATTATATTTAGTATTGCCATTAACATAAAAAAAATTTATTACATGAAAATAAATACCTTATTATAATCTAAACCTTGATTCACATGTATTACTTAATTGTGATAACGTTATGACTTTTCCATACTTAATTATATTATAATTTTTCCCCTCTTCAAAGTGTAATAAACATTACATATATGCAATAAAGAACTGAATTAACTTCCATAATACTCTTCTACGTACTTTCGTTAATGATTTAAACAGTTTATAAAATATTGCAGGCAGACAACATTGTATATTCCCTGGTCTACCCGTTAGGTTTTGGATTCACTGGAGTATACACTTAACTCGCAGTTTGTCTATATATGTATGGAAAATATTGTATATTGAGAGGTTATATAATCTTATCTATTCGACTAAGATCTTTTAGGTTCCATTGAATATTAAACTCTGTTTTAACAAAACTGCAAAGGTCGTCAATAAGCCAATGGTGAACTACCAATGAAAATAGGACAAATAAATTGTTTGAAATAGGCTCCTTTTTATGTTCAATACTTCGCGCACCCTCATTATAATTTTGGACTCAGTGGACAAAGTTAAAATTACCATTGTGCATTGTAATGAATAAAGTTGACATTGAAATGTGTTTTATCAAACACTGTTTATTCCACTTTTTTGTGAGTGGAATAAACACCACAAAAAAATAAAATAAACAGTGTTTGATAAAACAAATTACAATGTCTTTTAACCTCCACAATGTTTATGCCTTAACTATAAATAATACAATACATAAAGTTGACATTGTTATTTCGGGCTTCTGTCAACAAAGTAAATTCTGGGCTGTAGTGAACAAAGTAAAGATAACCGTTCTGAATTACAATGAATAATTATATTGCTATTCTGTATATATTGGTATTCTGGTTTGCAGTGAACAAAATAAAAAAATGCTTACCTGGGTTGCAGTGAACAAAGTATATATTGCACTTCTAGACTGCAGTGAATAAATAAATGATTGTCATTATAGACAGCAGTGAACAAAGTAATGATTGCAATTATAGAGTGCAGTTAACAAATTAAAGATTATCATTATTAACTACAATGAACAAAGAAACTATTGACATTATAGACTGCAGTGAACAAAATAACGATTGCAATAAGAGACTGCAGTTAACAAATTAAAGATTATCATATTAACTGCAATGAACAAAGAAACTATTGACATTATAGACTGCAGTGAACAAAATAACTATTGCAATAAGAGACTGCAGTTAACAAATTAAAGATTATCATTATTAACTAAAATGAACAAAGAAACTATTGACATTATAGACTGCAGTGAACAAAATAACTATTGCAATAAGAGACTGCAGTTAACAAATTAAAGATTATCATTATTAACTGCAATGAAAAAAGAAATTTTAGCCATTATCGACTGGAATGGACAAAGTAAAGCTTGGCATTATATACCGCAATGAACAAAGAACGATTGACATTAGAGACTGCAATGAACAAAGTAAAGATTGCCATTAGAGACTGCAATGAGCAAAGTTAATATTGCTAACACAGTAACGAATCCCATTATAGACCAGTGAACAAAGTATAGACTGCAGCTAACAAATTAAAAATTGATATCCCAAGCTGAATTAAATAGAAAAAATAGTAAAGATTTCAATTCCGATCTGCAGTAAACTAATTAAATAAAGATTAAAAATGTTGGAATACGAAAAAAATTACATTTCAATATAAAACTTTATTTAAAAAATAAATATATAAAACTGTATACAAAAAACACTTGAACACTAAAAAAAGGTATATTTATTTATAAAACACTTGAGAACTTTGAGAGAGTTTAACCATACTTTTTAAAGCGCGCTCTCCGCATCTCTGAAACACAAAATATGTCCAAATTAATATACAATCAAATCTCGTTATAACGAACCTCTAGTGACCTATTAAATCATTTAGTTACGACTGAAAATTCGTTATAACAAAAGTGGAAAAATAATTATTCACTTATACTTTATTTTATTAATTAATCATAATACAGGCGCCCCTCGTCTTTCACATATAATTGGTTACTGAAAATGTGTGCGAATGTTGAATGTTCGAAAGTAGAGGGATGTAAAAAAACATCAAAAATTGTATTTTAAAATATTTATTTATCAATAATATATTTAAAATATTTATTTATCAATAATATATTTAAAATATTTATTTATCAATATACATAATTAAGTTAACGAGACGTGTTTACCATAAGTGCTTTCAGGTGTTTTCTTTATAAACTTGTCAAGAGTTAGTTGAATACCACCTTTTTTTCTTTTCTTGATAAATAGTTCTATAACACGCTGTGTCTTTCTCAATCGCCCTACGTACTTGAGATATACGTTCTCCATTGGTCTTCCATCACGTTCTTCCATGATAGTCAAAAATTTGTCAAGATGCATGAAGGATTCATTCATATTTTTGATTATCAAAGTCTTGATGATTTTATCAGCTTCTTCTTCCTCACTTCCATTGTGTATTCCATTTAACTCTTGTTGCTCAATTAAGTATTCACTTGACAGAGGTACTGAGTGAGATTCAATCAACTCATTAACATCTTCGTTGTTGACGTCCAAGTTTAGTTCATTCATTAGGCTAACTATTTCATCTGTGATAGTTTCCGGAGTATCTTAAGAATTTATAAAATCACTCATCATTTGTTGGCATAATTGTTTCCAGGAACCTTTCATTGTTGACTCTTTTATTTCAGCCCACAAGTCTCCTAGATTGTTTATTGCGTTCCATGTATTATAGTTCTTCTAAAAATCTCTTAATGTAGGCCCACCTTCCATGCCGACTGCCTCGATGGTCTGATTCATTATTGTCCTCATATAATATGGTATAAACATAGCTATTACTGTTTGGTCCATGAGCTATATGAGGCAGGTAGTATTGGGAGGAAGAAACACAACATTGATTTCCGGGTATAAATTCTGCAGAGATTTTGGGTGTCCTGGAGCACTGTCTAAGATTAATAATGCTTTTAATAGTAAATTTTTATCTTTACAATATTGCTTAATTGCCGGCACGAAATGAAAAGTGAACCAATCTTTAAATATTGACGCAGTTACCCAGGCTTTTTTATTCGATTTCCAAATGACTGGAAGCAATTCATTTTCTTTCCCTTTCAATGCTCTGGGATTTTCTGCTTGATAAACTAACATTGGCTTCAATTTTAAATCACCAGCTAAGTTTCCACCAAGAAGCAATGTCAATAGGTTTTTAGAAGGTTCATGTCCAGGGGCAACCGATTCTTCCTTCGATAAGAACGTACGATTGGGCATTTTTTTCCAAAATAACCCCGTCTCGTCTACATTGAATATTTGGTTTGGAGAATATTCTCCATCTACAGTAATTTTGATATTGTAGATGGAGATTAGTACTGATAATATAACTCATCATTATAGTTCAATACCAGGAGCGACTGCATGATAGAAGCGAACAATTTTTGCATTATCGACAAAAATCTTAAAAGAATTGATTTTTTCAAAATGTGCGAAATAGCGAATTGTGTGAAAGTAGAATGTGCGAAAGTCGAAGGCCACCTGTATTTTAAACAAATATACAATATTTTAAATATTTAATTATATTATATATAGCAATTTTAGTAAATCCTTCATATAAACAAGAATTCTCTAAAAACAAGCTGGGCATTGGAAAATGTTTTCATGATTTTGATCAGGTCTTAAAATATAAACTTTTATCTGGATGGTTGGAAGATATTACCATTTGATAATAATCTCTGCCAGATTGAACTTGGTGCAATGAATTAAATATAAATAAATGACGGTGTAAGATAACAGGATATGAAAGAGGATACCTTGTCAAAGAGATCTGCCATGAGTTGATTTGACCTCATATGAACTTGGTACAATGAATTAAATATAAATAAATGACGGTGTAAGATAACAGGATATGAAAGAGGATACCTTGTCAAAGAGATCTGCCATGAGTTGATTTGACCTCATATGAACTTGGTACAATGAATTAAATATAAATAAATGACGGTGTAAGATAACAGGATATGAAAGAGGATACCTTGTCAAAGAGATCTGCCATGAGTTGATTTGACCTCATATGAACTTGGTACAATGAATTAAATATAAATAAATGACGGTGTAAGATAACAGGATATGAAAGAGGATACCTTGTCAAAGAGATCTGCCATGAGTTGATTTGACCTCATATGAACTTGGTACAATGAATTAAATATAAATAAATGACGGTGTAAGATAACAGGATATGAAAGAGGATACCTTGTCAAAAAGATCTGCCATGAGTTGATTTGACCTCATATGAACTTGGTACAATGAATTAAATATAAATAAATGACGGTGTAAGATAACAGGATATGAATGAGGATACCTTGTCAAAGAGATCTGCCATGAGTTGATTTGACCTCATATGAACTTCTTTTTTCCGTTCTACCTTCCTGCTTTGAACCTCGGGATACCTAATGTGAGTTGTATATCTCATCATTAGCGCTTGGTTAGAATCTGCACACTCATCTGCAAGAATTAAAAATTCTATATAATTATTAATCAGGGAAGAATACATAATAGGGTGGCAATTTATGATAGAATACAGAATGAAAAAGATGAATGTGAATTTAAGACTGGTGTGTCGAGTAAGATGAAGAAGAATTTCTCTGAAATAGTTGGGCATGTAGAAGAAAGGAATGAAGAAATACACTTTGTTGCCCATATTAATGGTATATGCGATAAGATCATGAACATGTTGGGATTTATTTTGAGGACTTTGTTTGTGATGTGCCTGAATAAAACTCCTAAGAAATATCGTCTTTGGTAAGGTTACGAAAGACAAGAGAAAGCACTGTGCAAGACGTATAAGGACGTACTGTACAAGACGCTAAAACTGGACTGGTGGACTGTGCAACAAGTATAAGGACGTACTGTACAAGACGCTAAAACTGGACTGGTGGACTGTGCAACAAGTATAAGGACGTACTGTACAAGACGCTAAAACTGGACTGGTGGACTGTGCAACAAGTATAAGAACGTACTGTATAAGACGCTAAAACTGGACTGGTGGACTGTGCAACAAGTATAAGGACGTACTGTACGAGACGCTAAAAAAACATTAATGTTCAGCGCAACTGAGAGTAATGTTTTGAAGAAGCAGTACCATGTCATCTCCACTATTACTTTGATCTCTTAAAACTGGTCCCATTGAGCATTCAGCCAGCATCCCAGATATTTATATAGTTAGATTTTCTTGAAACCATCCTAATAACTATAAATTGTTTGGTGTCCCCTTAACCTAAGACAAATTTAAAAGAAAATTAAAGGTTATCAAAAAAATTGTTACAATTAATGGCTTCTTGAATCTTCGAAAAGACTATAGTTTCACTTTGTGGTGCCATTTTTTACATAAAAGGAAAAAATAAGTAAAATAAAAAACTTATTTTATATTTTTGTGTTCACCACAGGTTTAATTTAGGTTCACAACTAGTTTCGAAGACCACCGTCTTCTTCGTCAGGTGAATATAAACTAAGTTGCCAAAATATATTCTGTACAAGTGTAAATAACCTAATATAAAAGAGGTGAGGTAGGGGGAGTGAAGTGGGGAGAGATGTAATACAATGGTGAATGGGGCGTGGAAAAAATATGTGAAAGTGAATGTGAATCTTTAAGACAGGGGGGGGATTTTAAATTGGGAACATATTAAGCAGAGGGCTATTATGAAAATTGGTTTGGTTATTGATGATATTAAGACTTAATTTTATAGATTTTTTTAATCCCCACTTCACTCCCCTACCTCACCTCTTTTATATTAGGTTATTTACACTTGTACAGAATATATTTTGGCAACTTAGTTTATATTCACCTGACAAAGAAGACGGTGGTCTTCGAAACTAGTTGTGAACCTAAATTAAACCTGTGAACACAAAAATATAAAATAAGTTTTTTATTTTACTTATTTTTTCCTTCTATGTAACAAATAAATATGGCTACTCTGAAAGCCTCATTGATTCACTTTTAAAAAACAAAACAAACTCATTAAAGATCATATACTCGTATTTAACAACACCTATAAGCATACCTATAAATGGAGCAAAGTTATATTTATAAAAAATGTATACGAAATAACAAAAAAAATCCAAGTGACATAAAACCAGATTTTTACACTAATTTCAATCTCCGGAAACTCTTATTTAACGGGAAAGGCAAAATTGGAATACTTAACAACAGTGGTGTGTATAAACTGTTATGTGCTGACTGTGATAATTTCTATATAGAGAAAGACAGGAAGATCTTTTGAAAAGAAAATTCGCGAACACAAATCCGCCTTAATGAGTCTTATAATTTATTCTGAAATGGCTTATCATTGTCGAAATCATACGTTTTCTATCGATGATACCAAATTCTTGCATATCAGTAGTAACGGAAATAAATTGGACAGATTAGAGGTCCTGGAAATATCCATGTCAGTGCATCGAGATGAACATCTGGAAAACACATATATCCCCGAGATCTTGCCACTGCTCGTTGAAATTGTCTCCTGTCTTCCTCGACCCACAATCTCCAATGCGATTTTTTACCATTAGAAGCGTGTATGTCGGTGCCAGTTCGAACGAAATTCAGTTTTGTTTGTACTCCCCTGACGATGAGGTGAAAAGCTTGAAGCCGGTAGGGTTATACCGTTATATAAAGTGGAATAAAAAGTGTTGGACCAAATTACAAATTACGATAAACAGTTAAATCAATTTTATGTTTTGATTTAATTGTTAGAATATCAAAGACAAACTTAACTCAAAGATAATTTTATTATTAAAAAATGAATAAAAACACTTGCCGTAAGGCTGAAGTAACCCGTGTTGCTGTGCGATGCAATCTAAATCTCTCATGGTAGATTGTTTTAGATTTGATAGACGCGACAAGAGCCTTTGTTTCTCTTGATCTCTTTGTTGCCTGGAAAGAAATATATTTAGTTCTTTATCTTTGTACATCAGATATTGCAAGTTAAGGAATTGTGTTACTTGGGTTATATTTTCTCAGATAATAAGTGTTAAGAACAAAATCGAACAGCATGGCACGATAGGAAACAAAGCCAATATGGCGGGAGTTGCAGGTTACTTGGCTATTATAAAAGGGCGTCACGATTCAGATGCAAACTGATCATCGATAACGTACCCATCGAGCAAGTCATGCAATTCACTTGCCTAGGTGTAGAGATCTCCAGCAACTAGCATACCTATACCATATAGTGAAGTATGAGCACAAACTAATAAAGCGACAGCTTTGGTTGGCTGCCTGCGGGACACTATATGGAGAAACAAATACATGCTAACCGAAAGTAAGGTCAGGATATATAAGACATGCGTCCGCCCCATCATGACATATGGGCAAGAAGCGAGAGCCGATACCAACAGGACAAAAAGCCTTCTCAGAGTGGCAGAAATGAGAACCCTACGCTCCATCGCAGGCAGAACCCTTAGAGATCGAATCAGAAATGAGACGATAAGGTATGTCTGTGGTGTTGAAGACATAGTGAGGTGGGGAAGAAGCAGAAGGCGCTTCTGGAGGGATCATGTGGACCCCATGGAGAATATAAGACTGGCAAGAATCGCTAAGACTGAAAACACTACCAGCAGGAGATTACCAGGAAGGCCGCCGAAAAGGTGGAAGGACAGCTGGACGTCATCATCCCAGGACAGCCCACCATCACAAATAGGTCATACGACCTAGACCAAGAGGAAGAAGAAGGTTGCGATTCGATAAAGACTAGAGACTCTTATAACAAATCACAAAACTTAATTAGCAGGTAAACATTATGACAACCAAATGTAAATTTACTGTTAAACATGATACCAAGGATGGTATACCTTCAGGAGAGGATGGTACACCTTCAAGAGAGGATGGCACACCTTCAGGAGAGGATGGTACAACTTCAGGAGAGGATGATACACCTTCAGGAGTGGATGATACACCTTCAGGAGTGGATGACACACCTTCAGGAGTGGATGGCATACCTTCAAGAGAGGATGGAACACCTTCAGGAGAGGATGGCACATCTTCAGAAGAGATCAATCATAAAAGAAATAATCCAAAACTTACCTAATCTCATTAAATTTTTTGAAGCTATCATTTTTCTGCTCCAGCTGATGACCAGAATCAGCTATTGTTTGCTTAATGCGATCTTGTAAATCTATATCATACTTCTTTGCTCCGTTTTTTCTTTTTAACTCAACACGATTCTCTATTGCATTGAAATTAGAAGTTATATGAGCCGAGTCCTCGCCAATTCCTTTGGTCTTTTCGGCATAACCCTCGTTTCCGTTATCTCGGGATATTCTGTACGTACGACAACCATCGTTATTCTTTTTCGAGGGTAATACTTTTTTGCTTCTTTTACATATATTCTTTTGATCGATTCCTTCATTACAAGTATTAAAATCTCTCTGACACGAACGTTGTGCGCATTTAATACCTTTTTCTGAATATCGCAGCTTTTTATTTAAACACATGCAACTGCACGGCATTAATACAGATCTTTTACACAATACGCAAACTTTATCGCAGGACCCTTTAGGTCTATCTCTGATATTTATGTTTGTTGATTCATAATCAACATGTTTGTACGATTCAGTAGGATCTTTAATTAAAGGCGAACAAGTGACAGAGTGTCGTCGTTTGTGAATAACAGACGAACCCAATTTAAAATCTTGTTGTTTTTGTGGTGTAAATGAATTGTTTTTTTTTTCCTTTCGAATTACAGATATACATGAATCATTTTCATTTTGAATTACAGATATACATGAATCTTTCTCTTTTTGAATTACAGATATACACGAATCTTTTTCCTTTTGTATGACGGATATGCATGAATCTCTTTCCTTTTGAATTACAGGCATACATGAATATATTTCCTTTTGAATTACAGGTATATATGAATCTCTTTCCTTATGAATTATAGGTTTACACAAATCTCCGTCCTTTTGAATAATAGATATACATGAATCTTTTTCCTTTTGTATTACAGATATGCATGAATCTCTTTCCTTTTGAATTACAGGTATGCATGAATATCTTTCCTTTTGAATTACAGGCACATATGAATCTCTTTGCTTATGAATTACAGGTTTACACAAATCTCTGTCCTTTTGAATAACAGATATACAAGAATCTTTTTGCTTTTGAATTATAGGTTTTCGTGAACTGAAATCATTTTGTTTTTTAAGTAAAGGTGCACACAAATAAAAGTCCTGCTTTTGAAGAACAGGCTCGTACGAACCTTTTTGTTTTTCAATAAGGGGTGTGTACGAACCTAAAAATGTTTGCTTTTGAATCACGGGTTTACGAGAATCGCTCTCTCGTCTTTTTTGAGTAGTAGGAGGACATGAACTAATATCCGTATAATTAACTCGACAACTATTATGTTTCGGAGATTCCGATAAACAAGACTTTAGTTTTCTTTGATTAGAATAATGATTCATATTAATATATTCAGATAATTTTCTCTCTTGATTTAGAGAATCCAAATCATTTTCCGTTTCCTTTCTGTGTCCTGGCGATATTGATATTCTTGAACTCGACAACGGACTAGTATCGTCTACTTGGATATAAATTTCACTGATTTCATCATTTACAGTATTATACGTATTCAATTCTCGGCGTGAAGACAAAAGGGATATATAGTCTTCAACCATAGATGATTTTCTTTCATCGTCTATGGTTTCTTGTGCTTGCTGTGTGCCCATTGAGAGTTCATTTGTTTGTGATTCCACGTAATATTGTGTTTTATCAACAAAATAATTATTCATTGATGATTTATCGACATTGTTATCGTTTTGTGAAATAAGATTAATTACAGATTTATCGACATTATTTGAATAATTCTTTTGATCATTAATTAAATTTAAAGATTCTTGTTGTGTTTGCATCAATTCTTGATTGGTCTGCCTCAAATCATTCATATAATTGTATTCCTGTTGCATTTGCTCTTGATTTACTTGCTTCAAATTATTCATATGAATGTGTCCCGGTTTCTTTTGCAACAACTTTCGATTTACCTGCTTCAAATCGTCCATACAATTACGATTCAATAACATTTCATCGTATGCCTTCATAAACGATTTAATAATATGGCAACTTTGATATTTCGTGAATACATCATCCAATTTTTCCAACTGGCAAGCACTATTTTGTTCAGATTGCGTTGAAGAAGATGAACTAATCAAATTGTTTTTGCAACAGCAACACAACGCAATCGTACACTGAGATTTGCATAGATAATTCATCCGAGATGTATCTAATGCTTTTGATTTTCTACAATGGCAACAAAATATTTCCGATTTACATTCGTGGGGAGTTTCCTCTAATACGATACTTCTTTGTGAATCTTGTAGTTTTTTTATAGTTATGTCCTGGGAGGTATTTTTTGTTTGTTCATAATTTATGCTCTTTTTAAGTTCGTCATTCGGGTCTTGCCTTATCGGTATTAAGTTCTTTCTCGTAGATTTTAGACTATCCATTTTAGAGTCTATATCTTGAGAATATCTACAGTTTGTGTTCCTAGAAAGAGTTTATTTTTATTACAATTAAAAAAGCATCTCATGAAACACCTTCAATCTTTATAAATAAATTTTTAATATAATAAATAAAACACTTCTATTTTTTATTCACCACTGTTTTATTTGAGTTCACTACCCGTTTCGAAGACCTCTGTCTTCGTCAGGTGAAGTTGAACTAAATTATATTTGAAATACATTTTTTCTAATCTTAATAGGTACAGGAGAGGGGGAGGGTAGTAGGTAGACGTCAAAAGGATGGCTTTTGAACGGGAACGCATACGCATGCATAAAATTATCAATAAAAAATGCCACCTAATTTTTTTCAAATAACTTAATTCAAGTAGAGATTTTCACAGCAAGAAAACCAGAAGCATAGAAACTCTATAACTTGTCTCCAGCCATAATTTAACATTATTCAAGGGATCTTTTTCATACTCAGCCAGGAAATGCAGGAATAAGTTGCCCTTACCCTTAAAAGAGTGAATAATTGTACCTAAAGAATTGCCCTGAAATGTTACCTTCTAAATAATTTGTGATTTGAACTCTTATTTACTTTCACTTTTTTCACTGGCAATTAATCTAAGATTGTATATACATGTACCATATGCGTTCACTTTTTTATTAATTTCTATACAACTGTAATTTTTATAATTTATTTTTAGCAAACACTGTTTATTCCACTTTTTTGTAACGGTATAACCCTAACGGTTTCAAGGCTTTCACCTCATCTTCAGGGGAGCACAAGTCTTGTTTGTGCCCCCTGAAAATGAGGTGAAAGCCTTGAAACCGGTAGGGTTATACCATTACAAAAAAGTGGAACAAAGTGTTTGATAAAAATAAATTACAATGTCTTTAACCCTGAGAGCGCTACGAGAAAAAAATATAATTGTCTATCTAGTGCTGAGATATATTTACGATTCGGACGTTCGTGATAAATATTTATTTTAAACAACAAAAAAACAAAAAACAAATATTTTTACAACATAAATATATTTTAGAATATGTACCCTTGTATTCTAAATGAATGATATTCATTTAGAATACAAGGGTAGAACAAATTTCTTCCACTGCTATAGCAGTGCACCGATCTCTCAGGGTTAAACCTCCACAATATTAATTTATTTGTAACTGTATTTATTACAATAGCATTTTATGTATACAAACGTCATTTTTCATTTATGATTTTATATTGTTGACATTTAAAGTCTTATTTGCATTTCTCTTTCTTCATATCAGTGAATCTGAGGAGATATGTGTGTATGTAAATTTACTTTTTTAACAATATTTATATTACTGCGAATTTAATATCATTTTTACATCATAGATTCAATGTACAATAGTGTGGGCAGAAAAACATCTTATGATCGTGCAGCCGGGTTTGCCCTCTATTGTTAGGGTATGTATCTCGACCTTTTCATAGCTTTTTTCTTTCCCATTGCCTTTCAATGTAACTATCAATAAGCCTATATTTATTTATCTCTCCTGTCTCACCTCGTTACTGAAATTCGTACGATATCGAAGGGGATTAAATAAAATATGGTATCATACCTTTGTGATCCAAGAAGTTTTGGTGTAGTTCCTGGACTGTTGTTTAATTCAAGAGGCGGAATATACGGCGAGTTGACTTCAGACTGAAAAGCGTTGGTCGGCAAACAGTAGGCTACTTCGTAATTACGGTTTGTATCGAGAATCCGTTCTTTATCGACTCTATAAGTTTTCTTTCTTTCCGAATCGACGGCAATTATTTCTTTCGAACGTTTCTCGCACCCACCGCCCGCGAGTTCCTTCAAAATGTCCGGATTCTGTTTATTCTCTAGTTTCATTTTTAAAATAATCAATTGAAGAATTTCATTGTTGATTTCGTTTATCTTCTTTTGGACATTTAGCGAATCATCATTCGTGGAACTATCAAAATTTTGCGACACATCCGTATTCAAACGAGATTCGACTTTCTTTTTTGTCGTCATTTCCTTTCGTAACCTTTTTAATTTCTTCTCTTTGAACTGGAGCGATTTCGACATTCGTACATCGTCGCCATGTGAACTGACACTCGTTAATTTTGACATAGAAGAAAACATAGTTATAAGACTGCTCGACCTTTCCGACGATTGTCTCGATTTTATTCCATCTTTGAAATCGTTATCGTAATGAATATGTCTCGACTGACAATAATAATTCTCAAATGTATTATTTATTATTTTCGAATTTGTCTTTCTTCCTGACCAAATTGTTTTAAATTTCTTTTCAGGGTTATCTATAAAAGCGTACGAGACGGGTACACATTTACGGGATACTGTACACGTGTCGCCGTTAATCGTTTTCGGTGCATCAACTGTATTTTTACTTTGTATAAAAAAAGATCTTTGCATTTCATTATCCGAGCACATTATGGAATAATCCAAAGGTTCGTAGCCTTCCTTGTCTTTTTTCTTTTCGTCACAATCTTTTATTACATTCGTAGCTTGTAAAGAGATTAACGATTCAGTTTTATCCGTTTTATCCATTTCATTACATTGTTCATTATTCCTAACCATAACTTTAACAAATTTTTTTAAGAGTTTTTTTCTTTTTATCATATCATCTTGTTTTTGGGCAAGTTTACTTATAAGATGTATACTAGATCGTAAGTTACTTAAAGTACCCAATGATGTGGACAGTTCTAAAACTTTTATCAAACTGTTGATATCCTTTGATCGTTCGTTCGAACATGCAACAAGAGTCAAATAACCGCTTGCTGTGAATTTCCCTGCGGTATTATCGATATTCTGTACGCTTTTATCACACACATCATTTTCGTTATCGGACCTTTCCGTATATTCGAAACATTCTAATTTAGAAACGATACTACAATCAGAACTACTTAAATCGGAAGAATCACTTTTTTCTAATTGTTTTTCTCCGGATTTCGTTTCTTTCACTGTTTTGTTAATATCCGTATCTTTTTTTCTAACTCTGTCGCATTTCAAATATTTTTTATTAGCTGATGTATACGATGTTTTCTTTTTCGGCGTTTTCAAAGTTGTTTTACTATTTTTTTTCTTATTTACTCTTACACATGATACATCCTCAGATAGAGAATCATCCGTATCAACGTACGATGTATCGCTAAGTACATTATCCGCTAAACCCAATGTCGGCATATTAACGTCAAACGATGTTTGAATATTTTTGTCGTGTGTACTCAACTTAGGCAAATCATTCGAACATGTTATTGGATCGATTCCGGACGGTTCGGTAACATTGTTTTTACGTAATATTCTTCCGCAATCGCAAACTTTGGAGAAGCAATTTTGGACTAACTTATCATTTTTTGTATCCAAAGTGCTTTTTTTGATGTCTAGTTTCGATAATACATCGATTGAAGTATCAAGCATTTTAGAAGGTGTTAATTCTTTGCTATTATATTTTTTATATACGCTCTCCTCGTGCGACACATCTGGTTTAAATAACGACATAACGGGTGATTCACTTATCATCTCGTAATTTCCAGAATAATCGTCGATGTTATTACTTCTGTATGAATCGATTTTGTTCAGAGCGTCATCCGCTATAGCTCGTTTTGAACCACACTCGTTAAATGAAGTTTGAATCTTTTTATCAGTTTCACATAAGCTATCGAACTTAGATAATGGATTACTTGACTGACTTTGCACTTTCGAGTTACCGGACAATTCGGGTACGTTACTTTTCTTCAAAGTTTTTTTGCAACAGGTTTTAGTTTTACGAGGTTTTAATAACTTTTCGTCCCCTTGTAAATTCTTAATACTTTTTTCTACATCTTCATTAAATTCGGGACTCAGTGATTTTGATTTTTCACGTGATTCAGTTATATCACTATTTTTCAAAGTTTTCTTGCACGAACAAACTTTGTTTTTACGGGCTTCAAATAATCTGTCATCTTGCCCTTGTGAATTCATAATACTTTTTTCTTCTTCCGGATTTAAAATTCCAGACGATTCAGCGACGTTACTTTTTTTCAATTTCTTATTGCAACAACAGACTCTGTTTTTACGAACTTTTAATGACCTATCATCTTGCCCTTGTAAATTCATACTTTTTTCTATGCCTTGATTAAATTCTGGACTTTGCACTTTTAAATGACTCGACGATTCATCAATGCTATTTTTTTTTAAAGTTTTATGGCAACAAATTTTATATTTACGAGCATTTTGCCCCTGTTTATTCATAATAGGTTTTTCTTTGTTTTCATTAAATTTTGCTGTATCCTTAACAACTGAAGATTGTTTTCCTATCAACAGTCTCATTATCGAATACTTATCATTTAAACTTTTTCTATGGTTTTCTTTTGATTGTAAAGAATTTTCATTCTCAAAAATTTCTGACGATGGCTCATTTTCTATGGGCATTTTTGAGGTGGACATAGAATTACTTTTATTTCTCGCAGGTATCTTTCGCACTTCAATGTATGTTATTTTTCCAGAACCAACACCATTTGTTCTATGGTCAGCTTCCAATTTTGAAGAGATCCTTTTTCTTGGAGATATTGCGTCTGCAATGGAGTTGTCTAGATGCAAACCGCCTAAAAAAAAGAGTTTATTAAAAATTACATTATAAAACACAGATACACCATTTCCTTGTCAGAGTAGGCAGAGAATACAGAGCACCAACTTTCCTATCTCGATAAACATTCTTAACTTCTTCTACATTATAGATACACCATCTCATACAACTCCTACAATATCTTATCATATGACATTTTAAATTTCTTTCTTCCATAATATAATTCACATAATCCAATCATATTTTCTTTGGTCCTCCTTTACCACACTTTTTACATACACATTTGCACTATATCTGTTTTGATAGTTTTTCTTCTTTCATGTAGATAACTTAATCCATACTTAAATACATGCAACTTCCTAATCTAATGGCCGCATCCACCGCCTTCCTATCGTTACGCTCAACTTGTTTTATATTTATTTTGTAATAATTTTAATCTGTTAATAATAGTGGGTTTGCATTCAAAGTTAGAGCACCCTTCAGGAGAATAAACTGTCTAAATGAGTTAGAGCACCCTTCAGGAGAATAAACTGTATAAATGAGTTAGAGCATCCTTCAAGAGAATAAACTGTCTAAATGAGTTAGAGCACCCTTCAGGAGAATAAACTATCTAAATGAGTAAGAGCACCCTTAAGGAGAATAAACCGTCTAAATGAGTTAGAGCACCCTTCAGGAGAATAAACTGTCTAAATGAGTTAAAGCACCCTTCAAGAGAATAAACTGTTTAAATGAGTTAGAGCACCCTTCAGTAGAATAAACTGTCTAAATTACATATAAATATGTCCGACTTTCCTATCTCGATACATAATATTTAGCTTCTTTCACACCCGTACAACTTCTCAAAAATATCATACGAATTCTAAATTTTCTTTTTTCAAAATATTCAACCACACTTTCCCTTTTCCTCCTCCACCACACCTTCCCCTCACATTTGCACTTTATATATTTATTTTCTTGTCTTAAAAAAATAAGCAACAGTTTAGCAGTTATAGTTATTTTACGCGAAAAGTAATATCGCTCGCAAATTCGAAAAAATCGCCCGCTTTTCTGCGTGGATTGGCAAAAAACGCCCGCAAACAACGCGATTAAGATGAAGCGACGCAGTCTGAAATGGTTTTGGACATGTGGAACAAATGAATTAAGAAAGACTAATGAAATAAATATACCATGGAAAATATGAGTGGATGGCGTGTTAAAGAAAGATCAAGAAAAGTACGAACAATAATACTAACTTATATCGGAAACATTAGACGAGTCATCACTCCTGGGTGAAACATCATTCGTGGCTGGTCTTTTTTTTCTTCTATGGTTAATATCTTTATCTTTGTCCCTTTGCAAGATTTTCGATCCTTCCTCATTCTGAAAATCAAAAGAAAAAACAAAACTCGAATAGACTTGGGTCATGATTCGTAAGGACCATAATACCAAGTCCAAAACATGCTATGCCACCACCGAAAGTTAATGTATATTATACATACATCATCGTTGTTGCTGGACCTCATAGTCGAGGTTTTCATAAATGAACCGTTGCACACCAGCAAACTCAGTCGACGGACTGGATCCGATGGCACATCGAAGTGAAACGATCGGAGAACACCGGCATGTGTTTTTTTTTCTTTCAGAAATAATATATATGACTGAAGTCATAGGTGTCCTTATATCGACAAATACTAGGCAGAAAAATGCCTGTGTCAAACAAGGGGAGTAGTACGGCGCGGAGTTCTAATTGGCAACCTTTTTTATGGAAGTTCAGTGCGTTATCGCATGACTATGCACCTCTGATACATACATACCATTTCCCTGTCGGACTAGGTAGAGAGGACAAAGCTCCAGACTTTCCTATCTCGACATACATAATTGAATATAAGGAGTACAAATTAGATCGGTCCGTTTCCAAAAGATAGCTCTGGCTGTTATGAATGGTTCATAGTGACAGCCAATTTTGGCGGTTTCAGAGAGGTTAGACATATGCCAATAATATTCAGTTTATATCGCTTTGAGTTTCATGCAAAAACCTTGTTTTGTACAGTGTTGAAAATGTGGAATTTTGTGTGAACCAAGCAGCATTTGCGGGAGGTTTTAATTTTCTGCTTTGATTGGAAGAAAAGTGCAGCTTAATCCCTTAAGAAGATCAGAGTCAACTGCAAGAGGAGCTTGCAGAATCATTGGGAGTGACTCAACAAGCCGTTTACGTACGATTGAGAGCCATGGGAATGATCCAAAAACAAGGAAATAGGGTGCCTTATGAACTGAAACCGAGAGACGTTGAAAGGCGATTTTTCACTTGCGAGCAGCTGATTCAAAGGCAACAAAGAAAAGGTTTTTTGCATCAGATTGTAACTGGAGATGAGAAGTGGATATTCTACGACAACCCCAAGAAGAAAAAATACTACGCTAAGCTCAACATCAAGACCAAAACAGAACATACATGGTTCGAAGATCATGTTCTGTATCTGGTGGGACCAAAGGGGTGTTGTTTACTATGAGGTGCTGAAACCTGGTGATTCCATTACGGGCGATCGGTATCGGCTACAATTAATTCGTTTGAGCCGTGCATTGCGAGAAAAACGGCCGGAATATGAGCAAAGACATGATAAAGTTATTCTTCTTCATGACAACGCTCGGCCTCATGTCGCAAAAGTCGTAAAAAAATATTTGGAAACGCTCAAATGGGATGTTTTACCGCACCCACCGTATTCCCCGGACATTGCTCCTTCTGATTACTGGTTGTTCCGAAGGATGCAGCATGATTTGGCAGGTCACTGGGTCACTTCTTTCGTAGAAACCAAAAATTGGCTCCAAACTTGGATTGCCTCAAAAGACGAGTCATTTTTTCGAGATGAAATTCGAAAATTGCCTGAGAGATGGGAAAAAGTAGTAGCCAGCGATGGACAATACTTTAATTGATCTGTTCATTCATTTTGTTTAGAAATAAATGCAATTTTGAACACAAAAAAACGGATCCAACTAATTTGTACACCCAATAGTTCTCTTCATTTATGTCTGTATGATCATTCTGGATGAGGACTTATTTTGATCGCGCTGAATGGGGACTTATTTTGATCGCGCTGAATGGGGACTTATTTTGATCGCGCTGAATGGGGACTTATTTTGATCGCGCTGAATGGGGACTTATTTTGATCGCGCTGAATGGGGACTTATTTTGATCATGCTGAATAGGGATTTATTTTGATCGTGCTGAAAAGGGACTTATTTTGATCGCGCTGAATGGGGACTTTTGATTGTGCTGAAAAGGGACTTATATTGATAGCATTGAATGGGGACTTAAAAGGGACTTATTTCTATCGCGCTGAATGGGGACTTATTTTATCCACCGTAACAGCATGGATGGTGCTGGGATCAAAGTGTATGATCTCTACCTGCCTGTGGAAAGTTGATCAAATGTTTTTTTCTCTTATTCATGATTTATTTTTAATTTGTAACTATACTCAGCTCATTTACAAATCGGCACTTTGGGAGACTTTCATTAGCCCAGCTACCCAGGTTGCATTCACACAATGTATTTATTCTTTTTTTTCTCGTTTCTATTCACACAAAATTTAAACAATTAATTAAATAACATACAGTATGCATTCTGCACCGTTTCTCTGATGGTTTCAATTGGTTCTTTCTTCTACATGAAGTATTTGACGCGCTAAACTTTTTCATCAAATCTGTCCAATTTTGTGAAGAATCATCCTCCTTACAACATCGTGCCGTTACGAACTCTGCCTTTTCGTCAGACGATTGCGAATTTTTATTTTCGTCTTGGATTTGTCCAGATTTTTCGCAACAGTTGAGGAATTTCTGATGTGTGCCATTCCGCTTTTTGGCATTTCTTTTTTGTGAGGAGTATGTCTCCATTATTTAATATTTGATACAGAATAATAAAAGATTTTTGAAATGGATATATTTTTTTGTCATTTTGCTAAATTTTGACATTCGTTTTCAAGCTGCTGAATGAATATTTCATAAGAAAATCAACGAACGATGTTTGACAAAGGGTTATGTTATTTTATAGAAGGTTTGAAAAGAGATTTTTATTCATTTGTCAACATTATTAAATTATTAGCCAAAATTGACCTTAGAATAACAACATTATATCAACTTATTTGAACTAAGGTTCTTGTTCATTTTTATAAAGATAATCAATCAATTTAACGATTTATGATAAATAAATTTTATTAAAACAAACTATTTATTAAATAATAAATGTACAATAATATCTCGATTATCACTCAGGATGCGTTATTGAAGACAATGCGCTAAACGAAACAGCATTAAACGGGATTATTTCAACACATAAAATAGTTTCACTTCACAGTATCTCACTAGATAACAATAGTCTCAAGCCGGGTTGCTTTAATATACTCAAAATAACAACTATAGAAGTAGCAACTCAAATGTGCCGATGTCGCCTATATGACTAGAACTAACGAGATCTTGTGCAGTGGACATCATTTGACACTGGCGTATACTCCTTCACACTCAGAAGTTAACGGCTAACATATTATTCAAGATGAAATACAATCCTTATAGCCAGGTTCGTACTTTTCTCCTTTTACGAAGAGTTTATTTATTTCTATAGAATGGCGACGAGCCTTCAAAAATCCTAGCCCATCGCTCCAGATAACTATTTTATTTATTTAACACTTCGTTCACAAAATAATCCAGTGGAATTATTGCCAAGTTGCAATCTCTTCCACTCATTTAAACAAACGTTAATAAAGGATTCTATTTCTATGTTTGAACAACATCTTCAAAAGTAATATCCCAATATCTTTGAAGTGAAAGGTCTACAACTAGTGTATTCTCCTAGTACTTACGTATGGCTGTGAGACATGGACACTCGTATAGTTCGGAAATTCTAGGATGAGTCCTGTGACAGCTCACAAATTTGCCCCAATACAACCTTATGTAATGTATTTACCTAAATAACTTGCTATTTATTAGAATTGAGGCTTATACTAAAGTTTATAAAATAATTAAATTTACTGAACATCGTTACAAGGTTGTATTGGGGAAAATTTGTGAGCTGTCACAGGACTCATCCTAGAATTTCCGAACTATAGTAAAGAACACACAAAAGCTCCAGACCGCACAAATAAGCATGGAGAGATGTATGTTGGGATATAATAAAAGAGACCACAAACGAAACACCTAGATTCGCAATATAACAAAGGTAGAGGAGATTATAAAGGTGTGCAAGAAAATGAAGTGGCAATTGGGCAGGACATGTAGTCAGAATATCAGATTCCCGATGGACGTCAGAAATAATCCAATGGTACCCAGGAGACATACAGAGGTCTAGAAAAAGACTGAAGGTACTCTGGATAGATGAAATCAGAAAGCATGGCACCAACGAGCAAAAAACCAAAACTATTTGGAGTCAACTTAGGGAGACCTTCATTCAGCAGTGAATCGACCCTGGTTGACAATGATGATTATTTCCATGTTACAAATTGTTATTAAATAAAAATGTACTACAATATAATGCGATTTTTTTCATCTATCTGAATCGCATTTCTTAAAGACACGACCCACCGTGTGAACTGTCCATTATGAACCTACGTATATACAAATTTGAACAGTCAATTTTGACAGCTCACAATGACGAACTAAGCGATAACCTTACAGATTTGCAATTCCATTACGTAGTAAATAGATCAAAAGATATTTTTCAAAATGTGGTTCATATACTTAATGAGCATATTAGCTCTTATAGTTCAAGTTTCCTTCGTGACATTCTCCTTAGGTTTGTATAAATAATCGTTCAATTCTATTGTTTGTAACATAACCTCTTATTGATGTTTTTTTGTTAATAATTAAATCATTCCTGTTATAAATATAAAATCAAGCGCTGAATAATTCGGAAATTGTTCTATAAATAAATATGTCGCATTTATAAAATCATCTTGTGATTCGTCGATACATATCAGCGAGCATTATTAGGTCACAATATATCTACAAGATTCGATAAAAATAACGAGAATTTAGATCTTTATCAAGAAGTATTTATTTGATAATTAATATTAATATTGTCCCCTTCGAAATAGTCCCCATAGGATCAAACACATTTTTGCCAACGTTTTTTTTCCAATCCTCAAAATATTTGTGGAACACAATTTTTGGGATAGCCTTTAGCTCACCCAGCGATATTGCCTTGATCTCTTCTATGTTGTCCTTTCAATTTTTTTCTGCATCTTCGGAAGCAGGAAAAAGTAGTAGGGGACATATCTGATGAGTATGAACCGGTTCACACTTCACTATTAATTTGTGAATTTTTGGATAAAACCAACACATTTGTGATGCCACAGCCACCTAATTCACCAGATATGCCCTCCTGCAACTTTCTCCTATTCCCGAAGGGGAAAAGGATCTTGATAGGACAATGTTTTGCGACTTAAGGTGAAAAGCAATATTGCTGGTTAAGTTAAAGGCTATCCCAAAAAGTGGGTTACACCAATGTTTTATGGATCGAAAGAAACATTAGTAAAAGTGTATTTTATCCTATGGGGACTATTTTGAAGGGGACAATCTTAATTTAAATTATTAAATAAGTAGTTGGGTGTAATAGGATTTGTTTTTTTAATAAAACACATATAAATTATTTGAATTGAATTGATAGGTTGTTTAATGACAATTATTGTTTGAAGATAATTTTATTCATATGTTGACCGTGGCTGGCTCTTATGTACCTCTTATGTACACATAATAAGATGGGTTTCCCATTAAGAACGATAGAACTTTAAAATAAAATAAAACAACAACTAATTAACCAAAAATGGATCTGAAGGTTTAATTTGAAAGAATATTTCATGCCGTTTATGATTTAAACAAGATATCATTCAAATGGCTTCCACGGCTTCTTTTGCACTGGCCAATTCGATCACGTCAATTTTCGATGACTCGGAGGAGCATTTCCGGCTGTATGGTGCCAATAACACGACAAATGTTGGCCTCAAGTTCATCAAGAGTCTTGGGTTTGTCGGTGTAAACCTGTGATTTAACATAACCCCAAAAAAAATAATCCAGAGGTGTTAAATCACACGATCTTGGCGGCCAATTCAAAATCCTATCACATCTTAATAAATACCCTTTACTTTATGTTAAAAATTTAAATCTCACTATTTTTTTATCATACCTCATATAGTGCAAATATTAGTGGAAGCTGCGTGAGAGGAAGACCGAGGAAAGTATGGTTGGATCAAGGGAATGATATTCTGAAAGAAGGAAACGTAGAAGTTGTATGGATGAAGAAGAGGATGGATGTGTGTCGAGATAGGAAAGTATAGCGCTCTGTCTTCTCTTTTTCGCTATACCGACAGGGAAATGACGTGATGGTATTTGTAAAAAAATTTGTAACAACGGAATATTGATAAAATGTTTGTCTAACGTAGTATTCTACAATTTTTCAGCTGCAGGGCTTTACTACCTTGCCGAATTAGTAGAAGAATTCACTGTCGTAGCCAAGAAATGTATAACATGGATGGTTGCGGTAAGTTTTCTTTTTCATTACATGTATTTATTTATTTGATTCACGTTATAACGGTGTCTTTCACGTAACATGAATAGCTACGAATAATGGCTACTCCGAAAGCCTCATTGATTCACTTTTAAAATGAGTGCCGCGATTGTTGACTGTCGATCAAAAACTTATTTGAAAGGACATTGCAACGCAATGTTTAGGGATGTTTAATTGTAATCTGAAGTCATTTTTGCGTTGATTCGTGATTGTGGACGAAACTTGGATCAAATACCAAACACCAAAGTCCTAACAATCATAACCATAGACAAGAACTAGTGAAAGTATGCCGAAGAAGGCGTATACCGTTTTGTCGACTTGAAAGGTGATTGCCACTGTTTTTTGGGATTCCCAAGGAATTATCATGATTAACTACTTGTATAAGGACAAGACAATAAAGGGAGCCTGTTATGCTGCATCTTCAGAGGATGGGCGAGGGCGAGATCCCAAGGTGAATCGTGGATGGTGCGCCCGGGTGGCGGAGAGCAGTGGGAAGGCCGAAACTCCGATGGCTGGATGGAGTGGTGAGAGATGCAAACAACATCGGTATCCGGAACTGGCGTAACGCTGTACAGGACCGTCAGTCATGGAGGCGAGCTCTGCGGGAGGCCAAGACCCGACCTGGACTGTAGAGCCATGGATGGATGGATGGTTATGCTGCATTATTGGAACAATTTGAAGACAAATTGAAGAAAAGTCGGCCAAGATTGGCATGCAAAAAAGTGCTTTTGCAACCAGGACAACGTGCTGTCTCGCAAATCGATTGTCCCAATGGCAAAATTGCATGAATCGGTTCCTTATCCACCATATTCCTCTGACTTGGCCACGTGTGACTTCTTTGTGTTCCCGAAATTGAAAAAATTGCTCGGTGGAAAGAAATTCTTGTCAAATCTTCAGACTATTTTGCAGAGTTTGATAAAACTCAAAGGAAACTATGTTGAAAAATTATCGTTTTTTTACTAAAAAAATTTTTTTTCTTTACTTGCTTCGTACCACTTTTAAAACTATCCACGCATGTTGTATTGTGCTGTAGTACACTTTCGTTGTCTACACTACAACCTGGTGGGTTTATTGTCACGTGGCAATCTCTTCCAACCAACCAAAAACATGTTAAAATTGCCTTGCGTGAAAACCTGACTAGAATCCTTTTTAAAAAGTATGTGTTCCACCGAGATTTGAACCCGTAACCTCCGGGTTGGGAGACAGGCGTATTACCAACTAGGCCGCGGAGGTTGCACGCATGTTCCGTTAGGGACAAATGAATTAAATGTTACGTCATAGAATCTAATTTTTATTATTTTGTTTGCAGTGTTCCAGCATGTTATACATCGGACTGCTGCTGTTCGAGGGTCTACCGTGGCCAGTCTTCCTCTGTGGGATCCTAGCACAATTGCTCCACGGTGCTCTGCTGCGGGAATTCCCTTACGTGGCTCCGTTCAGCATCACCTTCATCGCAGCTGTGCTTCTCCTTGTTCTCAACCATTATTTGGCGCTGCAGCACTTCGGCTCCAGATATTTCCCATTCTCAGAGGTACTTATTAGACCTGCGGTCGGCAACTTATATGCACTGAAGTGTCACTTTTTAATTTTTTTCAAGTATGGGGTACTCCGCGTACCACTGATGTATCCAGGAATTTTTCATGGGGGGGGGGATTTTTTTAAGAAAAATCTATATTTAAGTAATCAAATATTTATTTAATTACTATTATATTACTTCATTATAATTCAAATTACCTATAGTGCCCTGCGGCAAGTAATACACATCGGGCTTAAAAAAAAGACTGTCAGCCATAATGCGCTAACTTTGGCTTTGTAGAGCGTCATCTCTATCGCACGATGCGACTGACGAATCGTGACAGAACGTGTCTATGAATGACAGAGATGATGCTCTACAAAGTCGAAGTTAGCCGATTGTGGCCGACAGTCTCTTTCGTAAGGTGTGTATTACTTACCGCCGGGTACTGTATGTGGCCCCATGCGCAATATATTAGGTGTTAACATAAATTGTGTCAGTTTTTTTCCAAATTGAAAATGAGCACTAAAAGTAAAACAAAATGGTAAAGGTTATACGTCATTCGAAAGAAAATTTTCTGCTCTACAAGATATTGTGTTTGCTTTTACGTTACATATATTATTTTATTTGATTACAAGCCTTCAAAATGGAATGTCAAGTAGACAAAAGTGAGCATTACAAGGTTGTATTGGAGCAAATTTGTGAAATGTCATAGGACTCGTGCTACAATTTCTGAAGTATAAAAAACATGTACTCGAACCGGACAGTATCAAAATCTTCTAAGATGATAGTTCACAAAAGTATTTTGATGCCAACTTTAATGTATGAGAGTGAAACATGGACGTGGAAAAAGACTGCAGAGCTGAATAAATTTTATAGAAATGTATGCATTGAGTGGAGTGACAATGTATGACAGAATACAGATTGAAGTGATTAGGGATGAATGTGGAGTTAAAGCGGTTGCCCTGTGAACTGCTTAAATACACCACTATGAAACTGTCGACTTGTTCTATAGGTTGCCCGGTCAGCTGCATAGATACACCACTATGAAACTGTCGACTTGTTCTATAGGTTGCCCGGTCAGCTGCATAGATATACCACTATGAAACTGTCGACTTGTTCTATAAGTTGCCCGGTCAACTGTAGAGATACACCACTATGAAACTGTTGACTTGTTTTATAGGTTGCCCGGTCAGCTGCATAGATACACCACTATGAAACTGTTGACTTGTTCTATAAGTTGCCCGGTCAACTGTAGAGATACACCACTATGAAACTGTTGACTTGTTCTATAGGTTGCCCGGTCAGCTGCATAGATACACCACTATGAAACTGTCGACTTGTTCTATAGGTTGCCCGGTCAGCTGCATAGATACACCACTATGAAACTGTCGACTTGTTCTATAGGTTGCCCGGTCAGCTGCATAGATATACCACTATGAAACTGTCGACTTGTTCTATAAGTTGCCCGGTCAACTGTAGAGATACACCACTATGAAACTGTTGACTTGTTCTATAGGTTGCCCGGTCAGCTGCATAGATACACCACTATGAAACTGTCGACTTGTTCTATAAGTTGCCCGGTCAGCTGTAGAGATACACCACTATGAAACTGTTGACTTGTTCTATAGGTTGCCCGGTCAGCTGCAGAGATATGCAACTGTGAGACTGTCGACAAAGTCAAGAGTTTTATATTTATTTTCTATCAAAATTGAAATGGTTTATTGATCAGATAATTTTTCTCTGTTTAGATGATGGCTTACTTCACTCTCTGCCTCTGGTTGGTGCCTTTCGCACTGTTCGTCTCCCTGTCGGCCAACGACAATATTCTCCCCACCACCGGAGAAACTAGACCTTTATTAGGTACAGTATTTCAATTATCAATTCCTCGTCCGTCATAATGCATTCAATAAGAATTCACACTCGAATCTTTCCGTTAATTAGAAAAATGATCATTTGTTTTTCATAATTTTCACCATTTTCTAGATCTCGATATCGACTTTTCGTAATAAATTCTACTGATTACACTGGGGAACAACGTTTTTGCTTCCTGGAGTCCGATACATGGTTTTAATGCAGTTTTGGATGCTGATTTTATTAGTATCATTAAGAAGTCTGTATCACGTATAGTTTTTAATTTATCGTATATTTGAAAATAAAACTTATGCTCTACATCAGTGCTCCGCAACCTTTTCTCACCTACGACACACCAAAATTCTTCCTAGAATTCTGCGACACACCAAAAGCTAAAATATATAGGTATTAAATTGATACACAAATTTGACGCGCATAAGGGTCATTTTTCTTTGTCTATGACTAATTTGGTGCGGCCATGGTGTGTACAAAGCACACTACGCAGTTTTCAACAGTTGGCACCAGGCGCTGGGGGACCATTGAAAAATTATTTAGTTATAATAATTATTCTATACTATATTTTGAAAAATAGACAATATTATGAAAAATAATTTGTCATTGTGTATTAAATACATAATGAAAAAATGTCAAATAATAGGTAAAGCGGAAAGTAATGACAATTTTCATTAGGCGTCACGTTGAAACCAGTTACCGTTGGGTTAATACGTCGTGGTTGGTATCGTTTTGAAGCTCGATTAATATCCTTTCTGTTTTGATGTTTTTTTTTGGTTTTGGTCCAAAGTACAAAACTGCAAAAGCCAGAGATTGAAGAGACAAATTTGCGGTATTTTATGCTGTTTTTATTCGATAAAGGATTGAAGTCAAAATAAGCTACCCAGACCATCTGCGATATTTATAGAGACATCTTGAATCCTCGGAAGTGCCAAAGATGGTTTCAAAAAATTGAAAGTTGTGAAAGGGAATCGAAGGACAAACCAAAAATAGGAAGACCTCTTAAAATCGATGATGACACTTTAAATTCATTAGTGAGGTCCGATCCGCGTAAAACCATCAAGGAATTGTCACAAGATATCGGTTGTCCATGAACAACAGTGAAGAACTATTTGAAAAGGCTCGGAAAACAAAATAGACAAGGAAATTGGGAGCCGCACGAACTTTCTTCAACGGCCATGGAACAACGAATAACAATCTGTTCATCTTCACTCTTCAGATATGAAACTGATCCATTTCTTAGAAAATTTATTACTGGGGATGAGAAGTGGGTCCTTTACACCAATCCGAGGAGAAAAAAAAACAAAAAACATTGGTTTTCGACAAATCAGGTAGCTGTGTCTACCCCTCAGCCGATATTGACTCTTGGATATTTTGGAAGTTGGATATTTTGGAAGTTATTCATTATAAATTACTAAAATCTGGTCAGACTGTTACAGCAGATGTGTATTGTGCCCAAATCGAAAGATTAAAGGCAGAACTGCTTAAAAAATGATCAGTTTTAGTAAAGAATCAGAGAAGAATTCTACAACATGATAATGTAAGACCACACGCAGCAAGGATTACGCAGGACAAAATAAGAGAGCTAGATTTAGAAGTTCTGCAGCATCCACCATATTCACCTGATATTGCACCTTTGGATTACCGTCTTTTTAGGTCGATGGAACATTCCCTTCGAGACAAAAAATCTACGAATTTCGAACTAGTCCAAAATCACTTGGAGTCATATTTTACCGTAAAACCGCCAGAATTATACGAATAAGGTATTAAAAAACTGCCTATTCTGTGGAGGAAGATCATCGGTAACAACGGTAATTATTTAACGGAATAATATTGTACAGTTTTTGTTTAAATCCATTTTTTGTCGCATCAAAAAAAATTGTCATTACTTTCCGCTTTACCTAATACATTGAATTTGACCGCGGCACACCTGTATCCGGTTCACGGCACACCGGTTGCGGACCACTGCTCTACATCATAGTATCCAAAACTTTTTCGCCCCGTAGACCACTTGCCGATTTTTTTGTTTTCCGTAGACCCCCCCCGCCTGCCTAATATTGAATTTTCCTAAACTTATTAACTTCAAATGTGTTTTTGACAGCTGACACAGTGCTGTTCACCTTGATAAGGTTTTTTGTACAGTGGACAATTGTAAAAAAAGAAAAACATGTACAATTTTTATTCATACCTTTATTGAAAATACACAAAATGTAAGTAAATATTTGGCTTTGGAACGAAACAAATCAAAACCTAGTAAAATTCTTCCATAAAATGAATACACAAATAATACTGTCAATGAGATGGATGGACCTGGTGCTCTGATAGCGATGGTACAATTAGTGAGGTAGCATATAGCCTTCAGTCTCCACGTTCAGTGATTTGCATTAGATTTCTTTATATAAGTATTTTCTATGTCTAATATAAGTATTGTGTACACACAATCTGTGTTAGGTGTAATAAGACATTTACGGAACACCTAAATATTGATGGTCTGCCTTAATGAGATTCACTCACGTGGACCCCCATTTACATCTCGTGCACCCCCATTTTCTTTTCTCGCTGACATAGACCCCCTGCAAGTCTAAATCGACCCTTGGGGGGTCTATATAGACCACTTTGGAAATCTTTGCTCTACATAGTACAAAGGAAATATATCTACTCGTCACCAATTTTACATTTTTTACGTCACCAATTTTACAAGTTTTCTTTTATATCGCACTCTTGGATTGTCTTTAATTTTAGTCCAGCAATAATCCGCTAGCATGGTTGGATTCCATTTTCCCTGGTATCGTTTTTCCATCACTGATATGTCCTGATGCACTCTCCATGCTCGTCGCTTATAGCACCGAGGTTATTAGGAAAAAAATCAATGTAAGAATGGAGAAAATGAATTTACAATGACATATTGCATTGCCTAAGTTTTTATATGCAATCAACAATTCATCTACTAATTGCAAATGGATCTCACTCTTTTTGTTGCCAAGAAAATTTTCGCGTACAAGTTTGAAGGCGTCCCAAGTTGACTTTTCGAGGGGAATCAGAATTGCATCAAACGCTTCGTCTCTTAAAATTTTCGCCAGTGTTATAGGAAAAACCACGTATTATGTGTGAATTCTAATCATTTGAAATTGTCCACGTAAATCACGGATCCTCGTAGTATTCGGTAAGAATGACCTGTGTATTATGCGCCGGCGAGGAGTTCAATTTTCGGTGGACAGGTTTTTAATGAGACAGAAAAGAATCCCAGAAGGAGTCACCTGATGTTTTTATGCAAGATGATTCCATTTCTAAACAATAACATCTCTCCACCTGCCTCACCACCTTCCACTTACGCCATCAGCTCTCTTTTCCTTAGTACAGGTAAAGTGTAATTAAATTTTCATCTGTTTATTGTGTTGCCGCAATGTATATTATTGGGGGTCTGGAACGAATTAAATAAATTTACATTATTTTTTTATTTAACACTTCTATTGCAAATACAATCTGGTGGGCTTACCAGGCGGCAATCTCTTCCAACCAACCAGACAAAAGTAAATGAAGCGAGTTACGTGGTTGCATAAATCATTCAAATGACTATCCATCCCCACGAAATCCATAAACACATACGTGAGCATATGCCCACGAACCCCACAAAGACGGACAATCACCCGAACATTATTTTTCAAATAAAGTGAGATATTATCAATCAAAAGGAAAGGAAGGGATGGTGGAGAGGAAAGGAAAAGAAAAATTAGGAATGAAACATGTTATTTTACTGACTAGAAATTAAGAGTTTTTACATTACTTCTTATGAGAAAAATTTATTGCCCTTCCACTTATGCCATCAGCTCTCCTTAGTAGAATTAAATTTTCATCTATTTATTGTGTTTTCATGCTGTATGTTATTGGGGACTGGAACGGATTAAATTAATTTACATTACTTGTGAGAAAAATTGATTGCCCTTTCCAAAAAATAACATCACTTCTCCTTTCCACCTTCCACTTATGCCATCAGCTCTCCTCAGTACTGGTAAAGTATAGTTAAATTTTCATTTATTTATTATGTTGCCGCGCTATGTATTTTTGGGGGTCTGGAACGGATTAATCCAATCTATATTACTTCTTATGAGAAATATTGATTGCCTTTCCAAACAATACCATCTCTCCTCCTCTCCACTTGCCTCATCACCTTCCACTTACGCCATCAGCTCTCTCAGTACATGTAAAGTATAGTCAAATTTTCATTAAAATGAATCTACTCATTGTGTTACCTCACCTGGGATATTTTTGGGAGTCTGGGCGAGATTAATCCAATCTACATTACTTCTTATGAGAAAAATTTATTCGGTTTTCGAGCAGCCTTCTGGAACTGATAAAGTTCGATAACCTTTATTCCGCTGAATTTTTTTTCGTAGAATCTCTCACGGGTCAAAACAGTTAAACGTGTCCAGGAGATGAGCTGGTTGTTTGGAAAATGTATTGTTTAACACTTGCCACCCTGTGATGGACAGCGAGTGACCAGGACTTATATTTTATTTGATTGTTTAACACTTGCAAATGTATTGTTTAACACTTGCCACCCTGTGATGGACAGCGAGTGACCAGGACTTATATTTTATTTCATCATTCGACGTTTTAATACATAATAAAATTATTTTTATAGCTAGTTACACAAAATAACCTAGCAGATTTTCCATAATTTTAATTTAAAATATACATTTTTCACTGGACGCTTAGTGTCCAGCACCGTGGTTGGGGGAATTTTTTAGCACAGTAAGGCAAGTGTTAACTTCTTCTTCTTCAACTTTCTGTAGACTCAAGAGTCTGTTACTACAGGATTTTCGTCTTGTGATGCTGAGCTCCTGCTATCTCTCCATCGTTTCGGAGGTCTCCCAGGTGGACGCCGTCCATCCGGCACCCCATGCAAAGCTATGTATGGAATTCTTGTGGAATTCATTCTCTGTACATGTTGGTACCAGTATCGTCGAGGCTGTCGTCCCCATCTGACCACATCTTGTTAATAAAAGAATTAAAATAAATATTTATAATGATACAAATAATTTTCTTCCTTTTTCAGGAGACAACGACGTAGTAACCAATTATTTCTCAAGAAAGGGAAAGAAATACGGTTTGCTGTCCTTATTCAGTTACGCCAAGGACTCCATACTACCGCAGAGAAGTAAAAAGGCATTTTGAGTGAAGGCATCTACGACTATATTCCTAACGGTAGTGATTTTGTAAATTGTAGTGATTCAAATGTGAACATTTCTATTCAATTGTGACTTTCGACGGACATTATGTGATTGATTTTCCTTTCGACTGTCTTAAATATTATTTATTATTTACTAGGCTGAGTATTGAAAAAAAAATCATACAGTAGGCTCCTCATTTATCAGGGTTGTGGATTAATCAGGGCAGAAATTATTATTTGCATTTGTTTAGATTCAGTTACTTTTAATACAACCGGGCAGGTCCATCACATCAAATTGTAAATTTCAATTATGCCCGCATCGCGGTTGATTCCTTATTTATTATTGATTGATTATTATTCATATTTTACGAGTATATCCTCAATTCTGTATTCTCGTGTCACATAGCCGTGTGCTCTGGTTTTATGTGTATTTAATTCTTGATTTATTTAAAACTTGGTCTCTTTATATTCAAGTCCCTTAATGGCATGTATCCATTGTATCTTTCATATCTTTGTCTGAAAGATTCCTTCAGAGAGGAGTGGAATTTTGATGTTGATTGTGTACTATATATACCGAATAAATTGACTTTTCCAAATAAATCTAAAAGGGCAGGGTATCGTGATAGGGAATTTACGTTGCTGGTTCAGTGGCATGGAATTATCTGCTCCAGTGTTATGGATATAGGTGGTGTGTGCAGCTTTAGGAAGCACTTGATGACAACCCTTTTTGAGATGTCTAATCAAACTTTATGATTGTATACGAGTATGAACACTATACACATACATTACACTCCATCTAAAGCCAAATGTGTTACTATCACATAGCTGAAGATCTACAAAGGTTTCTTTGTAGTTTGTCTTTCCTTGGCAAGTTTTCTTCAGTTTTCTAATCCAATGGTCACAGCCATCACAGTATCTAATCCAATGGTCACAGTATCTAATCCAATGATCACAGCCATCACAGTATCTAATCCAATGGTCACAGCCATCACAGTATCTAATCCAATGGTCACAGCCATCACAGTATCTAATCCAATGGTCACAGCCATCACAGTATCTAATCCAAAGGTTACAGCCACCACAGTATCTAATCCAATGATCACAGCCATCACAGTATCTAATTCAATGGTCACAGCCATCACAGTATCTAATCCAATGATCACAGCCATCACAGTATCTAATTCAATGGTCACAGCTATCACAGTATCTAATCCAATGGTCACAGCCATCACAGTATCTAATCCAATGGTCACAGCCATCACAGTATCTAATCCAATGGTCACAGCCATCACAGTATCTAATCCAATGGTCACAGCCATCACAGTATCTAATCCAATGGTCACAGCCATCACAGTATCTAATCCAATGATCACAGCCATCACAGTATCTAATTCAATGGTCACAGCCATCACAGTATCTAATCCAATGGTCACAGCCATCACAGTATCTAATCCAATGGTCACAGCCATCACAGTATCTAATCCAATGGTCACAGCCATCACAGTATCTAATCCAATGGTCACAGCCATCACAGTATCTAATCCAATGGTCACAGCCATCACAGTATCTAATCCAAAGGTTACAGCCACCACCTACCTCTATCCGTACTCACTTAAACATATTTATTTTGTAATATTTTTAATCTGTCACTAATAGTGGGTTTGAATATTCAGTTAGGAACACCGTTGAGGAGAATTTGCTCTCTAAATAGCGTTATATAAATTGCCCTTTTATTTTTATTATCGTTGACTTTTTAATATTCCTGAGGGAGTTTTCGAGGGAGATTTTTTCGGCGATTATGTTATCTGGATCAATATTTTTTTAGCCTACCGCCCTAGATAATCGAGTGCACTGTATTTAAATAATATTATACCAGAAGACCAACTGCCGTGTCCTAATTGAAGAGTCCTGAAACGATAAGCAAGTCTTGCTCTTTACAGAACGGTCATGAGCATTGATTGGACTTGGTTCTGCAAACGAATTGCCCAGACTGCAGAAAGAATGATGCGCCTTTATTTCTTTAGTCACTAACGTTTATTTCTACTGCACTCTTGGAGTGAGCTGTTGATTGCACTTCTTATCAGGTCTCTTTATTGTGTTGCTGACCTGCCTCATGATCAGGATCCTCCAGTCTCTCCATGTATCTTCCCGTCTGATGATATAGCCAAAGTATCTGACGATTTGCAGTTGTATGATTGAAGGAATTGTTTGTTACACACTTGGTTGACGAACGTAAGCTTAAATCAAGAGTACATCGATTAAACACGTACGATGCCAACGAGTTTATCTTGTCCCTTTGACTTTTGGAATTTATGTCTGCCATCTGGTTCAATCCACAAAGCATTGTCAAAGTATCTGACGATTCGCAGTTTTACAATTGAAAGAAATTTTGCTACACACTTAGTTGACGAACACAAGCTTAAATCGAGAGTACAGTTAAAATAAATGTGTGATAGAGCCATCGGTGATATCTACTCGTATACTCGGCAATAAATGTGTCTCTTTCGAACTCGCTAAACTATCACGTATATTGATAACACGAATGGTGCCTGACTATGATGCTTATAATATGTATAAACCGTATGCAGCAGAATACACACTGTTCGAACTGTGTACGTCCATACTCTCTTGAGGTAAAAATTCGCTTGTCGTACACCGTACGGCCATACTCGTTTAGAGGTTAATAATTAATCTCAATAATAGTAGATTATAATGTAGAAATAATAATTTCTCTGCGTTTCACGGTAGTTTATTCGTTCTCTCTTTGTAGATAATCCTATTATATATTGCCCTATATTGGTGGGGTGTATCTTGCCCTTTATTGGTGAGGTGTATCTTGCCTTATATTGGTGGGGTGTATCTTGCCCTATATTGATGGGGTGTATCTTGGCCTTATATTGGTGGGGTGTATCTTGCCCTATATTGGTGGGGTCTATCTTGCCCTATATTGGTGGGGTGTATCTTGCCCTATATTGGTGGGGTGTATCTTGCCCTATATTGATGGGGTGTATCTTGGCCTTATATTGGTGTGGTGTATCTTGCCCTATATTGGTGGGGTGTATCTTGCCCTATATTGGTGCGGTGTATCTTGCCCTATATTGTTGGGGTGTATCTTGGCCTTATATTGGTGGGTTATATGTTGCTCTATATTGGTGGGGTGTATCTTGCCCTATATTGGTGGGGTGTATCTTGCCCTACATTGGTGGGGTGTATCTTGCCCTATATTGGTGGGGAGGTGTTCTAGATAAGCCCAAACCCTTTGATAACTTCTTTCTTAAATGTATTTTCTGCCATTTATGTTTTTGCGGTGTATTCAAATATATTATATTGTTATCAATAAACCTATATTTATTTATTTACAATACCCGCCTCGCTGCATATAACATCCTTTGGCTGGGTATGCTGCCAGGGAAAGGAGGTGGTGATAAGTATTGTCTAGACAATTTTGATAGTTTCGGATAAATATCTCCATTTTTTGACCGACCTCCGGCCGGGTAATCGATTACCCAGCTGGGTAAGTTTTTTATATTTTCCTGATACTCAATACTCAGTACCCGGCATTTTAGTACCCAATACATCACCAATGTAAGGTATATTGCTCTATACCGAGAGTTCCCAAAACTTTTCTTGTCCGCAGACCCCTTTACCAAAACCTTTCAAAACCGCCGACCCCCCCCCCCCCCCTAGTCATTTACTTTACTTACTCAAATTAATAAGTTTGCACAGTACTCGGTATTAAATATTTCACTAGATAACAAAGTTTTCATTTTAATCACATGTAATTAAGGATTGAAAAATATGAAAAGGGCTACGGATTATGCATTGCATTATCTTGCGCAACATTTAATATTGAAATCTGCGCTGACCAAAATTAAAGCAAAAAAATAGACTCTTTTAAAGACACATTTTACCTTTTCGTTCACAAGTTTGGTACGTAATGTGTTTTTATCAAAAAAGTGTTTATTTTTTAATTATTTTACTTCTTAATAAGGTATCTATTGGAATCGTAGATATTTTGAAGTAACAAACAAATAGCAGTAGTAAGGGGGTCTATTTTTGCTGTCGTCGACCCCCAAGTTTTTTTATTGAAACTATCGACCTCTAGAAAAATCAAATGGATCCCAGGGGGTCGATATGGACCACTTTGGGAACTCTTGCTCTATACTATTGAGTTGGTTTCGCTCAACGGGCATCTTCAGAACGGCGAATGGACAGGACCGTTTTGTAAAAAGCTTGACTTGGGACTCTGGTTTAAGGTACCAAATATAATTAATTGCTTATATTTATTAATTTATCGTTAGCTTGTAAGGTTTTTGTATTCTGGACTGAGAATAAAACAAATTAATAAAAAAAAAACTACAATTTATTTATTTACATCTTATTTAAATTTAAAATAAATTACTAAAAATATATTATAAAAATAAAGTACAGTGGAACTTCGGTTTTTGAACTTAATTAGTTCCAGAAGGATGTTTGAAAACCGAATAAATTTTTCCCATAAGTAATGTAGATTAGATTAACACGTTCTATACAGCGCGGCAACACAATAAATAGATTAAATAAATTAAAATTTAATTGCACTTGATCTGTATTGAGGAGAGCTGATGGCGTAAGTAGAAGGTGGATAGGAGAGATGTTATTGTTTGAAAAGAACAATCAATTTTTCTCATAAGTAATGTCACCTTACATAGAAACCCAGAAAGACAGTTACCTTGCATAGAAACGTCAGGAAACTGTCTTTCTGGGGTTCTTTCTCTTTTCTGTCTCACTAAAAACCTATCCAATGAGGTTTTTTTTTACCTGCGTTTTAAAATTCTTCCAAAGTGAGACATAGTGAGGCGTGTAATGAATTATTTTGAAAATTTGCATACACCGGGAGATAAAGCAAAGTCTGGGCGACAACATAGCCAACGTACGCCAGAAAAGATTGATGCAGTGAGGCAAAGTATTAATGAACGTCCGTGCACCTCTCATCGACGCCGTGCACAAGAATTGGAAATGTCTGCATCGTGTTTGTTAAAGATTATCATAAAAGATTTACATTTTTATCCGTATAAAATTCAATTAACACAAGAGCTACAGGAAAATGACCATAAATGGCGGCGAGATTGGATTGCTTGGGTTTTACAGGTCGGTATAGACGACCACCATTTTTGACAAAAAATCGTGGAATAAAATGTGGAAAATTACTGAAAAGAGCCAAGTAAATGATGTTGAAATATGTGCACTTCGAAGAATGGCAATTTACGACATTATACGACATAGTCATTGAAAATTTATGTTCGAGAACCGAATAGAGATGAGAGATATTAAAGACATTAAAAGAACTGAGGTTGTAAGAACTAAATAGATTTTAACGTATAAGTTTTATCGTATAAGTTTTAGATTTTAACATATAAGTTTTAGGTTCTAAGAACTAAATAGATTTTAACGTATAAGTTTTAGGTTTTAAGAACTAAATAGATTTTAACGTATAAGTTTTATCGTACCAACAAAGAGTGGTTCCGCTTAGAACCAATAACATCCCTAGAAGAGTATTTGAATTAGGTTTTTCTTCCCCTAAACAAATTCCCGCAATAGCGGTAAACAGGAAAGTGAGAGAGTTTGTGACCGGTACAACATACGAGAACTCATTATTTTGCAAGCATAACACGTACACAATCGAACCTGACTGGTTCAGAAGGAAAGGTAAAGTATATTTCCAATTTGTAAAAAGATGCCAGAATTCTTTAAAAATCCTTTTCACTTTGCTGTTGGATTGCACAGTTGTTATGTCGTTTGAAGCTATCTTTATAAATGGATTTGTCGCACCCCACAACACAGCTACAAGAACCAAACTTATTATTGTATCAAACATTATCGTTAAAATATAAATATATTTTATGTTTATTAATCTAGTTTGTGTATTGTGTCACATTTATCGTTCACTTTTATATATACAATACACGAAAACAATTCAAAAAGGAATATTATGATTTGATGTATGTAAAAAACATATATTATACAGTGAAACACGTGTAAGGGCTTTGCCTTGGTAATTGGGTTTCTACCTTATTATGATGTGATGTATGTAAAAAATATATATTATACAGTGAAACACGTGTAAGGGCTTTGCCTTGGTAATTGGGTTTCTACCTTATTATGATGTGATGTATGTAAAAAATATATATTATACAGTGAAACACGTGTAAGGGCTTTGCCTTGGTAATTGGGTTTCTACCTTATTATGATGTGATGTATGTAAAAAATATATATTATACAGTGAAACACGTGTAAGGGCTTTGCCTTGGTAATTGGGTTTCTACCTTATTATGATGTGATGTATGTAAAAAAATATATATTATACAGTGAAACACATGTAAGGGCTTTGCCTTGGTAATTGGGTTTCTACCTTATTATGATGTGATGTATGTAAAAAAATATATATTATACAGTGAAACACATGTAAGGGCTTTGCCTTGGTAATTGGGTTTCTACCTTATTATGATGTGATGTATGTAAAAAAATATATATTATACAGTGAAACACATGTAAGGGCTTTGCCTTGGTAATTGGGTTTCTACCTTATTATGATGGGATGTATTTAAAAAATATATATTATACAATGAAACGCGTGTAAGGGCTTTGCCTTGGTAATTGGGTTTCTACCTTATTATGATGTGATGTATGTAAAAAATATATATTATACAGTGAAACACGTGTAAGGGCTTTGCCTTGGTAATTGGGTTTCTACCTTATTATGATGTGATGTATGTAAAAAATATATATTATACAGTGAAACACGTGTAAGGGCTTTGCCTTGGTAATTGGGTTTCTACCTTATTATGATGTGATGTATGTAAAAAATATATATTATACAATGAAACGCGTGTAAGGGCTTTGTCTTGGTAATTGGGTTTCTACCTTATTATGATGTGATGTATGTAAAAAATATATATTATACAATGAAACGCGTGTAAGGGCTTTGTCTTGGTAATTGGGTTTCTGCCTTATTGTGATGGGATGTATGTAAAAAATATATATTATACAGTGAAACGCGTGTAAGGGCTTTGCCTTGGTAATTAGGTTTCTACCTTATTATGATGTGATGTATGTAAAAAATATATATTATACAGTGAAACGTGTGTAAGGGCTTTGCCTTGGTAGTTGGGTGTTTACCTTATTCTCAAACAAAACTTAGTTAACACTTCGGATACAGATTTTGTGTCTTAATCTCGGGCGCAGAATACTCTCACCTGTTGAAAACTTAAGAAAGTTGCTTGTCAAATAACGAAACTTTTTATATTTAAAAATTTTCGTGAGGAATATTTTGATTTATTTGGTAGCTAGCAAGAACTCTTGATTATTCTCAAGTAACGTCACTAAGGCCACTAAGAGAGCTTCGCTGAATACTGTCTAAAATCGTCTACCTGGGTCACAAAAGTCTACAAGTTTGAAAAACAGACAACTGGATCTGACGGAAATGTCAAAAATATATACAGTTTATAATATATATTTTATCTTATGTTCTAAGAGGCCCAAGGTTTGAAAAACATTGGAAATATGTTGATTTCTTTGTATTATGATTTTTTATTTCATTGACATGTTGTCCATTTCCGTATTTTATGGACTCAAGAAATCTTTGGATTGGAGGATTTGCAGTGGAGACATCTTTTTAAATATCTGACAGCAAAAGAGACCTGAAAAAAAGAAGACATGTATTTATTTAGACACTATTGTAAAATATACAAATTACAAGTTATTGCCATGCAGCAAGCTCTACCAACAAACCAGACAAGAGTTACTTAGATTAGTGTCAGTTGCTGGATGAAAGGTTATGTAATTTTCAAAAAGAAACATGCATAAAACTGTAAAGATTTGTAAGTTACAGTATCTTTGTTACGTAATGTGGAGCAAAAATATTACACTGTAACACATCTGATCATCCGGGAGAAAAATAAATGGTAAACAAGATAGAGGATGACTTCACATCTCTTGACTTTAGAACTTGCAGCAAGTGGTTTGGGTGCAGTTCTTCCGGGCTACAGAAAAACTGCAGATTTGTTCCAAGCTCCAGTGAACAGGATAAGGGTTGTCATATGATGATGGCCTCCCACTGGTAGGAGATGGCAACACAATAAGAACAACACAATAAGATGGAAACACAATAAGAACAACACAATAAGATGGCAACACAATAAGAAGATATTGGAATTAACAAATATTAAGATGTCCAGAAAGTAATTACGTATTAGGTTAAATTCAAACGTAAAATTGCTTGTAAACGGTGGTGTTAAAAATTTTCAGTATCTCAGTAAACTCTTGTGTCGTAAAACGCTGTTTATTCTTGAACAAAGTCTTGATTTAGTCATCGTCAGTGGTCATCAACCTTACAGAGCGAACACCGTCTTAGAGTTACATTTTTTTTAAACTATATTTGACACACATGATCGCTTACTGCATCATTGCTATACACTGTGCATATACAACAGGACCTAGACTCTCTAGTTTCCCGAACTGAACAAAGTCATCTTCTGTTCAATATAAATAAATGTGTCTGTGTATTCTATAACAAAATCATTTTCACCAACCCACCATCAGTATACTATACAGGGAGTAGCATTAAACAGAGTTTCTAAATTCAAAGATTTGTTTATTACATTTGATGTCAGATTCACATTCGTTAACCATGTCTCGTGTTTGATATCCGACTGTTACAAACTACTCGGTTTCATAATGAGAATTTAACAGTACCGATATCCTTTGAAACTTATCTTATAAGAACCAAATTAGAATATACATATACAGTTTGGGCTCCTCATCAGCTCAAATATAAAAACAATACAGAACAAATATAAAAAAAAATCCTCAGATACCTATGGTACAGAACAAAGGGCGATTACCCAAAATATGCTCACCATGCCGAACTTCTCACGGTGTGTAACTATAGAAACCTCGAAACAAGAAGGCAAGAATCCATTGCGATATTTCTACTAAAGGTTTTTCAAAGTTGCTTTAACTGTCCCGCGATTCTAGAAGCGCTAAGTTTATATGTACCTAATAAATATAGCCGTGCAAGGCAAGGAATTACCCTCTGTTCTATGATACATACCAACTTACAGAAGGAATATCATGGCTAAACACTCGGTCATGCGTGGTATAGAGATATTGAACCAACTGAGTGACACTGTGGATATAGTCTCGGCACCGCCTAGCAGTATGAGAAGAATCCTGGCTGATATTCTTTCTAGCTAACTCTAAAAGCAGACCCTCTTTGTGTAACAAGAGAAATGCGTGCAAAGTGGATAAAAAAAATATTGATTTGTGTTGCATTTCTTCCTTTGCGGCACCAAAAAAACGACGTATTATGTTTCGTCTTTAAAATGACGCTTAAAAAACCACTCAAGCTATTTTGGTAAACAATTTTTCATTTTAATATACATTCAGCATGTTTGAAATGAAGTTAGCAATGATTTTTTTGCAAAAACGACATCCACTCGAAAAATACAACACTAGTTTACGGAGAAACATGTAAAAAAAAAAAAATACAATATTTCGCTAACCTTAAAATTATTATTATAATTCACTTTTGATGAATTTTATAACGTTTACTGGTAAAATATCGTATTGGCTAAGCTCCTGAAAGTCACGAACTCGTTTAAATGTATTTTATTCACTTTCTGTCGAGTTTAATTAATTCAAAATTAAACCATTTAATTTAATCACAAAATGAAAAATTTGCAATAGAATCTCAACCTTATCGATATATTTTCCTGACATAATTGTATTTTTTATCATTCTTATCAGTAAATGGGTTTATTATCCTAAAATAACACTGTTTCATCAATGTTACATAGAATGAAAAACTGTAATATATATTTGCTTTTATATTTTTATGGAATAAAAAATTGGCGAATACTTCTTATATAGGAGTTTACATCACTTTTCAAGAATGAGATTAAATAAAAAAACTTTTTATTTCTCTCAACATACAATTGAGAACGGTAATTGTTTTCGAATACGAGATATTATATAGGATTTCATGGTCATTCTTCAAGAAGATATGATCTATGGTTGTCAGTGATAATATTTCAATAAATCTATGGAATGAAATGCGAATCACATAAAATTTTAAATATTTTTACAATAACTTTTTATCCCTTGTTTCCCTGTGCCAACCTCTTTAGAGACAGAACATATTTTTTCTTTTAATTTTCTGATATATACATAATAGATTCGAAGTTAGATTTTAGATATTTCTCAGTAACACATTTATGTACGAGTATTATGAAGCCATTTCGAAATAAAAACTTTTATCGGTATCACCGCATACACATATATATGTATGCTGATGACATGGTATAGTAGCGGAGGATGTATTACAGAGTTTGAAAGGTAAATTGTATGAGAGATACGAAGGATCTGAGAATGAATATAGTGAAATCCAAAGTCGTGAAAGCAAAAGTAAATGCGATTTATGGGTTAATAATGAAAGAATGGAGCAAGTTGAAGACTTCTGTTATTTAGGTAGTATTTTCTTAGATGATAGAAGCAAGATTTCGAACGGCGTGTAGGGATAGGAAACAATCTTTTTTTCTTTTTCATGAATAATGACCATGAGCTCCTATATAGAGGAAACAAGTCAACAGGGCACTAAAAATGTATACTCGAACCGAATAGTATCAAAATCTGTTAAAATAGTAGTCAATATCAATTATTTTAATACTAACTTTGATGTATGGGAGGGAAACTTGGACACAGGCTGTATTGAACGTATGCGTCATCTGAAATATAATTGATGTATATTTTCTTGTTTATTTGATATTTCAAAGATTTTTGTTTGATGTGCTTGCTGTGTACCGGCCGTGATGAAATATTCCTTATGCGTAGCCTTCGCGAGAGCTACTATCAAAAGTTAGCCGGCCCATGCATGCGAAAACGTGCGAGATGCGTATATCTCGCAAACCAAGACGACATGCACGGGTCAAAATAGGAGCTTACGATGAGTGATTGGCCGCACATAAGGAGTGCAAAACATCAAAAATATATTCTTAGTTTCACTACAGTCTACAGTGTTTTATTTGCGACCAACTACTACCTCCCAAAAAGAAATCTCTTGATCTTGCTACTTTTCACCGGAAAAACATAAAGTAAACTGAAATCTCCAATTATTGAGCGGTAGCCATCCATCTATTCTATTGTACAATATTTGTACGGTGCTGTACAAAGTGGTCCTTCGAGCCGGATCTGCTGTATTACTGTGCCGTACATGGGAAAATATTAAAAGAAGCCGAAGAAATTCGTGGATTGAGAAGAAAACACGGTGTGACAATGTACGACAGAATAGGGGATGAATGTGAACTTAAGGGTTGTATGTTGAGTAAAATGAAAAAGATCACTCTAAGCTAGTTTGAGTATGTAAGAAACAAAGTCAATGGGGCACTAAAACACATTTACTCGTACTAAACATTGTTGCAATCTGCTAAGATGTTGACGATGATTGACATGGAAAAAGAATGAAAGGAGCCGACTAAATGCTGTAGAAATACGTGAACTGAGAAGAAAAGTGTGCGATAGAATTCGGAATGAAGTGATTAGGGATGAATATGAAAATGAGGCGATGTATTCTGAAATGGTTTGGGCATGAATCAATTAAATTCTGAAAGAGGGTAGAATGAAAAGCCTTTATTGTAGGAGATTATGCACAAATAAAAAGGTGGTGTATCTTCTCTGTATTACCTAAAATAGGACATCATCACTATCAAAACATGTCCATATTGGGAACGAAAATGTATTACAATTCATTACAATGAAAAAATAAAATATGTTTTCATCATCCGTGATTACAGAAAATAATAATGAAGAAGGCAGTAAAAAAACTCTATGGTTTATAACCCAACATTTTTGCAATGTCAGAACGATTAATGTTTGATAAAATATCATTTCGATTTATTATTATTCGAAAAAAACTTTATTAAGGTTAATATTTAAATAAAAGTAAGTGTATCTTACAAATTAAAACATATTTTAAGTCTCTTATTGGTCTCGTTTCATGGTAATGAGGTGAAACATATGTCATGTTTTGATAACTGTCAAATTTTGTGACTTTCATACATATTTCTAGTATCATCACTTGACACTGGCGTATACTCCTTTACATTAGGGGGACCGAAAATAAATTTAAAAAATTCATTCAATTACAAAATATAAGTTTATTTAAAAAAATACTTAAAAACTAATCTACAAAATAATGCCTAATTGTTGACAGTACCATATATGTCGGCAGTAATTGTTTCGCCTGGTTTCAGTAGTTCCAAGTAAATAACTCCGGCGCTATCCCACCACACACGAAGAAGTACCATTTTTACCGTTAGAGACGGTTTTGGAGTAGGAATAGCTTACCTGACCCGGTGAAAGCCATTGTCTCATAATTATTGTATAGAACACATTTTTCGTCACAGGTTCTTTTCGCCGCAAAAAGGGTTCAAATTCATGCCTGGATAAGAGAGACGCAACAGATAGTACGTCGCTGTTCTAGTGCTGTTAATGATAATCCACGATGAACCCAAATTCCTTCTTCTCCCTGGCTCCATCCCAACTCATTGTCTGCGAAGACTGTTGTGTCAGCTCTCCTCGTCCTCAGGTTGTATGCTCTTCTGTCCCGGACTACGTCCCCCAGGCCGTGCCTCTGCATCAGGTTATCTTTTTCCACCACCCATGAATTCTTTGGTCTTCCTCTGGTTGTTATTCGAGGAAGATCCATGGAGATTGCCTGGTTCACAATATGATCGGGTGCTCTGCGTCCAACGTGCCCATACCATCTCAATCCATCTGCCTCTCCTCCATCTTGCTGTTGATGTCTGTAACACCCAGGCTTCCACGAATGCGTGAGCTTTTTATTTTTTCTCTTAGGGACACACCAGCTGACCATCTTAGCATGCGTATTTCAGCAGTTTCTAGTTGCCTAGAGTAAGAGTTATACATCATCCAGCATTCGGAGCCATAGAGGAGTGCGGGTCTGACAATCGTTTGGTATACTTTTCCTTTTAGAGAAACCCAAATTCCTTGTCTGTAACTTTTTCTTATGCGATGAAGGTGATTCTGTATAGTTGACTATAGACAGCTAAGCTCGCTTGATAATGCTGAGATGGATTGTCGAGGATCAGACTCCACTAAAGACCTCAGAACATCATTATCCATTTTTAAAGGTCTTTCTGATTTAGGAGCATCTTTGAGGTTCCTGTCACCATTATTATTTTTTTTATCCACCTATGACACTTATTAAGTGTCAATACATCTCCATACATTTTGTTAATTTTCTGCGTCACTTCTTTTGCTTTCATTTTTTGATCAAACAAAAATATCATACAATGACGCAAATTTTCTTCATCAATTGTTGGTCTCGACATTGTTTATTTAAATAACGGTAAAAAAAATAACATAAAAACAATAAATTGACAACAGTCTTAATTCACTGGCTACAAAAAATACGTGTTCACTGCACTGCACTGCACTGCACTATGTCTCAACATAAACTGTAAAATACTTAGAGTGTAAAAATATTTTGATTTATTTTCGGTCCCCCTAGTATATAGGAGTTCACGGCCATTATTCAAAAAGTATTTCTAGTATAATAACTGTGAACTCCCTATATATAAAGAAGTATATCTTGTCACACCTTTCGGGTTGGAGTTGTAGTTTTTCCAGCAAAGGTCTTCACTTGTCTACATTTCTGTAAGACATGTCTTCAGTTTTCAACCCATTCTGTCTTTTTAAAGCCTTTCCATATTATGCTACTGAAGCTGAGAACTATACAGGGTGTCCCGTAACTCGATGTCAAGCTGGTATCGAGGAAAAGGCCAGCTTATGACGGTTCAGACTTAAATTTTTTTTTTGTAAAAGCCTTATACTTTTCGAGTTATAGGCATTTCTTTGAAAATTGTGAAAGTAGCCAAATGTTTATATGCTGTGACTACAAATTGCCATATTTTATAATTTTAATACTTCTATCGCAATCCTAGATAACCCTGCTATTAGTCGGAGTCCGATATAAAACAAAAAAACCTTCACGTTCGAAAAAAAATATTGTTTTTGTCTGATTATAAAAATTAATATTTTTTATAATCAAAAAATCATTAAAGAAGTATTAGGTATGTATTGTACTATTTTGAAATCCTGACTAAACAGGCCAACTTTTGATGTAACTGGCCAGGTTGGCGTAGAACATTATTTTTACAGTATGATGAGTTAAAGTTAGCTGATAAAAAATATTAATTTTTATGATCGGACAAAAATAATTTTTTGTCCGAACGTGAAAGTTTTTTTGTTTTATATCTGACTCCGACTAATAGCAGGGCTATCTAGGATTGCGATACAACCATGAAAATCATAAAATATGGCAATTTGTAGTCACAGCATATAAACATTTGGCGCAGAGTAGCTACTTTCACAATTTTCAAAGAAATGCCTATAACTCGAAAAGTATAAGGCTTTTGCAAGAATTTTTTTAAACTCGGAACCGTCATAAGCTGGCCTTTTCCTCGATACCGGCTTGATGTCGAATTACGGGACACCTTGTATATGGACGTATTTATGAATAAAAAAACCAACCCATAAATATATTTTTTAAAAGTTTATTTGATTTATCGTTTTTTTTTGTTTATTTGACAATCTTCATGGCCTTATTGGTTAGATTATTGACTTATCTTCCAATCCAGGCATTACGGATTCGTTTCCCATTGTAACCCAATTTCTTTTGAAAACGGTTCCAGCCTAATTTTTTTTTATAAATGTATAAAAAAATATGTAAATATAATGCTTCTTGCCAGATTTGTAGTTTTCCTATTATGGATAATTTATTTCTTTCTGTATAATCTAACAAAATAGATATATAGTGCAGATGTGAGAGGAAGACCAATGAGAGTATGGTTGGATCAAGTTAATTATATTCTGAAAGAAGGAAATGTAGAAAAACAATCGAGAAATCGTATATGTTGTATGAGAATGTGTATGGATGTAGAAAAGGCTAAGGATATGTATCGAGTTAGGAAAGTCTGACACTCTGTACTCTCTGCCTACCCCGACAGGGATATGGCGTGGTGGTGAAGTAATAGGAAAAAATATGTTGAGTCCATTCTTTTTTATTGGGTCACAACAATATTTATCTTCTGCCCCTCCCCTGCTTACTGCACCCAACATTTCTTATCTACCAAACCCAAAATTTTCATTTTTCCTTTCAACCTATCCCAACCCAAAATTTCCATATTTTCTTTCAATCTAACCTAACCTAACCCAAAATTTCCATTTTTTATTTCAACCCAACCTAACCCAACCCAAAATTTCCATATTTTCTTTCAATCTAACCTAACCTAACCCAAAATTTCCATTTTTTCTTTCAACCCAACCTAACCCAAAATTTCCATTTTTTATTTCAACCCAAGCTAACCTAACCTAAAATTTCAATTTTTTTCTTTCAGTCTAACCTAACCTAATCCAAAATTTCCATTTTTTCTTTCAACCTAACCTAACCCAAAATTTCCATTTTTTCTTTCAACCTAACCTAACCTAATCCAAAATTTCTATTTTTTTTTTCAACCTAACAACCCAGAATATCCATTTTTTCTTTCAAGATTGTTGTTGTTTTCCGTTACTTTTATCCATTTTAAGGGTGAAGAAGTTTATAAAATCACGAAAGCACGCGTCAAAACTAAACACACCTCTGCGACGATACTGATGATTCACTAAGAACGACTTACTCACTCTGATCAAGACCCGCTAATCAAGGAATTCTGTTCAGGACTGCGAAAATAATTCGTTATACTGAAAATGTCGCTATTTCTTTATTTATTATAATGAAATTTGACTCTATATATATTCACACTCGACAGTATCAAAATCTGCTGAAATGATAGTTCATAACAGTATTTAGTACCAGCTTTGATGTATGGTAGTGAAACGTAGATGTGGAAAAGCACTGAGAAGAATACACGGGGTGAGGTGCATGACTGCGCGATATTGCACTATACAATACCCGGCGGTAAGTAATACACATCGGGCTTAAGAAAGAGACTGTCGGCCATAATCGGCTAATTTCAGCTTTGTAGAGCGTCGCCTCTGTCATTCATACACGTGTTCCATCGTGATTTGCGTGCGACAGAGACTACACTACAAAACTGATTATTGCCGACGGTCTCTTTCTTAAGCCCGATGTGTATTACTTACCGCCAGGTACTGTACTTCTGTGCGGAACGTCACCGTGCTACTTTCCTCGAATGACAGGCATTTTTCTGCTTATTATTCAAGAGTATAAGAATTTCTATGACGGTCATATCTATTCTTTCAAAGGGGAAAAACATACTGGCGTGCTCTGACCGTCTCACTTTGGTGTGCCATCAGATTCAGTACAGCGGTGAGTTTGGTGCTGTACAATGGTTCAATCACTTAAAAGTAACATAAACTCCACGGTACAGCTTCGTATTCCAACTGAATTGATATTGGAGAGACGATGGGATCCTCGATTATGAGGTCCAGCAATGACGACGATATAGGTTGACACTATATGACAGAATACGGAATGAAGTGATTAGGAATAAATGTGAACTTAAGGTTGATGTGTTGTGTAAGATACAAAAGATTAGACTGAGATGGTTTGGGCATGTAGAACAATTTTAGTTAGTAATATAACGTGTTTCATTCCTGATTTATTGTTTCCTCTCTCCACCGTCCCTTCCTTGTCCTTTGATTGATGATATCTCACTTTACCAGGTCTGTAAATATGAAACCGGAATTTTTTTATAGAAAATACACATTTATTGTATGAAAATGGTAAAAAATATTTTATTCAAAGTATTGCCCATCGCTAGCTACACATTTTTCCCATCTCTCTGGCAATTTGTGGATGCCTCGCCAACAAAACTGTTGCTCTTTTGAGGCAAACCAATCATCGAGGTATTTTCGTAATAAGTGAAGCGCTGCTCAGCAAGTGCGTGTCCCATCGATGCAAATAAGTAGTAATCGGATGGAGCCAAGTCTGGTGAGTAAGCCGCATGCGAAAGTATTTGCCAACTAAACGCCTCAATCGTTTCCTTGACCGGTTTTGATGTGTGCGATGGTGCATTATCATGAAGCAAAATCACTTTGTGTTGCCTATTTTGATATTCTGGTCGTTTTTTACGCAATGCTTGGTTCAAATCCATCATCTGTTATCGGTAGCGTTCAGTATTAACGGTTTTAGCAGTTCATAATAGATAACACCCTTCTGATCCCACCAAACACAGAGCATTGTCTTCTGTCCATAGTGATTTGACCTTGGAGTCGATGTCGCTGGTTTGCTTGGAGTTACCCATGATCTTTTACATTTAGGATTCCCGAAATATATCCATTTTTCATCGGCAGTCACAATTCGATGGAGAAATGATTTTCTTTTATACCTGGCGAGCAGCATTTCGCAAGTGGTTTTTCGGTTTTCCTGCTGTCTTTCATTCAGTTCATGTGGAACCCATTTTCCCACCTTCTGGATCTTTCCCATGGCTTTCAAACGTATGGAGACGACTTCTTGTGTCACATTTAATTGATCCGCGAGTTGTTGTTGCGTTTGAGCGTCATCTTCATCCAACAATGCTCGCAATTCGGCGTCTGCAAACTTTCTGAGTGGTCTTCCACGTTCTTCGTTTTTCACGTCAAAATCGCCACTTTTGAATTTTTTAAACCACTCAAAGCACTGTGATTTACCAAGAGCATGCTCACCGTAAGCTTCGACAAGCGTTCGATGCGATTCTGCAACAGTTTTTTTCAAATGGTAACAGAAAATCAATGTTGTCCGCAAATCGTAGTTTTCAGGCACAAAAACAGACATGTTCAACGCTATGAAAACATATGTAGTTGTATTAAACTTGTATTGTTGCGAGTTAAACACAAGAAAAAGGCTCCTCTGACTCGGTTTTAAAGTCACTACATTGATAACTAGAGCCATATATGAGCAAATTCCAGTTTCATATTTACAGATCTGATATATGAAAAGGAATGTTCGGGTGATTGTTCGTCTTTGTAGGTGTATGTGTTCATGGATTTCGTGACGGTGGATAATCATTTGAATTATTTATGCGACCATATAACTTGCTTCATTTACTTTTATTCACGATTGCTGCCTGGCAATATACCCGCCAGATTGTATTTGCAATGAAAGTGTTAAATATATAAATAAATCAAGTTATTTTACTATTTCTTTTTCAGTTATCCAGTAATGGAAGCTCACGAATGCTTGCCCGATAGGATAACATTGATTGAACCGATAGAAATAAAAAAAGAAATAGAAAGTGATGAAAATGAATCGGATGAAGGAAAAAAAATACCGTCCTTTGTACGATACGAAATTCCAATAGAACGAGATAAAGCGAAATACAAAGAAAGTATACTCGACGACGACGTACGTAATCTACAATATTTAGACACTCGCAGGAATATTTTCAAATGTGAACAATGTACGTATAACACGGATTTCAAAGATAAATTAATCGAACACAATATTTTACATAATTCAGGGGAAAGAGTTGAGATTCGGATCAAACAAGAAGATTTATCAGAAAGTTCGATAAATTCAGAAGAAAACTCAAATTTAAAAAAACTAAGTAAGAATATTAAACATTCTGATGTAAAATATGGTGAGACAAGTACAAAGAATGAAATGTCAAGCGTTGGGAATGTACAAAATGGATCACAAAACTTTCACGAACAATTATCAAATTTTTCTTATTTAGACGAAAATAAAAGATATAATAGATCTGAAAGTAAAAATACAATACACGGTCAAGATAATAGTAGAATGGATTGTATTATGAATATAAAAGAAGAACTAATAGATATTCCTTCGAATGATATAAGTAATACCGATAGTTGTACGAGTTCAACTGATATCAATGGTTGTTCTTATGGGAAATTAGAACAAAGGTTCGATCAAAGAAAATCATCACGTACTATAGAAACAGATACTGTTATAAAGAAAGAATTATCCACAGTTGAAAACGGTTCCGAGAATTTGGTTTTTAATAATAATTCTTTAAATGTATCGAAACAAGAAGTAGATTGTAGATTGGAAGATTACGAGGAAAATTCAATAGATATACACGAACAAAATGTTCACATTAAAACAGAACCCGATGATAACGAGACAATAGAAACTCAAACTGTAGAAAATTCTTCGAAAGTTTACGAAGAGTGTAGTAGTAAACCGTCAAACGTTAAAAAGAAACGTGTAATAGAATTAAAATATTGCGAGCATTGCTCGTATAAATGTAAATTTGTATCTGAATTAAGGAGACATACGCAAGATGTACATTCGCGCGATTTAATTTACAAATGCGACCTTTGCTCGTACACTTGTAAGATTGCGTACACATTGAAAATTCATCAACTAACGCACATGCCTGAAAAACGTTACGCGTGCGACCAGTGCACGTATAAATGTAAAACTTCGTACAGTTTAACAAAGCACAAAATTTCACATACCGATGTGAAAAAATATCACTGTGACTTGTGTACGTATTCAAGTCGTTTCTTTCACAATCTCGAACAGCATAAATTGACACATTCCGATATTAAAACGTACAGATGCGATCAGTGTTCTTATTCTACTAAACAATCGACCACTTTACGATGTCACAAGATGACTCATACAAACGATCGTCCGATTCGATGTGATCTCTGTTCTTATACTTGTAGAAAAACTTCCAATTTGACTGTTCACAAATTATCACATACAGGCGTTCGACGGTTCAAATGTAACGAATGTTCATATTCTTTTAAAATGCCCAGCGGTTTGAAAAAACATATGCTTACACATTCCGACGTGAAACCTTTCCAATGTGATCAATGTTCTTACGCTTGTAAGCACTTATATAATCTAAATATGCATAAACAGCTGCATAATCCTGAATATTTGTTCAAATGTGATGAATGTTCGTACTCATCTAAAACTATGTCGTATTTAAAAAAACACAAAAGTCAGAAACATAATACTGAGTAAGGTTGTTTTTCTTTTATATATATTAGAGCCAGGGTTTGTTCATTTTAAACTTTCACCCTCGAGAAGACAGAAGAACAATATCAAATTTGATAACTTATGCAAGATTGTGAACTCAACGTTCCACTGTTCTGTGCTGAAGAAGAATATCAAATTTGATAAATTATACAAGATTGTGAACTCAATGTTCTGTGTTGCGGAAGAACAATGTTTCCACTGTTTTATGTTGCAGAAGAACAATATCACATTTGATAACTTACACAAAATTGTAAACTCAATGTTTCACTGTTCTTTGTTGTAGAAGAACAATATCAAATTTGATAAGTTATACAAGATTGTGAACTCAATGTTCTGTGTTGCAGAAGAACAATATCAAATTTGGCAACATATACAAGATTGTGAACTCAAATGTTCTGTGTTGCAGAAAAACAATATCAAATTTGATAAATCATACAAGATTGTGAACCCAATGTTCTGTGTTGCAAAAGAACAATGTTCCACTGTTCTATGTTGCAGAAGAACAATATCAAATTGGATAACTTGTACAAAATTGTGAACTCAATGTACCACTGTTCTGTGTTGCAGAAGAACAATATCAAATTTGATAACATATACAACATTGTGAACTCAATGTTTCACTGTTCTGTGTTGCAGAAGAACAATATCAAATTTGATAACATGTACAAAATTGTGAACTCAAAATCTACCACTGTTCTGTGTTGCAGAAGAATAATATCAAATTTGATAACATATACAACATTGTGAACTCAATGTGCCACTGTTCTGTGTTGCAGAAGAACAATATCAAATTTGGCAACATATACAAGATTGTGAACTCAATGTTCTGTGTTGCAGAAAAACAATATCAAATTTGATAAAATATACAAGATTGTGAACTCAATGTTCTGTGTTGCGGAAGAATAATATTCCACTGTTCTATGTTGCAGAAGAACAATATCACATTTGATAACTTATACAAAATTGTAAACTCAATGTTTCACTGTTCTGTGTTGCAGAAGAACAATATCAAATTTAGTAACTTATACAAGATTGTGAACTCAATGTTCTGTGTTGCGGAAGAACAATGTTCCACTATTTTATGTTGCAGAAGAACAATATCACATTTGATAACTTACACAAAATTGTAAACTCAATGTTTCACTGTTCTTTGTTGTAGAAGAACAATGTCAAATTTGATAACTTATACAAGATTGTGAACTCAATGTTCTGTGTTGCAGAAGAACAATATCAAATTTGGCAACATATATAAGATTGTGAACTCAATGTTCTGTGTTGCAGAAGAACAATATCAAATTTGGCAACATATACAAGATTGTGAACTCAATGTTCTGTGTTGCAGAAAAACAATATCAAATTTGATAAAATGTATAAGATTGTGAACTCAATGTTCTGTGTTGCAGAAAAACAATGTTCCACGGTTCTATGTTGCAGAAGAACAATATCAAATTGGATAACTTGTACAAAATTGTGAACTCAATGTACCACTGTTCTGTGTTGCAGAAGAACAATATCAAATTTGATAACATATACAACATTGTGAACTCAATGTTTCACTGTTCTGTGTTGCAGAAGAACAATATCAAATTTGATAACATATACAAAATTGTGAACTCAAAATCTACCACTGTTCTGTGTTGCAGAAGAATAATATCAAATTTGATAACATATACAACATTGTGAACTCAATGTGCCACTGTTCTGTGTTGCAGAAGAACAATATCAAATTTGGCAACATATACAAGATTGTGAACTCAATGTTCTGTGTTGCAGAAAAACAATATCAAATTTGATAAAATATACAAGATTGTGAACTCAATGTTCTGTGTTGCGGAAGAATAATATTCCACTGTTCTATGTTGCAGAAGAACAATATCACATTTGATAACTTATACAAAATTGTAAACTCAATGTTTCACTGTTCTGTGTTGCAGAAGAACAATATCAAATTTAGTAACTTATACAAGATTGTGAACTCAATGTTCTGTGTTGCGGAAGAACAATGTTCCACTATTTTATGTTGCAGAAGAACAATATCACATTTGATAACTTACACAAAATTGTAAACTCAATGTTTCACTGTTCTTTGTTGTAGAAGAACAATATCAAATTTGATAAGTTATACAAGATTGTGAACTCAATGTTCTGTGTTGCAGAAGAACAATATCAAATTTGGCAACATATACAAGATTGTGAACTCAAATGTTCTGTGTTGCAGAAAAACAATATCAAATTTGATAAATCATACAAGATTGTGAACCCAATGTTCTGTGTTGCAAAAGAACAATGTTCCACTGTTCTATGTTGCAGAAGAACAATATCAAATTGGATAACTTGTACAAAATTGTGAACTCAATGTACCACTGTTCTGTGTTGCAGAAGAACAATATCAAATTTGATAACATATACAACATTGTGAACTCAATGTTTCACTGTTCTGTGTTGCAGAAGAACAATATCAAATTTGATAACATGTACAAAATTGTGAACTCAAAATCTACCACTGTTCTGTGTTGCAGAAGAATAATATCAAATTTGATAACATATACAACATTGTGAACTCAATGTGCCACTGTTCTGTGTTGCAGAAGAACAATATCAAATTTGGCAACATATACAAGATTGTGAACTCAATGTTCTGTGTTGCAGAAAAACAATATCAAATTTGATAAAATATACAAGATTGTGAACTCAATGTTCTGTGTTGCGGAAGAATAATATTCCACTGTTCTATGTTGCAGAAGAACAATATCACATTTGATAACTTATACAAAATTGTAAACTCAATGTTTCACTGTTCTGTGTTGCAGAAGAACAATATCAAATTTAGTAACTTATACAAGATTGTGAACTCAATGTTCTGTGTTGCGGAAGAACAATGTTCCACTATTTTATGTTGCAGAAGAACAATATCACATTTGATAACTTACACAAAATTGTAAACTCAATGTTTCACTGTTCTTTGTTGTAGAAGAACAATGTCAAATTTGATAACTTATACAAGATTGTGAACTCAATGTTCTGTGTTGCAGAAGAACAATATCAAATTTGGCAACATATATAAGATTGTGAACTCAATGTTCTGTGTTGCAGAAGAACAATATCAAATTTGGCAACATATACAAGATTGTGAACTCAATGTTCTGTGTTGCAGAAAAACAATATCAAATTTGATAAAATGTATAAGATTGTGAACTCAATGTTCTGTGTTGCAGAAAAACAATGTTCCACGGTTCTATGTTGCAGAAGAACAATATCAAATTGGATAACTTGTACAAAATTGTGAACTCAAAATCTACCACTGTTCTGTGTTGCAGAAGAACAATATCAAATTTGATAACATATACAACATTGTGAACTCAAGGTACCACTGTTCTGTGTTGCAGAAGAACAATATCAAATTTGATAACATGTACAAAATTGTGAACTCAAAATCTACCACTGTTCTGTGTTGCAGAAGAACAATATCAAATTTGGTAACTTGTACAAGATTGTGAACTCAATATTCTGTGTTGCAGAAGAACAATATCAAATTTGGTAACTTATAGAAGATTGTGAACTAAATGTTCTGTGTTGTAGAAAAACAATATCAAATTTGGTAACTTATAGAAGATTGTGAACTAAATGTACTGTGTTGCAGAAGAACAATATCAAATTCGGTAACTTATACAAGATTGTGACCTCAATTTTCTGTGTTGTAGAAGAACAATATCAAATTTGGTAACTTATACAAGATTGTGAACTCAATGTTCTATGTTGTAGAAGAACAATATCAAATTCGGTGACTTATACAAGATTGTGAACTCAATTTTCTGTGTTGCAATGTATCACCCTTCGTGTCACGCACCGTGTCAGTCGCCAATGGCAGTTATTCCATTATAGCGATAGTTGTATGCATCCATCGAGGAATTAATATATTTATTTATTTAACAAAATAAATGACACTGAAGTGTCCTTTACATAAATATAATATATTATAGATATATTCCAAAAACATTAACAATTAAGAGTATATTTATTTTTCAAAATATGTTTCCATAAACGTACCAATAAACAGTACAACACGGAAATGAAAAAAGTTGTTAAGTGATTCAAAAAAACGAAACTTATAAAGTATTATTTATAATGAATCTCTCTCAAGGGAATATTATTGGACAGATTAAAGAAAAATACTTAAATAAAATAAAATTACCCGTCTTTCAATCAAGATCTCGATACAATGGGTGTATTTGATATTTATGCCAACTTTTTTTAAATAAATTTGTTTGACATATTTTCTCTTTTGTATGTAGAAATGTTTATATTGTGGGGTTTTATCGATACCTTAATGAATTTATTTTATTTACTTGTTAAATACTGTACGAATTTATATTTTTTATTTATTTGTAAATGTTTTAATTTAATTGTAAATTTAAAAGCACTATGAGTGTATATATTGAGAATAAATAAATTGAAAATGAACCCAGCCATTTTGTCTCTTTCCTAAGGCATTGACTCCCAGCTGTTAATCCGTCTTTTAGGTCAGGGGTCTCTAAACTACGCCTCACGAGAACCATCAATATGGGTCGGATATGGCTAGTATCCGGCCCGTCATAGTTTATTTTGATTAAATTGTAAAATTTACAATGTTTGTAAATCATACAAAATAATAATCAGATGTTTTTATTTACGAAAATTAGCGCGTAATTCAAAACTACAGTATGTTGGTATGATGAGCTATACTTGAGAAAATGTAGAATGGTCCCTGTGACGTTTGAAATGTCATGTCTCAAAGGGATGGAGTAAAATCGTGTTTTTTTACAAATCGAATAGTTTTTTTATAAATGGAAAAATTGTTTTTATCTAAACTGACGTTTGAATTCCTAATTTTCATTATACTGAATTTCTAATGTATTGTATGATTTGTATCTATCTTTAAATAAGCCAAGATCCACTATGAATTAATACCAATTACGAACAAACATTTAATTTAGTGTTTGACAGTTGACAGAAATGGAAAGAGAAGTTGGACAGCATGTTGCTATAGGAAACAACATTAATTATACTTGAGAAAATGTAGAATGGTCCCCGTGACGTTTGAAATGTCATGTCTCAAAGGTATGAGGTAAAATAGTTTTTTTTTTACAAATCAATCATATTTTCATAAATAAAAAAATTGTTTTTCTCTAAACTGACGTTTTAATTCCTAATTTTTATTATACTGACTTTCTAATGTATTGTATGATTTGTATATATCTTTAAATAGGCCAAGATCCACTATGATTTAATACTAATTACGAACATTTAATTTTAGGTATACAAAAAATCGAAAATCCATTTATCGTATACCCCATCCCCATCCTAATAATTAAAATTACTGAACGTCGTTACAAGGTTGTATTGGGGCAAATTTGTGAACTGTCACAGGGACCATGCTACATTTTCTCAAGTATAGCTAGGTCTTGGGACTTAGTTCACAGCCATTATTCAAAGAGAGAGAGGAACAAGTCTTCTGTGTAATTCATCGCAAGATCTGGTATACCACAAGGATCTAATTTAGGTCCCCTGCTATTCGTCATATTAATAGACGATATTCAAAATTCCATAAGTCACTCGACATGTTTATTGTTCGCTGACAACTTGCAATTTTGATATCGGACTGTTACAAACTACTCTGTTTTATAATGAGAATATCAAGAAAATTTAACAGTACTGATATCCTACGAAACTTATATATCATGATTATCTAATTAGAACCGAATTAGTATATGTATCTACAGTTTGGGCTCCTCATCAGCTCAAATATAAAAACTATAATGAACAAATATAACAAAAACCCTCAGATATCTATGGTACAGAATGGGTATTGTAGAGAATCTCGGCTGTAAATGTGGTCTGAATTATGACACAATAGACAATGTATTTTTCGAGATAGATTTGATTTATTAAAAGCCATATCTTTACCGCGTTCAATGAATATTGCGTTTCTTCTTTCTTCGTGAAACTTTTCAATTTATAGATGGATTGTTAAATTTTTTAAGCTTAATCAGTTGAAACTTTAAGTTATCTTTAAATGTCATTTAAAAATACTTTTTTTACTATGTTGACTCATATAATTGCAGAAAGATTTTAATTTGGTGGCACAAATCATCCTATTTTATACAATTATGGGTGGATTACCTATTATGTAAAAAAAATACATTTTTGAACTGTGTGAGTTTGATTTTATCTGTATTTGACGGGAATGCTGAGACGGTGTGAATTAGACTTAATATTTTCTTATTCAAAAAAACATCGAATGTGCACCTGTTATTATTGCATACCTCACAAATGCATATTTTTAATATTTCCTTATTACAATTAATTTTTTTTAAATAATAAATAATAATATTTACCATTACATATTAAATAAATAACGCTTTTTTGCGTATTTTACATATTAATATTAAATAATATTCAACAATGACTTTGTAATGTATTATTACTACTGCTTTTTATGTCTCCATGTTAGTTTAAGATAAAGTTTTGTATTTTTTATCAATAATTTTAAGTACTTTTATAACTTATCGTATGTTTAGTTGTATATTAAAGACACTGTTGTGTCGTTAATTAAATAAATGATGAAAAGGTAAGTAAATATTTGAAATTATTCATCATAGTTTTTTAGATGAATGTATTTAAAGAAGAACCAATAGATTGATTACTGCCAGAATAATAATAATAAAATGACAATTTATATAGTGCCGTTTAGTGACCAGACTCTTAACAAGGATGCTCATACTCAAGATTCGAATTCATTGTTATTAACAGATAAAAAATATCATAAAATAAATATATACAAGTTGAGTATAAGCAAAGGAAGGCAGTGGCAGCGGCCGTTGGATTAAGCACTTCTTCATATCTGTTTATGTTTAGAAATATATATTTGATTTTATCAAGTTTTTTTGCGGTTCTCTTATACATTAAACAGCTTATCAAGTGAAGAAAAACACTTGTTTAACGTCTTGTTTGTGCTCCCCTGATGATGAGGTGAAAGCCTTGAAACCGGTAGGGTTATACCGTTACAAAAAGTGGAATAAACAGTGTTTGATAAAACAAATTCCAATATCTTTATTGGGGTTACAATATCGGGATGCCTAAGAACACCGGTGTAGAATAATAAACACATGAGAATAGAAAGTAAAGTCAGAATATACAAGACATGTGTGAGACCGATAGCCACCAATGGAATAGAGACCAGAGCAGACACATCTAGAACAAAATCTCTCCTGAGAACCTCGGAAATGAAAACACTGAGATGTATAACTGGAAACACACTAAGAGATAGAATCAGAAACACCGAAACAAGGAGAAAATGTAGTACGGAAGATCGTCAGGTGGGAAAGACAACGAAGGTGATACTGGAACGAACATGTGAACATAATGCAAGACGACATACTTCCACGTGTCGCCCTTCAACGGAACCCAGCCGGAAGATTACCGGGAAGGCCTCCGAAGAGATGGCGTGACAGCTGGCAATCCACGTCACAAGAAGGGGAACAAGCGGAACAAACAGATCATGATCTATAGGAAGAGGAAGAAGAAGAAAATTATCTTTAAACCTCCACAATGTTATTGCCTTAACTATAAATAATATAATAAGACAAGCACTTTGTGGATTTTCCGATGTGTGATAATAATAAAGGCATTAACGTTGTGGAGGTTTAAAGACATTGTAATTTATTTTTAACAAACACTGTTTATTCCACTTTTTTTTTTTTTTTTTTTTTTTTTTTTTTTTTTTTTTTTTTTGGTGTGGAATAAACGTGGAAAAAAAAGTGGAATAAACAGTGTTTGTTAAAAATAATATATTCGTCTATAGGTGAAGTGTAATCAGGACAATTGCAAGAGGTACAGCCACCTGTTTCTGAAAACCAAAAATACCACCCCTATACCTAGGTAATTTTAAAAGTATTTTTATTTAACTCATTCATAAATACATAACCTGTGAAAAAACAACAGGTAATTTAATGTGGACACAATTTGAATGGATCTGAGTTTGTTGCCTTACATTTATCGTGTCTCCAGTAAACTAGGCTTTTGACTGTATCTTACTGAGGACATATAACATAAAAAAGTAGGTTGATATTTTTTTTTCGAATTTTTGACCATATAATATCCCGTTGCATACTCTCATCAACTCGACAAATTGTGACTCAATTACATATGTAAATATCATGCGTATCAAATCCCTCACACTTCATCACTCCAGACAGACCAAAAAGTTCATCCCATAATGTGCCGCATATAATCATCACATAAAACACATCACACTGAAGAGCTCACACAAACCTTTGGTACAGACTATTCCTCCTGCAAGCCCAAGTATTCAAACTCCTGTAGCAATAATAATCACGCTCCGATCCACGGCCTAAATTTTTTGCCACCTTTTGCCTTTATTGAATTCGGTACCCCATTGTATGTCATGTATATTGTTTTCGTTTAGTATTTAATTTAATTCAAAAGTTCAAGATTACTATTTTATGAAATATAAAGAAATACCTATCTATTTTAAATTACTATTATAGTAAAAAAACAATGCTAAACAGTGTATAATTATTAAATCAATTCATAATATGGAGTTTTATAGTGTTTTAATACCATAAATATAAATAAAAAATGATACAAAATAAAAAAAAAACTGTTTTTTACTCACCCACTGGCACCACAACATATGTGATTTTTGTTGGTGAAAGTCAAGTTTCTCAGAATAGACAATGATTCTAGCAAGAATACGCATATAGATAAAAATCCAACATAAATCAAATATTTTTTCCGATAAAAATATTCCAACTGTCATCTTCTTGTATTTTTGAGTTGCGCAACACATTTCAAATATGGCGCTAGTATACTGTTAACACTTAACAGTCATAAACGTGGGATTGTGGGGGTTAGTGCATCCTTGCGATATCATTGCATATATCGATCAGTTACCCCCAAATATTGTACATAATTCTTTATTTTCTTAATATAACCAACGTGAGAATTTAATCGTCTTTATATATTCGTTCTGAAACACTTTCAAAAATAGTTTCTCTTTTTCCACTTGACTAAATTTTATTTTGGAGGTTAGGTTTATGATATGGATTCTCAGCCTTCACAAGAGGTGACAGATTTGCTACGACAATGGGAAGAACAGAATTCTTCGACAAATTACGATCCAATCCCAACATTGACCAGGTAATTTTTTTTCTATTCATTCGATCTACTGACATTTCACGTCAATGTGTCAGATGTCAAGTTCAGTTAAAACTTTTTTCCCGGTATTCGTTTATAAAGATATTTCGATTTTAACCTTATCAAAGGACGAGTGTTGCGCAAAAGTTCGTTATCTTTAATTGCAGTCAATTGTGCAATTATTATTTTTAACCTTTATTACATGTGATCTGGAGTGTTTTTTTTTTATTTTTTGGTTATGATATTTTGACAGGTCAAAACATGTTGCATTTTATTCTCGAAAAACTTCGAATTATTTTTGTTATTTACTTTTTTTTTATTTGTATATTATTTCTATTTATTAAACGCGTAAACCTTATCTGACTGAATACAATTTACGGATTATTTCAATCTTGCGTAAGACTTGCAAATAAAACGTTATTTCTGTGGGTGTCTTCAAAGCGTAGACCTCACCTTCTTGATGGGGATACTTGTATCAGTTATGTGTTATGCTGGTGTGCTTATTCCCATCAGCTTACAACTAACAGACTCGTCCTGGATACATTATATCGGTTTGATTTATGAGAAACTTGACCATTAGGTTGTAACATGTGAAATATATTTTTTTGTTCTTTGTAGAGAAATATTGTGTGGTGTGCCTTAATTTCTATTTACTATTTTTAAATACCATATTTACATCGATTATAATTGACTGGTCAGTTGTAAATTTTAACTCAGTAATTGGCACTATTCTGTTTTATCTTTGTCTGGTCGGTTGGAAAATATAACAATAATTACGAGGGTTGGTACTTAAGTTTTGAGATACATATGAGTCAGAAACTAAACAGCAGTCGACTGTATGGGTCTTTCAAGACAAGCCAAATCCAACAAAAATTGTTCGCGCACGAAGCACTTCGAAGCAAATGGTGGCTTGTTTTTTCGGTATAAATAGTCATGTCACAACAGTGCTTTTAGTGGAACGTCGTACGGTCAATTCTGAATGGTACACCACCATTTGTTTGCCAGAAGTGTCCGGAAAAATGAGGAAAACCAATCGCCGAAGACGACAATGCGAGCTGACAATGCAATTCTCCACCACGACAATGCGAGCTCTCACACATCGGTTCAAACAAGTGACTTTTTGAGCACTCAAAACATCGAATTAATGGGTCATCCGCCATACAGCCCCAATTTGGCACCCAATGACTTCTTTTTATTCCCGAAAATCAAAAATAAATTGCGAGGTCAACGTTTTTCGACGCCTGTAGAAGCGGTTGATGCGTTCAAAATGCATGTTTTGAAGTTACCTTATTCGGAGTGGAAAAAGTGCTTCGAAAATTGATTCAAACACATGCAAAAGTGTATTGATCTTCATGGAGAGTATTTTGAAAAACAATAAAGCCATTTTCGATGATAAATATTTGTTTTTACTTGTCTGTCTCAAAACTTCAGTAGCAGCCCTCGAATAACATTAATATGTTAGATAGTAAAGTGTCTAAATAAATGATTTTATGTTCAAAAAGCAAATCATTAAATATTCTTCTTTTCAATAGTGGTAATAAATTTAAGATATTTTTATATAATTGTAATAAATATTGAAATGTCTAAGGCTAGGAGAAAAGCACCTATTTCATTTTCAGGTTGTCCTTTTTGTAATCTGAATTTGATATTTGAAAATAAGGGCTGAAATAATCGAGTCCGACCTTAACACTAAATCGCAACTTTTAACATGCATACCATCACTTTGCTTGTTTTTCGGAGTAAGCAGAAAAGAGAGAGTGCTAGACTTTCATATCATGAGATATTTTTACTTTTTACAACAAATGTGTTTCACCCTCTGGGCTCACTCATTCACAAAGACGGAGGGTGCGCCACGGATGTTGACCATAGAATTAGTGTGGGATGGATGAAATTCAGATCGGTAACAGGAGTCTTGTGTGACCCAAAAATGCCTATAAAACTGAAAGGAAAGGTATACCAGACTATCGTTAGACCCGCAATTATGTATGGCTCAGAATGCTAGACTATGTACAGCTCCTACTCTAGGCAACTTGAAACAGCAGGAATGCGAATGCTTAGGTGGTCGGCAGGAGTATCACTGAAAAATAAAATTAAGAGCTCACGCATACGTGGTAGCCTGGGAGTCACTGACATAAATAGTAAGCGGGAAGAGCGACAGTTGAGATGGTACGGGGACATAAGACGGAGACCACCAGACCATACTGTAAATGAGGCAATGTCTGTGGATCTTCCTCGACAGCCGTCCAGAGGAAGACCGAAGAACTCCTGGATGACTCAATGCTCCAAAACCCTGCAGAGAAACGGCCCAGATGAAAGCGACACCCAGAACCAAAAAAACATACAGCCTGAGAACGAGAAGAGCTGACCCTAACAGCCTACCTAGGCAATGAGTTGGGACAGTGTCAGGAAGAAGACGAATAAAAATAAATGTGTTTCGGAACAGACATCAATGGTTCAAAATCAGGTAGCAAAGAAGCCTTCACCTTTTGTCAATATTATTTTGCGTACTTAACGATACCGATTAGCTTTGCAACATGGACGTTCTCTTCGATCACGCAATGAGAGACTCCTTTGCATACTAACACATCACGCCACATTTTATGTATGGAAGTGTGGCAATCGTATGCGCGGTCACTGAACCCACGAGACGACCTTGACACACCTTAACAATGTGAGACAAACAATGCTAAAGTCCACGCGCCCGGTCATTCAACTCGCAACCGATCGAGAGCGCATTCCATGAGGGAAAGAGAGGGCAACACATCTTTCGCGCTGCCTCTCAAAACTATGTATACCTACGCGATGTCAATAAATATTAGGTCCCCACATATGAAACCGGCGTTTTGTTTGGGAGGAACATAAAGTTGATTTTTTTTTAATATAATATATTTATTGGGTCCTTACATGTGAAATTGGCGTTTTGTTTGGGAGGAACATAAAGTTGATTTTTTTTTAATATAATATATTTATTTAATCAAAGTATGTACCATTGCTATCTATGCACTTTTGCCATCTCATAGGTAGTTCATCGATCCCTTTACTAAAAAAACCATTCGAACGGGAATCAATAAAATCTTTGAAGTCGGTTTGGACTGCCCCATCGGAGTTGAATTTTTTCCCTTGCAAGAAGTTATCCAAATTTCGAAAAAAATAGTAATCTGTTGGGGCAAGGTCCGGAGAGTACGGTGGATGTCTTAGACATTCCAATTGAAGCTCTTCTAATTTGGTAGCCGTCTGTTGTGCAGTGTGTGGTCTAGCGTTATCATGAAGCAGCAGTGGCCTAGAGCGATTAACCAGCCTCGGTTGTTTAGCAGCTAGCTTTTCCATCATGGTTTGCAGTTGCTGACAATAGACATCTGCCGTAATCGTCTGGCCAGATTTAAGAAAGCTGTAGTGAACGACACCAGCACTAGTCCACCAAACGCTCACAAGTAACTTTTTTGGAGTCAATTTTCGCTTGGGGCATGGTTTGGCTGGTTCGGCAGGGTTCAGCCATTGCGATGAGCGCTTCCGATTATCATACAGGATCCACTTTTCATCACAGGTAATGATTCGATTCAAAATCCCTTCATTAATTTCCTAATTCCTAACCAAAGAGAAGATATTTGAGATCAAAGTTGCCAGTACGGCAAAACGCCAATTTCACATGTAAGGACCCAATATATTGTGAGGCGTGAGACGAGACATCAACTCTTGCTCCGTCATTCATACATTCTAAAATATTATAAATACCGACGTGTACGAATAAAATTCCTCTTTACACATTCCGATTTCGACGAGTTTTTATTTACCAATAATCATCCTCATCATCTCTCCTTTAGGGAACAACAGCTCCTAATGAAGCGAAACATGGATGTGGAGAAGTACTGATAGGAGCCGAATAAATGCTGTAGAAATGCGTGCACTGAGAAGAATACATGGAGTGACAATGTATGACAGAATACAGAATAAAGTGATAAGGGATGAATGTGAATTTTAGGGTGATGTGTTGAGTAACTTTTCTAATGACCTAAACAATAAATAGTATAAATTAAAACCTTTGACAGATTTCTCTACACATTTCGGCACAACCTGCAGTTTACAATCTGATTGGATGCACAGTAGACGGAAGGAGTGTGAGTCTCGCAATCTGCCCGAACACAACTTGCAAAGTGTATTGGGTAGAGACAATTCTGATTCTAAATTCATCTGGAAAATAAAATTACGTATAATTTTTTTGATTGACAGATTAGACAGATTGAGGAATTCTACTGTTTGGGTAGTATTTTCTAAGACGATGGAAGAGTTAAGAAGTATATTGAATGTTAATGGGGCACTAAAACATATATAGTCGAACCGGACAGTATCAACAATTTGTGTTACAGAATGCGATATATGGGTATTGCAGAAAGCAAATGCGATATATGGGTAAAACAGAAAGCAAATGCGATATATGGATATTACAGAAAGCAAATGCGATATATGGGTATAACAGAAAGAAAATGTGATATATGGGTATTACAGAAAGCAAATACGATATATGGGTAATTAATGAAAAATTGGAACTGCAAGTTGATGAATACTGCTATTTGGGTAGTATTTTCCCGGATGATGGAAGAGTAGAGGGATATCGAACGGTATGTACCGATAGGAAACAAAGTCAATGATGTACTAAAACATATATATTTGAACCAGACTATCAAAATCTGCTAAGATGATAATCGACAATAATATATTGGTGTCAACTTTGATGTAGTGGAGTGAAACTTGTATGTGGAAAAAGGTTGAGAAGAGCTAAATAAACGCGAGCATTGAGAATAATACATGGAGTGACAATGTATGACAGAATACAGAATGAACTGATAAGAGATGAATGTGAACTTAAGGCTGATGTGTTAAATAGTTTAAGATATAGAAAAGTACATTGAGATGGTTTAGTTATGTGGAAGAAATGAATGAAGAAAGACAGGGAAACAGATATATTGTACAAAAGGGGTGCGAGAGGAAGACCAAGGAAAGTATGGTTGGATAAAATTATTGGTATTTTGAAAGTATGAAAATATAGAAAGTCAGAGAAATCGTAGAAGTTGTATGAATGTGGAAGAGACCAAGGATATTTGTCGAGATATGAAACTCTGTCACTATTTCCTATCTGCCTACCCTGATAGGGAAATGGCGTGATGGTATGTATGCATGTTATAATAATCTACTTAATTTGTTTTTGCAGACTTGCGGAGATCATCGAAGCGGAGACAGAGAACTTCATGAAGAAGGATCCTGACCCCTTTGACGAGAGACATCCCTCCCGTACGGACCCTTCCTGCGCTCTCGGACATGCCTTGAAGGTTATGTTCAAGAAAGACAACTTTATGACAAAGGTATGAATATTTCTATATATTTAAACAAATTTATTTATTATTTATAACGGTATAACCCTACCGGTTTCAAGGTTTTCAACTCATCATCAGGGAAGCACAAATAAGACCTTTTTGTAAAAACTTTTTAATTCTTGCGTATGTTATAGAGAACAGTTCTTGCCGGTGCAGTCTAGTGTAATTGTTAGGAACATTTAACGCTAATCTTTGTAGTAATGCTGGACAGCTCACAACTCCTCGAACGAGTCTGACAACGTATACCAGGAGACGCAGATCTCTTCTTACGCTCAAGGAGGTATACCCGAGTGTGCCCAGCAGAAACTGAGTAGGATAAAGCCACGGATAGACACCAAACTCTCTCATATAGAGATATCATTGATGAAAGAAGACAAAGAGAGAAGAATGAATAATAGAAGATTGCGTATGAGATGTATGAATGTGGAGGGGACGAAAGTTTCGTGTTTACATAGAAAAGATTAGAGATCTTTTTTCTCTGTCGACCACACAAGATACCCGTCATGATATATGTATATATATATGTATGTTTTAATATTTAAAATAATTATTAACTTAATTTAAATTTGACCCATTCGAAGAATAAGTTGAACTCACCATAGAGAAGAAAAATACATTTAGAATATATTAAATCTCTATGGTCTTTATAAAATACGTTTATAATATATTAAATCTCTATGGTCTTTATAAAATACATTTTGAATATATCAAATCTCTATGGTCTTTATAAAATACATTTAGAATATATCAAATCTCTATGGTCTTCATAAAATACGTTAAGAATATATTAAATCTCTCTATGGTCCTTATAAAATACGTTTAGAATATATTAAATCTATATTGTCTTTATAAAATACGTTTAGAATATATTAAATCTCTATGGTCTTTATAAAATACGTTTAAAATGTATTATATCGCTATGGTCTTTATAAAATATCAACTTTGATGTATGGAAGTGAATCGTTACTCCACGTATTCATCTCGGACTATACATATTTTTTACAGCATTCGGTTCCTTTCGGTCTTTTTCCACGTCCATGCTTCACTCCCTTTCACCAAAGTTGTTAACATAAAATATTATATTTTTAAACAAAGCCATTGCTCAAATCAAAGTGTATACTGTGAACTCCTTTATGATGCAGCTGTGAGTCTGTGATACACAGACAGATAACAGTGTACCACTATTGAGAATGATGTCATCCAATTGATCGAGTCCTAATGACCTGATCTGACATTACTGTAACATTTATTAACAATAATTGGAAAACTTATTGTGGTAGTCTAAAACATTTTTAGTAATAACATAGTTGTCATTGTTATTTGTTTTATCAAACACTGTTTATTCCACTTGTTTTGTAACGGTATAACCCTACCGGTTTCAAGGCTTTCACTTCATCATCAGGGGAGCACAAACAATACTGAATTCTGTTCGAACTGGTACCGAGATAACGGTAAACATTCGGGTTGGGGACTGTGGGGGGAGGGAGGAGACAACCTCGGCGAACAGCGGAGAGATTCTTGGGATATATGTGTTTGCCAGATGTTCACCTCGATGCATTGACTTAGAAATTTCTAGGTCCTCTAATCTATTCAATTTATTTCCGTTACTACTGATTTGTAAGAATTTGGCATTATCGATAGAAAATGTATGGTTTTCACGGTGACAATGATTAGCCATTTCAGAATAAATTAGAGGATTTGTGTTCACGAAATCTCTTTTCAAAAGATCTTCCTGTCTTTCCTATATAGAAATTATCACAGTCAGCACATAAAAGTTTATACACAGCACTGTTGCTAAGTATTCCATTTTTGCCTTTCCCGTAAGTCAGTGTATCGAGGTGAACATCTGGTAAACACATATCTCAAGAATCTCTCCGCTGCTCGCCGAGATTGTCTCATCCCTCCCTCCACCCCCAATCCTCAACCCGAATGTTTATCGTTAGAAGCGTGTATCTCGGTACCAGTTCGAACAGAATTCAGTCTTGTGTGTGTTGCTTGATGATGAGGTGAAAGCTTTAAAACCGGTAGGTTTATACCGTTACCAAAAAAGTGGAATGAACGGTGTTTGATAAAACAAATTACAATGTCTTTAAACCTCTACAATGTTAACTTTAAATAATATAATAGTTGTCATGTTGAGTTTGCTTAAATGATGACTGACATTCTAAAGGCGTTGCAGCCTTTGACCTGAGGGTTATGTGCAAAAAAACATTATCGAATATGGTAGTAAGCACGCGAACACGTGTTATGCACGTTCAGCTGCCCACTTTCAATATCGCAATGTGAACACACTTACAGCGACCAACATAGAACCCAGTAAGTACATGACGCGTGTCCCCTACATGGAATCACCCTCTATTCTATGATACATACCAACTTACAGAAGGAATATCATGGCTAAACACTCAGTCACGCGTGGTATAGAGATATTGAACCAACTGAGTGACACTGTGGATATAGTCTCGGCACTGCCCAGCAGTATGAGAAGAATCCTGGCTGATATTCTTCCTAACGAATAAGTTAACTCTAGAAGCAGACCCTCTTTGTGTATCTGTGCTAAAAAGTGGATAAAAAAATGTCAGGATGGAGTGGCTGCGACCTTCAAATGAGGATTTTACCCAACTGTGTATGTTCAGAAAAATATGTGCAGTAAGAGGACTACAGAAAACTTACCAATGAAAGATGAACTACAAAGAAATCTTCGTAGATCTTCCGATATGTGATAGGAACACATTCGACTTTAGGTGTAGTGTAGTGTTTGATAGACTCATTTTGAGGTATTTCTGTACGATTCCTATCTGCAATTGATCCGTACTGTTCAAACTTGTTCACTAGTGCATAAATTATTGGTGCTGATGAGGCAGTTTTAACGCCATAAAATATCCCTTAATACTATAAATAAATAAATAAATAATAGGTTTATTGATAGCAACATAGTATGTACAGATTATATTTAAATAACACTTCTAAAACACATAAATTGCAGATAATACATTAAATACAGAAGCTATCAAAAGGTCTGGGCTCATCTAATAGCATCCCCTCGGCCAAGATACACCCCACCAATATAGGGCGAACCCAGCCACGAAGACACCAGATGTTTTTCAGCCCACACAATGGGCGATGATACAACATGCGTACTATGTCTTTGTCAATCATTACTATCCGATGGTGCCACACGTGTATCATGCTTCCGTCAATGGTTACTGTCCACTGATACAACCCTTGTACTACGTTTTCCTCAACCATTAGCGTTCGAAGGCACAACCCATGTGTAATTTTATTTTTCCACTAGAATGCAGGGGTCCCCAACCTTTTTCAATAAACAGCCACGTACAATTTTTTTAACATATGGCGTACGACTTTAATTCCAAAAAAATGTATAATTATTATTATAATAAAGTAACAAACATTTTTGGTTAAGAAACATGAGATATTTGTTATTTATATTTAATTGTTGTGATTTTGTTTCATGCTCGAAGTAACTTCATTAAACAATCTTGCAAATGTTGACAATGTGGCATAGTCTGTAAATGCAAATGATGTATATTTTATTGAACTTAGACCGTATAATGTAATCTCCTTTTCCATTGCAGCTGGTGAATGATTATGTACGAGACACGTACTACTCCAGGACTAGCATCACGGGGCGTGATGTGCGGAAGCTGAATATTGCGGCATGCAGACTCACCCTGGACCTGATGCCAGGCCTCGAGATGTCTGTCGTGTTTCAGGTATCCTCGTCTTACACTCCCAACAAGCAACGTTCAGAAACCCATTAATTAGCGGTGTAGAAGTCATTTGATTGGTTTGAACTTAAGTCCAAAATATTTCAGCCAAAGGATGTAAAAAATGAAAATAAATACTTTTCAATACAACGGAAAAAATATTCTGAAATGTTATTCTTCAGCTTGTGTAACACTGCGGATATCAGTTTTAAATTTTTTCTCACTTAAATCGGATTTCAGTTTTGAGAAAACCAAAAAATAACATTAGGAACCAAGTCTATAAGGGTGGGTGATTCAATTCTCGGAAACTGCAGTGTGCTATGACGTATTGTCATACAATAATCTCACGCCTCGTGACAGTTTTTGTCGGCGTTTCATTCTTATGCCATCTTTCAATTTGTACATTAATCACGCATAATACTCGCCAGTAACCGTAGTGTTCTTTTTTTTTTTAAATCAATTAGTGCAATTCCCTGATACTCGCAAAAAATAGCTCCACACTTTCCTATCTCAATTCACATCCATAAACTTTCCTATACAACTCGTACGATTTTTATATTTCCTTTCATATCATTCACTTGATTCAACCATACTCTCCTCTATCATGCCTTCTACTCACATTTGCATTGTATATTTGTTTTGTTAGTCTTTCTTCATTCATTCGTTCCACATGCCCAAACCATCTCAGCGTGATCTTCTTCATCTTACTCAACACATCAACCTTAAGTTCACATTCGTTATCTTATCACTTATCACATTTCTACAGAATTTATTCAACTCTTTTAAGTCTTTTTTCAAGTCAACATATAACTCCCAGACATTAAAGTTGACACTAAAATACTTTTGTGAACTTGGCAAATTGTTACGCTGTCTGGTTCTAGTGACCCGTTGACTTTGTTTCTTATTGCTACATGCTGTTCAATATCCCTTGTAATTCTTTCATCATTTGAGAAAATACAACCTAAATTTGTAAACTGGCCACTGCGTGGTGGCTAGTCGCCTTTACATAATGAGTATTGCGGAGAATTCCGGCTGCGAGTGTGGTTTGTATGATGAAACTATAGAACATTTATTAATCGGTTGTCCCTTGCGAGACAGATTTGATTTACTAAAAGCCATATCTTTACCGCGTCCAATGAATGTTGTGTTTCTTCTTTTTTCGTGGAACTTTTCCACTTATAAATTGATTGTTACATTTTTAAAGTCTTATCAGTTTAAACTGGAAATTGTTTGGAATTGTAATTTTTAAAAAATTAGTTTTATAATATTGATTCATATAATTGCATAATGACTTTAATTTGGTGGCACAAATCATCCTTATTTGGGTGAATTGCATATTATAAAAATAACCATTCACAGTGTGTATACATAACCCTAACTTCAATACCACCCTTCTTACAATGGAAGATTTAAATACGTCCCTTAACCCTTTAAGTGCCGGAAGTTATTAGTATGGCCGTACCCAGCAGGCCGTGATTTTTTCGACAAAAATAAAACCTAAAAAATTTATATTTTTTGTATACAGATATAAAGGATATTATGAAAACTTACTAAATATATACACCGTGGGGCGTTTGAGCTGCCGTTCACTCAGAAAAACACAGTTTAAATATTCACAAAATGTCAGGGTTGTCACAACTTGACACAGAAAACACGTTTACTTATAAATATAGCGGAATATAATATATTTTGTAAACTAAAATCAACAAATTATCTGTATGATGTATAATAAAGCGCAAAAGGTAAATAAACTATAAAATAAAACCGTAAAAAGTCTATATAAACGTCGTATTATGCAGCAAAACTACCGCCAATAACCAAAGAATACATGAAAAAATACTTTGAAAAATTAACAAAAATAACGCACAAAAGTTAAAAATCAACCATTGACCAAAACTACAAACGAAGTCATTATAAATCATCGCAATTACGTCGCAAAAAATTGTAGTCGGTAACGCTGTATCAGAGACACGTATTGACTGTCAGTGAAAGCTTTTAGAAAGATGACTGTAACTTTGATAATATCGGTAAATTATAATATTTAAGTATTTCTTGACCATCCTAATAGATGTCCCTATGTGTTATAATTTATAAATTATTACAATTGGATTTGATATTGGCTTGCGACAAGCTCAAAGGAGAGCGCGTTTACGCGTTCATTTGTATGGCCGGCTTGGCGAGCACTGAATCGGAGAGCGAGTCAACGTGCTCGTGGCAGTGAACCGGTTAAATAACGGACGGCAAATCTGATAAGCTCGTGACGGTCATACAGTCAACAAACCTCTCAATAATGTCCCTAAACTGTACACACATAACAAGAGATTCTCAATGCCTTCTAGATTTGATCATTATCCTAAACCCCTCTGGAGTTCGTACTCATGGACAAATTGATGCCCCTGGCTTCTCACATCTCGAACTAGGATGTGTTTGGGTGAATTGCCTATTAAAAAAAAAAAACAAAACTCCTCAACTTGCCGTATCTTGTGTGGTAACATAGATTATTTACCATTCACAGGACAACGACGCGCTGATTATCAGGCTATATTCATGGGCAGAGAACTCCATAGAGCCCCTTCAGACGTATGCTACGGGCCTGTTGGCTGCCGCTATGGAAGTTCAGGACATTGCTGCAAATTTTAGGTGAGAAATATACATTATTACAAAGACATTTAAACTCCCTTTTTACCCTTGCCCAATAAAGTACTGTTACCTTGTAAGACTTCTACGCATTCTAGCGGACTGAATTCATTTTTATAAATAATACTAGCTGTAACCCGTAAAATACCACAGAATGTAATTTGACTTGCTAAGCTGAAAGGTTGAAAAAATAAAAACTGTTATATTTGACTTGATTAAGGTATTATGAGATTTTGAGGGTTCAGAACTCGTCCAATATTTTTCTTTAAACCGAAACACGTATACTCGTACCTGAACTGTCTGTCACTGTGCAGGGACCAAAATGCCCGCCTGGTGCCACTTATGCTGCAGCGGTTACACAAGCTCCGGAGGAAGACGCAGCTTGAGCAACAGCCAGCGCAGCAGACTCGGCACTTCGCCAGGTTCTCCCAACAAAATCAGGAGGAACCTTCAAGGAAAAGGCGTAAGTTGAACAATTTTTTTTAGTTTTATCCAGGGCTGTCCCGAAAATGCACTTTTGTTTCCTTTATCACTCAAGAACATATGGAGCGATATGCCTCGGGAAATATGCAGGTGGATACAAAATTTTACATTCACATTGAACCAGTGTATGAGACATCTGGACCAGTTCCTACACACAAACCCAGAAGTGCAGTTCTGTTTCCTTTGCTTTTCCCTCGCTGTCTCTTCATGAACATATGACAGGTAAACTTGATATAGATATTAACAGCATTCATGCTGCCTGGCTATAATGATAATACTGCCCAATAGTGTAGTGAGTGCTGTGACACTGAACCAGTGTATGAGACGTCTGGACAAGTTCCTACACACAAACCCAGGAGTGCTGTTCTGTTTCCTTTGCTTTTCCCTCGCTGTCTCTTCATGAACATATGACAAATAAACTTGATATAGATATTAACAGCATTCATGCTGCCTGGCTATAATGATAATACTGCCCAATAGTGTAGTGAGTGCTGTGACACTGAACCAGTGTATGAGACGTCTGGACAAGTTCCTACACACAAACCCAGGAGTGCTGTTCTGTTTCCTTTGCTTTTCCCTCGCTGTCTCTTCATGAACATATGACAAATAAACTTGATATAGATATTAACAGCATTCATGCTGCCTGGCTATAATGATAATACTGCCCAATAGTGTAGTGAGTGCTGTGACACTGAACCAGTGTATGAGACGTCTGGACAAGTTCCTACACACAAACCCAGGAGTGCTGTTCTGTTTCCTTTGCTTTTCCCTCGCTGTCTCTCCATGAAAATATGACAGGTAAACTTGATATAGATATTAACAGCATTCATGCTGCCTGGCTATAATGATAATACTGCCCCATAGTGTAGTGAGTGCTGTGACATTGAACCAGTGTATGAGACGTCTGGACAAGTTCCTACACACAAACCCAGGAGTGCTGTTCTGTTTCCTTTGCTTTTCCCTCGCTGTCTCTCCATGAACATATGACAGGTAAACTTGATATAGATATTAACAGCATTCATGCTGCCTGGCTATAATGATAATACTGCCCCATAGTGTAGTGAGTGCTGTGACACTGAACCAGTGTATGAGACGTCTGGACAAGTTCCTACACACAAACCCAGGAGTGCTGTTCTGTTTCCTTTGCTTTTCCCTCGCTGTCTCTCCATGAACATATGACAGGTAAACTTGATACAGATATTAACAGCATTCATGCTGCCTGGCTATAATGATAATACTGCCCCATAGTGTAGTGAGTGCTGTGACACTGAACCAGTGTATGAGACGTCTGGACAAGTTCCTACACACAAACCCAGGAGTGCTGTTCTGTTTCCTTTGCTTTTCCCTCGCTGTCTCTCCATGAAGATATGACAGGTAAACTTGATGTAGATATTAACAGCATTCATGCTGTCTAATGATAATACTGCCCAATATTGATAGTAATAATTTAAAATTGCCCCACAGCGAGACTCAGTGACGGGGGCCTAGGGTCAAGTGACGAAGAGCCCGGGGGGACACCCGTCAAACAGCAGCCTCCAAACGATGTCAGCTTCAATTCCTCTGCCTCAAGTAAGTTTATTTACGTGTAACCAATTCTGGAATCCTCTGTCATTTCATATGTTGATTCTTGGATTTTTTTTCTTAAATATGATAATTTAATATAGCGCTGTAGAAGATCTTTCAAAGTACGTTTCCATGTGGTTTAGCTTGTGATACCGATCTCTCATATTTCTCTGAGTTAATCCATACTTGTACATCCCCTTTCTAAAACCTTGAATGAATGAAGAAGAATAAAAAAAATGAATGAAGCAAGATTCAATCTTGAATTTTGCTTCATTCATTTTCAAACCTTTTATAAGCATCTCTCATTATGTTTCTCTGAGTTAACCTATACTCGTGCATCACCTTACTTAAACCACAATCTTGAATTTCCTTTCATTCATTTTCAAACCTTTTATAAGCATATCTCATTATGTTTCTCTGAGTTAATCTATACTCGTGCATCCCCTTCCTAAAACCACAATCTTGAATTTCCTTTCATTCATTTTCAAACCTTTTGTAAGCATGTCTCATTATGTTTCTCTGAGTTAACCTAACTTGTACATCCCCATTCTAAAACACACAATCTTGAATTAAGCTTAATTAATTTTCAAACCTTTTATTGGCATCTCTCATTGTTTCTCTGAGTTAACCTAACCTGTACATCCCCTTTCTAAAACTACCATCTTGAATTTCACTACATTCATTTTCAAAATATATATATAATTATACCAATTTGTTTTCATAAAACATAAATATGCTTATGTGTGTATATATATCAATAAGCTGTGTCCCTTGCGGGATAAGCATAGACAACAAATCTCCCTTGCTAAATAAAATGGAGTGCTCCGTTTACTTTGTCCCTTTTAACTCGCCCATCACACGTAATCATACCGACCATATAATTAAGTAATTGTCGCAATAAATGAATAATGATTATTATTATCATCGCAGGTCCTCTCGCTGACGGGATGATGTCACCGCCACGGGGCGTGCCACCGACATTGAACAGCGTCAAGGCACCGCCACCCCCGGACACTGCCAGCAACAGCTCCTGGGCCGAGATGGAAACGTATGTTATAGGTAAGACTTGTTTGACTAGAATACTTTTGAAAAAATCCTGGTTCTAAAGGGAATCCTCGGGCTGGAAGACATGCTCACCACCTGTCTATAAGTCTGAAGTGATCAATGATTTCTCTCATCATACCTCCCACTTTTTATACCCTTCACTCTTTCACCCTATCCCTATTTCTAACTCTCCTCTCTGCCTTCCTCCCCTCAAACATTATTTCTCTCCCCCTCCCGCTCTTACTCACCATTTTTCCTTACGCTCTCTCTACTTCTCTACAACCCTCTCGCCCCCTCCCTATTGCCTCCCTGTCATTCCTCCTTTTCTTCATCTTTTTCCTCTCTTTCTCATTCCCAATCTATACCCTTAACTCCAATTTATGGCTCCCTCTCTCCCAACCTCTCCCCCTTTCTATCCCCTCTATTCCCTTCTCTTTCTCTCCCCCTTTCTATCCCCTCTCTTCCCTTCTCTTTATCTCACCGCATCTCTCCCTCTAGTTATTTCTCTATTCCCCTCTCACCATTATATTTCTCCCTCTATCCTTTCTCCATTTATCCCCTCTCTCCGTGTTATTTCTCCCTCTACCTCTCCATTATCACTTTCTCCCTCTCTATCTCTATATTATCCCTTTCTCCCTCTCTAACCCTAAATCCTTCTTCCGTCCTCCCTCTCCGTTTTATTCATCTGTCCCCTTCCCTTCTATTTCTACCTCTGTCTCTTTTCATCTTTCTTCCTCTGTCCCTTTCCTTATTTCTTCCTCTGTCCCTAATATTATCCCTCTATCTCTTTCACCACTTCTCTATCTCCCTCTACTCCCCTTTCACCCCTTCTCTTTCTCCACGTCACAACTATCCCTATCTCACTCTATCCCTGCTTTCTCCCTCTATCATGCAGATACAGAGGACAATATTTATTTAATACTATAATAAAATTTCCCAATGGTTTCCATATCAAAAGGTTTCAATAAATTGATTTTAAACATGTTTGTATTATTATTTCCAGGTAACATTCAAATCTATCCTCCCACGGATGCTACGAGACAGATGCTGATCCTCCGGTACTTGACACCCATGGGCGAATATCAGGAGGTAAATACAATTGTCATACATACACAATACCATCACCCTGTTACCCTCTCGGAGTAGACAGACACAACAGCACCGCTAAATGAAAAGACAATTATTCTTATAGCACCGTTGAGAGCCTCTCCTCACGGATGCTCGAAATTAATTTTTGGGAATCAAACCCACTGCAATGTGTAATACGAGGGTTGCTACTTCGAAATCTTCGAAATTATCATCGAAAATAGCTTTATTGTTTTTCAAAATACTCTCCATGAAGATCAGTACACTTTTGCATGCGTTTGAACCAATTTTCGAAGCACTTTTTCCACTCCGAATGAAGTAACTTCAAAATATGCATTTTGAACGCATCAACCGCTTCAGGCATCGAAAAACGTTGACCTCGCAATTTATTTTTGATGTTCGAGAATAAAAAGAAGTCATTGGGTGCCCAATCAGGGCTGTACGGCAGATGACCCATCAATTTGATGTTTTGAGTGCTCAAAAAGTCACTTGTTTGAGCCAATGTGCGAGATCTCGCATTGTCGTGGTGGAGAATGACCGTCTTCGGCGGTTGATTTTCCTCATTTCTCCGAACACTTCTGGCAAACAAATGGTGGTGTACCATTGCACATCATCGATGTTTTCTGGCACAACAACCGATTTTGGACGACCTTCACGAAAAAATCATCGCACGAAAATGTTCACGATTTAATTCCATTTTTGACCGAAATTAATTTTTCAAGTCACTGTAAAGAACACAAATAGCACTCGTATGACAAAACTTTCTGAGCACGTATACCATTAAAAACATCAAACTTTACGATGCTGATGTCAGATTTGACGTATCTACACTGGTGTTGCCATATCTCTAAACTTAAGTAGCAACCTTCGTGTATACACGTGTAATAAGGAGATCTATAATTACCACACGAAATGTTGTCACTTTTTCATTTATTCTGCAGAAAATCTCTCTCAAATTATCGAGAACTCTTTCGTCCCACTTTGTAGGTCTCTGATGCATAAGTTAACGCATATTACGCTTAAGAGTAAGAAAGAGATATTACGCTGAAATACCGTCTGCAGGAGTATAATAAAATTAAATATTTTCAATTAGTTTCTCGGACACGTGTTTGCTGAGAACGCTCTGGAGTTGATTCTGGCCTACGTGAACCTGCGAGAATCGCGGGACTCGAGGCTGGCTTTCGAAGCTCTCAAATATCTGGCCGCACTCCTCTGCCACAAGAAATTCTCCATTGAATTCATCAACATGAACGGACTCCAGGTAAGAAATATTACTTTTGTATTGATTTTTATTACACTTTCGATGTATATAGTACAACCTGGTGGGCTTATTGCTTTATCGTAATTTCTTTCAACTGACCAAAAGGATTCTAAGGAGGCCTTAACCTCTCCGTGCGTACCGCCCCAACCGTGCATGAAATACTGAGTCAGATAGTGTATGGCCCCGCGGTTGGGGCACAGTGATTATTTCTCGAATATTCCCAGATTATGTCAGGATTTGGACTACCAATGACATCTATTGATGATACCACACAATTAAATCATTTATCGGCTAGTTACATGTTTTACCCACTGAACAAACAATGTTTCAAAAATATCTTACTTCTCGAAAGGTTAAATGAAAACCAGAATGGAAACTATATTGAGAAGAGTTAGATATTAATTTAAGTCAAGCCAGCAAACCCTGAGTTGGCAACTTTACCGATTAGTCCACGGAGATAATTAGACTATTTCAGAATTGAAATATAATTTCTTTTATTTATCTTAATACCCTCTCCTAGTAATGTATTTTTGGACGCCGTAAGCAGCCTGCTTAGCGTGTCAAGCATTTGCCCAACTCATTTAAATTACCCCTGTTTCCATTACGGTTATGACTGGAAAAAATATCGGAATGGACGTGGTTAGGGTGTAGCCAGTTTTCAGCCAGATGTTATATTTAATCTTCCTTCATGACGGGATACCCAATTGCTTCCACCACATAGGGAATTATTATAAAAGTAGTTAGTATTGTAATGGAAAATTTCCGAGTGATGTCCAGGAGATTGCTGCGGCGGCTGTGAGCATCTCAAGTGAATGGGTGCACAATATCCTATATGAAAAGCTATCTGCGCAGTGGGTACTGCGATTGTTGAACGACTTTTTGCATTGATTCGTAACTGTGCATTGATTCGTAAACACCAGTGAAAGCAATGGACAACAACTGGTGAAAGTATGATGAAGAAGGTGAAGACATTTTTGTCAGCTGAGAAGGCGATGCCCACTGATTTTGGTATTCCCGAGGAATCATCATAATTGACAACTTGGAAAAGGGCAAGACAATAACGGAATCCTATTACCGCATTGGCCCGACTATAGGGAGATCATGATTATAAGGCGACCCCTATTTTTTAATCTGCTTTTTGGAGAAAAAAACATTTCCCTCACCATTATAATTTCTGCGATAAAGTTGTACGTCGCCGCAAACTCAACCCGTATCGAACCATCATTCGCCTGCACCAACCCATGCTGGTTTTAAAATTATCTTCTGGTATATTTTCGTTTCTTGCAATTTCGCGAGCTTTCAACTGCAATGTTGCAACTCTTGTTATGGGGAACCCCTTTCCGTGTATTTCCATGACGTAGTCTGCTACCTTCCTGTCAATCCATTCTTTCTTAGGCCCCCTGAATGCTTTTCTTGATTCATCAAGTCATGTTTTTGTAAACACCAATGTCTAACATTATTTTCCGTGATACCAAATTGTCATGCAGCCGTACAGTTGTAGGCTGTTTCTGCAGCACGCACCACCATAACCTTAAAATTGGAATCATAGCTTCTGCGTATTCCTTGATTCACTTGATTTTTTCGAGCTCCTCGTCTCAATATGGTCAGTCATAATATATTTTTAGGTAGCAAAGATGCTAAACGAAGCACAGTATAAAAAAACACCTCGAAAACTGTCAGAAATGCCTACGCAAGGCTATGTGTAAACAGAGGTGCCTACGCACAGGCTATGTGTAAACAGAAATGCCTACGCACACGCTATAGTATGTGTAAACAATGACGCCTTTTGAACGCTCTCATTACAATGTTGCCATTTCGCTAATCATGAGTAGTGAATTTATTGTTACCCACTATGTTAGTGACTCATATATAAAGCACCCCCCTATTTACGTGTCACCTTTTTAAATGAAAATCTCGCCTTATAGTCGGGCTAATACGGTATGTGGCATTATTGGACTGTTCAAAAGACGAATTGAAAGAAAAAAGCAGCCAAGATTGGTATGCAAAAATGTCCCACATATCGATCGTCACAATGGCAAAATTGCATGAATTTGGCTACAAATTGGTTTCTCATTCACCATATTCCCCGGATTTGGCCCCGTGCGACTGTTTCTTGTTCCCGAAAGTAAAATTTGTCGTACCAGGCTATCATCGCCGCAGTTAATGACTATTTTGCCCGATTTGACAGAACCTACCAGGTCTGTAAATATAAAACCGGAATTTGCTCATAGATCGCTCTAGTTGTCAATGTAGTGACTCAAACCGCGTCATTGGCGCCTTTTTCTTGTGTTTCAGTTGTCAAAGACTTTTAACTCGCAACAATACAAGTTTAATACAACTACATATGTTTTCATAGCGTTGAACATATCTGTTTTTGTGCCTGAAAACTACGATTTATGAAAATGGCTTGATGATTGGTTTGCCTCAAAAGAGCAACAGTTTTTTTGGCGTGGCATCCACAAATTGCCAGAGAGATGGGAAACATGTGTAGCTAGCGATGGGCAATACTTTGAATAAAATATTTTTTACCATTTTAATACAATAAATGTGTATTTTCTATAAAAAAATATTCCGGTTTTATATTTACAGACCTGATATTTTTCAGAGGGAATGAAAATATTGGAAAATCTCTGAAGCAAGTGTAACCCTCAAAGGGGACTGAAAAATAGTATCTATTTTACTTGCTTCTTATACCAAACTTTCTAAACTACCCTCGTACATGATAAGGTGGTGAACTTTATTAAAAATTTGAATACAATAATAAAATGAGTTAAATTTTTAGTTAAAAATTTGAATATGAAAAATATATTTATTTTACAGAGATTCTTAGAAGTGCCGAGACCGAGTGTGGCGGCGACAGGAGTCTCAATCTGCATGTACTACTTGGCGTACTGCGAGGACGCCATGGAGAGGGTGTGCCTTTTGCCGCGCCGAGTTCTCGCCGAGCTTGTACGGTACGCCCTGTGGCTGCTGGAGTGCTCGCACGACTCTGGCCGGTGTCACGCGACCATGTTCTTTGGATTCTCTTTCCATTTCCGCGTGATACTCGAAGAGTTTGATAATCAGGTCAATATTTATGAAATATATATTTTTTTTTATTCACTATTCATCAAGCTGTTTTCCTGCCGTGGTAGGCAGAAAGGACTAATAAAGAAGTGAAATAAAAAATTAAAAAAAAAGGACAGTCTATCTATCTCAACACACATTCTTCACCTCTTCCACATCCTTACAATGTGGAATAGGGGAATTTCACTTGATCCATCCATACTTTCACTCACATATGCACTATTATTTGTTTTGCTAATATTTCTTCTACATACCCAAACCATCTTAGCGTGCTCCTTCTCCACCTTACTCAACACATCAGCCTTAAGTTCACATTCATCCCTTATCACTTCATTCTGTATTCTTCTTTCTTCATCCTTAAGTTCTACATGCCCAAACCATCTTAGAGTGCTCTTCTTTGTATTACTCAATAAATTTCAAGTTCACATTCACCACTAATAGCTTCATTCCGAATTCTATCATACATTAATTTCTTCTCAGTTCACGTATTTCTACAGCATTTATTTGGATCCTTTCATTATTTTTCCACGACAATCTCAGCAGATTTAGAGAATGTTCGGATCAAGTATGTATGTTTTAGTTCCCCATTGACTTTCCTTCCTATGCGCCATTCTATATCCCTCTATTAACTCTTCTATCATCTGAGAAAATACTACCCAAAAAACAGAATTCCTCAACTTGCCCCAATCTTTCATTATTCACTTATACATCCATCATTTATACTTTTCCGAACAATACGAACAAATATATCTGTCCCCATTGTGTCATTTGAAATGATTTCCACTGTCTGAGAAAATACTACCCAAAAGACAATCTTTCATTATTCACTTTACATCCATCATTTATACTTTTCCGAACATTACGAACAAATATATCTGTCCCCATTGTGTCATTTGAAATGATTTCCACTGTCTGAGAAAATACTACCCAAAAGACAATCTTTCATTATTCACTTTACATCCATCATTTATACTTTTCCGAACAATACGAACAAATATATATGTCCCTGTTGTGTTATTTGAAATGATTTCCACTGTCTGAGAAAATACTACCCAAAAGACAATCTTTCATTATTCACTTTACATCCATCATTTATACTTTTCCGAACAATACGAACAAATATATATGTCCCTGTTGTGTCATTTGAAATGATTTCCACTGTGTGAGAAAATACTACCCAAAAAACAATCTTTCACTGTTCACTTTTACATCTATCATTTATACTTTTCCGAACAATACGAACAAATATATCTGTCCCCATTGTGTCATTTGAAATGATTTCCACTGTCTGAGAAAATACTACCCAAAAGACAATCTTTCATTATTCACTTTACATCCATCATTTATACTTTTCCGAACAATACGAACAAATATATATGTCCCTGTTGTGTCATTTGAAATGATTTCCACTGTGTGAGAAAATACTACCCAAAAAACAATCTTTCACTGTTCACTTTTACATCTATCATTTATACTTTTCCGAACAATACGAACAAATATATCTGTCCCCATTGTGTCATTTGAAATGATTTCCATCATCTGAGAAAATACTACCCAAAAACAGAATTCCTCAACTTGCTCCAATCTTTCATTATTCACCTATACATTGTATTTACTTTTCCTTTGTTATTTGGGTGTTAACATAAGTTGTGTCCGTTTTTTTCCAATTTAAAAATGAGCACCAAAAGTAAAATAAAATGGTAAAGGTTATACGTCATTCGAAAGAAAATTTTCTGCTCTACAAGATATTGTGTTTGCTTTTACGTTACATATATTATTTTATTTGATTACAAGCCTTCAAAATGGAATGTCAAGTAGACGAAAGTGAGCATTTTCGACACCTCCTTCTGTTCGCGTTCAATCGAGGGAATAAAGCTGCTCGCGATATTTGCGAAGTGTACGGTGAAGATGCTATGAATGAAAGGACAGCTCTTCGATCGTAATTTCGACCTGAAAGACATGGAGCGTTCCGGACCGCTTAAACCATATTAGTCTGAGGTTAGTAGGCTGAGGAGATGAATTGTAGTTGCATGACTGTATACCGCCAACGTTAGACAATTGATTTTTGTTGTTTTCACTCAAAACATATGGAACCCAAGCTCCAAACTTCTGGACTTTTCCCATTGATTTAAGATGGCGGTATACAGTCATGTGACTACAATTAATCTCCTCAGCCAATTCTACGGTGGTTTGAAGGGGATCTTCATGAATAATATGGTTTAAGCGGTCCTCATCGACGTCCACTGGTCGTCCGGAAAGCTCCATGTCTTTCAGAATCGAAATTACCGTCATTGAAACGCAAAAACCATCGACGAGATGTCCTTTCATTCATAGCATCTTCACCATACACTTCGCAAATATAGCGAGCAGCTTTGGCAGCTTTATTCCCTCGATTTAACGCGGACGGAAGGATGTGTCGAAAATGTTCACTTTCCTCTACTTGACATTCCATTTTGAAGGCTTGTAATCAAATAAAATAATATATGTAACGTAAAAACAAACACAACATCTTGTAGAGCAGAAAATTTTCTTTCGAATGACGTATAACCTTTACCATTTTATTTGACTTTTGGTGCTCATTTTTAAATTTGAAAAAAACGGACACAACTTATGTTAACACCTAATACTTTTCTATCACCGTGACTAACTTCTGTAGCATATTTCTTTCAATACGAACAAATATATTTGCCCCCGTTGTGTCCCATTTGAAATGATTTCCACTATATGTTAAAAGGATTTTGTTTAAAAGTTTTAATAAAATAACTAATTTACAGGATGGTCTCCGAAAATTGTACAACGTGATATCCACCCTACCGATCCTCTCCGTGGAAGAAGACGTACGGCTGTCGGAAGACGAGTCCTGCGCAGCCCGGCAGATTGTGCGACACGTGTGCGTCGCCCTCAAACGTTACCTCGAGAGCCATCTCCATCACAAGGCGGCCGCCCTCAAGAACCAGGGCAGGCCTGGGGAGGCTCAGCCTCAGCAGCCTGCTTACAAGGTACGAGGAATTGTAATACGAATCACACGATCATTGAAAAAAAAAAAATTTAATTTACGTGCCACTTTTCAATGACTGAGAACATCATGGCAATTTTTTCTTACTGTAAAAATAATATACGTCAAGTAATGTTTTTTCTATATATTGAGGCATAATAACATATTTAATGGGAAAATAAAAAGTAAAAATAATTTTTTTTATCATGGGCAACTTATACGTACGAATTAAAATAATATACTCTAATTGTCACTGGTTTGATGCTAACATGGTCACTTGTTTGTACAGATATGATGATGTCACTTGTTTTTATTTGGTCGTGCACTTAATTACAACACGCCATTCCCCTGTGAGGGTAGACAGAGAGGACAGAGCGTCAGAATTTCCTATCTCAATACACATCCTTACCTTCCTCTACACCGATACACCTTCTCATACAACATTTACGATTTCACTGACTTTCTACGTTTCCTTCTTCCAGAATATCATTCACTTGATCCAACCATACTTTCCTCGGTCTTCCTCTCACACGTCTTCCACTCATATTAGTACTTTATATCTGTTTTAATAGTCTTTCTTTTATTCATTAGTTCCACATACCCAAACCATCTCAGCATTGTCTTCATCTTACACCAGACTTAAGTCCACATTCATCCCTTATCACTTCATTCCATATGTCGTACATTGTCACTCTTCGTATTTTTGTATTCTTCTCAAGTCACACATTTCTACAGCATTTATTCGGCTTTTCTCAATCTTTTTCCACGTCTAAATTACACTCCCATACATCAAAAGTTGGCACCAAAATACTATTGTGGACTATCATTTTAACACATTCAACGCGATCAAATTATTAAGGCAATTCACGTGTGGCTGACAAAAAAAGGTGTAAAATTACGTGCGATTTAATTTGGTGCTGTCTAGTAGTACCCCCCCTCCATTTGAAACGAAACTTTGCATACAAAAACGCTTGTCTAATAGTACCCCCTCTCCATTTGAAACGAAATTTTGCATACGAAAACGTTTATCTAGTAGTACCCCCCCTCCATTTGAAACGAAACTTTGCATACGAAAAAGCTTGTCTAGTAGTACCCCCTCTCCATTTGAAACGAACTCTGCATACGAAAACGCGTCAGGTTGCACCCGACGGTTGCGAATAAGAACCCACTAGGCGCGTTGTTAGCATTTGAACGTGTTAACATATATTTTGATTTATGCGACTATCTACCATTTCAGGCGTGTAAATCATCTCCTGAAGAGATCCAAGAGCAGATAGAGAGACTACAGGCGGCGGCATGGACCAAGTGGGCGCCCTGCGACCAGCTACTCCGACTTGGAGGGGTCACGCTGCTCCTGCAGATCATCGCGTTCTCCTACGAGTGGAATTTCAACGGGAGGTGAGGGGAATTTATTTTACCTTTCCATCTTCAGAGAATATTGATTAGAAAAATTTCTTTATAATATTATTGATTAAGGGGATTGCAATCTAACTTGTCATATTAGTGTACGCAGTTGTAGAGCTCGACAATTCCTATTTTTTAGAGGGGTTAAAAAAATGGCAGGGACGTTGGGAAAAGTGTATATCCCTAAAAGGGGACTATGTTGAAAAATAAATAATTTGTTTTTGAAAAAAAAAAATGGTGTCTTCATTCCTAACACGGGTACTTATTGAACCACCCTCGTATATAATGCGTTGCCAGATATAAGTCCACCTGGCTGGACACTTGTGTGGTCTGCAATGTCTTTTCACTTTTCTTTGGCTTCCACGTTTTACTCCCCTACCTCAAATATGGTACTAATATACTGCTGTGGACTATCATCGTAGCAGATTTTGATGTATATTTGATTCAACTTCAATAAAAAAACCTTTTGTAATGTAACATTAATTTTTCCAGGGCAGAGACAGTAAGATCGGCGCTAGACGTGATATCAGCGTGTTCTGTCGCCCCCCGTACTCAGTTGACACTCTGCGAGCGGGTGGATATGCCGGACGACACCCTTACAGTGGGCACCAACATCGTGTTGGGCGCCGCAGAAGGAGAGATCGTCGCTGATGCTGAAGTTCAAAAGGCCGCGCTCAAAGTCTTGGTCAACTGTGTGTGCGCACCTGTTCACAGGGTAAGCTTTTCATATCTACAAAGACCGGAATACTCGTATCAAATCTTTATTAAATGAGGACCTCTGTTGTCTAATTGGTAAAACAGAGATTGTTTATTGACCTTTCCAGTTCACCACTCTTCTTTTTTTTTACATCGTCCTTTACTGTCCATGCAGTAAGACTCTGGAACCAGTTACAAACTAATGTGAAACTCATTCCATCCTTGGCATGTTTTAAGAAGCAACTGAAAAAACTCTTAATGTCTAGTCAGTAATATGACTTATTTCATTCCTGATCTGATTTATTTTGTTCAATATTTTTTATATTATTCTTAGCTGATGAGGAGACCAAACAGCTGATGTATATTCTAATTTAGTTTCAATTAAATGGTCATACAAGTTTCACAGGATTTTGGTACTGTTAAATTCTCTAGTTGATGGTACTGTTAAATTCTCTAGTTGATGGTACTGTTAAATTCTCTAGTTGATGGTACTGTTAAATTCTCTAGTTGATAATACTGTTAAATTCTCTAGTTGATGGTACAGTTAAATTCTCTAGTTGATGTTACTGTTAATTCTCTAGTTGATGGTACTGTTAAATTCTCTAGTTGATGGTACTGTTAAATTATCTTTTATTAATGCTATGACTTGTTCCAGGTTGGCGGCTCATCAGCGAGGTTCTCATCTTCAGGCTCCTCCAGGAAGAAGGTCAACATGAAGTCTTACGAGGAGGTCATACAGAAGGTTTGGGAGAGTGCCAGGACCAATAATGGCATCATGGTGAGTATTTTACTTCAAATTTCTTGATTATGACGAATCACAGATTTTCTTGTATTCTACAGTTTGGCTTTCCATTGAATCTATAAACAAACAATATATAATAAAAATAAATGTAAGGATGAAAAATAACACTAAATAAATGAATATTTATATAAATATAACTAAATAATTTAGATGATTTTATAAGATATATGGCAAATAGTTACTGAAATAAAAATATTTACAAAATGCGGGAAAAAATTTGATGGTACAAATGCAATACAGTCTGATTATAAAAAGATTTTTGGAGGCCGTTTGTACCTGTGGCAGACGAAATACGAGTTGTGTATTATTTATTATGACTGCTATTGTTTACCGCCACGTTCGGAATACAAGTTAGAGCAGTATTTGACAGGTAGTTAAAGAAAAAGCTTAAAAACTTGATGACACAAATACAATACAGTCTAGGTATAGACTGATGGAAAAAAGATTTTTGCAGGCCGTTTGTATCTGTGGCGGATGAAATACGAGTTGTGTATTATTATGACTGCTATTGTTTACCGCCACGTACGGAATACAAGTTAGAGCGGTATTTGACAGGTAGTTAAAGAAAAGGCTTAAAAACTTGACACAAATACAATACAGCCTAGGTATGGACTGATTGAAAGAAGATTTTTGGAGGTCGTTTGTATATGTGGCGGACGAAATACGAGTTGTGTATTATTATGACTGCTATTGTTTACCGCCACGTACGGGATACAAGTTAGAGCGGTATTTGACAGGTAGATAGCGCACACATTACGTACATGCATAGGCAGCCAATAGAACAGATTTGGAGGTTATTTTCAATGTGTTGCTATTTCGATAACTAACGCTCGAAATTTCACATATTGGTTTGATAATACAAGCTTCCAAAACTAAATGCCGAGTTTGACTATACGGTGAAAGAATTTAGAAAAAAAATCTTACTGATAATGAATTTGGCAGGTGCTCCTCGAGTTGATGCTGGTGAAGGCACCGATAACGGATGCAGACTGCCTGCGCGGTCTGGCCTGCCGAGCCCTCGCTGGGCTTGCAAGGTGCCCCACCGTGCGGCAGATCATATCCAAGCTGCCACTCTTCACTACGGGACAGCTGCAAAGTAAGTAACATATCCTCCTCTATAGTATTACTCTCATTGTCGTTGTTGGGCCCCTGTAATCGAGGATCCCCTCGCCATTTCAATGTCAATCTTGAGCTGTTCCTCCACGTCGATCTTGTGATCTTCTGTGAGAGTCTGATCCTAGACGTGCACTTCCTTATGCAGACGTTACGTATGTACATTCTTCTGAAAAGTCTGGTAACGTTGACACTCTTCAGAACAATGAATTTCCTCTTTCCACTATCTTGAACCACCTGCTTCCAGTCTTCAGGCACCCTCCACGAAGTCAGTGACTCTCACAAACTGTCTTTATAGCACTTTCTCTGCTATAATATATGCTGTGCACAATTACAACAGGATCTAGACTGTCTAGTTTCCTGGACTAAGCAAAATCATCTCCTGTTCTTCTTCTTAAACTTTCTGTAGACTCTCAAGTCTGTTACTGCAGGATTGTCCTGTGATGCTGAGCTCCAGCTATCTCTCCATAGTTTCAGGGGTCTCCCTGGCGGACGCCGTCCATCCGGTACCCCATGCAGAGCTATGTATGGAATTCTTGTAGAATTCATTCTCTGTACATGTTGGTACCAGTATCGTCGACGCTGTTGTCCCCATCTGACCACATCTTGGACCTCACAGACCTCTCGGATTGTGGTGTTCAATATAAATAAATGTCTGTGTATCCTATAGTCGATTGTTTTCACCAATCCACCATCAGTATATAGTACTATACAGGGAGTGGCATTAAACAGAGTTTCTGAATTCAAAGATTTGGGCGTAACCATTGATGTCGGACTCACATTCGTTAACCATGTCTCGTGTCTGATATCGGACTGTTACAAACTACTCGGTTTTATAATGAGAATATCAAGAGAATTTAACAGTATCGATATCCTGAGAAACTTATATAATTATCTAATTAGAACCAAATTAGAATATGCATCTACAGTTTGGGCGCCTCATAAGCTCAAATATAAAAACAATATAGAACAAATACAAAAAAAATCCACAGATATCTATGGTACAGAACAAAGGGCGATTGTCCAAAATATACTCACCATGTCGAACTTCTCACGGTGTGTAACTATAGAAGCCTCGAAACAAGAAGGCAAGAATCCATTGCGATATTCCTACTGAAGGTTTTTCAAGGTTGCTTTAACTGTCCCGCGATTCTAGAAGCAATAAGTTTATATGTCCCCAATAAATATACCCATGCAAGGAATCACCCTCTGTTCTATGATACATACCAACTTACATAAGGAATAGTCTTCTTTAAAAGTATTGGTCTATGGGTGGCATTCAAATGTTGAATGTGAATATGTGCGATTCGCTGTATGTTTCCTTAAATTATTGTGATATTTACTTTTCGAGAGTTTCAACGAATGTCCTTTCGAATGTTTGTTATTGGCGGAGTTCACACAATCACGATGACCGCTCAAGATTTTGTAACACTCATCAAGTATCCACGATTTACTCATTGTTGCAGAGCTGGCAACAAAGATGAAATTGTGGAGGAGTCAAATTACATGTTTCGTGATTCGTGAGAAAGCTTTGTGCTCTCTGCTTATCCGAATAAAAAAACGGCGTATGTAAATAAATAAATTGTTGAGATTACCGTTGATTGGTTTCCAGGCCTGATGAGGGATCCGATCCTGCAGGAGAAGAGACAGGAACACGTCATGTTCCAGAAGTACGCCCTGGAGCTCATGGAACGGGTATCCGGGAAGACCAAACCTCTGGGCGCCGAGTTTGAAACCTCACTAGCAAATATACATAGGGTGAGTGTGCTTATTCATTAACTCCTCGGTAACGTTTAATTCTTTTGTGCAGTCGATTAGGAAGATCATCTGGCATAGATAATGCAGAGTTGTGTTTCTGTTAAAACTATTATAATTCCAGGACAACTGATCTCAAGATTTTTTTAAGGTATTAACACATTGTTTGCGGGAAACGCTTAAAAGTGTCTTTTACATACTGTTGGTAGAGATTGGGAGATGCTTAAAAGTGTCTTTTACATACTGTTGGTAGAGATTGGGAGAGGCTTAAAAGTGTCTTTTACATACTGTTGGTAGAGATTGGGAGATGCTTAAAAGTGTCTTTTACATACTGTTGGTAGAGATTGGGAGATGCTTAAAAGTGTCTTTTACATACTGTTGGTAGAGATTGGGAGATGCTTAAAAGTGTCTTTTACATACTGTTGGTAGAGATTGGGAGAGGCTTAAAAGTGTCTTTTGCATACTGTTGGTAGAGATTGGGAGACGCTTAAAAGTGTATTTTACATACTGTTGGTAGAGATCGAGAGACGCTTAAAAGTGTCTTTTACATACTGTTGGTAGAGATCGGGAGACGCTTAAAAGTGTCTTTTACATACTGTTGGTAGAGATCGGGAGACGCTTAAAAGCGTTGTATTTGCTTACTTTTGGTAGAGCGCGGGAGACGCCAAAAAACATTGTACAGATCGGAATTGTGTTTGCGGTTACTTGTGAAGTGAAGCGATTAGTATAATGAGGGTCGGGTGGCAGACTGTCTTTGTATAGTTAGGGTTGGGTGGCAGACTGTCTTAGTATAATGAGGGTCGAGTGGCAGACTGTCTTAATATAATGAGGGTCGGGTGACAGACTGTCTCGGTATAATGAGGGGGGTCGGGTGGCAGACTGTCCCCATATAACATGCACTCCAATACAATACAATAGTTGTAAGATAAACATTACCTTTTTATCTTTATAACTCTTCAGTATTGAGGGGGTATTGTTTAGTTCAAGACATGGGTTCTCCATTTCCGTTTCTGCCTACATTCCGCTATTGCTAATTATTTTTATTAAAAATTTATTCCAAAATCCCTATCATTGTATCGGTGGTCCGATAAGTACTTTGCCTACAAAAGAATAACAAAAATTTTGGAAAAGTGGCGATTTATTTCTCAACATAATCTCCTTTGAGTTCGATACACTTGACCCAGCGATGCTCCAACTTCTTTAACCCGTCTGAAAAATACTATTTCTGGAGGTCTGCAAAGTAGGCCTCCGTGGCGGCGATAACCTCCTCATTTGACTCAAATTTCTGCCTGGCGAGTGACTTTTTCAAATTTGGAAACAAAAAGAAGTCGCACGGGGCCAAATCCGGAGAATATGGTGGATGGGGCAGCAATTCGTAGCCTAATTCTACCAATTTGGCCGTGGCGATGGCGGAGGTGTGAGCCGGTGCGTTGTCATGATGGAAGAGCACTTTTTTCTTCGCCAAATGGGGCCGTTTTTTCTGCAATTCGGCGTCGAATCGGCGCAATAATTTGGCATAGTAGAGCCCTGTGATCGTTTTGCCCTTCTCCAGGAAGTCGATGTAGATCACACCTTTTGAATCCCAGAAAACGGTGGCCATCACCTTTCCGGCCGATAGGACAGTCTTCGCCTTCTTCGGAGCACGTTCGCCGGGTGAAGTCCACTGTTTCGACTGTTCCTTGGTCTCGGGTGTGTACCAGTGTATCCATGTTTCGTCGACGGTCACGAAACGACGCAGAAACTCCTTCGGATTGCGCTTAAACATCGTCAAACACTGCTCTGAAGTGGTCTCACGGTTGTGCTTGTTGTCCGGAGTGACCAAACGCGGCACCCATCGCGCCGACAGCTTTCTCATGCCCAAAACTTCATGCAGGATATGACCCACGCGGTCTTTTGAGATGCCTACTGTCTCAGCTATCTCGCGCACCTTCAATCGGCGGTCTGCCAATACGAGATCGTGGATTTTTGTCACGTTATCTTCCGTGGTAGCCGTTTTCGGGGCACCTGGGCGTGGCTCATCAAAAACCGACGTGCGACCACGTTGAGACTCGTTAAACCAATTTTTGACGGTCGCCATCAATGTACTACGCGATAAAAAATTGCTCTTGCGATAGTGGTGCCATCGGGCGGTGAGGCTAAGTACTTATCGGACCGCCCTCGTAGGTGTAAATCCTGTGATGTGCCATTACATAAAGGGAACTGTTTCCAACGACATCTTACTTTAAAACAACATTAGTGTTTATTTTTCGTATTTTACAAAATATATATTATGTTGAACATGTGCAGAAGAACTAAATGAACAGTAAGGTAAAAATGCAATTTAACCTTAAATATCATAATTGTTTACCCAAATATACATAAGTTTATAAAAAGATCATTAAAAACGATTTAGTTAATGATAAAATACTGAAAATTTTATTTAAATATGATCAATAGTTCTCAAGTTATAGTAATTTTACGTGAAAAAAAATTGCCCGCTTAACGGCATAGATTGATGAAAAAACCGCCCGGCAACAATGTGTTAACACTGTGGAGGTTTAAAGACATTGTCTAGTCAAATACTGTTTATTCCACTTAATAAAACGGTATGACCCTACCGGTTTCAAGGTTTACACCTCATCATCAGGGGAGCAATAAATACTCGTTACTTCCTGCTAGATTTTAACTTTGAAAAGTTTTATTGTAGTAAAAAAAACCCGTTTACATATTGAAAAATGCTGAGGGTAATGTCTCCATTTTAATACAAATTTGGAAGTTTCCAAACCTTACACCGACGTGTGATTCACTCTTCTTCTTCCGAGTGTCATGTCAAGTTCCCCCAACGTTGACTATCACCTGAGAGTAAGCATCTTTTTCCCGGCAGCCCGAAAAAGATCCCCAACGCTCCTTATACCAGTCCAATCACGTATATTGCGGAGCCAGGAGATTTGCCTCCTGCCAACACCTCTTCAACCCTCTATCTTGCCTTGGATGATCAGGTGCAGTAATTTGTACTTTGCTCTCTAAGTACGTGACCCAAATAGGACACCTTTCAGATTTTAATATTGGTCAGCAACTCTCTTATTAACTTTGTCTCTTTGAAGAACCCTCGTGCTGTGTTGCTGACCATATCCGTCCAGGGTATCCGTAGCATTCTCCGGTGATCTCAAAAGTCAGTAATTAATAATACTTTCTAACTATAATAATATTAACTTTTCCAGGCAAACGTAATAGCCCAGACGCACATCACATTCAACGAGCGTCAACTCTACGAACTGATCCACCAGCACTTGGCGGGCAAGGGACTGCATAGGGCAGCGGAGGCGCTGCGGCAAGAAGCTGCGCTGGCGCCGCTACCCTCCACCCCCGCGCCACCCCCGCCACCTGTGTACCAGCCTGCCACTCCGACAAGGGTGAGTCATGATAATTATAAAAAAAGGACAATTTATATAGCGCTGTTTAGAGAGCAGGCTATCTTCAATGGCTTTGAACCAATGTTGATAAGACCTCACAAAAAGGATTTTCTTCAAGTGCTTCCTAAAGCTGCACATGCCACCCATATCTCGAACACTAGGAAGCAGACTATTCTGTGCCACAAGACAAGCACTATCATAATACCCCGCCCTATTGGATTGATTTGGAACAACTTATTTATTAGACGAAGAAGAAATCAACCTAAAAGTTCCACTTCTTTCTGAAGAAACATCCCTGAGACACAGATTGGAAATATACAATGGAGACATTCTATTAAGGGACTTGAATTACAAAGAGACGAAAGTTTGAAATATACTCGAACCAGATTGTATCATAGTCCGCTAAGATGATAGTCTACAACAGTATTTTAACACCAACTTTGATAGAAGAGTGAAGTGAAATGTGGATGCAGGAAATGATTTTAAAAAGCCGAATAAATACTCTAGAAATGCTTGTCACCCCAAAAAAACATTGTCACCTCATAAAAAAATTGTCATCCCATAAAAACATTGTCACCCCATAAAAACATTGTCACTCCATAAAAACATTCTCACTCCATAAAAACATTGTCACCCCATAGAAACATTGTCACCTCATAAAAACATTGTCACCTCATAAAAACATTGTCACCTTATAAAAACATTGTCACCCCATAAAAACATTGTCACTCCATAAAAACTTTGTTACCTTATAAAAACATTATCACCCCATAAAAACATTTTCACTCCATAAAAACATTCTCACTCCATAAAAACATTGTCACCCTATAAAAACATTGTCACTCCATAAAAACAGTTAACCCAATAAAAACATTGTTACCTTATAAAAACATTGTCACCCCATAAAAACACTGTCACCTTATAAAAACATTCTCACTCCATAAAAACATTCTCACTCCATAAAAACATTGTCACCTTATAAAAACATTGTCACCCCATAAAAACATTGTCACCTTATAAAAACATTGTCACCTTATAAAAACATTGTCACCCCATAAAAACATTATCACCTTATAAAAACATTGTCACTCCATAAAAACATTGTCACCCCATAAAAACATTGTCGCCCCATAAAAACATTGTGACCTTATAAAAACATTGTCACCCCATAAAAACATTGTCGCCCCATAAAAACATTGTGACCTTATAAAAACATTGTCGCCCTATAAAAACATTGTGACCTTATAAAAACATTCTCACTCCATAAAAACATTGTCACCTTATAAAAACATTGTCACCCCATAAAAACATTGTCACCTTATAAAAACATTGTCACCTTATAAAAACATTGTCACCCCATAAAAACATTGTCGCCCCATAAAAACATTGTGACCTTATAAAAACATTGTCACCCCATAAAAACATTGTCGCCCCATAAAAACATTGTGACCTTATAAAAACATTGTCGCCCTATAAAAACATTGTGACCTTATAAAAACATTGTCACCCCATAAAAACTTAGAAGAACTTATGGGGGACACTATTTGACAGAATACAGAATGAAGTGATTAGTGATGAATTTCACATTAAACTGGGCTGTATCAAAGTGTGGAGCTTAACCGTTTTACTGCTGGACATTTTTTTTTCAATACTATAAAACATCTATATATAGACTCTCAGCACTCTTAACGGTTAAGATGGTTTGGGCATGTGGAGAAAGTGAATGATGAAAGAATGACTAAGCGTATATACAAGTCAGAAGTGCAAGGTGTGCGTGGAAGAGTTAAGCCAAGGAAAACGTGGCTGGACCAAATGGACCAGATTTGGAAAGAAGTGAATGTGAGAAGTACGAGGGCCATCCAGAAATTAAGGTTACAACATTTATGTAGGATCGAATAATGCTTGTATTTAATTGAAATTCTCAGGATATTTCACAAATATATTAAACTATTTTTCAACGTAATCGCCGTCGAGATCGAGACATTTCTGTAGTCGGGGCACCAGCTTTTGTATGCCAGTGTCATAGACCTCCGCCGCCAGCTCTTTCAGCCACTTCTTCACAGCTTCCTCGACCTCCTGATCGTTGAAAAATTGTTGGGGTGTAGTGACACACCCACGTCTCATCCCCCGTCACTATAGAGTCCAGAAAAGCTTCTCTCCTTCCTGTGCAAAACGATCCAAAACTTCACGCGCGGGCGGTCACGTGATTTTAACGGTGCTCCGGTGTGAGCATTCTGGGCACCCATCTCGCACACAACTTCTTGTAACCAAGTTTTTTCGACACAATATTACCAAGGAGACTTGCCAGGAAATTCTTTGTGAAGGTCGTCAAACGTCACACGGCGGTCATTTCGCACTTGTTCTTCAATTCTTTGCACAAATTCGTCAGAAATCCCTGCCTTGCCTCGTCGTGAGTATCAGTACGGCCTTCTCTGAACAACCTAACCCACTTCGTGACATGTTGTGGACTCATCACATCACTACTATAAATTTCCACGAGCTTCTGATGGATATTCGCGGCGGTATTGTTCTGCAAAGTCAAAAAAATGATGACCGCGCAGGTCTCGCAGAGTTGGCGGGAGCGCACGACGACCTCTCCATCGGAAGAATTTACTGTGACTGAACAAAATGACCGGCAAACACGCGGAACCAAACAAACTGACCGTTAGGATCCCCCCTACACGCCAGGTGCACCAATTTCGAAACAAACAATTTCCCCCGGCCTTAGGAGCCCTTGTAACCTTAGTGTCTGGATGACCCTCGTATGAATAATATAAGCTGAATGTAGAGGAGGCGAATGTTGTATGCATTGTTAGAAAAGTTTGGAGATCTTTTTTCTCTCCTACTCCGCAAGGGAGACGACGTTATGATATGTTTGTGCTTCCAAAACTTGTCAAAAAGATCTGGAATAAATTAGTTTTGGTGTACTCCGTACATACAAACTGTAAACCAAAAATCAAGGAAATCTAGAAGGGATAAAGGGGGATGTGTCTTATTATTTTCCCTGGCTTTATTCCATCCATTTGGTGTCAGCTGCTTGGACCATTTTCCTCCATCTCTTTCCATCTCGCTAATCACTCGGAGATTGTCTGAGTCTCCTTATGTCTTCCTCTACCTTCTTATAAGGTATAAGGAGGAATAAGACTATTGAGGTGAAATGGAGTAAATAACTTGTCAATAGGGTCTCAGGACTTAGCTCTCAAAATGTCGATAGCATCCTCAGATTTATACGAATGAATATTTGTTTCCAGGTTCGCATGCTTGGCCACAGAGGGTCGGTAGTGGGCACTGCGGAGACTGTGACAAACCTGTCTCTGCCCAACGGCTGCCTGGCTTCCGAGGAAGTGCCCGCCACTCCGACTACACCTATGAATACCTCTCAAATCAAAATAAGGTTAGTCAAATTCCTCGTAAAGTCGACATATTTCCGCAATATTGAGATATATTAGGGGTACAGTGGTACCTCGGGCTACGAACTTAATTCGTTCTTTGATTCCATTCGCAAACCGAAATGTTCGCAAACCAAAATTCACTCTCTTGGGACCCATAATGAGGCTTAATTTAATGCAAAATATATTTTATATATACTGTATATTATATATATAAAAAGCATAAAAAAATTGTATCAAGAACAACGAACGCAACGCCAAACAATATTAACAACGTGCGCACCTGAGAACAACTAATGCGTAATTGCGTAATGCGCCGTTACAACTAATTCGTGAGTCGAGGCATTGTACGCAGGTCGAGTCAAGATTTGTTCGGAAATTGTGTTTGTAAGCCGATTTGTTCGTGACTGGAGATGTTTGTGACCCGAGATTTGACTGTACCGGAAATTTTAGGCACTGTTGTTTGAGTTCAGTTTGTGATCGTACGTGATGAAGTAAACATATCCGGCAAATTTTGTTTTGTAGTCCTACCGGTAAGCTTTATTTTTGGCACAATAAATATTTTTTTAATGCTAAGGATAAAATGTCAAATGTCGATCGGGAGGTTGCGGGTTCGATCCCCGCTGGAACCCAGATTTAAAAAAAAATAGGATTCCAGTCTGGTTAACACTTAGGGCCTATAAAAACATCTTTCTGGTTGGTTAGAAAAGATTGCCTGAAAAGATTCTATAAGAATACTTCAAATATTTTATGCTGCTGTTTTACTATCTAGGCTGGAAATTCAGCAAGGCACTAAAACCATAAAAAACACATAGGGGGAAGTGTTAGCCGTCAACAGATGTCAATGGTGGTTAAAAAAAATTTAATCCAGCTTTAAAGGATGCCCTTAGACAAGAACGATTCTCGAAATTGAATGATGACCTGCTGAAATCGTTAAGTGAACCAGATCCTCAGCAAACTATTGAGGAATTATCATAGAGATTCCCATCTCCATGGTCCATATTTTAAAAGAATTGTTGATGTGAATAGATTGGTTATTTAGCACCGCACAAACTATCCTCAGATATCAGAGGACAGCGTGTGAACTTCTTTGATGACAAGACAAAGAAATTATCCGTTTTCGAATCCAAATCGTAACCAAAGATGAGAAGTGGACAGTTTACGATCGTGGGAGGCGAAAAAAGAATAGATTTCGCCAAATGAAACACCGTTTTGAGCTCCTGAGACAGGATTAATGTTTCGATAGGTCATCTGGTGGGATGTTTGCGGTAAAACTAACTTCAAGTTAATAATCTACAATTTAAGTTTTTCTTTGATCGAGTACTTTATTACAACATAATCTACAATTTAAGTTTTTATTTGGCTGTGCACTTGATTACGGTATTATAATCTACATTTTAGTTTTTATTTGGTCTTGCACTTAATTACGATATTATAATCTACAATTTAAGTTTTTAATAAATGTTCATAGATGTGTATTTATTAAAGGTGTAATAAAATTACATAGAACTAATTATTGGCTTACCAGAGATTGTGAATTATAACACTTAACCCTTATAACTCCAGAGGCGACATATAGTCGCCATGGTAATTATTTTAATAACTCCAGAGGCGACTATATGTCGCCATTTTTTATGGTTGTATTGTTTACATAAACAAACATCTCGGGACACCCAGGAGCAGGTATAAACATGTTACATTAGTTTCACAACAACTGTTCTACTGTTTAGACGTGTTTCGGTTGAAAAATAATCAGTACGCACCCTTTTACACCGTTGAGATTACACAAGTTTTTTTTTTTACCCTCTAAAATAATGGAAAAATCGCAACTGAGTGAAAGTGAAGACGAATTTATTTTAAATGTATATAGTGATGAAAGTTGTGATAGTAACATCAATATTCAGACCTCTAGTGATGAATCAGAGTACATTGGTCATAAAAAACGCAGAGTTGGTCCTCTTCTATCATCAGATAGTTCTTCAAGTACTACAAGCGCTCAAGATTCACAAGACGATGAATGGATTGATATATCCAATACGGTGGATTCTCCTGACATTATAAATTTTGACATCGGAGCTCAGAATGTCGGACCAAATGTTCCTTTAACAATCAAAGAACCAAGTCAATTTTTCAAATTATTTTTCACGGAAGAAATTGTAACGGAGATAATACGGGAAACAAATGCATATGCAAAAGTCAAACTTCAATCAAAAGTTCTAACTGCAAATTCTATTTGGCAAAATTGGCGTGATGTACAAAAAGATGAATTTTGGGCATTCATTGGGGTCATTTTAAATATGGGAACAATGCCACTTGCCAATATGCAAGAATATTGGTCTACTAGAGATAATTCCAGAGTCCCATTCTTTGCAAATATTTTCACGAGATCTCGATTTCATCAAATATTCTGGATGTTACACTTGAATACACAAGAAACTGGCCATAGTGATTTAAGAACACGGATTCAGAAAGTCAGTAATTTTTTAGAATATATAAATAAAAAATTTGCTGACTATTTCATACCCAAAAAAAATATCTGCGTTGACGAATCAGTAGTGAAATTCAAAGGAAGAATATGCTTCATCACTTACAATCCAAATAAGCCTACTAAATGGGGAATACGCATTTACGTTTTGGCGGATTCTGAAACATCATATGTGTACAGTATTCTTCCCTATTACGGTAGTATTACTACAGAGAATTTACCAAGCCCAGATTTGCCTGTGAGTTCGAGAATACCCATCTACTTGTTCAGAAAAATTTTGGAGAAGGTACCCCATGCACAAGGATACCACTTGTTTACAGACAGGTACTACACAAGTCTTCCACTTGCTGAAGCACTATTGAAGATGAAATGTCATTTAACTGGGACGATACAGACCAACAGAAAAGGCATTCCGATCACCATAAAAAAACCAAAGTTTGGCAATAAAAAAGTTTTGGCTGTAAGAAAAAGAAAAACAATGCTTTTGGCATGGAAGGATAAAAGAATAATTACAATGCTGAGTACTGGTGATTCTGCTGGCATGTCGTCTGTTTCCAGAACAGGGAAGGGAGGTGTTCAATTAGTTACAGAAAAACCAAATGTAGTACGAAACTACACCAAATCTATGGGTGGAGTAGACCGTGCCGACCAGTATGCTTCCACATATTGTTTTCTCAGGAAGCCATTAAAATGGTGGAGAAAACTTTTTTTCTGGGGAATGGAAATTTGCTCAATCAATGCATACATCCTCTACAAGAATATAAAATTGAAAAATAATGAAAAACCACTAACTCATTTGAAATTTGTCAAGAATTTAGTTGATCAGTTGGTAGGAGACTTTCGGGAGCTGCGAAGTAGGCCATCAACTTCTACTTTTGATGTACGACTAGATGGTAAACTTCATGTTTTGCAGAAGGGAAAGAAGAAGGACTGTGTGGTCTGCTCAAATAGAGGCAAAATGGGCAAACGACATGAAACATATGAGTTTTGCGACACCTGTCCTGGAAAACCTAGGATGCATTTAGGGGATTGTTTCCTCAGATATCATACTTTGAAAGATTATAAAACTAAAAAATAATGTTGAATTGTTATTTTTTTTATCAAAATAAACTCATTTAAACATTTATCTAATAGTTTGAATAAAAAAATTGCATGAAACCTTATTAATTTTTTTTTTAAATAAATTATTTCTAAAACCTATCATTTTATAGTAAAATTTCAAAAAAATACCCTGGAGTTGTTGGTATGTCATACAAAAAAAAATCTGGAGTTCAAAGAGTTAAAACAGTTTTTATTAATAAAAATACAAATTTAAAATTCGACATTTGTTCAGGGTTGTCATACGCTCATATTTACACTAGACCAATATCTAATATGCAAAAAATATTTCGCTACACAGCAAGAAACAAAGAAGAAATATGTACGAGTACTTAGTTTTTGTTCACTATTGTACATAAGATAGTCCGATTTTGACATAAAGTAAAGGAAAAAAATTACGCAAATGCACTTGAAAAATTATAGTAGTATAGTTTCCCAGCGAGGTAAAATCATTACTTAAAATTACCAAAAAAAACTTGAAAAAAGAACCAACATACAAAAATTCCAAGATCGCGAACTTTATAAACAAAGATCTAAGGATTTCGGCTACAACTTTAGAAAGGGACAGTCTTAATGGTGACATTTACAGCTGTCAAGTGGAACTGTTTTCAAATATGTTGATTAGTGGTTCAAAGATGATTTGAAACAATATAAAATGTTTGTATATGATTTGGATAGATGTCAGTGCTTGTGCTGATTTATAAATTTGTCAATAATATTTAGTTGTGACGCAGTAATTAGATACCAAATTATTGACAAGATATCTCGTCACTGCCGTGATGCACACAGATATATGAGACGACATTTCTTGTCTCTGGCAGTGAAACGGTCAAAAGCAGTACAGTTTTAAGAAGCACGTAAAGGCAATCCTTTTTTGGAAGTCTAATCAAAATGTACGAATGAGGGTTTACTCTCTAAACAGCACTATATAAATTATCATTTTCTTTTAATTATAGGTGAATTTTGTTTATTATCCAATCAACTTCATGCTCTACCATTTTCTTTTTCCAGGCGTTGTCAACCCAGCATAGTAACTCCAGTGGCATCCACCCTGCCGACGTGTAGCACGGCCACCCCGTCTTCCAGGTCCTTGCAGAAGGCCCACTGCCTGCAGGAGGCGTCGGGTACGCCCAATCCTCCGAACCCGCCACACGTATCACTGGATGGTATCATTACGGAGTATCTGGCCAATCAGCATGCGCTCTGCAAGAACCCCATGGTCACCTGTCCACAATTCAATCTCTTCGAGTGAGTATTTAGTCTTAGACCTGAATTCATAGTTCAACCTAAATATTAAATTCTAATTTCTAGCCCAAAGATTTTTTGAATCGTATTCAGAGTTGGACCTCATATGCTCTAAATTTTAAAGTGAGGTTATGAAATCATGGGACTCCTTTATTAACCTTTCCTTCCCTGTGTTGGGTATCTTCTACACGTTGCTTCTAATAACCATCAATATCTCTATAAATATTATAAATACAAGGTTAAGATTTTAGGTATTCCTCCATAATATATTTACGCATTGATTTAAAAAATAATATTAATAATAATCAGAATTTATCGACTACATCGTAGGTGTTTTGTGAAGATCGGAAACAAATTCGCATTTAAACGTTGCGAGTGCCTCGTCTTGATGATAGATGAAGAGTATGCGGGAAGCGCGACACTATATTCGCATCTCACTCTTGCATACTCCACTGAATTGCGAGGAGCTCAATTGTCTCAATCGTCGCAAGCGTAAGCCACGCCGAGATACCGCTCCGCGCCGCAGTATCTTCTGGACTTGCAAATAGATTAGACCTACGCCTGTTCCGGGAGCGTTGCCAGATGGTTTTTTAATGTTTTCAGCAAATAAATCTCAATTATTATAATTTTTAACTTCAATTATAATTAATTAAGGGGATTATCTATGAATGTTCTTATTTTTCCGATTTAAAATCGCAAATTTTTGATCGCGTACTCACTACCCAACACCGGAGCGCGCGTTTCAATTTTAGCACCGTAAGGGAAGGGTTAAATAAGTTATACAAATTTTGTATGAAATTTCATTTTGAATACAAATTTTTTCAGTAAAAAAACATGTTTTGATTTAAACAGAATAAAAAATGTGGTTACTTACTTCTTTTCTATGTGTATACCTTAAATATGCAGTTTTTCTATGTGTATACCTTAAATAACAAATCGATCAATAAGTTCCGGGACTAACTACTAAAACAACATTTGTTTGCCAAAATTCTTCTTGATTTGAACGTTATTTTTTCCCATTAAAAAGCAATGTTTTATCAGCACACGAAATTCGGTTTTTTCCATTGTTTTGAAAATAGCAAAAGTAGCGTCACTAAAACCACTGTAATTCAATGACACAATGTCGGAACGTCATGAAAGTTTTACACGTAACTTCTAAAGGTCGGTACTAACTGAGAATGGTATGGATTTGTTATTAGAGGCACCATCTGTTGGTTAGTCCCGGAACTTATTGATCGATGTGTTATGCAGTTTTTCTATGTGTATACCTTAAATATGCAGTTTTTCTATGTGTACACCTTAAATATATAGTTTTTCTATGTGTATACCTTGAATATGCAATTTTTTTACTTATTGCATTTTTCAAAGTGTGAATTTTGTCAGAGAGTAGATTTTACAAAAACATGGAAAAATATTTTTCGAAACACTCGATCAATAAGTTCCGAGACTAACTACTAAAACAACATTTGTTTGCCAAAATTCTTCTTGATTTGAACGGTATTTTTTCCCATTAAAAAGCTATACCTATAATACCTTAAATATGCAGTTTTTTTATGTGTATACCTTAAATATATAGTTTTTCTATGTGTAAACCTTGAATATGCAGTTTTTTTTACTTATTGCATTTTTCAAAGTGTGAATTTTGTCAGAGAGTAGATTTTACAAAAACATGTAAAAAATATTTTTCGAAACACTCTTTGCATAATAAAGTTGACGTTTCTACAACATTTTACAGGCTTTTTCAAGTCTTGTTCGACATCCACGTTTCATTCCCATACATCAAAGTTGGCACTAAAATACTATTGTTTACATCATTTTTGGCATATTTTGGATACTGTCCAGTTTTAGTATCCCATTGACTTTGTTTCCTATCACTTCACACCATTTGATATCTGTCGTAATTCTTCCATCATTTGAGAAAATACTACCATAGTTAAATTGTTCAACTTACTCTAATCTTTCATTACTCACCCATATATCACATTTACTTTTCCTTTCACACTTTTCTATTGCCATTACTTTGGATTTCGCAATATTCATTCTCTAGATCTTTCTCTTTACATCTCTCGTACAATTTATTTATCAGACGCTGTAATTTATCCCAATTTCCCGCTAACATTAACATTAATTTATCCCAATTTCCCGCTAACATTAATTACGCTAACATTAACATTAATTTATCCCAATTTCCCGCTAACGCTAGCATACCGAAATCCGCAGACGTTCCCATTCGACGTTCAAATCATAATATAAATAAGCAAAAACCCGTACGACGATTGTTGGCAAAGAAAGAATACGAGAATTGAATTTTGAATACAATAGAGCGAGAGAGGAATACTTGGATTCTCTCCGAAAGTAATTCGAAATTTGAATCTCGGTGGGTCCGTGATAAATGAACAGATCGAAACTATTAATTATTACTAGAATTGGTTTTACTTCCGTGAATATTTCACGGGTTGCAACTAGTTAATTATAGATATTATCATTTTTACATTTCAGACCACACAAGTGTCCAGATGGACCAGGTTCGAGGCGGATGATCCCAACGAACGCAGGCGCACGTCACGCGCTTCGACAGTCGGGACTTGCGCCGTCTGCGCTCAGCACTCGCTTGGATGCAAGACTGGTTCACTCGCACTTCTTCCCCGTTCAGACGTACAGGCTTGTTGACGAAGACTCTTACTTTACCTGCTGCATGTTCCATGTAAGTGATTTTAAACTCGATTAATTTGATTATTTTTTATGCTTTTACGAACAATGAATGTTCATACGAGGGGAGGTCAATAAATTCACGGAATAAAGGGGTTAAGGGAGGGGGCGGTAGTATGACTCATTAGTATATTCACCAAGTTTTAGTCTAATTTTGACCGTATTGTTTAAGATTTCGTCGGGAAAGTATGTCAAACGTTAATAACCTCTCAAGTACGGGAAAATTAAGTAACGCGCCGTCATTAAGTTATTCACAAAACAAGGGTTAGCGGTTTACGAGGACTGTTGCCCTGGAAAAACTATGTTTTACTAGTGGCATAATCTTTTGAAGCAAGGGAGAGAATCGGTTGAATATGACCTCCGATCAAGACGGCCTGTTGAGGCCACTTCTTCACACATCGTCAAAAAAGTAGGAAAGCTTGTGCTGGAAGATGCCCGCCTAAACAAACATCCCGATCATGGTCAAAGTTGGTATGTTGTTATGTTATCATTGCGGGTTCGATCCCCGCTGGAATCCAGATTTTTTTAAATGGAATTCCAGTCTGGTTTTCACCAAGAGCCCATTAAAACATCTTTCTGGTTGGTTGGAAGAGATTGCCACATGGCAATAAACTCTCCAGGTGAAAAGTGAGGTGCATGGTCGCGCGGTGATGCACTGGACTTACGTGCGGAAGGTTGTTGGTTCAAACACCGCGCTGTGCTACTCCCCTCGAACGACACAGGCACTTTTTCGATGGCATCAGGATACCTATGGCTTCGGGCATATCTATTATTGAAAAAAAAAAAAACGATGCGCACGTTCACTAAGAATTTCTGATGTTTTTCAACCCACACCCTTATTTATTGAGTGTTTTGTTTGATTTGCGAGTCCACGCATACCGAACTCGATTCCACCTGAATTTATTAATGTTTACGAGTTCGGTTACTCTTGTCTTGTGGCGACAGTTGTTTCAAGATAGTGGTAAAGCTAAATTTGTTTTTTTTTTCTTTTTATGTTTTCAGCCAACGAAACAGACTCTACTTGCCGGGACCTCGACGGGAGACGTGAAACTATTTAACCTTTTCTCGAGCCAGGAAGAGAATTCGTTTCAGCTCCACGACTCTTATATTTACCATTTGCAGGTAAAACTCTTTTTTTTTTTTTTTTTATATACAGGGTGTCCCGTATTGAGTGAATCATATTTAGGTTGATTATGGATTGGGTCAAGACCTACCAGAATATCAAAAACCTGACCTTAATCCTCTGGATTATTTTTATTGGGGCTCTCTCGAAAAGACAAAGTTTACCATAAAGCCATTCGCAACGAGGTTGAACTGCGTCAACGAGTGAATGCGGCTGCCCGTGAAATAACGACGCACAGTTTGAGATTGCTGACGCGATCATTTTTGAGGAGATGCCGAACTTGCATCAGGACAGGAGGGCGACAATTCGAGCATCTCCTTGTAAAATTCATTGAATAAAACAATTTTTTGACATTTTAATTTGTGTTTCATTCATCATCATCATCATCATTAAATTAAATCACACAAACTTGCACATTAATGCTACAATAGGCGCGCTACAAGGAACCATTTGAAGTATATTTTGTATTAATACGAGGCGTGTCCAGAAAGTAAGTGTACTGAGGCTCTCACGACCGGATGGATTTTATTTTCGACATGTTGGCTACACTTCCGTGTAGCCTGACCCTTCCCCTCCGCAACGAGACTGGTTTGAGGTCAGTACGTTGAGAAGTGTCGACGCGACAACACGTCTCGTGAAAAATGTCAAACCAATCTCCCGCCAAGTGCGAAATTTTGTATAAAGGCAAGAGTTTTTGAGGCGCTGCAAACTCCATGGAGATGAATTTCTCTGCTCCATCGTTACTGGAGATGAAACTTGGGTTGCACACTACACGCATGAAACCAAAAGGCAGTCTTAACAGTGGCGTCACACCTCTTCACCCTCCGCCAAAAAGTTCAAAACAGCCAAGAAATTTCAGCCAAGAAAATCATGGCATCCGTGTTTTGGGACTGTCAAGGCATAATTTTAATTGAATATATGCCTCAAGGGGAGACCATCAACTCTGCAAGATACTGTGAGACCCTAAAAAAATTGCGGAGGGCGATTCAGAACAAGAGGAGAGGCATGCTGACAAAGGGAGTCTGCCTGCTGCACGACAATGCAAGACCACACACCGTCAACGCCACGAAGGAACTGCTCGCCTCGTTTAAGTGGGATGTCCTGAACCATCCCGCGCATTCCCCTGACCTAGCACCTTCAGATTACTATCTCTTTACCTCCCTGAAGCTGCACATGGGTGGAAAAAGGTTTTCAACCGACGAGGAGGTAAAGGAGGAGGTGGAGAAGTGGACGGAGGGGTTGGCGGGAAACTACTTCGAGGATGGCATCAAAAAGTTGATACCCCGCTTCACCACCTGCATTGAGAGAAATGGCGACTATGTCGAAAAATAGCTTACATATGTACTACGGTAACCACGTAATTTTTTTGTTCAAATAAAAAAAATTGTAACCTACAAAAATTCAGTACACTTACTTTCTGGATATGCCTCGTACATTTCATTTGAACTTGGTCAGTATCAGCCCCTTTTGAATAAAAAATAGTATTATTTCGTTTTCCATAAAAAAAAATCTAATAGTGTTGCACTATTCTGAAATCTCCATTAAATTAGCAACTTTTTAAAGTAGTATTCTGGAAATGACCAGTATAATTTTTTTTTACCACAGAAGGCCAAAGTTTAGCGTAAAAATTTTAATTTAGATTTTTTTTTATTTTTCAATTAATTTTTTTGGTACACCCCTAATAATTTTGGAAATAATTTTGTATGCGATAGATAGATAAGGCTACTATTCGAAAGTATTTCACGATAAAAAAAATTACAAAAAAGGTGATTTGTACACAACGCAGCGAAAAATCTGATGCAAAAATTTTACTAAAGTCCGAATAATTTAAAAACGGTAAGGTTTTTACTGAGGTCAAGTATTGATATTCTGGTAGGTCTTGACCCAATCTATCATCACCCTAAACATGATTCACTCAATACGGGACACCCTGTATGTGTCAAGAAATTTTATAGATACGTAATTTGTGAAAAAACATCAGATAATTTAATAATGTGGACTCACAATTTGTAGACACACTTGATCTGGGTTTGTTGCCTTTCATTTTTCGTGTCCCCAGTGTATCGGACGTATGCGTCACGCCCTGAATATGTATCGAATATATGTAGATATTTGTCATGTGTATATTTGATTGATATGTAAATCCTTGTTGATATTGAAATTCTTGTTGAAATATGTATGTTTGTTTGGGTCCGACCGCAGAGGAAATGAGGACTTATGGACGGGCGTCGTGACTAGGTCGCTGACCCGCTGGTTTAAGCATTGCGCAAAACTCCCGAAAATTATTGAATTTCGCGAGGTGTGAGCGCTTGCTATGACCGTTTATAAGAAGGGTCATTTTGATTTTTTTAATTATATTCTCAGTACAATCTACCTCCTGTGTTTTTACTTGAGACCTGCTATACCTGCCTAAGAGGAATCTCTTCATCTTCTCATGGATCTACGCCTTTCGAAATTTGCAACTGAATTCTCCGAGCATTGCGCAGCAACCATCGCACATATATACAGTTCTTTATACCCTGTCCGGTACACCCAGTAAACTAGGCTTTTGCCTGTATCTTACTGAGGACATATAAATAAATTAATTAATATTGCTTTCCGATTTTTGATTATACAACAGGAAATAAATAAAACAGAATCGAGACCCTAGAAATATCCGAGTCAATACATTAGAATGAACATTTGGCAAACACACATATTCCCAAGATCTCAAAGCTGCTCGCTGAAGTTGTCTCCTGTTTTCCTCCACCCGCAATCCCCAAACTGAATTTTTACCAATGGAAGTGTGTATGTCGGTACCAGTTTGAACATAGTTCAGTCTTGTTTGCACTCCCCTGATAAGGTGAAAAGCTTGAAACCGGTAGGGTTATATAAAGTGGAATAAACAGTGTTTGACTAAACAAATTACAATATAAAACTAAAACATTTGTGGTGTCGTACGACCTACAGCCTTCTTTATAGTGGCTCTTAGATCTCTCCGAGTAGTAATCTGTATTGTTATTATTACAGCCAGCACATTCATACGATGTTCTGTTACAGGCTAATAGGGACGGAACTCTACTTTTGGCATCTTCAAATACCTGGAGAAGACCAATATCGGCATTGTGGAATATGAAACATTATACTATGCAGTGAGTACTATTTTATTATAATAGCGATAAGGTCAATAGGTCAGTGGCCTAGCTGGTAAATTAACCTAACCTAGCCTAACCCTCAGTGGCCTAGCTGGTAAACTAACCAAACCCTCAGTGGCCTAGTTGGTAAATTAACCTAACCTAGCCTAACCCTGAGGGGCCTAGTTGGTAAACTAACCTAACCTAACCCTCAGTAGCCTAGTTGGTAAACTAACCTAACCCTCAGTGGCCTAGTTGGTAAACTATCCTAATCCAATGGGGGCTTGCATATTCGATTCCCATTGAAACCTAGACATTTTAAAAAAGGATTCCAGTTTGGTTTTCACTCAAGGTTGTACTGTATACAACAAAAGTTTAATACAATACAATAGGCGCTGAATATGTAATCAAGAATATTGTGCAGAATATTACAATATATCATGGTGATAGAAAAGTGGGAAAGGAAAAGTAAATGTGATATATGGGGGATTAATGAAAGATTGGAGTTGAGGAATTCTGCTATTTGGTTAGTATTTTCTCAGATAATGGAAGAGTTAGAAGGGACATGGTTGGAATGTCATTTTGGCACAGTTCAATCAATTTCAATGGACAATTTGAACATGCATATCGCATTGCGGCTATATTTGTTCCCCGGTTTCTGACAGTCGAACAGGAGGAGAATCGGGTCGAAATCAGATTTTTTTACATCCAACACCATGTCTGCTGTTCCACACCCTCCCTATTCACCGGATGTAGCTCCGTGGGACTTTTTTATTCCTAAAAATAAAACGTTTTGAGACGGTAAAAGAGTTTGAAGCTGAATCGCAAGCAGTGCGTGACCAGCTTAACAAAGAAGACTTTGTGGGGGCTTTTACAGCATGGCAGAAATGCTGGATTCTCTGCATTAATGTAGGAGGCAATTTCGAAAGCAATGCAGCCCAAAATGTTATTATTTTACAATAAAAATGTTTTTAAAACCAGTCCGTTTGGAAATCGATCATACCTCATGCACTTTATACTGAATCGATCATACCTCATGCATTTTATACTGAATTGATCATACCTCATGCACTTTATACTGAATTGATCATACCTCATGCACTACATACTGAATCGATTATACCTCATGCACTTTATACTGAATTGATCATACCTCATGCACTTTATACTGAATCGATCATACCTCATGCATTTTATACTGAATTGATCATACCTCATGCACTTTATACTGAATTGATCATACCTCATGCACTACATACTGAATCGATAATACCTCATGCACTTTATACTGAATTGATCATACCTCATGCACTTTATACTGAATCGATCATACCTCATGCACTTTATACTGAACTGATCATACTTCATGCACTTTATACTGAATTGATCATACCTTATGCACTTTATATTGAATTGATGCATGCACCTTATACTGAATCGATCATACCTCATGCACTTTATACTGAATCGATCATACCTCATGCACTTTATACTGAATTGATCATACCTCATGCACTTTATACTGAATCGACTATACCTCATGCACTTTATACTGAATGGATCATACCTCATGCACTTTATACTGCATTGATCATACCTCATGCACTTTATACTGAATCGATCATACCTCATGCACTTTATACTGAATCGATCATACCTCCTGCACTTTATACTGATTTGATCATACCTCATGCACTTTATACTGAATTGATCATACCTCATGCACTTTATACCGAATTGATCATACCTCATGCACTTTATACTGAATTGATCATACCTCATGCACTTTATACTGAATTGATCATACCTCATGCACTTTATACTGAATCGATTATACCTCATGCACTTTATACTGAATTGATCATACCTCATGCACTTTATACTGAATCGATTATACCTCATGCACTTTATACTGAATTGATCATACCTCATGCACTTTATACTGAATTGATCATACCTCATGCACTTTATACTGAATCAATCATACCTCATGCACTTTATACTGAATTGATCATACCTCATGCACTTTATACTGAATTGATCATACCTCATGCACTTTATACTGAATTGATCATACCTCATGCACTTTATACTGAATTTATGATCATTCAAAGTGTATTCATTTTCTTGGGACAGCTTATGTAAACTTTCGTATATAACGTGAGTTCTTATTCGAAATGAAGCAAATGGTTCAAAACCATCGCTTTATATTCGGGCTGATATGGTAATATATGTTTATATTCGGGCTGATATGGTAATATATGTTTATATTGGGGCTGATATGGTAATATATGTTTATTGTAATTATCTTTTTCCGTGTTTCAGATTATCACTTAATGACGAAGAGTATGTGGAATTCAGCAAAGTAACCGAGGATCGAATCATAGGAACAAAGAGAGAAGTGGCGACAATTTACGATATAGCGACGAGTCGAACTATCGCCACGTTAAGGCCGACACTAAGTAACCAATACACTAAAAACAGAGCCACGTTTAGTCCGACCGATGAACTTGTCCTCTCTGGTAAGACAATGTCCATTCATTTATATTTTAATGTACGGTAGACTCCAATATCCGGAGCGGTAGAGAAAAAAACTCTCGAATAATCTCCGTCAGATAAAATATTGGGAAATATTGTGCCTTTTGTGCCTGAAAACTACGATTTACGAAAATGGCTCGATGATTGGTTTGCCTCAAAAGAGCAACAGTTTTTTTGGTGTGGCATCCACAAATTGCCAGAGAGATAGGAAACATGTGTAACTAGCGATGGGCAATACTTTGAATATAAAATATTTTTTACCATTTCCATACAATAAATGTGTATTTTCTATAAAAAAAAATCCGGTTTCATATTTACTATACAGACCTGATGTATAGAATCTGGTTTGATATTTTGAAAGAAGGAAATGTCAAGTCGTAAGAGTTGTACGAATGTAAGTAAGTTGTGTACTTTTTTTAAAAAAGAATTCCAGTCTGGTTTTCACTTAAGGCCACTTCGACATCTTTCTGGTTGGTTGGAAGAGATTGCCACAAGGCAATAAGTCCACCAGGTTGTACTGTATACAACGGTACAATATAGAATAGGTGAAAGGTGTGTTGCGCTAGGAAAGTATGGCTTTATTTCCTCTTTGCCGTCTTCGATAGGGAAACATTTGTATGTATGTATGTAATATCATAGTATAAATAGGCCAAAACCCGTACGATGGTTGTTGTCAAAGAAAGAATACGAGAATTGAATTTTGAATAAGAGAGAGCGAGAGAGGAATACTTGGATTCTCTCCGAAAGTAATTCGAAATTTGAATCTCGGGTCCGTCGAAACTATACTGAACGAATTTTAAATACCTAGCTTACAATTTTTGAACCGGTGTAAAAGGGGACGATGTATATATGATATATATAAACAAATTCTACATTTATGAATATATATTTTCATAAATGTAAAATTTGTTTTACTTCCGTGAATATTTCACGGGTTGCAACGAGTGTATGTAATATTAAATACAAAAATATTTTGTTCTTCTGCAGATGGTGTATTGTGGGACTTGAACTCAGAGAAAGATATTCATAAGTTTGACAAGTTGAACCAATCTCTCAGTGGGGTCTTCCATCCAAATGGATTAGAGGTGAGTTCATATTTCTCTCGACTACAAATTGTTTATGGTCTACATTTTACCTTTTCTTTGAAGAAAATGTTAAAATACAGTACCCGGCGGTAATTAATACACATCGGGCTTAAGAAAGAGACTGTCGGCCATAATCGGCCAACTTCGGCATTGTAGGACGTCGTCTCTGTCATTCATTCATGTGTTCTGTCGCGATTTGTCTTTCGTTGCCAAGCATTCTAGGGTGTGGTATGAATGACAGAGACGACCTTCTACAAAGCCGATTATGGCCGACAGTCTTTCTTAAGCCCGATGTGTATAGCTTATCGCCGGGTACTGTACATTGGATTGTCCGTTAAGTAGTTTTTTATTATATTTAAATAAAAGGTAGGCTTTGTCCAACTCTGCAATATACAGGCGGCCCTCGACTTTCACATATTCCACTTTCGCACAATTCACTATTTCGCACGTTTTTTTTAAATTAAATTTTTAAAGATTTTTGTCAATAATGCAAAAATTGTTCGCTTCCATGCAGTCGCACCCACTTTTTTGGAAGAACTATAATATATGGAACGCAATAAACAATATTGGAGACTCGTGGGCTGAAATAAAAGCGTCAACAATGAAAGGGCTGGTTCCTGGAAACAAATATACCCACAAATGATGAGTGGTTTTATAAATTCTGAAGAAACTCCGGAAACTATCACAGATGAAATAGTCGGCCTAATGAATGAACTAAACTTGGACGTCAACAACGAAGATGTTAATGAGTTGATTGAATCTCACTCAGTACCTCTGTCAAATGAATACTTAATTGAGCAACAAGAGTTAAATGGAATACACAATGGAAGTGAGGAAGAAGAAGCTGATAAAATCGTCGAGACTTTGACAATCAAAAACTATGAATGAAGCCTTCATGCATCTTGACAGATTTGTGACTATCATGGAAGAATGTGATGGAAGACCAATGGAAAACGTATATCTCAAGTACGTAGGGCGATTGAGAAAGACACAGGGTGTTGTAGAACTCTTTATCAAGAAAAGAAGAAAAAGGTGGTATTCAACTAACTCTTGACAAGTGTATAAAGAAAACAGCTGAAAGCACTTATGGTAAACACGTCTCATTAACTTAATTATGTATATTGATAAATAAATATTTTTAATATATTATTGATAAATAAATATTTTAAAATACAATTTTTGATGTTTTTTTTACATCTCTCTACTTTCGAACATTCAACATTCGCACACATTTTCAGGAATCAATTATGTGCGAAAATCGAGGGTCGCCTGTAGTCATTTACCGCGACTTTGACATCAACCAAATTCTTGAAACCTCCTTGAGACAAGACAGTGTTAGCGCCTTAACTTTGTATAATACATGCTATATTTTTACTTATTTATTAGTTGTTATTATAATTTTTGTTTTTACGTTTGCAGATAATATCAAATACGGAAGTATGGGATTTAAGAACGTTCCACCTTCTCAGAACCGTGCCGACTTTAGACAAATCCGAAGTAAGTTTATTTTTCTATTGTACAGGATTCCTAAATGGAATAGTTTCATTCTAAAATGCTTCCAAACAATATGAAAGAGTTAAAGTGACTCAGGCAGTCTGACAAGAGTTAAAGTGACTCGGGCAGTCTGACAAGAGTTAAAGTGACTCAAGCAGTCGGACAAGAGTTAAAATGACTCAGGCAGTCGGACAAGAGTTAAAGTGACTCAGGCAGTCTGACAAGAGTTAAAGTGACTCAGGCAGTCGGACAAGAGTTAAAGTGACTCAGGCAGTCTGACAAGAGTTAAAGTGACTCAGGCAGTCGGACAAGAGTTAAAGTGACTCAGGCAGTCTGACAAGAGTTAAAGTGACTCGGGCAGTCTGACAAGAGTTAAAGTGACTCAGGCAGTCTGACAAGAGTTAAAGTGACTCGGGCAGTCTGACAAGAGTTAAAGTGACTCAGGCAGTCTGACAAGAGTTAAAGTGACTCAGGCAGTCTGACAAGAGTTAAAGTGACTCGGGCAGTCTGACAAGAGCTAAAGTGACTCGGGCATGAATCCCAAGTCTGACTTTGATACTGAATACGGTCAAAGACGATAATTAATATTTTTCACCCTCTTTTAGGTCCCGAAAGAGATTTTATATAATTAATTCTACAGTTGACAGAAAATCTGCATTCTTCGTAATGTTTTAATGTTTTTATCATAGTTCCACGTATTAACATGCCCGGTTAGGACAACCAGTTATTATATACTAGTGAGCCATTAAATTCCCATGGCTCCCTCTGTATCGAAAGTTTCAATATTGAAATATCTCAGTATTATTATCGTAAGTATGGGGGTATTGAGTGTTATTTTCAAATAAATGATAACATATTTTTTTTTAATTTTAGCTTTAATAATTTAACATCATGTGGACATTAATTTGTCAAAAACTTTTCATTGTTGATTATAATATCATAATCAAGTGCACGACCAAATAAAAATCAGTGACATCATCATATATATATACACTTCGATCAATAAGTCCCGGGTCTAACCAACAGATGGCGCCTCTAATAACAAATCCATACTATTCTCATTTAGTACCAACCTTTAGAAGTTACGTGTCAAACTTTCATGACATTCCGACATTGTGGCATTGAGTTACAGTGGTTTTAGTGACGCTACTTTTGCTATTTTCAAAACAATGGAAAAAACCGAATTTCGTGTGTTGATAAAACATTGCTTTTTGAATGGGAAAAAATACCGTTCAAACTCAGCGATGGCTTGAAAAGTGTTATCCGGGCTCTGCTCCGTTGAAAACAACCATTTGTCGGTGGTATGCTGATTTCAAACGTGGTCGTACAGACACAAATGATGCTGAACGCTCTGGTCGTCCAAATCATGCTGTTACACCAGAAAACATAAAAAATTTATTAATTTTGCCATTGTAAAGGTTATTGTTTTTCAATATTGCGGAAATCTGTCAACAGAACTTAATATTCTTACAGTAAGAGAAAATGGCCACGATGTTCCTAACCATGGGAAAGTTCGGTGCAAAAATGTGAAGTTTGGTCCCCGTTAGTTGGTGTATTGTATTAAGTGTTAAGGCCAGGTAATATAAGCTCTCGGGCTACAAAAGTATACCCTTCTTTAGGCAGTGGCACAGGAATAAAATGTTATTGATTACACATCAAAAGCTGGTTGGATGTAAGAAATTGCTACAAAACCAAAATGATAACGTGTGTTCATTGCAGGTGGTGTTCTCTCCGCTCTGCGGCATCATCTACTCGGTGTGCATGGAACAGGACACGGATGAGAAGAGCCACTTTGAAACCAGCTTCAAGACTTTAGATTCGTACGATTACTCTAGTATAGGTGAGTTACATATTTATTTAGTAAACTGCTGTGTATCTTGGAACATACTATACTGCCCGATAGTCTAGTGAATGCTGTGACAAAGAACCACTTGGACAAGTTCCTACATACAAACCCAGGGACTTGCTGTAGGGCTGTGTGCATGAACACAATACAGGCACCATCCATCCACAGGATAGACTACGAACAATGAAGCAAGAAGGAACTGACAATCTTAAATTACTTCAAATTTGGGTTCCAATATCGTATCCAAGGCCTATGAGGAAGACTGAAAAATTAGCAGGCACAAAAAATTAAGTACTAACCAGTCTTAATTATTATCAATAATTGAGTCTTTTAATTACTGCTGGCAACATCTGACATCACTCAGAATTAAAATACAATTCCCTGTCATAAGTGCATTAAAATACAATTCCCTGCCTTAAGTGCAATAAAATACAATTCCCTGTCATAAGTGTATTAAAATAGAATTCCCTGTCATAAGTGCATGAAAATACGATTACCTGCCATAAATGCAATAAAATACAATTTCCTGTCATAAGTGTATTAAAATGCAATTCCCTGTCATAAGTGTATTAAAATGCAATTCCCTGTCATTAGTGCATTAAAATACAATTCCCCGCCTTAAGTGCAATAAAATACAATTCCCTGTCATAAGTGTATTAAAATAGAATTCCCTGTCATAAGTGCATGAAAATACGATTACCTGCCATAAATGCAATAAAATACAATTCCCTGTCATAAGTGCATTAAAATGCAATTCCCTATCATAAGTGCATTAAAATACAATTCCCTGTCTTAAGTGCATTAAAATACAATTATTTGTCTTAAGTGTATTAAAATTCAAACCAAAGTGATGATACGCTAATAAATTTGAATTACAGCAACCATAGATGTTAAGCGAAACATCTGCGCTCTCGGTGTCGCAGGCTGGGGCGGGCAGGTGGCGCTGGCAGAGAACCTGGGCGAGTTTGACACGGTGCAAGAGAGCGTCGTCAAGTTATATGACGTGGGAAGACCTAGAAACCAGGATGATGAAGCGGTGAGGATGCCTTCATTTCTTTTTTTATCATTCTTTCGAAGAGAGAAAAGGGATACCTGGTAAAATAAAGACAGACAAAAGATTGCGTCCATCACATGGTTAGGCGATGGTATAGTTAATAGAAGATGTGTCGTTTCGTTATATTCTGAAATGTTAAAAATTGAGTATTGTGAAAAGCCCAGCTGAAATTAAATGGTACTGACGTATAATTTCTGCAGGATTTCCTTTTTTTTTTTTGTTAAAGAAACTTGATAACCGCTCAATATTAAATTTTTTAACATTACATGGTGAAAGTACTGAAAAGCTACACTAATTGTGAGTTCATTAATTTTTTTAAATAATACAGTGTGAACCAAATTTTGGATTAACACGTAAAATACTCCATACAGTAGTTTCTCAAGGGCAATGAAGAACGGCAACTTTATTAGGCCACGGATTATAAAATAGTCTATTTAACGAAATAAACAATACAGTGACAGTCATTTTAAAAGAAATCTGGATGAGTAGGTAACTACCGCCTGTCTACGAACAAGTTACATCTAAATCATAGTTCCTCAAACTTTTTCGCCCCGTAAACCACTTGCCGATTTTTTGTTTTCCATAGACCCCCCCCCCCCCTGCCTGCCTAATATTGAATTTTCCTAAACTTGTTAACTTCAAATGTGTTTTTGACAGCTGCCACAGTGCTGTGCTGTTCACCTTGATAAGGTTTTTTGTAGAGTGGACAATTGTAAAAAAAGAAAAACATGTACAATTTTTATTCATACCTTTATTGAAAAGACACAAAATGCAAGTAAATATTTGGCTTTGGAACGAAACAAATCAAAACCTAGTGAAATTCTTCCATAAAATGAATACACAAATAATACTGTCAATGAGAGGGATGGACCTGGTGCTCTGATAGCGATGGTACAATTAGTGAGGTAGCATATAGTCTTCAATCTCCACGTTCAGTGATTTGCATTAGATTTCTTTATATAAGTATTTTCTATGTCTAATATAAGTATTATGTGCGCACAATCGGTGTTAGGTGTAATAAGACGTTTACGGAACGCCTAAATATTGATGATCTGCCTAAATGGGATCCGCTCACGTGGACCCCCATTTACATCTCGTGCATGCCCATTTTCTTTTCTAGCTGACATAGACCTCCTGCAAGTCTAAATCGACCCTTGGGGGTCCATATAGACCACATTGGGAATCTTTGATCTAAATAAAAGAATTTTACGTTACAATTTGTTCTAAAAGTACGAAATTACTTTCCGTATAATCCAATAGCTCTTCTCAGCATTTATTGACATCATTTTTTATTTTACATTTGATACGAGTGATTAATCCAATCACATTTAAGTTTAAAATAAAGTATAATGATAATTGACTCTGTTATGCTTACGAGTTTGATCTTCATTTTATCGACCGAGATGTGGAAGATGTTTATATCAGAAAATTCATTCAACAAGATCATTCCGTGTACAAGTGGTGATTCTCGTAACAGCTCAGTTGGTGAATATTACGCTGAAAACAATCTCGCAATGTCGTTAATAATTGTCCTGTACATTAAAATAATTGTCCTGTACATTAAAAAAAAGGGTTTACTCAATAGTTGGAATAAACGGTATTACAGTGACAGCTTTATGCTCTTTCGTATTTTAACACGTTGATCGCCAACAGGTTTTACTTAAAATAATTTAAAAAATGATTATTAATTTTTTTTTAATAGTATTTGATAGGATATGTAAGAATGTATTGTTTTATGTAGTATTTGATAGGATATGTAAGAATGTATTGTTTTATGTAGTATTTGATAGGATATGTAAGAATGTATTGTTTTATGTAGTATTTGATAGGATATGTAAGAATGTATTGTTTTATGTAGTATTTGATAGGATATGTAAGAATGTATTGTTTTATGTAGTATTTGATAGGATATGTAAGAATGTATTGTTTTATGTAGTATTTGATAGGATATGTAAGAATGTATTGTTTTTATTTATTTTGATGATTTTTTTACGAGGATTTTTGTTTTTTTTTGATATGCCGGCCACGGGTGTCCGTTACGGCGCCAATAGATTGATTTATTGCAATGCACCAGGCCGGCCAATTTGTCGGCCACGTATCTCGCTCTACCATGCGCGGGTGACTGCGCGCTAGTCTTTTTAGGTTAGAACATTGACCGTTATTTGTTTGGATTTCAATTAGTCACACATGTCACTCTTATTAGCAGTGTCGCGAGTTGTGTCACATTAAAAAATTCAATAAAGAACATCGTTATTGCTAAATTTTCATTTTTATATAAAAAAAAACACATTTACGATTTTATAAAAAAGATGTTTTTTTTTCGTCACATTTGAGAGCCTATATTTTGTGACTTGGAAGAAATATTCTCAGGCCAAGTTGCAGTAATATACAGAAGGGCCATCCCGGTCACCGCATATAGAAAAATCCACAGTACGCGTGCCCATTGGCATTGTATAGCAACTCTAAGGTAGGTCTTCCTTGCCGGTCACCGGTGACCCCCACGGCACCCTTAAAGCAATGCAGTGCCGTCACCGGTGACCCCTATGGCGATCAACGTGTTAAAATAATCACTTTTGCAGCTATTAATGTCCTTTTTGTCTCATTGCAGGATGACGAAGAAGAAGAGGAACTGGGCAACTCGGACAATGAAGGTTCTGATACCGGATCTGATAACGATGGTAATATTTTGTTTTATCTATTCTTCTGCGATGAGAACGTGCAGGAATCAATTCCTTTGAGATGTGGTGTTAGTGTCAGATGCTGAGGATCCAGGGGACTGTCAAAAGAACTAACGTCTTCATATTTCAGGAGCTAAATGTGATTAGTACGAGTACAACTGTTCTCAAAATGTTTCCAGCATATTCTGCGATGTTTCAGACACGTTTCCAGACGTAAACCATATAACCTGGATAAAATTGATAGTCGTACGGAGTGGAGTGAAGATGCGTAATCGCAACCTGTTATACCACCCATATATGAATTGTATTATTTGTTGTATACGGTAAAACCTGACAAATTTATTGTCATGTTACAATCTCTTCCAGCCAACTAGTAAAATGTTGAAAGAGGCATTGAGAGAAAAACTATACTGAAACCCTTTTTTAAAAAAATCTGAATACCAATGGGAATTGAACCTGCAAACTCCGGGTCGGAAGACAAGATTTCTTACCAACCATGCCACATAATTTGTCATCGGTGTAGTAATTAATTAAGGAAAATTTGAAATAAATTTTGAAAGTTGTTTTAAGTTTCGAATCTGTTGGCGAATGGCACAGATATTGAAATTGTCCAATTCTTTTTCAGGGCGACCCTTCCTTTTTTTGCCTGGAGTTGTGAATTTTCCCCCATTTTCTTCGTATTCTTTAATACATCGTCTAACCGTGCTTTTTTATTTACCTGTAAATAAAAAAAAACATTAATGCTAATATAAATAATAATATATAAAACATTAACGCTAATATAAATAATAACATTTACAAAATGATCCATTAAATAACACGACATATTCGTGATATATTATAGTAACATAACCTTTATGTTCGTAATATAACTTTTATGATGAAAATATAAATCTCATAAAACTTTTAAAAAATATGGGTTATACCATTTGTCCAAACAGCTGTCAAACGATGTAAACGTAAACATAACCTCAGAAATGATAACTTTTTAACAAAAATCAACTCGAAATATATGTGAATGATTTCTAAACTTTAAAGATATTTGATAATTATTTAAAAGAAATAAATACATATCAGTCATACTAGCAGTTCGCGCGTAAACATAATAAGTACATGTGACATGACAGCTAATGTTGGTGTTGCCAAGCTATAATATTTTTAGTTCCAATTTTATTAATTTCTACTCATTCTTGACAGACTGTACATCACTGTTTGTAAAACTCAAATCTTTGTGTGTAGTTAATAGTTTTCACGTTATACTTTTGCTTTACAGACGCAACAATGTTCCGAAACGCCCTTGCCGAGCTCGGCATCGAAGGTGCGGAGGACGTGTCCGACGTGGAACGAGAGGACGCAGACGCTGACGGGGATGCAGAAGCGGATCCTGACGCCGACCAGGACGATGATGGAAATCTTTCCAATATCAGCGAGAATGTCAACACTAGCGAGGGATCCAATGATTCAAGCGGTAATTTTTTTTGTTTCTTATTTGAATTCATAACTGTGCGGTCGGTCTTTTAAGTTGTATATTACGTGACGTCTCGCTCATAAAAATTTATAAATACGCTCTTTCAAGCTGTATAATCCCAATGCGCCAAAAAACTTAAGTCCGTCATTGCTATTATTCTTTTCAGGTGTGTCGTCGCCAGAGGAGTCCCTTACGTGACGTCTTGATCATAAAAATTTATAACTGTGCGGTCTTTTATGATGTATAATCCCAGTGCGCCAAAAAACTTAAGTCCGTCATCGCTATTATTCTTTTCAGGTGTGTCGTCGCCAGAGGAGTCCCTTACATGACGTCTTGATCATAAACATTTATAATTATGCGGTCTTTCAAGCTGTATAATCCCAATGCGCCAAAAAACTTTAGTCCGTCATCGCTATTATTCTTTTCAAGTGTGTCGTCGCCAGAGGAGTCCCTTATGTTACGTCTCGCTCATAAGAAAACAAAGATTTGGATTATCTAGTGTAGATAGGGACTTATTTTGTGCTCCGTAACAGCGTGAGTGCTGACAGGATCTATTTTACGAAAAAGAAAACTTCCGTTATGATCCAACAAAAATGGTCGCAGTAATGTAAAAAAAAATCTGAAACCGTGCTTAAAATAGGTTTATATAATTAGTTATTAAATATTCTTATATGGAGTTCCGCATAATTAAATCCAAAAGTTTAAATTTAGTTTTTATGTGATGTTTTTTCATTTATTTTTATTTTCTATTTCGTGTGATTTGAAGAGTAGAAAAGTGTTTTGTAGATCACACGTACAAATACTGTAGAATAAGTTGTAGGTTGCCACTCTATCCTAGGAGATTTTGGCGTGACTTCTGAGTCACGGTGAAGAGAAGAGATCCCTAGTTGACTGGTAGATGAAAATGTATTTGCTCAATCTGCGTCCCTTATGTTTAGTCCATCGCACATTGCAAGCACCTCAATTGGACTGCTTATGTCGTCATTATGTGCTAGCTCAATGCTTGTCACACGCGTTTATTGTGTGCAGGGGACGTCCGATTATATAAAGCGATAATGTGAGGACCGCACAAAGGAACGTTTTATTAATATACAATACAAAAATATTATAGCAATGATTTTACGATGTTTACAGGTAATACAAAGAAATAAAAATTGCTAATCTATGTGACACATACATATGTACGTCCAATAAATTTTGAATTGTATTTTTCGCCTGTGATTTTTTTCATTAATTGTATAAACTGATTAATTTTTTAAACACTTATATGTACACTAATTTTTCACGAAACAACCAGCAGGTCCTTTAATTTATATAAGGTGTCCCAATAAGAACGCTGGATTTAAATTTAGCGCCATTTTTTTTATAAGGTTCGCATCTGTCAATCTTGTGATTAGTAAATATGGAACGCTACACGAAATAACAGCATGTTATTATTGTTAAAACTCATTATAAAAATAGGGAAAGTTTTACTGAAACAGTTTGTAAACTTCCTGGAATTTTCGGTCAAAATAATGGTCCAAATGAGTCGTCAATTCGAAGATTAATTTAAAAATTTGAGGAAACTGATTCGATTCTGGACAATAAGTCACCCGTGCGTCCTCGTAGCAGATGTTCACTCGAAAACATAGCCGCAGTGAGAGAAAGTGTTACTGTAACCCCAGGGACAGGGACATCAGTTCGTCATCGTTCACAAGAATTAGACGTTTCAAGGAGCACCTTACAGTGAATTCTCACGAAAGATCTAGATCTGCATGCCTACAAGATCCAACTGAATCGAGGAACTGGATCTGCATGCCTACAAGATCCAACTGAAGCAAGATCTGGATCTGCATGCCTACAAGATCCAACTGAACCAAGAACTGGCGCTCTTATTGGGCCACCCTTTACTAAGTACATTGGGATTAAAAGGGTTCATATTAAGAATTCTCGTAAGGAAAACTTCAGTTATTTCTTTTTAAACAACTTAATACATACACACCATCACATTGTTTTCCGGTTGGCGTAAGCAGAGAGGAAAAAGCGCCAGACTTTCCTATCGTGACACATCTTACACCTTCTAAATCCATACAACCCCTGTCACTTGATCCGACCATATTTTCCTTCTCCTCTTCTGCTCCTTTTTCTCACATTTGCACTGTTTATCATTGACTTTATTTTCCTATCCTATCAAATAATTTTGTACATTTCATGTCATCCTTTAGGCTAAGGCCACACCAAAGTGCTTCGCTAGGTGTTAAGCTAGTTGCTACATGACTAATAGACTAGATGACTTCATGCTTGGCCACACCAAAAGTGCTTCGCACAAATTCATTTGACATTTGGGAGCGGTTGAGTCAACACACGATGCCACTCTCAAAACTAACGCAATTCCATTACAACTTTCCTTATCTTTATTTACTTCCTGTGCAACTTCATTCCAAAGTGATTTTATTACAGGTACATTTTTGTATAATTTGCTCGATGGGTTCCACAAAGGCTCCCTTTTATACACAGCTGTTATTAAAACTTCCGTCATCTTGTAAAATCACGGTGACACAATAAAATTAACCAACAGGTCTGTTCGCTAGGAGATTCACTCGGTGACTAATCGTCATGTGGTGTGGCGCGAAGCGTGCAATGTGGCCATTGCGATAGTATGCGGTGCGTTGGTTCGCTAGCATATGTCACCTAGCTTGCATCATAGCTCTAAGCACCAAGCGAGGCTCCTACATGTGTGGCCTCGGCCTTACTGTTCATGGAATAAGGCTCTGGAATGATTGTCTTTCATGTTTCACTACCATAAATCAAAGTTGGTTTTAAAATACTGTCGTGGGCTATAATCTTAATAGATTTTTATATAGAGTTTAACTATGTACATATTTTCACTCATTATTAATAACAAATGTTTAACATTACAGATAGTGCTGATAATACAGACGATGCGATTGATCGAGAGTGGATACCTCCAATACTCAGACCACGTCCCTTCCGCGGGCGACCTGCGGCCAGTCGCAACAGACGAAGACGCCGGCGGAGGAGAGGCGAGGCTGCGCAGGTAGATGTGGCCGTCTCTGCGGAGGATGGGAATGCGGGCGGTGAACGGAACGAAGTGGAGAATGCAGACAACGACGGAAACGAAAATCAGAGGGACAGTTCAGACGGGAGTGTGGAACAGAACCCGTTCTTGGATGATTAGTGCCGATTTTGTGCGTGTGTTTGTTTAAATTTCGACACTTGTATCGATGGTTCACAGTGTAACAATGATTCTCACTGTCACAATTGCTCTCATTATAACAATAGGTCTTACTGTATCTTTGATTCGCAATTTAACAATATCTCTCATTATAACAATGGTTCTTATTGTTACTATAATTCACAATGTTACTACTGTTCACATTGTAACAATGTGTATCATTGTAACAATAATTCACATTGCAACAATAATTCACAATATTACAGTGGGTCACATTGTAACAACAGCTCACATTGCAACTCTGATTCTTGTTGTAACAATAGGTCACATTGTAAAAATATGAGTCATTGCAACAATAAGTCTCATCGTAACAAAGAGTTTTTATCATAACAAAGAGTCTCATTGTTACAACGGTCCTCGTTGTAACAATCGGTCTCACTGTAATAATGAGTCGCAATGTAACAATGATTCTAATTGTAACAGTGAGTATCATAAAGGTCTCGTCGTATCGAAATGTTTTTCAATGTTATAAGAAATAATTTAATCATATTTTGATTGATGAAATCAATTTTACGATACGTCCTGCACAAACTTTAGTTCCGTAAGGAAAACTTTTGATACTATCGTGCCAAATGACTGTGACCTTAGTTAGAGACAGTGATGCCTTTCTTGCAAAACACCGTAACCAGCGTTCGGGTGACATTCTATTTTACGAAATTGATTTCGGAGCATTATTGCTCCAAACCTTAAATGTCAAATAAGTCAAAAGATCCTTAAAACTAGGACGTTTCTGATGGTGAAACCAGGATTTTACCTTTTCTGTTGTTGTTCGTGATTATCAGACTGTTGTTCATGATTATCAGACTGTTGTTCATGATTATCAGACTGTTGTTCATGATTATCAGACTGTTGTTCGTGATTATCAGACTGTTGTTCGTGATTATCAGACTGTTGTTCATGATTATCAGACTGTTGTTCATGATTATCAGACTGTTGTTCATGATTATCAGACTGTTGTTCATGATTATCAGACTGTTGTTCATGATTATCAGACTGTTGTTCGTGATTATCGGAGAGTCTTTATCTTTATCGGAATAGATGTACATATTTTGCGATGATTTATTTTTTAGTTCAAATCTGTAAAGAATAAAATCATTTAACAAAGTATAAAATATTTATACATATTTCTTTATTTCACTTTATTAAAAATGAAAAACACTAATATAATAAACAAAAAGATATTGTCGAAACCAGATCCGACACAAGTAGAACAAATAGTCTGCGTCCGATCATCCGAGACCAGAACACTATAAATTATCATGGAAAAATCTCTTACGAGTAAAGATCAGAAACTGTCGCATCCGACACCTTGAACTAGAGCAGGAGGTGAAGCCTACACTGGCATGACCATGTGGACACGATGATAGATAGATTCTCACGGTATATCATCGCAAGCCAAGAAGGCCACCTCAAAGGGGGGGAGACAGCTGGTGATCTAACTCCTAGGAATGATTTTCACGACATAACAACAGATTCAAGATTCACATCAAGAAGATCATATTAGTGATACTATACAATGTCCAATGGTAGCATCGTTTGCGTATGATCTGTGGAGTAATAGATAACACACATGCTCGGAAAGCAGAGGAGATACAGGTTCAAGTCCCCTTGGCCACCTTTCGTTTTCAGATGTCTTCATTGGACGCTGTCTCATTAATTTGGTACTTCTCTTGGGTCTGTTAATAATATTGGGAACTTTCTAAGCTTTTTGACCGTAAGTCGCTTTATAAGTATATTTACTGTACTGCGAGTCATTTTATTTCTCCCTTGACATTGGTCTTTGTTTTCACACAGCACCAGTAACACAGTCTTTGTACTGATGCTGTACAGCATCGGTACAAAGACTGCTTAATACTCGGAGATTCCGGTTTACTTCTTGCGTTTTCAGTGAATAACGTGCAATAACGCATTGCAAATTAGGTATAATGTGTTCAGAATCCAGCGAACTAGGCAATTGCCCGTGTCTTGTTGGACATCGTTACATCAATATTTTCGATTCATGGTTCAGGTCCAGATTACAATATATTTATTAATTTAATCTTGAACAATTTGTACAGAATTTCTATAAAAAACACAGAGTTTCAAATTCAAACAAAATGAGGAATCTAAAATAAATGACAAAATGTTACATTGCAATGAAGACACACACCCTTGGAAGTGATCTTTGGTCACTAAACAGTGCCACAATAATAAATGAATGCGAACAAATATATATGATTTACTAAAAAATAACCAGAAAATGTTACATTGCAATGAAGACACCCTTGGAAGTGAACTTTGTTCGTGAAATGGCGCCATAAAAATTAATAATTGTAAACAAACAGGATTTATTAAAAATAACCACAAAATGTTATAATAATTAATTAATGTAAACAAACGCATGATTTGCTAAAAATAATCACAAAATGTTAAATTACAATGAAGATACCCTTGGAAGTGATCTTTGGTCACTGAACAGCGCCATATAAATTAAATGTAAACAAACACACAGGATTTACTTAAACTAAACACTAAATATTACATTGCAATAAAAGACACCCTTGCAAGTGATCCTTGGACATCACACAGCACCATAAAAACCAATAAATGTAAACACATAGAATTTACTTAAAATAACCACAAAATGTTACATGGCAATGAAGACACCCATGGAAGTGATCTTTGTCCATGAAATGAGGTTATAAAAATTAACTGTAAACAAACACAGGACGTACTACAAATAACCATTAAATGTTACATTGCAATGAAGACATCCTTAGAAGGTATCTTTGGTCACTAAAAGATACTATAAAAATTAATAAACGTATACACACAGGATTTATTAAATATCCTCACAATGTTACATTGCAATGAAGACACCCTTGGAAGTGATCTTTGGTCACTAAATGGTGCCATAAAAATGAGTAAATATCATCACATGGGATTCGCTAAAATGAACCACAAAATGTTTCATTGAAATAAAGGCACTCCTGGAAGTGATCTTTGATTAATAAAATTGGGCGATAAAAATTAATGAATACACCTAATTAACTAAAAATTATCACAAAATGTTACATTACAATGAAGACACCCTTGGAACTGATCCTTGGTCACTAAATAGTGTCGTGAAATGAATAAATGTAAATATAAAATCCGGATAACACTATATCCAATGTTACATTGAAATAAAGGTACTCCTGGAAGTGATCTTTGATTAGTAAATTGGGTGATAAAAATTAATGAATACACGTAATTAACTAAAAAATTATCACAAAATGCTACATTACAATGAAGACACCCTTGGAAGTGATCATTGGTCACTAAATAGTGTCGTGAAATGAATAAATGTAAATATAAAATCCGTTAAAATCCGTAAACGCTAAGTTGACTATCTCGCAGAAAAGAAATGCGTTAGGCCTTCGATTCTTATTTATGGGTACAAACAATGTCTTGAAATCTCAGAAATTTGTTATTTTTTAAAATATAAAATGTATATATGGTATTTATTTTAATAAAGTTCTATGCCTTATATAGATTAAGTTTTTTTTTGGGAAAGTATAAAGTGGGTCGATGCATGATTAAATATCAAATGGAAATGTGAAATGGTTTAACAATGATCGATACAGAGAAAGGGGTGTAGAGAAATTCTGCTACTTGCAAGATGTATTTTACAGTTGACAGAAGTGGAAAGAGAAGTTGGACAGCATGTTGCTATAGGAAACAACATTAATTATACTTGAGAAAATGTAGAATGGTCCCTGTGATGTTTGAAATGTCATGTCTCAAAGGTATGAGATAAAATAGTTTTTTTTTACAAATCGATCGTTTTTTTATAAATAAAAAAATTGTTTTTCTCTAAACTGACGTTTTAATTCCTAATTTTCATTATACTGACTTTCTAATGTATCGTATGATTTGTATCTATCTTTAAATAGGCCAAGATCCACTATGAATTAATACTAATTACGAACATTTCATTTTATGTATAAAAAAATCGAAAATCCAATTATCGTATACCCCATCCCTAGCCAATGCAGACTAACGTAGTGACTTTTGACAAAACGTCGCCAAATATTATTTGATTTTAACAAACTGCCACATTTTTGCTAATTTGTAACAAGATGTATTCATTTGTCATTATTATTAGTTTTATGTAATGTATTTACCTAAATAACTTGCTATTTATTAGAATCGAGGCTTATATTAAAGTTGATAAAATAATTAAAATTACTGAACATCGTTATAAGGTCGTATTGGGGCAAATTTGAACTGTCTCAGGGACCATGCTACATTTTCTCAAGTATAGATATTTTAAGTGCAGACTCGAACCAAGCAATGTTTCAAATTGATGGTACACAATGGTGTATTAATGTCAACATGAATCTATGGAAATAATTTATCATTCCTATGGTATGCCACAATATATTTGAATTGAAGATATGTTGAAGAAAAAGTGTGATATCTGGCTCCATTTATTAACCCTTTGCACTCGAAAGCTTTTTGTTATGTGCCTACCGTCAACTCGAAGCATTTTTGTTATGTGCCTACCGCCAACTCAAAGCATTTTTGTTATGTGCCTACCGCCAACTCAAAGCATTTTTGTTATGTGCCTACCGCCAACTCGAAGCATTTTTGTTATGTGCCTACCGTCAACTCGAAGCATTTTTTAAGAAGAAAAAAAAAACATTTAGTTGAAATAAAAATAAATTATATATTTTTTTAACCTTTTTTTAGTAAAATAGATATGTAAGGAATAGAATGGACATGAAAATTGATTATTTAAAGTTTCTCATTGTATGGTATTTTACACAACAATCCCCAACATGAAGTCCAGGTTTACTTGAGCAGGTTTCGCAATATAATCGTGCTTCTTTTCTTGCACCTGGAATTTTTCTATCGGAACATACTGCGCAGTCCTTCTTAGTTCCAGAACGTAGAATATGCAATTTATTTATAAGTCGGTCTTCTGTAGGAAGAGGAGCAGAGCGGCGTCCAAATGGAGTACCTCCTCGATAATCTCCTACTAATTGATCAACCAATCATTTTACTAATTTCAAATGTGTCATCAGTTTTTCATTTTTTTCTTCTACGGAAACTTTATAAAGTATATAAGAGTGTATGGCACACACCTCCATCCCCCAAAAAAAAGAGTTTCCTCCACCATTTTAGGGACTCCTATAGTTACGAATATTGAATGTGACCGCAACATGCCAGTGCAGTACACATTGAATTATGATATTTCTCAGCGCAGTTAGCTTATAGGGTAATAATATACCAGGAAAGTACACGTGTCGCCCTTGGGACTTGTTTGTCTCCGAACAAAAGGTTCCATTGTGTGTTGAGAGTGGTATTATGTGTTGCTATCTCCCCTCCCCGTGCGTGCGAGGTATAATATAGTTATCTGCAGAACTAACCTACCTTACTCCATCAAATTCCGTAACTTATTATTATTGAACTGTACTAATATGATCCTTGGTTACATAATATTGAAAACTGAAAAACATATATTCGAGAATAAGACTTTATTTTCTTGGCGCCACAGCGGCGACACTCGAGTAATACGGCAAACCATGCATGCCGCCTCTATGGCGGGGCGGCATTCGAGTGCAAAGGGAAAACAAAAAAAGTGCAAAACAAAACCTTTGTGTTAAGAAGTACAGGTGTAAGCATTCAGTTTAAGGTGTAGTATCGTGTATGTGTTAATATATAATCATGAATTTTGATAAGACTCCCAAAAAGAGTTGTCTTCAAGTGTTTCTTAAATCTGCACACAACACCTACCGTATTAGCCCGACTATAAGGCGAGATTCTTATTTAAAAAGGTGACACGTAAATAGGGGGGTGCCTTATATTTGAGTCACTAACATAGTGGGTAACAATAAATTCACTACTCACGATTAGTGAAATGGCAACATTGTACGGAGAGCGTTCAAAAGGCGTCATTGTTTACACATACTATAGCCTGTGCGTAGGCATTTCTGATTGTTTTTGGTGGTTTTTTTTTGTACTGTGCTTCGCTTTACATCTTTGCTACCTAAAAATATATTATGACTCACCATATTGAAAGACGAGGATCTCGAAAAAAATCAAGGAATATGCAGAAGCCATGATTCCAATTTTAAGGTTATGGTGGTGCGTGCTGCAGAAACAGGCTTCCAGACAATTTGGTATCACGGAAAATAATGTTAGACGTTGGCGTTTACAAAAACATGACTTGATGAATCAAGAAAAGCATTCCGGGGGCCTAAGAAAGGACCATTTGAATGGATTGACAGGAAGGTAGCAGACTACGTCATGGAAATACGCAGAAAGGGGTTCCCCATAACAAGAGAAGCATTGCAGTTGAAAGCTCGTGAAATTGCAAGAAACAAAAATATACCAGAAGATAATTTTAAAGCCAGCGTGGGTTGGTGCAGGCGAATGATGGTTCGATACGGGTTGAGTTTGCGGCGACGTACAACTTTAACGCAGAAATTATAATGGTGAGGGAAATGTTTTTTTTTCCAAAAAGCAGATTAAGAAATAAGGGTCGCCTTATAATCATTATCGCCCTATAGTCGGGCCAATACAGTATTACCAGTTTTCATTAACATTAATTCATTAACTGTAAACCAGTTTTTGTTAACATCAATTCATTAACTGATGTCGGTTTTACCCATAAACTTTATCTTTCACGAGTTCCCATAAAAAAGTCACGGTATCACGGAACATAATGTTAGACGTTGGCATTTATAAAAACATAATTTGATGAATCAAGAAACGCATTTAGGTGATCTGAATGGCCGGGAAACAGAGCTATATCAAATTATCTAAAAAAAATATTTGTATAAATTTTCTTATAATTTTCTTCCAAAATAGTGTAATTTTTTACGTTATCACTAGTGTGACTTTGAATCATTATCCAAATGACCGGTTGATTGCGATCAACCTTACTTCTATATCAGTATATGTTAAATGTGTGGCCCCTTTTAAATTTGGTTCCCTGCATGCACAGCGTTCATTATACATGTAGAAGCAGAGGTCCTGCATGTATTTAACATTCCTCGAAGCCACGTAGTGACATCTCCCAGTCTACAAAGATATCAGTCTGCTAGACCAATGTCCTCCCCACACTTCGCTATGGGTCGCTACATTCAAAGCCTTGCGTTTTCTTCATCACTGGAGTGATCATGTCATAAATGTCTTAGTCCTGCAACATTCCAACATCATAGACTCCCAAAACGCGTCTTGTACGAGGAAGTAGTGGGTAAGCGAAAGGTTGGTGGGCCGAGAAAGCGCTATAAGGACAGTTTGCAAGAGGACTGGAAGCAGGTGGCTCAAGACCGTGGAGGATATAGAGAGTCTTCTGTTTTCGGGCTAATGGCATCTCAACAGTTCGACGTTTGAGAAACAGCATGCTGCGAACATGTGTCAACATTGTCAGGCGACTCAGCAGGATCCACATGTCTGTGACATCTGTGGGAGGGAGTGCGCATCTAGGATCGCATGATTGACGTGGAGGAGCATTACAAGATTGACGTAGGAGTAACGAAGGGATCCTCGAACACGAGGCTCAGTAACGGCGATGACGAGTAGAGGTCCTGCGTGTATTTTGCACCCTCTCGAAACCACGGCAGTGCCGGCACGCACTTTATACGAAAAAACTTCTTCACATTATATAGTTAAAGTTTTCCTTACGAAAGTAGAATTGTCTATTGAACAATATAAATGATATTGAGAATTAATTTAAGTGCAACTTTAATCACATTTTGTATCAAATGTCGGTAGCGTAGCGAGGACCTTCTGAACCCGTGGGAAAAACTTTTATTTTGCTTAATAGGACAATAAAAATTTATTATAAAGAGTATATTGTCATTGTTAACCTGGGTCTATTCACTGATGGATGAAGGTTTTCCAAGTCGACTCCAAATAATTAGGTTTTTTGCTCGTTGCTGCCATGCTTCCTGATTCCATCTATCCAGCGTACCTTCGGTCTTCTTCTGGGCCTCTTGGGTACCATTGGATTGTTTCGGATGTCCATCGGGAGTCTGAAATTCTGACTACGTGTCCTGCCCATTGCCACTTCATTTTCTTCTACACCTTTATAACGTCTTCTACCTTTGTTATATTGCGAATCAAGATGTTTCGTTTACGGTCTCTTTTAGTATATCCCAACATGCATCACTCCATGCCCCTTTGTGCGGTCTGGAGCTTTTGTGTGTTCTTTGCTGTGAGCATCCATGTCTCGCAGCCATACGTAAGTACTGGGAGAATACACTGGTTGTAGACCTTTCGCTTCAAGGATATTGGGAGATTACTTCTGAAGATGTTGTTCAAACGTCCAAATAAGCTCCATGCTAGTTTTGTCCTTCGCGCTATTTCCTCCGATATGTCACCTACAAAGGAACAAGTTGACCCAAATATACACGCTGATTTCCATCTACAATTATTGGTTTTATGGTAGCAAAACAGTATACAAGCTATTAAAAATAATAAACTCGGATCTTAACTAAATGACCAGGAATTGAACCTGAGGCGTCCACTTGCTATTGCCACTTGTTAGATCATGGGTACTGACGTAAAGACAATTAATTGTGAAGAAATGTTGCAAAAATATACTGTCGAAGACACAAAGTTGCAAAATTTCACAAAGTGTGAAGGTGAGATACGTGTTTCACAAAGTGTGAAGGTGAGATACGTGTTTCGCAAAGTGTGAAGCTGGGACGCGTGTTTCATAAATGTAAATATATGCTATGTGTATGATTGTATTTAATTATCCTTTTCCTTCGTGTTGATGAGACTGTACATTTATAGAAATAAAATATATATTATAGTTTTTAAAACTGTTGTTTCCTTTTTTTGACCCTATGACCATTATTCTTAGAATAATGCACAATTCAAAGCTATGGAGATAGATAAGTAAATATGATATATGGGTGAATGTTAGATTGGAGCAAGCAAGAATTCTGCTGTTAAGATATTTTCTTAGATAGTGAAAGAGTTATCGAACGGTGTATAGCGATAGGAGACAAAGTTAATGGGGCACTAAAACATATATTCCAAAATCCAAAGTAATTGCGATAGAAAAGTAAATGCGATATATTGGTGAAAAATGTTAGATTGGAGCAAGTTAGAATTCTGCTGTTCAGGTAGTATTTTTTCAGATGATAGTATAGCGATAGGTAACAAAGTTAATGGGGCACTAAGGTATATACATATACTACAAAATCTAAAGTAATGGTGATAGAAAAGTCTGAAATGAAAAGGAAATGTGACATATGGGTGAATAATGAAAGATTGGAGCAAATTGAGGAATTGGAAATCATTTCAAATGACACAATGGGGACAGATATATTTGTTCGCAAGTAAAGTAAATGACTAGGGGGTCGACGGTTTTAAAAGTTTTTAGTAAAGGGGTCTGCGGTTTAGATCATTGCGTGATACAGCCGAGGTCATAATACATGATATCAGCACCGGAAGAAACATCTCAGAGACGGGATCTAGTGTACAATTGAAGATCATCTACGTATAGATGAAATTCGCTCTGCAGCTTTCTAGTTATGATGTCAATAAAGATTGAAAATAGGAATGGTGACAGTATTCTGTTAGTCAGCAAAATATCATCAGACAGTTGTTTTGAGAATTTCACCTGTTGTCTACACTACATCAGACAGTTGGTTTGAGAATTTCACCTGTTGTCTACACTACATCAGACAGTTGGTTTGAGAATTTCACCTGTTGTCTACACTACATCAGACAGTTGGTTTGAGAATTTCACCTGTTGTCTACACTACATCAGACAGTTGGTTTGAGAATTTCACCTGTTGTCTACACTACATCAGACAGTTGGTTTGAGAATTTCACCTGGTCAGCAAACTATGGCTCGCCACCGCTTTTTGTACGACCCGTAAGATAAAATTGGATCTTACAATTTCAAAGTTCTCTTCTTCTGGGTTACAATCCTAGGATTGGTCTGCACCAAGCACTCGATCCCTCCACTCATCTCTGTCATCCGCCAGTCTCTTCATCTCCTGGGAGCTGCCACAGCGCACATCCCGGATCACCCGGTCCATGTAGCTAACTATATCTAGGGCGGCCTCTATGGTTATTGCCCTCAATCATTCCCTCGCAGATGGTAAGGAGCAGGCCTGGGTGCCTGATGTTATGGCCTATCCAACTGGATCCTTGTTGGGCAACTCTATTTAGGAGTTGCCTTGTTTCTCCAACCCCGTTCAATACCTCGTCGTTTCGGATGTGATCTGACCAATGGACCCTGGCCATGCGCCTGTAGCACCACATCTCAAAGGCAGCCAGACGACCGAACTCGCTCTGGTTGATGGCCCACATTTCGCAGCTATACAGCAGCTCACTCCAGACAAGAGTTTTCACTAAATTCAAATATCTTGGATTTCTTGTTGAAAGCAACTCTTGCCTGTTGTACCCTACTTATTATTTCTGCCTTTGGTCGACCATCTTGGGTTGCTCTGCTTCCTAAGTAAACAAATTCCCTCACATGCTCAACACTGACGCCACCCAGAACAACACTCGCGTGTTTTTTTTTCCAACAATTTCAAAGTACGTGCTATAAAAGAACGGCCGAGTTGCGAGATACGACCGTACATGGAACTTCTATACATTTGCATTATGTGGCCTCTGCTATGACGTCACCGAGTTAAAATTCAGCAGCGTTTCCGGTGCCACAATTATCTGTTCTTTTTCTAAGATGAATTACGAAAAATTTTAGTACAGGTCAGCATTAACAGATGAACATTTGCGATCAATTTTGTTAATAAGGAGTACTAACTTTGAACCACAATTTTGTGAAATGTTATCTCAAAAAAAGCAAATCCATTATTTTCATTAGTAGAACCGTATTTCAAACAATTGTGGTATTTTTTTTGACTACTTTTTATTAATACATTATATTTTGTTCAATACATTTGTGAATTTTTTTTAATTCACTGCTGCAAGTGTCGTATAGACTGCTCCTCACTGGAGATACAGAGTCAATCCATCACATAACATTCACCGTTGTTGCTGGGCCCATAGTCGAGGATTCCCTCGCAAATCCAATGTTAATGCAGTTGCGAAAGCGAAGCCATATAGCGGAGTTTTTTTTAAGTTAGTGAGCCGTTACACGCCAACAAACTCATCAGTAACACCGCTTTATTAGATCCACGCCAAAGTGAGATGATCGAAGTACACCGACGTTTTTTTTCTTCTTTTAGATAGATATGACTGAAGTCATGGATATCCTTATACTAGGCGGAAAAATGCCTGTCATTCGAGGGGAGCAGCATAGCGCGGGGTTCGAACCGCCGACCTTCTGCAAGGAAGTCCAATGCGTTAACGCACCTCATTGGTTCACCCGATTCGTGTTCGAATTCTATTAAGAGATATCCAGGTTCTTCAGAGCAGTTCATATCTAGGTAGTAATGCAAAATCCATCCGTTGGGGTCTAATATTCGTTTCCTCTCGTTTATCCTAGCAACAACAGGTGTTGTTCCAGAGGTTTAGTTGCCTTGATGAAACTGTGTATTGATTTCAACCTAGAGGCTGGTGGTCATGCAAAGGATGTCTGGGGCCATCCAGTCGGTTGAATCTCTCAGCACTTATAATGTTTCTTCTGATTTTTGGAGGAGCAATTTTTTTTTTTTAAAGAATAGATATGACCGAAGTCATAGGTATCCTAATACCCTCGAACACTAGGTGGAAAAAGTGCCTGTATCATTCGAAGGGAGTAGCACAGCGCGGTATTCTAACTGACGCCCTTCCGCACGGAAGTCCAATGCGTTACCGCGCGCGGCCATGCACCTCAACCTCGCAGTCCCAGTTCCTTTTGCATTCAGCAATTGTGGAAACTTGGAACAAGTACATTTTTTGTACAAGGGTTCCGAATAAACAACATTTGAAGAAGTTAGAAGTTTGAATACCACTGGTATATAGGTAAAAATGGTTTGAAATAAAAAAAAACAAATATAAATATAAAATATTTATTTCCTAAATTTATAAAAAAATTACAACGATGTTGGAGAATAGTTTTATCCATTTGAGATGAAAAATTGAAGGATTTATTTTTCTTAATACATTCTCTTCACTAATGAATAATTTCTTTTAAAATCACAACGGTGTTAAAAAAATTGTCCATACTTAGGATTTTTTAAAAACAGTAAAAAGGTGAAAGCAAAGAGTCTATACAAGAAAGTAGAGGACATGACGAGACGAGAGATATAGAGGAAAAAGGTTCGAGTGGCCGACCTCAAATGGATGGGACAAGGCAAGGGAAAAGAAGTAAAAAGGTGAATGCAGGTATGCGGAGATTATTGTCATATACCCTTACAGACCCCTCACAGTTAAGTCACTCCACTCCGGGCTTGCACTCACTCGGTTCTGAATCCATCCAAAAGAATTGAGAATAGAACGGCGATGGTCATTTTGAGTACGCAGCATAACCACTATAGGTGTTATCGGGACTGAACCTTTTATTAAAATGTTGGTGAGAATACGCAAGTTCGAAGTGTTTGAATTATATGTGTGATGTACGAATTCAGTATATCAAAATGATTTTTTACGATAAATAAATCAGTAGGATATTATATCTACTTGGGTTCCTACCTTAGGCGAGCTTCCCTTCTAAGTTCAGACAACCGATTCGCACTGAATTTAAGGTTCAAAGAAATACATCTTGTTATGACAGTTCACACTGAATTTAAAATTCAAACAAATACATATTGTTACGACGGTTCGCACTGAATTTATGGTTCAAAGAAATACATAGTGTTATGACGGAAGCGACAGTTTGAGAATATAAAAAGATCATAAATTTATCAAATTCCATCTCAAATAAATAATTATACATTTGTAACGACAATGAGAATAACAACATTACAATGAAAACCTTAGATTATCTCAGTATTGTTAATTAATTACAGTTTGTTCTTAATTAATTACACATATCGCACTCGTCCTAACATGTAAATTAAATTTGCAATTCAAGTCTGGATCCACAACAAAGTTAAGAATCTGAGATAACTTAGAAACCGATAAAAATCGTATAATTTACAAAATTTCCAGTCGACACATTGTGAAATCTCGTTTCAATTTATATTTTTAAATAATGTTAAATTTTTTTATGAAAAATGAATGCTTTTCAATCTTCATGCCCGTTATAACAAAGTTTGAGTGTGTCTCTTGAAAATTTTCGCGCTGTTCTATTTTCAGTATAAGAGTTTCAATCCAAAGTTTTCACTGAAACGAGGGTTCCGATGCTATTACAGAATGTTTGATGATAGATGCTGAAGACGAGAGTTTTAGGGTGAGCAGCTCCGCTCCGCCCATCTTAGATGATGTTGGCAAGGTAGTCCTTGACGTGTGCCGGCTCCAGGCGCCTGAATCCGTTGGCATCGCATATCCCAATCTGAAACAAGTTTGGTAAAATCAATCATTCTAATTTTTCAAGATATTCCATCCGATACGTATTGGGGCATCCAAATCAGCCAACCGCATTTGGACAGTATCAAAATAACTGAAAACCGGTTGAACAGCATCAGTACAAAGACTGTAAAATAGATGGATGGTTGCCGCTCAATCCTCAGAGATTCCAGTTCGCTTCTTGCGTTTTCGGTGAAGAGATTCCTCATTGGCAGGTAGAAGTTTGTCGAAATAAAAACACAGTAGACAATCCAGAAGATGAAAATATATTTTTTCCACTTTTTGTTTTTTGTGTACAGTCCATCGCTTATCCTAAGTCCCTTGATTCCACCGTGTATGCCGTCACAGCTTGCAAGCGCCACGCATACTACACGCTGTAGGGGTTGTCCGATCATCTATAGTGATTACTTGCTATGGCCACGCATAAGCAACATTTAATAACAATATGTACAGGTCACATATGTACGAGTATATAATCACAAGCAATGGTAAAACACAGATGATACATTACAGTACAACAATATACAGTACCCGGCGGTAAGTTATACACATTGGGCTTAAGAAAGAGACTGTCGGCCATAATCGGCTAACTTCGGCTTTGTAGAGCGTTGTCTCTGTCATTCATACACGTGTTCCGTCGCAATTTGTCAGTCTTTGTCAAGCGTTCTAGGAACAGAGACGACGCTCTACAAAGCCGAAGTTAGCCGATTATTTCCGACAGTCTTAAGCCCGATGTGTATTACTTACCGCCGGGTACTGTACAATCATAATTTCACAAAATAAATTTCCTAATATCTGTGATGTATACGTCCGGTATACCAGTTATTTTTATTTGGTTAACCAGTTAGAATTTTTTTATCCAACCTCATTATTTTTGCTATATTTAAGTATAGTATTTGGTCATAGCTTCAAATATCTTCTTCTTCAACTTTCCGTAGACTCAAGAGTCTGTTACTGCAGGATTATCCTCTTGTGATGCTGAGCTCCAGCTATTTCTCCATCGTTTTGGGGGTCTCCCTGGTGGACGCCGTCTATCCGGCACCCCATGCAGAGCTATGTATGGAATTCTTGTAGAATTCATTCTTTGTACATGTTGGTACCAGTATCGTCGACACTGTCGTCCCCCATCTGACCACATCTTGGACCTTACAGACCTCTCGGATTGTGGTGTTCCTTACACGATCACGCAAAGTCTTCCCAGCAATAGCGCGCAGAGTTCTCATTTCCGTTGTCCTTAGCATACTTTTTGTCCTGACAGTGTCCCCCCTCGCTTCGATGCCATATGTGAGGATAGGTCGCACACAGCTCTTATAAATGCGTACCTCGCTATCCGTTCTCATATCTTTATTCCTCCATATGACATCTCTCAGGCAGCCCGCCACAACTGCAGCTTTATCTACCTGAGGCCTTACTTCTCTGGGGAGGTCACGAGAGCTGAGCAGTTCACTGCCGAGATATCTGAACTGGGTTGCTTGTTCAATTGGCGTCGTCACGTACTGAAATTCTGCACTCTAGTGGGTCTTTGGAGAATGTCATACACTTAGTTTTTGCTACGGAGATAATCATGTTGTACTTTGAGCAGGATTCATGGAACTTTGTGAGCATTCTCTGAAAGTCATTTTTCAATCAGCTTCAAATATGACGTGCTTTTTTACAGGTGTTCATCACTGGTAACGTGTCACATCACTAGTCAACACGGCAGCCATATTGTCACCTGTCACTGGTCGATTATATAAATTGTTTTGAGTCTCAAATACATTATATTGATTCTAAACAATCCTTTATTATAAATAACCCAAATATAACGAGGTTAAACCGAAATCAGTTTATCAAGAGAGGGTTTGGTATTTTTCTTTTCTCATTCATTCGTTCCACGTGTCCAAACCATCACAGCGTGCTCTTCTCCACCTTACTCAACACATCAGCCTTAAGTACACATTCATCTATAATTACTTCATTCTGTATTCTGTCGCACACTTTCATCCCATGTATTCTTCTAAGTGCACACATTTCTATAGCAGTTATTTAGCTTCTTTCAGTCTTTCTATGTCCTCTTTTCACTGCCATACATTAAGCAGTTGCATGGAGAAATAAAGTAGAAATATTAACCTGTATATTGTCCGCCGTCATCTGTCCTTCGAAACCTTCTTTGAGGGTGAGGATAGCTGTGTGCACTGCATCATCCAGTTCAAGGTCCTCACTGTACCTGTAACACAAAACCCAGACTTATAACTCTTGGCTCGGCCTTACATGGAAAAGTTCTAGAAAATTTATTCAACCATAAAAATATTAAAGGATAATGAAGAAACGAGATTCGATAACAAAATAATGAGAATTTTGCCCTTTTGCCAATGTTTTTTTCCCATCCGTTAACATTTGTGGAATGCAAATTTTGGGATAGCCTTTACCAAACATTTGTGGAATGCACTTTTTGGTATAGCCTTTACCAAACATTTGTGGAATGCACTTTTTGGGATAGCCTTTACCAAACATTTGTGGAATGCACTTTTTGGGATAGCCTTTACCAAACATTTGTGGAATGCACTTTTTGGTATAGCCTTTACCAAACATTTGTGGAATGCACTTTTTGGGATAGCCTTTACCAAACATTTGTGGAATGCACTTTTTGGGATAGCCTTTACCAAACATTTGTGGAATGCACTTTTTGGGATAGCCTTTACCAAACATTTGTGGAATGCACTTTTTGGGATAGCTTTTACCAAACATTTGTGGAATGCACTTTTTGGGATAGCCTTTAGCTCACCCAGCAATTTTTATTTTATCTCTTCTATGGACGCAAAATGACCTCTTCAACTTCGGGAGCAGGAAAAAGTCATAGGGGGACACATCTGGTGAATACGGTGGCTGTGGCATTACGACGGTGTTTGTTTTAACATAAAAATCACGAAATTAGTAATGACGTGAGCCGGTGCATTATCAGTAAAATCCACGACTTGTTTGTCCATAATTCTAATAATTTTCTTCGGATTACCTCACACAAATGGGGTGAAACCTCAAAAAAAAAAATTTTGAATGAGAAAATCGCAAACATGCCAAAATGCGTTGTAAATACTTGCCTGTCAAACATAAACTGCCCATCCCTCGTACATAGAAACACATAATTAGTAATAAACAACTATTACCTAGTTCAATAAACAAAAAAAAAACATTGATTCAGTTTCATCGAAGTGTGGCTTGAATACCTTTTCTTTTAAGATATTTAACCCTTTGCACTCGAATGCCGCCCCGCCATAGAAGCGGCATGCATGGTATACCGTATTACTCGAGTGTCGCCGCTATGGCATCAAGAAAATAAAGTCTTATTTCTATTTTTTCAGTTTTCAATATTATTTAACCGAGGATCATATTAGTACAGTTAAATAATAATAAGTTACAGAATTTGATGGAGTAAGGTAGGGATATTATTCCTCGCACGCACGGGGAGGCGAGATAGCAACACTAAATACCACTCTCAACACACAATGGAATCTTTTGTTCAGAGACAAACAAGTCCCAAGGGCGACACGTGTACTTTCCTGGTATATTATTACAGTATAAGCTAACTGTGCTGAGAAATATCATAATTCAATGCGTACTGCACTGGCATGTTGCGGTCACATTTCAATACTCGTAACTATAGGAGCCCCTAAAATGGTGGAGGAAACTCTTTTTTTTGGGGGACGGAGGTGTGTCATAAACTCTTATATACTTTATAAAGTTTCCGTAGAAGAAAACAACGAAAAACCGATGACACATTTGAAATTAGTAAAATGATTGGTTGATCAATTAGTAGGAGATTATCGAGGAGGTACTCCATTTGGACGCCGCTCTGCTACTCTCCCTACAGAAGACCGACTTATAAATAAATTGCATATTCTACGTTCTGGAACTAAGAAGGACTGCGCAGTATGTTCTGATAGAAAAATTCCAGGTGGAAGAAAAGAAACATGATTATATTGCGAAACCTGCGAAAGTAAACCTGGACTTCACGTTGGGGATTGTTATGTAAAATACCATACAATGAGAAACTTCGGATAATCAATTTTCATGTCCATTCTATTCCTTACATACCTATTTTACTAAAACAAAATTAAAAAAAAAAGTTTTTTATTTTTATAAATTTATTTATATTTCAACGTAAATGTTTTTTCTTTCTTAAAAAATGCTTCGAGTTGGCGGTAGGCACATAACAAAAAACTCTCAAGTGCAAAGGGATAAAGGCCACAATGACAAATGAGCTTACCTCTTTTCAAGGAATGTCTTTCCGTTGACGTAGTTCTTGCCCATGGCAGTAGCTTTCCACGCGTAGTAAGCCCCCGAAGGATCACACTGGAACAGGTACGGCCTTCCTGAGTCCCATCCGCAGATCAGCAGAGAAACACCAAATGGCCGCACTCCTCTGCAAACAGAACACGCAAGGAAGTCACTCACAGAGCAATGGATTAGAAACATTCTGTGATGTAACGAGAGAGAGAGGCATAGATTACAGTAGTCCCCATGGAGCAGGACAAAAATTTCTACCAGCATTTGAATGTTAGATTTCGGATCAAAGGCTATTTGCATGGCCTCGAAAGTTCTCAAAGGAAGAGGAGTCGATAATTCCAGACGCTGACACGGCTGACCAAACTGTTACTCGTGCACAGTGGAGTAATCTCTGGTGTTTCAGTATCGGGTTTTTATGACTGCGTTAACAGCTATTTTGCTTATTAACGAAGCCATTCATATGGACATGTGCTTAGTATAAAAAAAGTGCTAATCCAACCTTGTAACAAAGTTTGTTTCATTTAAATCCTGAATAAGTTGAATTTTATAGGGATGGAGTTTTAAGTTAATTCATGAAATTCGCTAAAAGATCGACTTTGTTAAAAGATCGGCATCGCTAATGCTGACAAACACTTGCGGGTTGATAGTCTTGGATCGGGGCGCACATATACTCATTGACTTGCTCTATATTTGTTTGAGAAAGCCATATACGACCTTGGAGTTGAGATTTTAGCGTAGAACCAGCCTCTTTAAATCTTCTGACCCACTGCTTAGATCGGCATCGCTAATGCTGACAACACTTGCGGGTTGATAGTCTTGGATCGGGGCGCACATATACTCACTGACTTGCTCTATACATTGTTTGAGAAATCCATAGGCGACCTTGGAGTTGAGATTTTAGCGTAGAACCAGCCTCTTTAAATCTTCTGACCCACTGCTTAGATCGGCATCGCTAATGCTGACAAACACTTGCAGGTTGATAGTCTTGGATTGGGGCGCACATTTACTCATTGACTTGCTCTATACATTGTTTGAGAAATCCATAGGCGACGTTGGAGTTGAGATTTTAGCGTAGAACCAGCCTCTTTAAATCTTCTAACCCACTGCTTAATTAAGTTGATGCTTGGACATTGTCTAACACTGTGAAAGGTAACTCGATTATATTGAACGTATGATTGAAAAATGCGCATTAATGCCCCGTTAAGTGACTCATGGTGACTAAAATTACCAAAACCAATCAAGTGAATAGTGCCTTCTACGTCCCTCTCTCTCCGTGCGTTCTCGAGTTCTTGAGATATCTCTACTTACGTGTGTGCGGTTTCTACCAATGGCTCTACTATTCTACAAGATTTCTTCTAGGTATATTGAGATACTACCATCTTAGCGTGAGGAGGGATATGAGAATCTCTCTCTTTTTATATCTTGCTGCTGACGGGAGCAACATCTAATCCTACTATGTCGAAAAAGATATGATTTAACGTTCCTGACGACTATTCGAGGTACAGAAATATTGATCTATTTAGACTAGCAATAAGAATAATTAACTTGCCAAGTGATCTTCCTTTCTTTCACGGACTGTCCCTTTTGAATAGAGTCCCAGATATTGATATTCTAAACATTTCAGAAAATGTTTTTTCTTTAACCTTTCCCTTCCTGTGCTAAAAATATCCGCACGTTCCGGTGCTATGTATTCGATACACATGTAAAAATGAGCGATTTAAAATCGGAAAAATAAGAATATTAATAGCCAATCGCTTAAATTAATTAAATTTGAAGTCAAAAGTGATAATAATTGAAATTTAATTGCTGAAAACATGAAAAAAAAAACATCGACCGACGTTCACAAAATGGGCAAAGCGACCACCTGAAATGGATGCCCGAAAGCTACTGAAGCGAGAAAAGCGAGCAAACTGAGATTCTATTTTTTGCGTTCCCGTATACCGAAGTAGAGTGAGACATGAATAGTGTCGCTTCCTCACCCATAGCGGTTTTTTATAATGAATATACTTACGTCACACACTGGCACACGTTTGATTGTATTGGTGAATTTATTCCCGATTTTCACAAAATATCTCTGATATGGGCGATAAGTGCTAATTATTATTAATATTATTTTTTCATTCAATGCGTAAATGTATTACGGAGGAATTCCTAAAATCTGAACCCAGTATTTATTATATTTATAGAGATATTAAAGTTTTTAGAAGCAATGTGTACTAGTTACACATCATAGGGAGGGAAGGGTTAAAAAAAGCATTTTGAAAATTCTTAATAATGGAAGTTAGTTGTTTCGACTTAACAATTATGTCTCGTTTATTAACTTCCATTTCTTGTAACTGCATATATTTATCTTTCTGCTTTCTGCTTAATATGTAATTGGGTTTGACCTGTATATGTAAGCTTTGTAAAATAAATAAATACAATACAGTAAAACAAAACATCTAGAGAAGAAAATTGCAGACTCACCCGGTCTGCGTGTACTCCTGCATGACCGCGGCCACTCGCTGTACGAGTTGTGCAGTGGGGATGGTGTGCCCGTAGAGCAGTTTGTACTGCTGCGCCATCTTCCTCGCCCGCTTCACTAGCAGCCTGTAGTCAGGGCCCATGCCCGAGTAGACAGCGCCTGCGCTCTCCGTGATCATCTCAATCTTGTTGACGGACTGCGGGCAGTAGAGGACAGACTTGTGTTTGTTTTCTGTCGCTATCACTACGCCGTTGCTTGCTTGAAATATAAAAAAAAAACGTGTATTGTCAACTAAATCGTAGACTATAACAGGCATGGACAAAATACTAGAATTTGTGATACGAGTTTCATTAACCACTTGACAATTTTGATCGAGCGGGACTCGGGCACGAAGTTTCTTTTTATACTAACGAGCCTGAGCCTCATTCGGACAAATCTTGTTTCGACTTGTTGGGAGTGTTTCTCCCGAGCGTCGTTTGGGCAGATCTTGTTTTCTCCGAACGGAATATATTTTCGTACAGAATTTATTAGTTCAGTTTGTCATTGTGTTACGTCGCGTGTTAAAAATCTGACTGTTAAGTGGTTAAGGAAAGTAGTAGTAACAGGAAATAGAGTGAATGGTGGGTTATACAATGTGTTTACCCACTGGAGCATTATAAGATAAGTATAGCTGGCTACTCATAATGGAATCTTGGTCCGATATATGTAAATGAAACATAGACGTGGTAGAAAGTGAGACGTGAATAGCATCGCTTCCTCACCCAAAGCGGTTTTTTTAGAATGAATATACCTACGTCACACACTGGCACACGTTTGATTGTATTGGTGAATTTATTCCCGATTTTCACAAAATATCTCTGATGTGGCCGATAAGTGCTAATTATTATAAATATTATTTTTTCATTCAATGCGTAAATGTATTACAGAGGAATACTTAAAATCTGAACCCAGTATTTATAGAGATATTAAAGTTTTTAGAAGCAATCTGTACTATAGTTCGGAAATTCTAGGATGAGTCCTGTGACAGCTCACAAATTTGCCCCAACACAACCTTATGTAATGTATTTACCTAAATAACTTGCTATTTATTAGAATAGAGGAAGTTACTGAACATCGTTACAAGGTTCTATTGGGGCAAATTTGTGAGCTGTCACAGGACTCATCCTAGATTTTCCGAACTATAGTTACACATCACAGGACAGGGAGGGTTAAAAACTTACCCTTAATCCCAACTGACGGAGCCCCAGCGGCCACTGCAGCCAGCGCATATTCAATCTGCACCAACTTCCCTGAAGGGCTGTGGAAAAAATGTCATTTTTTTAAAATCTGTCTATACTTGTATTATAGTTGGCTACTCCAATCTAGTGGCATCAACGGATAGTTCAGCTGCATTCGAAGTTCTCTATTAAAGAACATGTACAGTATCGGCGGTAATTACTACACATCGGGCTTATGAAAGAGACTGTCCGCCATAATTGGCTAACTTCGGCTTTGAATAGCGTCCGTCTCTGTCACACAATGCGCTAACAGTCTCACGACGGAACACGTGTATGAATGACAGAGACGAGGCTCTACAAAGCCGAAGTTACCCGATTATGGCCGACAGTCTCTTTCTAAAGTCCGATGTGTATTACTTACCACCCGGTACTGTACTGTTCAGGCCGTATGCCACTTAACAAGTTCAGTAGATTTCAGATCTCAAATAATTCGGTTATCGAATATAATGTTTTAATTTGGTTATCGAAAATACATTTTCAATGATAATGCCATGTCGCACTTCATAAAAAAAATAAAACACAGGCAAAAACAAACCTCATTGGGCAGGTTTTTAGTGAGAAAGAATCCCAAAAGGACAGTCTTTATTCTCAGATATTTCTCTTCTCATATCTTATTTATAACTTGTAAAAAGTTGCCGATAGTAGTCATATTTCTTCAGGTCCTCAAATCAGTGTTAAAAGTTCATAGAATGATTCGACACTAACCTATACATCTACAATGATTCGACACTAACCTATACATCTACAATGATACAGCATTAAAAAAACCTAAAATATATTAATTATTTCGTTTCAATAACCTTCTTAAATAGCTAATATAATATAAGAGCTAATTGAATTAAAATAAAAAACGAAAAAGAATTCGTAAAAAGTTTCAAGTTTGCACAATTTTGAGGTTAACCGGGTAAGAATATCCCGCGACAACTACGTTTGCGAATAAAAAATTAAAATTCTTATATATAATAACACTTTTAATGTTGTTTTACATTTTCTTTTTCACACATTTCGATTATTTAGTTTTAATATAGAATAAAAATTATCTGGTGACATTTCAAGATTGCACTGTCACCGTTGTGTTTTAATTTAACTATCACAGAATTTAAGATTATTTGAAAGTAATTCGTGTGTTTTTACACTCGAATTTATTAAAATAAATCATTTACCTGAATGTTGTTAAAGAAAAGCTATATCTTTCTGATGCCATGATGATTTATAAAATTCTTAATGATTACAAAGCAAGAAAATATCTTAAAATCGAAAACTAACAGACCATAGACTACAAAGATCAATTTCACATAGACAATTTCGTGTTCGAACCATAAACAAATTGTAAAGAAGTGTTTTCACGTCATAAATAAACTTACTTTATTTAATTAGGCATAAGTATTTACCAATAGAAAATGAGAAGCTGAGATGAAAAGAACTGAAAGGACAAAAAAGACGATGTCAAAGATTGAAAAGACATGGAAGAACATAATCATCAATGCACCTAATTAGGTCTCGCGTCTTTGTAATATTTATATATGGTGCAGAGATTTGGATTCAAAGAGCAAGCGAGAGACAGAATAGATGCATTTTACACTTAACATATAAATTATAATGTATATTTTTTTAAATTTTACCTTTAATAATTTCACAACTATGAAAATTTGTATCAAAAACTTTGAATGATAGTTTATAACATTGTTATAAATGCGCGACTGAATATAATCCAGTAACATATTTATATTATGCGAGCAAACATAAACAACTTAATCTGCTTAAACAAGTGACTGTCAAAATCAAATGAGTGACAATTATAGTGTTTTTTTAAATCGCATATATCAACAAAACAACTCAACTATTATAATACTCAACTCTAACTCAAAAATATATCAACAAAACTTTAAACGACTTACATTTTTTTATAGGAAGAGAACATTGTCATGATATTCCCAGCTGTACCGCTGAGAATATCATGACAAGCAGTACCGCTAAAATTCAAATGATTCTTTTTAGTGATCGTGTAATTTTTAAATCAATTTATTTTTTTCTTAAACTAACATAAAAGTAGATACAAAAAGCAGTAGTAATAATAACAAAGTCATTGTTTAAAATTATTTAATATAAATTCAATATATGTATGTATATTACAAAATATTACCTAATTTAGCCAAGTAGACTTACGTAACTGCGGAAATCTTATTTTGTAGTGGTAAACAACTTAGATTTGTTTTTAGTGAAACAACGCTTACATAGAACAAGACTTGGATTTTTCGACAATTTTATGAATAGATCTTGAGATATAAAAAACACATGGGCTCACTTGTAGCACGAGATGCAAGTTGCTTTGCAGAATGGAAACCTTCCACATGTCGATGCAGGGTTACTCAACTCCAGAGGCAAAGTATTGTCCTTAATGTTTCGTTTATTTATATTAACAAAGGAAAGCCCAAAGTTAGTAGCTATTTCTAAATATTGTTGTGATATTCTGGCAAATATTTATATATTAAAAATATCTAAATTGTTGCAAAACTCATTTCCAAGTCTTTGCATACAAATTATAGAGGAATTAATTTTATAATTAGTGTAGCAATTTTCGGTATAAAAGGGATTGAGCTGTCGTCTTGTGGATCTACTCGCAGTGGGAATAGGAAATGAAATGCTCGCAAGTAAGTGAGGTGCATCGATCATTGAGTGAATGATTTTGTATAGTAGTACTATATCGGCTGTTTTTCTTCTATCACAAAGTTTCATTGCATTTAACAAGTTGGGATAATTATTTTGTGCATGTGGTATTCCTAGTTTAAAATTAATGAATCTTAGAAATTTGTTTTGTACACGTTCTAAGGTTTGTGCATGGGCGGCGTAATGAGGAGACCATATTGATGAGTTGTAGTCAAGGCGACTATGTACCAAAGAGCAGTACAGAAGTTTTAAAATGCATCTTTAAATGATAATGATTTGATTTATGGTGAGGCTCTCTCTGAGAGCTTGTTGTTTAGTGATAGCTGTAATGTGTCTTTCGTAGTGGTTACGCAGATTCCTCTTGGTGAAGAACGATCGACCACAATGCGTACAGATGTGTTTCTTCTCTTGGAGGTGCGTGGCTCGAACATGCGCACGAAGTTGACTGCCCAGACTGGAAAGAAAAACAATTGATTCATGCGTAAGGTATTCAATGACAACTAAGATGTTACAAGGGATGGCACTGCATAAACGACCTCCGTGGCCTAGTTGGTAAGACGCCTGTCTCCCAAATCAGAAATTCCTGGTTCAAAACCCAAGATTATTTTAAAAAATAACTCAGATTTAAAAAAACAATATTCCAGTTTAGTTATCACTTACACACGGCAATAACTCCGCCAGGTTGTGCTGTATACAACGAAAGTGTAATACAATACAATACTGCATCTTCTTTCAATCTGTATTCTTCTTTAATGTCCTTATTTCTTATTCTATCATATATTAAAGGGTCTTTCAAATTGAGCGTTTTTTTTTAATTCTTGGATAAAACACAGATGGCGTCGTGAACTTGCCTGGGTCTTGTGACATTTGAGAGTCGTATACAGTACAACGCGTTCAAATTGTTGAATTATTTTATATATTGTAATCTCCGGAAACAGTGATGTTAATTGGCCACCTAGATCATGTGATCTGACACCGTTGGACTATTTTCTCTGAGATTACGTGAAAAGCCAGGTCTATAATAATGACCCCCGATCAATTCCTGAGCTGAAGGACGAAATTATTCGCGTTATCGGTGAGTTAGAACCGCAATTATGCCAAAAAGTCATAAAAAATCTTGACAAAAGAGTGGACATCTGTGGAGCTGCAAGAGGGGGACATTTGGCAGATATTGTTTTTTGTATTTAAATGTCATACATTATACTTCAATGAACAATTAGAAAAATTGAAATCAAATTGTGTGTTTTATTCAAGGATTAAAAAAAATTTAATAAAAAAAAAACGCTTAATTTGAAAGATCCTTTATAACATAAAATAAACGATGCACTAGAAAAACAATTCTCCAAATGTTATCAGAAAGAAACGGGTATCAAATCGTACAAAATCACGTGTTACAAACACATGGAACGTGGTAAAATGAATGATGAAATGTGTACACTGAAAATAACATATTGGGTGATAATGTATGACAGAATACGGAATGAAATGATAAGGAATGAATGTGAACTAAACACTGATGTGTTGAGTAGATGAAGAAGAACACTCTGAGATGGTTTGAGTAAGTAGAATGAATGAACGAAGTAAGACTAACAACACAAGCATATATACCAGGTCTGTAAATATGAAACCGGAATTTGCTCATAGATGGCTCTAGTTCTCAATGTAGTGACTGTCAAACCACGTCATTGGAGCCTTTTTCTTGTGTTTACATTTGTCAAAGACTTTTAACTCACAACAATACAAGTTTAATACAACTACATATGTTTTCATAGCGTTGAACATGTCTGTTTTTGTGCCTGAAAACTACGATTTGCGGACAGCATTGATTTTCTGTTACCATTCGAAGAAAACTGCTGCAGAATCGCATCGAATGCTTGTCGAAGCTTACGGTGAGCATGCTCTTGGTATATCACAGTGCTTTGAGTGGCTTAAAAAATTCAAAAGTGGCGATTTTTATGTGAGAAACGAAGAACGTGGAGACCACCGAGAAAGTTTGAAGATGCCGAATTGCGAGCATTGTTGGACGAGGATGACGCTCAAACGGAACAACAACTCGCGGATCAATTAAATGTGACACGAGAAGCCGTCTCCATACGTTTGAAAGCCATGGGAAAGATCCAGAAGGTGGGAAAACGGGTTCCACATGAACTGAATGAAAACCGAAAGTGTCAGCAGGAAAACTGAAAAAACACTTGAGAAATGCTGCTCGCCAGGTACAAAAGAAAATAATTTCTCCATCGAATTGTGACTGGCGATGAAAATTGGATATATTTCGAGAATCCTAAGCGTAAAAGATCATGGGTAACTCCAAGCAAACCGGCGACATCGACTGCGAGGCCAAATTGCTATGGATGGAAGACAATGCTCTGTGTTTGGTGGGATCAGAATGGTGTTATCTATTATGATCTGCTAAAACCTGGTGAAACCGTTAATACTGAACGCTACCGATAACAAATGATGGATTTTAACCTAGCATTGCGTGAAAAACGATCAGAATATCAAAAGAGGCAACACAAAGTGATTTTGCATCATGATAATGCACCATCGCACACAGCAAAACCGGTCAAGGAAACGATTGAGGCGTTTAATTAGCAAATACTTTCGCATGCGGCTTACTCACCAGACTTGGCTCCATCCGATTACTACTTATTTGCATCGATGGGACACGCACTTGCTGAGCAGCGCTTCACTTCTTACGAAAATGGCTCGATGATTGGTTTGCCTCAAAAGAGCAACAGTTTTTTTGGCGTGGCATCCACAAATTGCCAGAGTGATGGGAAAAATGTGTAGCTAGCGATGGCAATACTTTGAATAAAATATTTTTTACCATTTTCATACAATAAATGTGTATTTTCTATAAAAAAATTCCGGTTACATATATACAGACCTGATATAGTGTAAATGAGTGTGGAAGGTGTGAGATGAAGACCTGAAAAAGTATGTTTGTAAGAAGGAAGAGAAAATCATAGAAGCTGAATGAAAAGGTATGGAAGAAGTGAAGTATGAATCTCAAGATAAGAACCCTGCCTACCCTATCACGGAGATAGTATGATGGTGTGTAAGTATGTACGTAAAAAAATAAATTACCGATATCTCTTAGGACATTGATTGCATTTATATGATTTATCTTCTTTGCCGTGTACGTTGATCAAATGCTTTAACCGTGCATTGTAAGTCCTGAATTCATCTTCGCAATCGCAGCACTTGTACATTAAACTCTCTCCATTATGAGCAATCCGGTCATGAGTTCCCAAATAACGAAGACTCTTAAAGGATTTCTTACATTTCGGACATTCGTGCCTCGCTGTCGAATGCGTCCTTCTGTGATAAAATAGACTTCGAACGGAAGCGCAGATTTTTCCGCAAAATTCGCATATTTGATTTGGATAATGTTCAGGCATATGAGCCACAAGTTCTTTATGGAAATTAAACTGTCGGGAGCAGTGAGGACACTTGGTGCTGTCTTTATCAAGTTTATAAGGTAGATGCTTCAATTCGGCACTTTGCCCTTTGAGGGTGTCTTCGGAAATGTCGTAAGAGGTTGACTGTTTGCATGTAACATCTTTATAGTCAGACTTTGAAGTGTCTGTTGGTTTTGTATCTGTAAAAAAAGGAATATAGATTAAACAATGAAGGATCTTTTAGTTTAAAACATTAATAGAAGTTTTTTTTATCCACTTTGCACAGATTTCTCCTGTTACACAAAGAGGGTCTGCTTCTAGAGTTAGCTTATTCGTTAGGAAGAATATCAGCCAGGATTCTTCTCATACTGCTGGGCGGTGCCGAGACTATATCCACAGTGTCACTCAGTTGGTTCAATATCTCTATACCACGCGTGACTGAGTGTTTAGCCATGATATTCGTCCCGTAAATTGGTATGTAGAACAGAGGGTGATTCCTTGCACGGCTATATTTATTGGGGACATATAAACTTATTGCTTCTAGAATCGTAGAATAGTTAAAGTGACCTTTAAAACCTTAAGTAGGAATATCGCTAGAAAGTTGTTGTTATATTAAGTTGATGCAGACATTTTGAAGGCATTGTAACCTTAATGTCAAAAAATATGTTAAACACACAATAAGCACTCGTTTAGTCACTTGCTTTCATGACCACAGTGTAAATATGCTCGCAGTGACTGTCACCAGAACCCAAGGAGAGCACCTTGCACATCTTTACAGGTGTGTTTACCATATGTGGTAATGTTTTCTGACATCATCCTGAAGATGAAATCTCAGTTCAGTTTGATAACACCTCCACCCACATTGTTATAGATGATAAAATAAGTCCCTGTCCAGCGTGATCTACTCGTACATCAGAATATCCTAATTTTGATAATTTTTTATGAGTGACGTCACGTAGTGCCGAAGAACGAACTGCCGAAAGGGACTTCTTCTCCAGTGGTACCACACCTGAGTCCGGCATCACGGGTAAAGGAAAATTCCTCACAGCACAGTAAATACACTTCTAGTGAAGCTTAAATGAATGACTAAGCAAGTATAAAAGTCAGAAGTGTAAGATATCCGTAGAAGAGGTACCTGGAGGAAAACTAGGTTGGACCAAATGGACCATATTTCGAAAGAAGATAAAGTAAGAATAATTGAAGATTGTTCATGAGAAGATGAATGAATGTTGAGGAGGCGAAAGTTTTAGATAGAAAATTTTGGAGATCCGTTTTCTCTGCCTATCCTGCAAGGGAGACGGCGTGATGTTATATATTTTATTATATTCTTTATTCAGAATTCTAAATAAGCTAGAAACATGTCTAACTGACCCATATATCAAAAGGAATAAAGTACAACTTCCTAGAATTAATATTGAATGGCGAAATCGAGGGTTAGCACCGGTTCTATAGAAGCCGTCTGTTGTGGTTACGAAACATTTTTAAACGAAGTATATAAATAGTTGAGGAACTGTTCCATGCCGTCAAAGAAATATATCTTCTCAAGAATGGTCCCCCAAGGCGATAGGACATGGCACATGAAAGTAGAGAACTATAAGGTTATAAGACGAAGAAGAAATACTGACCTTCTGTAACAGTAGAATGCTCAGACAGTAAAGAAATCAAGACTTTTCTATTTTTTTCCACCTGACGCTTGAAGAGGAACATTTCTTTCACTTTGCTGGCGCATTGAGTGCAGATACTGGAGACGATATCAGACTTCGAACACTAAAAAAGGTCAATTTATAAAAAAAACATATACGAAATAACAAAAAAAAATCCACGTAAAGCCAGCCTTTTATGGTAATTTCAATTTCCTCGGAAATTCCTATTTAATGGGAAAGGCAAAAATGGAATACTTAGCAACAGTGGTGTGTATAAATTTTTATGTGCTGACTGTGATAATTTCTATATAGGAAAGACAGGAAGATCTTTTGAAAAGAGATTTCGTGAACACATATTTGCCTTAACGAATCCTTTAATTTATTCTGAAATGGCTAATCATAGTAACTGTGAAAATCACACATTTTCTATCGATGATGCCAAATGCTTGCATGTCAGTTGTAACGGAAATAAATTGAACAGATTCGAGACCCTAGAAATATCCAAGTCAGTGTATTGGAATGCACATCTGGCAAATACATACATTCTCAAGATCTCACCGCTGCTTGCTGAAGTTGTCTTTTGCCTCCCTCCACGCACAATCCTCAACCCGAATTTTTACCGTTAGAAGTGTGTATGTCGGTATCAGTTTGAACGAAATTCAATCTTATTTGTGTTCCCTGATGACGAGGTGGAAACCTTGAAACCGGTAGGGTTATACCGTTGTATAAAGTGGAATAAACAGTGTTGGACTAAACAAATTAAAACACTAAAAAAAGGGTTTCAATTTTTATTTTTTAAATAAGTCACTCACATTTATTGAGCCAACTCAATGTGATTTGATTAAACTAAAGACTATCCAATCAATGTGATTTGAGCCAAATCAATGTGATTTGATTAAACTAAACTAAAGACTATCCAATCTGGAAGTCAAACCAAAGAATAAAATAGGATTCACGATAGATGAAAAGTTCAACTGACAACCACAGATCTAAAAAAAATTACAACGGAATGAGAAAACTGATAATTAAGATGTATGTGTACAGGATATCCTAAAAAACTGTACAAATTATAAAGTGTCTTTAAAATTGAGCGGTTTTTTTAATTCTAATTTTTTAAATTTTTGAATAAAACACAAAATTTGTTTTGATTTCAAAAAACGTTTTATTGGTTATTGAAGTATAATGTATGACATTTAAACACAAAAAAAACAATATCCGCCAAATGTCCACCTCTTGCAGCTCCACAGATGTCCACTCTTTTGTCAAAATTTTCCATGACATTTTGGCATAATTGCGGTTCTAACTCACTGATACCGCGAATAATTTCGTCCTTCAGCTCAGGAATTGATCGGGGGTCATTCTTATAGACCTGGCTTTTCACGTAACCCCAGAGAAAACAGTCCAACGGTGTCAGATCACATGATCTTGGTGGGCAATTAACATCACCGTTTCCGGAGATTACAATACATGAACTAATTCAATAATTTGAACGCGTTGTTGTATTGTATACGACTCCATTTTAATAAACGTCATACATTACACTTTTCAAATGTCACAAGATCCAGGCAAGTTCACGACGCCATCTGTGTTTTATCCAAGAATAAAAAAAAAAACGCTCAATTTGAAAGACCCTTTTCTTTACACAATGACATTTACTTGAACTTGCTGCAGGAATTTGTTGTATCACGCATTTGTGAGGAGTGTAGGGATGAGAATGACTTTAATTTATAGAAAGATGGTGGATCTCTCTACTACGTATATTATGAAGGCTTGTAATCAAATAAAATAATATATGTAACGTAAAAGCAAACACAATATCTTGTAGAGTAGAAAATTTTCTTTCGAATGACGTATAACCTTTACCATTTTGTTTTACTTTTGGTGCTCATTTTTAAATTGGAAAAAAAACGGACACAACTTATGTTAACACCCAATACTAATGATATTCTCATCCCCATTATACATTCCATTCCAGTACACTGGAGAGTCCCAACATAAACTTATGTTAACACCCAATACTAATGATATTCTCATCCCCATTATACATTCCATTCCAGTACACTGGAGAGTCCCAACATAAACTTATGTTAACACCCAATACTAATGATATTCTCATCCCCATTATACATTCCATTCCAGTACACTGGAGAGTCCCAACATAAACTTATGTTAACACCCAATACTAATGATATTCTCATCCCCATTATACATTCCATTCCAGTACACTGGAGAGTCCCAACATAAACTTATGTTAACACCCAATACTAATGATATTCTCATCCCCATTATACATTCCATTCCAGTACACTGGAGAGTCCCAACATAAACTTATGTTAACACCCAATACTAATGATATTCTCATCCCCATTATACATTCCATTCCAGTACACTGGAGAGTCCCAACATAAACTTATGTTAACACCCAATACTAATGATATTCTCATCCCCATTATACATTCCATTCCAGTACACTGGAGAGTCCCAACATAAACTTATGTTAACACCCAATACTAATGATATTCTCATCCCCATTATACATTCCATTCCAGTACACTGGAGAGTCCCAACATAAACTTATGTTAACACCCAATACTAATGATATTCTCATCCCCATTATACATTCCATTCCAGTACACTGGAGAGTCCTAACATAAACTTATGTTAACACCCAATACTAATGATATTCTCATCCCCATTATACATTCCATTCCAGTACACTGGAGAGTCCCAACATAAATTTTTGTGCCACGTCAATTTTCAAACAGATCCAAATATGAATGATATAAATTATAATTTGTTATAATCGAACCTTTATTTGATGTGTCTCTGATCGGCGTATTGTAGCAGACTTGATTGTACTTTTCAAAGTTGTGAATGGAATGATCGATTTTCCGAAACTCTTGGAATTGATTAGCATTCGAGTTTCAAAAAGAATGATAAGGCTGCTAGACACATTTCTATGGGAAAATTGTAGGACAAATTATTTTTCGAATTCTCCCATACCCAGAGTTAGTTTGCTGACCTATAAGGAGTTCCTGAAAAGGCATCTCTGAATATCTGAGCCTTGAAATGGGATCCCACGTGTCTTTCGAGGACTTTTGAAGAGATTTTTTGAACTATAGGACAAATTATTTTGCGAATTCTACCATACCTACACAGGATTAGAAATGACTACACTGCAGTCTTGGATATTTTTGGAGTAAAATTGCTGACCTATAAGAAGTGCCTGAAAAGGCACCTCCGAATATCCGTGCCTTGAAATGGGATCCCACGTGTCTTTCGAGGACTTTTGAAGAAATTTTTTGAACTATAGGACAAATTATTTTGCGAATTCTCCCATACCTACACAGGATTAGAAACGACTACACTGCATTCTTGGATATTTTTGGAGTAAGTTTGCTGACCTATAAGAAGTGCCTGAAAAGGCACCTCCGAATATCTGAGCCTTGAAATGTGATCCCACGTGCCTTTCGAGGACTTTTGAAGAAATTTTTTGAAATGCTTGTGAATTGATTATTGTGATTTTTTTTAAAAACTATTCTTGTGATTTTTTTGAGGCTTTGTGAAGTGCTTTTTGAGGATTTGTGAAGTTGCACCTGTCTGATTCTGTCTTTTATACTTTACATTTTTCAATGATTTGTCTTGTGTTCAATTTTTTGCGCAGTGCGGGCTGTGCGCTTGTGGACGGCCCCGTATTGTGTTGGTAACATGTGATTTTGTACGATTTAATACCTGTTTCATTCCGATTGTTTTTGTTGTAATTGTGTAAAATTATCATTGTATTATTCTGTCAAACTTAATGTGTTGAGCACTCCCCACCGGATCTTTTATATTTTATTATTTTTGTTATAAGGTACATAGTACCGTTTACTTATATAAATAAATAAATGATTGTTTTTCATAAATTAAAAAGGCATATTATTTAAAATTATTTATTTTATTTTTCAATTCTTCATTAAAATACAGATCAAATATAAATGCTACAATCTAATTATGTATCAGGCGCTACACATATCATTATATTGAGTATATATTTTCTATTTACAACATTAAATGGAAGAATATCCTTAATTTGGTTTTTGAAAATGAGTTGTGGATTCTAAGAGCTGTTAGAATTCACAACTCATTTGTTAGTACTAATCGAGTTGTGTATTCTAAGAGCTGTTAGAATTCACAACTCATTTGTTAGTACTGATTGAGTTGTGGATTCTAAAAGCTGTTAAAATTCACAACTCATTTGTTAGTACTGATTGAGTTGTGGATTCTAAGAGCTGTTAGAATTCACAACTCATTTGTTAGTACTGATTGAGTTGTGGATTCTAAGAGCTGTTAAAATTCACAACTCATTTGTTAGTACTGATTGAGTTGTGGATTCTAAGAGTTGTTGGAATCCAGAACTCATTTGTTAGTACTGATTGAGTTGTGGATTCTAAGAGCAAAGAATATACAAAGCAGTAATAATTTAATACTAATAATAAAAGGACAATTTATATTGTGCTGTTTAGAGAACAGACACTATTCAAGCGCGCTCTAACTCAGGATTTGAACCAATTATTGACAGATTTAAAATAATATAAAATAATTATATACACATAAGTTGAGTAAGGATAGGAACTTATATTAGAGAAAATGTAGCATGGTCCCTGTGAAAGTTCACAAATTTGCCCCAATACAACCTTGTAACGATGTTCAGTAATTTTAATTATTTAAAAAAAACTTTAATATAAGCCTCGATTCTAATAAATAGCAAGTTATTTAAGTAAATACATTACATAAAACTAACAATAATGACAAATGAATACATATTGTTACAAATTAGCAAAAATGTGGCAGTTTGTTAAAATCAAATAATATTTGGCGACGTTTGTCAAAAGTCACTACGTTAGTCTGCATTGGCTAGGGATGGGGTATACGATAATTGGATTTTTTATTTTTTTTATACATACAATTAAATGTTCGTAATTAATATTAATTCACAGTGGATCTTGACTTATTTAAATATAGATACAAATCACACAATACATTAGAAAGTCAGTATAATGAAAATTAGGAATTAAAACGTCAGTTTAGAGAAAAACAATTTTTCGATTTATAAAAAAAACGATCCGATTTGTAAAAATAAAACAATTTTACCCGATCCCTTTGAGACATGACATTTCAAATGTCACAGGGACCATGCTACATTTTCTTAAGTATAGTGACTGCATTCATATCTGTACCAGTTTCACCGTCCCAGTTATCAAGTGCTCTCCTCAAAATATATTTTCCATACAAGTTAAACAAATAAGGGAGAAAGGATGCATAAGAAAAATAATAACATTGGAGGAGTTAAAAGACATAGATTTCAATAATCATACAAATAAGTTATTCTCCTTTCCCATATCACATTTAATTACTATGGTCAAATACCATAGCCCTGCCGGCTGACTAACTAGAAATTCCTGTCTTAAGTCAACCAACTGATCACATGTGTCAATTAAATACTCTCATCACAGAAAAGAGCAAAAGAAAAATAATATCTAGATATAGGCGAGATTCACACTTTTATAGTTCGAGAAACTATATTTAAAAAATAAATAAAAAAAACAATAGCAAGATACCACAAACAATAACCAAACTCAAGAGTCTGCTCTCTAAATGCAGCTATAGCACCCTTGAGAAGAGTCTGCTCTCTAAATGCAGCTATAGCACCCTTGAGAAGAGTCTGCTCTCTAAATGCAGCTATAGCGTCCTTGAGAAGAGTCTGCTCTCTAAATGCAGCTATAGCACCCTTGAGAAGAGTCTGCTCTCTAAATGCCGCTATAGCGCCCTTGAGAAGAGTCTGCTCTCTAAATGCCGCTATAGCACCCTTGAGAAGAGTCTGCTCTCTAAATGCAGCTATAGCACCCTTGAGAAGAGTCTGCTCTCTAAATGCCGCTATAGCACCCTTGAGAAGAGTCTGCTCTCTAAATGCAGCTATAGCGCCCTTGAGAAGAGTCTGCTCTCAAAATGCAGCTATAGCGCCCTTGAGAAGAGTCTGCTCTCTAAATGCAGCTATAGCGTCCTTGAGAAGAGTCTGCTCTCTAAATGCAGCTATAGCACCCTTGAGAAGAGTCTGCTCTCTAAATGCCGCCATATTAATTGTACTTTTGAGAACAAGACTGAGATTTTGAAGGCATTGCAACCTTCATCCTCAAGATACCAAGAAAATATTATCACATAGTTTCATCCTCAAGGTGATGTCGAGGAAAAATTATCAAATACTTTCCTCGAGGTGACATAAAGAAAAGATTAACAAATAGTTTCATCTTCAAAATGATGTCACAGAAAGATTATCAAATAGTTTCCTCAAGGTGAAATCAAGAAAAGATTATCAAATAGTTTCATCCTCAAGTTGGTGTCAAGAAAAGATTATCAAATAGTTTCTTCGAGGCGACATCAAGGAAAGATTACCAAATAGTTTCTTCAAGATGATATCAAGAAAAGATTGTGAAATAGTTTCATCCTCAAGGTGGTGTCAAGGAAAGATTACCAAATAGTTTCCTCAAGGTGAAATCAAGAAAATATTATCAAATAGTTTCATCCTCAAGGTGATATCAAGGAAAGATTATCAAATAGTTTCATCCTCAAGGTGATGTCAAGGAAAGATTATCAAATAATTTCCTCAAGGTGATCATTACAATGAGATTTGATTGTATCTGTATTTCATAAGTATACATTTTCTCTGTTCTGCTTATTTCAGAATATATTTTAGATTTTTCTCAAATGTTTAATTCATTTTTCTTTCATGGAACACGTCATACATATTTAATATATATATTTACATGGAAAAAATTAATTCGATAAATGCTGATGGAATTTCGATTTACAGACAGCTTTTTAGGAACATAACTCTTCCATAAAGCGAGGTATACTTCGATAATAGGTGTACTTCTGCTGCCCATAGGTGTACTTCCGTAAATTAAGGGTGATGTACAGAAAACCTCACTAAATAATTTCAACTTCAAACTGATGTCAAGAAAACATCACAAAATATTAATTAATGACAATAGTCTACTTCCATCTATCTTTAATCTTTGTCTCGCCTTTATTGTCAGAGTTTCTGTAGCATTTAGGAATATTGTCAGAGTTTCTGTAGCATTTAGGAATATTGTCAGAGTTTCTGTAGCATTTAGGAATATTGTCAGAGTTTCTGTAGCATTTAGGAATATTGTCAGAGTTTCTGTAGCATTTAGGAATATTGTCAGAGTTTCTGTAGCATTTAGGAATATTGTCAGAGTTTCTGTAGCATTTAGGAATATTGTCAGAGTTTCTGTAGCATTTAGGAATATTGTCAGAGTTTCTGTAGCATTTAGGAATATTGAGAAAATCAGGATTTAAACAAGATGTATTTTTCCTCTTCGAGATGTCTGTTTCTCCAGATTAGACCTAGCCTTGTTATAGCACTTTTCACCATACCTTCGAGGACCACAAAGCAAAACTACGACAGCAACTCCTGGATAATGTTGTAGCTGACTTGGCGAGAGAGATTGTTGCGGGGAAAATGTGATGGTATGTTAGAAATGGAGAAGTTTCACTGTAAATCTCTAATCAATTCTTCTTATTTTAGGCCTATTGGCCTGTTATGGTCCTGCATCATTGTTTGCCTCATGTGACGTCCACTGCCAGCTGTCTTTCCATCTTTTGGGAGGTCGTCCTGGAGGTCTGCTCGCTTGGGGGATACTGTCCCTGGCCATTCTTACGACTCTTGGGCCCACCATTCTGGATACATGTTCGTTCCAAAAGCTTCTTCTCTGTCGTCCCCATCTGACAATATCTTCAACTTCGCACATCTTTGGGATTTCTGTGTTTCGTATTCTATCACGAAGGGTTTTGCCAGCGATACTCCTGAGTACCTTCATTTCGCTGGTTCGAAGGAGATTTTTGGTTCTGACAGTGTCGGCTCTGGACTCTATGCTGTATGCCATTATGGGGCGGACACAGGGCTTGTATATCCTCACCTTGCTTTTGATGTTCATATACTTGTTTTTCCAGATAGTGTTCTTTAACCTCTCGAGTATTAAGATATTTAAAAAAATTTAAAACATCGTTTGTTCAGTTGGTAAAAATGTAACTAGCTGATAAATGATTTAATTGTGTGGTATCATTAATAGATGTCATTGGTACTCCAATTCATGACATAATCTCGGAATATTCGATAAATAATCATTGCGCCCCAACCGCGGGGCCATACGCTATCTGACTCAGTATTTCATGGCCCCACGGTTGGGGCCACACGCATGGAGAGGTTAAACATGCGGAAATAGCTACGGCCTTTTGTGATTGTTCAAGCATTTTGCCATAGAGGTCATTATTGCACATTATGCTAGCACCCAAGTATTTAAATTTTGTTACTTGTTCGATTGGTGTGTCGTTGATCGCCACACTGCATCCAACTTTTATGATTAATTTGATTAAAACATGGAAACAACATACTGTATAAAAAAACGAATTGGTAGTTTGCTACATAGTGATAAGCACGCTAGATGTAGCGTGTGTATGCACGGATGAACATAGAGTTAAGACTCGGTCAATTTCCCGTCATCGCATCAGCTAGTTTACCATATAACAGGATTTCCTCGGCAGAGTAAATCTACTCTAGTATCTTGGTTTAACATTGTGTTAGTTGTTGTCGTGTTTCAAATGGCAAACGTACAGTTCTGTTTATGTCTTTTTTTATTCAAAACATTAACGACATGTATAAAATCATCTAAATGGTCGAGAGCATCGAACGTTTCATGCGTCACATTCTCTTGAGCTTCCACAAACGCCCTCAGCATTCCAAGCATCGATTTAACTTCTGATGGAGTCGGTATTGCGTCTACGTTTTTAGTGGAATCCTCGTTTCCAACAATAGACTCCGTCTCATTATCTATAGTTAACGTCACTTCTTCGCAGACTGCTACATTTTCATCGACGTTCACAAACGATTGGTACGAGGAATACGCTAAAGATTTCGCAGCCAATTCAGCCCATTCTTCCGGTTCTTCGACAGCAACGAGAGGACAATATTGAACGAGACGCCTCGATAGGTAATGACTATTTTGCCAAGTCTGAGCATCCATCGCTAATGGATCTTCGTCAAACGTGTCGGAATTATCTAATTCCGTTTCCCACGATATACGAAACCTTGACTTCTGAAAACATTCGGCGATTGTTTCCTTCTTTACTTGTTTCCAAGCTTTCGAGACCATTCTTATTCCGTCTAAAAGCTTTATCTTTGTACGAACCCCATTCGAAATGTCATCCAAAATCATTCTTATAATCAATTGTCGATAATGCTGTTTAAAGCTACTAAAAACACCGGCACTCATCGGTTTAACTGACGAAGATAAATTATGAGGGAAAAACATTAATTTAACCGCTGTGAGACACGGTATATGCGCATGGGCTGATCTCACGCACAAAAATAGAATTATTTTCCGTTTTTGATCGATCATACAACTGTCTAATTTCTCTAACCAATGTAAAAATATGTCCGCCGTGATCCAAGAATTTTCGTGCATTTCGTATTTAACAGGTAAACTTTTAACGTGAGTTTTTAAACTGTTCGTATTTCCTATAACTACAGTAGGAAGCTTTTCACTACCGTCCATGTTGGCGCCGAGCAATAAAGTCAATCGTTCGTCACTCATTTTACCATCGTTGCATTTTTCCCCTTTGTAAAAGCACGTTTTCACGGGTAAACAATCGTAAAATAATCCTGTCTCGTCAGCCACAAAGATATTCTTAGGTTCGTACCCTTGCAACAGTGACGGTATATTGGAAGTCCATTCTTTCAATTCCGTCTCATCCACGGATGCCTTTTTTCCACGTATCTTTTTAAATGATATACCATTACGTTCTTTAAAACCTGCGAGCCATCCGGAACTAGCTTTAAAGTCACTAAGTCCCATCTGCTTACCGAATTCTTCGGCTTTTGTACGAATCACGGTTCCGTTGAGGATAATATTTTGATCGTACACTTCTTTAAGCCACTGACGAACGCATTCATCAACCAAAGGGTGATCCCCTTCTCGTAATCTCTTCCTAGTTCCGCTATCCCTCATCTTCCACGAATCGAGGATTTTTTCTTTGTTATGTATATACGTCGACAGTGTATTTGGAAGTATTCCGTATTCTTTGGCTATTTCACTCTTTTTTTTCTCTCCTTTTTCTACTTCGATCAAAACCTTTATCTTCTGTTCGAGTGTTAGACTTTTGTATTTTCCCCTTTTCGGGTTTTTGCCTTTTTGCGGTTCCATCCTAGCACTTCTATCTATCGTCACAATGTTACGATACACGTTGACTTTATATTTTTAATTAATTCAAACAAACTTTGGTTTTTATTACCGACTCTTATCATATTGCCTAATATTGGCAGTGTGATATATCCGTAGTATGACGTGAAGATAATAAAAAAATATAAAAAACAATCTCGTTAATTCAATATATTTCAGTTTTTTCTTAAAATTGGTTCAACCAGTGATTTCCAAATGAATTATTTTTAATTTTTAGGGGGCGTTGAAGTGCACAGAATTATTCGAGGGGCGTTAGGGATTTCAAAGGGGGCATTATTTAAATATTTCAGTTATAAAAAAAATCTCAACTCACTCGCAAATGGCATCCTTCTCACAAATGAATAAAAAATACAAATTGTGAAAAATCATCAAGCATAAAAGTCACATTACGAGAAATTATGACAATAATTTTTTATATTCATAATTTTTAATAGTTATTTTTAATAGTTATAACAAAATAAACAAAAATTTTAGATTTATCGAACGTGTTTCTTTTTACTTTCTTCACGTTTTGTAAGCAGTAAAAAAATATGGTTGAATCTACAAAATACCATGTTCTTTAAAATATATACCGGTATTTTTCACATTACGAATTTCCACTTTGTGTACGTAAAATATATACCGGTATTTTTCACATTACGAATTTCCACTTTGTGTACGTAAAATATATACAGGTATTTCTCACATTACGAATTTCCACTTTGTGTAGGTAAAATATATACCAGTATTTCTCACATTACGAATTTCCACTTTGTGTAGGTAAAATATATACCGGTATTTCTCACATTACGAATTTCCACTTTGTGTACGTAAAATATATACCGGTATTTCTCACATTACGAATTTCCACTTTGTGTACGTAAATAATGAATCAACTCGTAAATGCGGGATATAGCAGTATTATAGACATTATGTTCGAATATAATTGTCAACTTTCCTGTGAATGGAAAATTCCTGTACGTGAATTGGTTTATTGTTTGCAAGCCGTTGCGATTCAGCAAGCACACAGTCTTGGCAGATCAAATACAAAGTTCTAAGATAATCGGCAAGTTTAATCTAACGCAGTCTTTATTTTTTTTTTCAGATTTATATAGCGTTGTTTAATAGCACTATAAGAACTGATGATAAGTTGCTTATAAGATATAGAAATACATAATAAATTCAGTTGTAATATGGTCTGAGAGTAAAACCATTCCGGTAACGAAGCCGCCTGGAATCGATTCTGCTTAACGATAATACGAACTGTTAAAACACGTCTGCTGTCGAAAAATAACTGTATTTATACAAAAGAATGTCTTGAATATTAAAAAAAATTTATTCAAATTATTTCTTGCCGACAATTTTAACATGCGCAAGTTAAAAATACATAATATACCATTTACGTATAAAAAAAAATTTTGTTTGATAAAAAAAAATATTAATAAAAATTAGAAGTACAGTAAATCTTCTATAACTCGAACTCTATTAAAATAAAATCAATATTTAATAAATTCAGTTAAAAAGATTCCGACGAGTTAAAAAATATAATCGTTTTCTCCGATTCAATTGATAATTGAAACAAATACTAAAAATATTTTTAGATTTCAAGCCATTGAAGTTTAGCTGTAAGCATTCATAATTTTTTTTTTACTATCTAAAAAAAAAAATTTTCAATTAACGTTTATTATTTTTGATTTTTATTACTAAGTACTAATCAAAAATAATGTTTTTGTTTATATATGTATCAAATATAAACTAAAAACAATTTTTTTTTTATAAAATGTTTAAATAACTATTGAATGAGTCAAGTTCGAATTATAAATGCGTTACTGTACCTCGACATCGAAACAAATTGACATCATATTGGAATATTTCTCGTTAACTTCTTTGCAGTGTTCTTTAATGTCCATCAGGTCTTCTTCGGAAAGACAGCATTGACACACTTGAGAAATGTTCAAAAGAGACAACACTTCTCTTTTTACGTTAATATTTGAAAGTGTGCTTTTTCTTGATAGTTTAGTCTTCCTTTTTGATTTATATATATCATTGCAGTCCATACTAAAATAAAAAAAGAAAACATTTTCTTATTTGAGAAGACATAATCTAAAGGTGTTTCAAATTGAGCGTTTTTTTTTAATTCTTGAATTAAACACAAATGGCGTCGTAAACTTCCTGGGTCTCGTGACCGACGTTCCCTCTAAGGCAGTGGTCCCCAACCCCCGGGCCGTGGACCAAATCGTACTGGGGCGCGCAAGGGCCTGCTTAAAAATCAAAATTACTTTTAAAAAATCGAACATACCCAATAAAACTTAATTATAGCTTAAAATAATTATTCCGTTGAAAACCCCTTCACGCTTAGTTACCACCGACCTTCTGACAATACAAATATATTATTAAATTTAAAAAAAACTACATTCAATGTGTGTCCCCTCCCCCCCCCTACACGGTAAAATTATGAAACGTTGATCGGTCCACGGCGACAAAAAGGTTGGGGACCACTGCTCTAAGGTGTGCGGCCGCAAATCTGTTAAAAATTGTCCGAACATATGTTTCCATCTTCCGCACACATCTCAAAGAAAGGAACTTGTAACCATATTTTGTTCTGGGTCTTGTGACCAACGTTCCCTCTAAGGTGTGCGCGTGTGCGGCCGCACATCTGTTAAAAATTGTCCGCACATATGTTTCCATCTTCCGCACACATCTCAAAGAAAGGAACTTGTAACCATATTTTGTTTTGCGCAATTATATATTTTATTTGATATTTTATGATGGGTTCTCAGGGTTCTTTTCTTTGAGATGTGTGCGGAACATGGAAACACCATATATAGTCCACGCGCCGTAAGGAAAGAATAGTGTAGAAGGGTGACCATGATTTTTTAAATTTATTATATATTCAGATTATTTAGTTTATTTATTTATTGTTCATCAACTCTTTTTTCTTACACATATAAGTTGATGGGCCGCACACACAATGAAAAAATTCGGGGGAACGTTGCTTGTAACATTTGAGAAGTGTAATTAAAGACTAACAAAACAGATATACAGTGCGAATGTGAGTGGAAGGCGTGTGAGAGGAAGACCAAGGGAAGTATGGTTGGATCAAGTGAATGACATTTTGAAAGAAGGAAACGTAGAAAGTCTGAGTTGTATGAAAAGATGTATGGACGTGAAAGAGGCTAAGGAAGTGTGTCGAGATAGGAAAATCTGGCACTCCATCCTCTCTACCTACACCTAAAGGGAAATGGCGTGATGATGTGAATATAAAATATTTTTTGTTATAAACGTCCAACGGAGAAAATAATTCCGATTGTTGAAAATGTTATCGCTTTAAAAATTGTTTCAAAAAATATTTATATACGAGAAACTAAATCAAACCTTTTCTATATTTGCATCGTTGCTTGAGTTATTAAAAAAACGAACAGTTATACTCTGCTGATTGAACTTATTAATCTTTCAAAATATAAAATATATCAAGAATGTCAATACAACGACAATTTGTTTACGCCAGCCATTTTTATTTTTTATTTTTGACAGTTAACTGTGGTGCTGCTATTTTTAAAAAAAGATTATTAATTGCTAAAGGTGAATTCATATTAAATGTATTCTATTTTTCTAGATTCTAAATAACATACCATCGCGTCATATCGCGTTTTTAAGGTAGGCAGAGAGATCAGACCTGCACACATTTCTATCCACACAAATATTCTTTACCTCATATATTTTCTTTTGGCATTTCATGATCTTTATTTTTCCCTCAGTCAAATTTTCTACAATTATTTTCCTTGTACGTCATTTATAATCAAAAATTTTCAATATAATTAGAGAAGGAAGGAAAACGACCTACGTGGCCTAGTTGGTAAGACACTTGTTTTCCGACCATGGTAACGGGTTCGACTCAACAAGATTTAAAAAAAAAGGTTTTTAGTCTTGTTTTCACTTAAGGCCTCATAAACATCACCTTTCTGATTGCTTAGAGGAAATCGTAACACGACAATAATCCCATAGGATTATACTGTGCACAAAGGAAGTGGTTTGGAACTTCTGAGAGGCTATTTTCATCCAAAAAAATGTTCGTTATACTGATTTTTTTTCATTAAAACGGAGTTCGTCCAACATATTACTTTATGTACGTTAGTTCAATTCAACAACGAGTATTTGTTATTCTAAAATGTGCATGACTTAAGTATTCGTTATGATGAGATTCGACATGTATGCCAATACTGTCTATCTGATAGGGTTTTAATGGTGATCTATCATACAATGGCTATCTGATAGGGTTTTAATATAATTTAAAAATCCCATTAGACCGTTGCTCATCAGGAATAAATTCGTATAAACTAAGTTTTGACATATAGTATTAACGATTGAATGAAATTAAATTATTATAAGCAAGCTGATATACTTTATAAAATATATATTTTCAAGCCCTGCTGTTTCGAAAAAATGTTGCAATTAGTTAAAATAAATGCGTAATAGAAAGTTTAGAAACAATACTTCCGTCACACAATGAGAAATACAATAAACAATAAAATGTTACTGTACATTTAAGGATAAATATATAACAAATGCATAAGAAAAAGATGTGACGTTTCTGAACATAAAAAAATGAGTAAATGGTTAACGTTCAGTAGGGTTGGTTGATTTCGGACCGCAGTTAATGTAAATATTGAGAACTGACAATGAAACCGATTTCAAATCATAAAAGTGTAGTTTAAAATCAATTTTCTTCGAATGATTCTTCTTATTGTATTAAATTACATTTTTGTTGAATGCAGTACAACCTGTTAGACTTATTTCTATGTGGCAATTTTTCTAATCAACCCGAAGAGGCCAGACTAGAAAAAAACAGAGTTTCAACGACAATCGAACCCGCAATTCTCAGATCGTATGACAGATGTCTTATCAACTAGGCCACGCTGGTCGTCAATTGAACTCAAATATATGACATTGATTCTATCCTCTCTTGTAACTCATGACTGAGCATCGTGACTCCCATGATAGCCTCTGAAGACTCCTCTCCATCCATCCCTGCCCTTCGCGGCTCGAAGGGCAGTTGTTAAGTGTAGTCTAGTTGCATCTCTCACTTGGTCAGTCCAACGCGTTGGAATTCTCCATTGGGATGTTGTGGAATGGGCATTTTGGTTTGTCTAGAACAGGAGTCTCCAAACTACGGCCCGCGGGCCAACACTGGCCCGCGAACACCACCAATCCGGCCCGTTATAGTTTATTTTGATTACATTGTAAAATTTACAACGTAAGTAAATCATACAAAATAATAATCAGATATTTTTATTTAACGATCAATTAAGAAATACAATAACTGACATACATAATGAAATCGAACATTTTAACTGTATTTAATTAATTATTTATTTATTTTTTCAAAACAGGCTTAGCCCAATCACTTTGAAAAATACAAGACATTAAAAAAGAAGAAAAATTACATAGAGAGAAAGAAAAAATAAGTTAAAAAGAAAAAAAAATAATAATGCATACAAACGAGTATATACACACAAACATATTATACACATATATTCATAGTCATTTAGGTATGTTGATGAGTGCTTTCTAACGCGCTTAATTTAAGAAGAAAATTTACTTTTGCTTTTGGTAATGTGATAGGAAATATGTCAATATCCGAAGCAGTCCCGTTCAGAAGAGTTAAGGCCCTTCCAACAGGCATAGCGGCTGGAAGACCCGTCTTTGCGTATGTTATTGAGAACAGTTCTTGCCGGCGTAGTCTAGTGTAATTGTTAGGAATATTGAACGCTAATCTTTGTAGTAATGCTGGACAGCTCACAACTCCTCGAACGAGTTTGACAACGTATACCAGAAGACGCACATCTCTCCTTACGCTCAAGGAGTTATACCCGAGCATGCCCAGCAGGAACTGAGTAGAATAAAGTCATGGATAGACACCGAACTCTCTCATATAGAGATTTATGAGATTTATCCTAAAAACTTACAATTACAAACCAACCGAAATTGCAAACGGAGCAGAGTCCACCCCCGCGCCCTGCGCCATAGATATCTCACTCGCCGGCTAGTCCCAATACGAAAATTTGCGCATAATTCAAAACTATAGTATGTTGAGCTAGCTAGGTCTTGGCTCTTGGGATTTAGTGGAGGAGTCAGTGTGACCCTTAGGCTAAAAAGTTTAGAGACCCCTGGTCTAGAAGAGTGAAATATGCGGGGTTTGACTCGCGTGATACACACGTTTAATTGATTCTCACTCTTTATCAAGTTGATGAGAATTTTTAATGGAGTATTATATTATCAACAACCAGAAAATATATATTTACTTATTAACATACAGGCAAAATTTTAATTTACTGAGGACACGACAAATGAAAAGTAACAAACCCAGATCCATTAAATTGCGTGTTCAGTATAAATAACCTGCTGTTTTTTATAACTTATACATTATAAAACTTCTCGTTATGTATAAATAAATAAATAAGAGGAAAGCCCGCAGAAACTCCTATGAGAAACAGGTGGATACCCTCTCTGCCTATCCCAAAAGGGGACATGGCATGATGGTATGTAACTTAAGATTTTTTTCTTGATTTTGTTTATAATATTTTCAGTTATTAATTTCTTTTATTTTTAACGAATTTGATCGGTATAAATTTTAGTGTGGTGTGGTTTTATAATTTATGTTAGGTACTGGGAAGATTTTTTTTTCAACAACAAACATGGCAGCGCTGTCAAAAGTCATATGTATGCGCGTGTGAAACGTTGTTGAACTGGCGACCGCCGCCGATTATTGACAACAACGTGACTTTTCATATTCTGCGTTTCGTGGACGCATTCTCAGACAATTCGCTGATAATATTCATGTCGAAAAATCTAGACTTTAATACTATTAAAACATTCAATACAAACTAGTATTAAATACGAAACAGGTCAAATAAAATTGTGCCGCTTTCTACTGCGTCAAAACAGTGTTTTAATTTTAAAAATATTTGACAAGTAACATTGTGGAAATAGTGACATTAAATCTTTGTGATATTATTCAAGTTTATCAAAATGGATTTCGGTGAGTTATTATAGACATATATTTTTTTTATAATGTTTTTTTATATTATTTAGTCACTATTTTGACTCCTGAAATCAGAAGTTGCACAATATGAATGTTATGACTTATTAAAAATTAATTGAATTTTTTTAAGAATAAGAAAACTGAATAAAATATATTGAAAGTAGGTCGTTCTTTATATGAATGTACTTTCTAGCATAAGTTTATTCATTTTAATTAGTATGAAGAACGTTTGTCTCTTTTTGAATTTAAAGAAATGGAAATTTTCCATAATGATGATAAAAGCTTTTTTTTTTAATATAAAAACAGAAGCTTGAGAAATTATCAGAATTTGTCGAAAAACAACTGTTGATAAGTTATGAATTAACAAGGAACTATAGAAGTTTTATAAATATATAGGAAGGCGTGGCGCTCTGTATTATCTACCTACCCTGACAGGGTGAAGGCTTAATGGTATCAAATGGTTTGGGCATGTAGAACGAATGAATGAAGAAATATCATAAACAAATATGCAATAGATTTCCTACCACTCAATAATATTTGCATACAAACATATCATCACGCCGTGTCGCTCGTGGGGTAGGCAGAGAGAACATATTTCCAAATGTTTCTATTCAAATACACAACTTTCGCCTTCTCCACATTCATACATCTCGTCATGCACAATTTACTATTATTCTACTATACAAAAGTTGGTGCACTTGATCCAGCTACGTTTTCTTCGGTTTACCTCTTTCATGCACACCTTGCACTTCTGACTTGTATATTCGTTAAGTAATTCATTCTCTTTACGCGTCCAAACCATCTTAAAGCTCCTTTATTTATTCATCTTATTTAAAACATCTATTTTTTTTTCAATTCTATATAAAAGAGAAGAATACATGGAGTGACAATGCATGACAGAATGAAGTGATAAGGGATGAATGTGAATTTAAGGCTGTGTTTAATAAGATGAACAAAAACACGTTGAGATGGTTTGAGCATACGGAACGAATGAATGAAGAAATATTATCAAAACAGATGTATAGTACAAGTGTGAAAGACAGGAAGACCAAGGAAAGTATGGTTGGATCAAATTAATTATGTCCTAATAGAACGAAACGTAGAAAGTCAGAAAAATCATACAAATTGTATGAGAAGGCGTATGGATCTAGAAGAGACTAAAGATAAGTATCGAGATAGAAACGTATGGCGCTCTGTCCTCCCTGCCAACCCCAACAGCGAAATGGCACGATTGTAGTGTGTATCTAATTAATTTAATTAGTAAATTTAAAATGGAATTGAAGAGTAAAACTCATAAACCACATAACCATGTTTTTGATTTTTTTTTTATGGAACAGTCGATAATATACCCATAAATGGCATATAATATGTGAATTCAAATTATAAAAATAGCTTTATATATTTTTTATGTTTTTTTATTTTTCACAAATAAAACGTTTTGTAGGAAATGTGCATTTTTTTTCTTATAACTTTTTTCTTATGAGTTTTACTCTTCAATTGTTTATCACTATTTTTGGCTCTTGAGCGGTTTATGAGTTTTACTCTTCAATTGTTTATCACTATTTTTGGCCCTTGAGTGGTTTATGAGTTTAACTCTTCAATTGTCTATCACTATTTTTGGCTCTTGAGCGGTTTATGAGTTTTACTCTTCAATTGTTTATCACTATTTTTGGCCCTTGAGTGGTTTATGAGTTTAACTCTTCAATTGTCTATCACTATTTTTGGCTCTTGAGCGGTTTATGAGTTTTACTCTTCAATTGTTTTATCACTATTTTTGGCTCTTGAGTGGTTTATGAGTTTTACTCTTCAATTGTCCATCACTATTTTTGGCTCTTGAGCGGTTTATGAGTTTTACTCTTCAATTGTTTATCACTATTTTTGGCTCTTGAGTGGTTTATGAGTTTTACTCTTCAATTGTTTATCACTATTTTTGGCTCTTGAGCGGTTTATGAGTTTTACTCTTCAATTGTTTATCACTATTTTTGGCTCTTGAGCGGTTTATGAGTTTTACTCTTCAATTGTTTATCACTATTTTTGGCTCTTGAGTGGTTTATCAGTTTTACTCTTCAATTGTTTATCACTATTTTTGGCTCTTGAGTGGTTTATGAGTTTTACTCTTCAATTGTTTATCACTATTTTTAGTGTTAGAAATAACATTTTTAACCGCTAATCAGTTCTACTAATAGTTTTAATAGAAATCACAATAGGAATGCGGATGCAAGATTGTCGAGTGTCGTCACATCACCAAAAGGACCGGCTTATCGTAAAATTACTTGTAAAATGAGTGCCGAGTGTCGTCACATCACGAAAAGGACCGGCTTATCATAAAATGACTTGTAAAATGAGTGCGGATCGTTATTAAAACTAAGTGAACACTTTCTCACTGTTTTCGAAATGTCTGTGAAGTATATTTGTTGTAATAATGAGAGATTATATGGAAATGCACATAAATTAAAATCACAGAGTTTTGCTCATTATGGTGGTGATCTCCTTATAGTCGTGCTCGTAATAACAGTCATTTTTGCTACTTTTGATGTACTTAGCACAGTTATTGTGTATTACACCGAGCTTAAGTGCTCCATTTATCTTGTTTCCTGTCGCTTCTATGACTAACTCTCAGAGTTTCACCTCGTGTCGCAGGGTTTCATCGGGAGTCTCAGGGTTTCAACAATGTCTCTCCGGGTTTTGTTATAATTTCTCTAGGTTATACTAATCATGTCTAAAGTTGACTTAACGGTAAGTCAGTTTTATCAATGAAAATGGAATATATTATTTACAGTTAAGGCATTAACATTGTGGAGGTTTAAAGACATTGTGATTTGTTTTTATCAAACACTGTTTATTCCACTTGTTTTTGTAACGGTATAACCCTACCGGTTTCAAGGCTTTCACATCATCTTCAGGGGAGCACAAACAAGACTGAATTCTGTTCGAACTGGTATCGAGATACACGCTTCTAACGGTTAACATTCGGGTTGAGGACTGGGGGTGAAGGGAGGGATGACACGATCTCGGCCAGCGGCGGAGATATTCTCGGACTATATGTGTTTGCCAGATGTTCACCTCGATGTCTCTCCGCTGCTGGCAGTGATCGTCTCATCTCTCCCTTCACCTCAAGCCCTCAACTCGAATATTAACCGTTAGAAGCGTGTATCTCGGTACCAGGTCGAAAATAATTCAGATGTTTTGTGCTTCCATGAAGATGAGGTGAAAGCCTTGAAACCGATAGAGCTATACCGTTACAAAAAAGTGGAATAAACAGTGTTTGATAAAACAAATTACAAATTAAAATATGTTTATATATCATTTATAGTTAAGGCATTAAATGCAATGTAATTTGTTATATCAAACACTGTTTATTCTACTTTATGTAACGGTATAACCCTACCGGTTTCGGCACTAAATAGAGTTTCTGAATTCAAAGATTTGGGCGCAACATTTGATGTCGGACTCACGTTCGTTAACCATGTCTCGTGTCTGATATCGGACTGTTACAAACTACTCGGTTTTATAATGAGAATATCAAGAGAATTTAACAGTACCGATATCCTCCGAAACTTATATAATTATCTAATTAGAACCAAATTAGAATATGCATCTATGGTTTGGGCTCCTCATCAGCTCAAATATAAAAACAATATAGAACAAATACAAAAAAAATCCTCAGATATCTATGGTACAGAACAAAGGGGGATTACCCAAAATATGCTCACCATGTCGAACTTCTCACGGTGTGTAACTATAGAAACCTCGAAACAAGAAGGCAAGAATCCATTGCGATATTCCTAATAAAAGTTTTCCAAGGTTCCTTTAACTGTCTCACGATTCTAGAAGCACTAAGTTTATATGTACCCAATAAATATATCCGTGCAAGGCAAGGAATCACCCTCTGTTCTATGATACATACCAACTTACAGAAGGAATATCATGGCTAAACACTCAGCTATAGTCACGCGTGGTATAGAGATATTGAACCAACTGAGTGACACTGTGGATATAGTCTCGGCACCGCCTAGCAGTATCAGAAGAATCCTGGCTGATATTCTTCCTAACGAATAAGCTAACTCTAGAAGCAGACCCTCTTTGTGTAACAGGAGAAATCCGTGCAAAGTGGATTAAAAAAAAGATCTTCGCATCAGAAATAAATAATAAAATCAATTCTTTTTCCTGTTTTTATACACAATATTTTTTCCGTTCTGATTAACGTATGTGTTAATTTTTTTTATTTTTAAATATTGCGCGATTGTTGTATATAACATTAAGTTATCCATTTACCTTGTTCCCTGTCATTTTCAACTCGCCCACCACACGTAAACATACTGCCCAGATAACAGAACCCATCAACCTGTTCCAGTTTCTCTGAGTTAACTCATACATCACACACACTTCTTTCTATAACCATAACCTTTGATTTCGCTGCATTCATTTCCAAACCTTTCACTATACATCTCTCATATAGCTCACTTATCATATCCCTTAAATCCCCTCCATTCCCAGCAAGCATAACCATGTCATCTGCATACAGAAGTACACATAACATACATTTACTTCTTACACCACTCGCTTCTTACACCATTCGCTTATTACAGCAAGTTAAGTAAATGACACGGTGTAAAAGTGTGCACAGTCAAATCTCGTTATAACGAACTACTATGAACCTATTAAATCGTTTCGTTTTACTGAGAATTCGTTATAACGAAACTGGAAAAAAAACATTTTTATTTGCTTGTACTATATTTTATGAATTAATCACAATACATAATAACAACATCTTTACGTATACAACTGCATACATAAATAGTATGGATATAAAGTAATACGAAAAAAAAAAATACTAATAAAATTCCAATATTTTTTTGTATCATATGAATATTTTCCTTCTGCCCCGTGCTTACTGCATCCAACATTTCTATTTTTTCTTTCAACCTTACCTAACCCAGAATTTCCATTTTTTATTTCAATCTAACCTAACCCAAAATTTCCATTTTTTCTTTCTATCTAACCTAACCTAAAATTTCCATTTTTTCTTTCAATCTAACCTAACCCAAAATTTCCATTTTTTCTTTCTATCTAACCTAACCCAAAATTTCCATTTTTTCTTTCAATCTAACCTAACCTAAAATTTCCATTTTTTCTTTCAATCTAACCTAACCTAAAATTTCCATTTTTTCTTTCAATCTAACCTAACCCAAAATATCCATTTTTTTCTTTTAATCTAATCTAACCCAAAATTTCCATTTTTTCTTTCTATCTAACCTAACCCAGAATATCCATTTTTTCTTTTAATCTAACCTAACCCAAAATTTCCATTTTTTCTTTCTATCTAACCTAACCAAAAATTTCCATTTTTTCTTTCAATTTAACTTAACCTAACCTAAAATTTCCATTTTTTCTTTCAATCTAACCTAACCTAACCTTACCCAAAGTTTCCATTTTTCCTTTCAAGATCGTCGTTGTTTTACGCTACTTTTATCCATTTTAAGTGTGAAGACATTTAACTGTTTATAAAACCACAAAAGCATGCGTCCAAACTAAACACCCCCCGCAAGGATTAACACAACACTGCGGACTCACTGAGAAGGGCTTCCTCACTCTGGCCAACACTATGTTAGCTCTGGCTCTGGGTATGGCTCTGGCGGCTGTAGAAACAAGTGCCACATTCCGATGGAGACCGAAATCAGACGAACTAAACCGAAGTGAAGTTGTCATGTTACATTGGATGATTATATCTAAATAATTATGGAGTTCATGTTTGGGCGCGTTTTTAACACATTTATTTTAAAGAAATTCGTTATACTGGAATATTTATTTCATTAAAATAAGATTCTTTTAACACTGATGTTAAGTAATTTTGTTCGGGACTGCGAAAATAATTCGTTATACTGAAAATTTCGTTATTTCGGTATTCGTTATAACGAGATTTGACTGTATGATAGACGTGTTTTGGACACCTTGTTTTATTATACAATAGCGTGCCAGGTATATCTATATCGTTATTTAATAGATCAGGCAGGCATTAGATTAAATATAATACTATGAGAAATAGCGCATTATCATTATCTCTTGTGATTTTATGAGCCCAATATTATCATTGGTAATCTCAGAATGATCGTGTAAATAACAGTTCGATACGTAAACTGTTTTTTTCCGGTTATTGCCAGTTATGTCGAATAACATCAGATAATACGAGTATATCAGTGAACTCTCCATTAACCGGAGTACTATGTAAATAAATTGACCCGGATAAGAAAATCCCGGATACTCTGTCAAAAAAAAACATCGTACATGTTTAACATACATTTGAATGTACGAGTATTTGTTGTATCTTAGAAAATACGTTTGTTTGTCTTTTGTGGTGACATGTTTATAATTTTTTGATAAAATAAATGAAACGCATTTTTTATTCATTTTTTATATACCACGGTTTTATTTGAGTTCACTACCGGTTTCAGACTTCCGTCTTCCTCGTCAGGTGAGGATGATATAAATTATGTCTAAAATATTTTTTTTCTAATTGTATCATATACAGGATAGGGGGAGGGCATACGTTGCTAATAAGGGTAGGGGAGTAGATAGGCGTCAAAAAGGTGGCTTTTAACCGGGAAATATATGTACCATGTATAGGGTCTTTCAAATTGAGCGGTTTTTTAATATATTTTTTTTAAATTCTTAAATAAAACACACAATTTGTTTTGATTAAAAAAAAACTTTTTATTGGTCATTAAAGTATAATGTATGCCATTTAAACACAATAAACAATGTCCACCTCTTGCAGCGCCACAGATGTCCACTCTTTTGTCAGAATTTTCGATGACATTTTGGCATAATTGCGGTTCTAACTCACCGATAACGCGAATAGTTTCGTCCTTCAGCTCAGGAATTGATCGGGGGTCATTCTTATAGACCTGGCTTTTCACGTAACCCCAGAGAAAATAGTCCAACGGTGTCAGATCACATGATCTTGGTGGGCAATTAACATCACCGTTTCCGGAGATTACAATACATAAAATAATTCAAAAATATGAACGCGTTGTTGTATTGTATACGACACCATTTTTATAAATGTCATACATTACACTTCTCAAATGTTACAAGCAACGTTCCCCCTATTTTTTTCATTGTGTGTGCGGCCCATCAACTTATATGTGCAAAAAAAAAAAGAGTAGATGAATAATAAATAAACTAAATAATCTGAATATATAATAAATAAAAAAAAATCATTGTCACCCTTCTACAATATTCTTTCCTTACGGCGCGTGGACTCTATATGGTGTTTCCATGTCAGATCACATGATCTGGGTGGGCAATTAACATCACCGTTGCCGGAGATTACAATACATAAAATAATTCAACAATTTGAACGCGTTGTTGTATTGTATACGACTCCATTTTTATAAATGTCATACATTACACTTCTCAAATGTTACAAGCAACGTTCCCCCTATTTTTTTCATTGTGCGTGCGGCCCATCAACTTATATGTGCAAAAAAAAGAGTAGATGAATAATAAATAAATGAACTAAATAATCTGAATATATAATAAATAAAAAAAATCATTGTCACCCTTTTACACTATTCTTTCCTTACGGCGCGTGGACTCTATATGGTGTTTCCATGTCAGATCACATGATCTTGGTGGGCAATTTACATCATCGTTTCCGGAGATTACAATACATAAAATAATTCAACATATTGAACGCGTTGTTGTATTGTATACAACTCCATTTTTATAAATGTCATACATCACACTTCTCAAATGTCACAAGACCCAGGCAAGTTCGCGACGCCATCTGTGTTTTATCCAATAATTAAAAGAACCGCTCAATTTGAAAGACCTTTTAGCAGACTATTATTGAAATCAGCTTGGTTGTTTATAATGTCGAGACATAATTATTTACTACTCCCCTTATTAGCCACTACTCCCTTTCATTTCTCCTGTATCTATTACAATTAGAAAAAAACCTGACGAGGAAGACGGAGGTCGTTGAAACCGGTAGTGAACTCAAATAAAACAGTGTAACAGTTATTTTATTAAGAAAATATATGTATTCTTTTTCGACAAGTGACAATGTTGCAGAAGACATGTTCTATTTTTAAAATAATCTCGGCCTGTTCACCCCAATTATACCAGAAAGTCGGCGCCCGCAGATAACAAGTCGGCGCGAGAGATGATTCAATTCCTTTACTCGTGACATGTGCCGTGTGACATTGTATAACACCAGGAATATATTGCTGGTGCGGAAGAAAAACGACACAAGTAAAAAAAAAACGTATTTAGGGTTATGACACCATAAATTGTAAAATCGGGTGCCCTTTGTCCTTGAAAAGTGTCGCGGGTTTTCGCCACCTGAGGGCATTAGTGTCGTTTTTCCGTTGGAGCTAATTGCGTTTGCAGTTTTCAAGAAGATTGACTTCAACAGCCGCTCCTGACATTACACGTTTTTTTACTTGTGTTGTTTTTCTTCCAGACCAGCGAATAATAGTTATTTCCCATACACGATACTGTCATCGGTTGTATTGTATGATATAATGTAAAAAGGATGGCATTCAAAGTAACGGTAACCTAACCTAACTCAATATCTCCATTTTTTCTTTCAACCTAACCTTACCCAAAATTTCCCGGCTCCCGAAGCATCATCTGTTGCCTGACCAGTCCACCTACAGTATTAGCAGGGAGGACCAAGGTCTGAGTGAATGTGATGGGATGTAAGTAGACTGAACGAGTGGATATGTACTTGCTAAATAATTAGTTGTAAGAATTGTTATCTAGTTATACTGTGTAGGTGTTAACTATTGCCTTAGAAGTTTACAAGAGTAAGTCCGATCTACCTTTCCGTTATTAGCACAGGCTTCCGAAGCATCATCTGTTGCCTGACTAGTCCACCTACAGTATTAGCTGGGAGGACCAAGGTCTGTGTGGATGTGATGGAACGCAAGTAGCCTGAACGAGTGGGCATGTACTTGCTAAATAATTAGTTGTAAGAATTGTTATCTAGTTATAAGTAGTATGTACAGTACCCGGCAGTAAGTAATACACATCGGGCTTAAGAAAGAGACTGTCGGCCACAATCGGTTAACTTCAGCTTTGTAGAGCGTCGTCTCTGTCATTCATACACGTGTTCCGTCGAGATTTGTCAGTCGTTGTCAAGCATTCTAGGGTGTGGTCGCTCGGTGAAACGACGCTCTACAAAGCCGAAGTTAGCCGATTATGGCCGACAGACTCTTTCTTAAGCCCGATGTGTATTACTTACCGCCGGGTACTGTACGAGTAGGTGTTGACTATTTTAAAGAAATTAAATATTATGATTATTAAAAATAAATTGACATGTACGAAATTAAAATGAAGTTAGTTGATATTTATAATATATAAATTAGATTAGTTCTGAAGATATAAATTTGTTTATAGTTATTATGGCCTTTGAGAAATGTTTGTATTATAAATTACTTTATTAAATAAAAAACATATAAAAGAAAAGAAAAAAATAAATAAAATAGAGATAAATTATTGCACGATAGATTTCAATGCTACACGTGTCCAAAACGTGAAACATTGTAAGTCGAAACGACGTAATTCGAGGATCGCCTGTGTGTTTTACATTATTATTTCTGTTTTGTCACCGTATCGCCGCCACTTGTATTGTATTACAATTTCTTTGTATACAGTACAAACTTGGCGGGCTTATTGCGTTGTGGCAATCTCTTCCAACCATCCAGAAAGATCTTAAAGAGGCTTTAATTGAACAGTAGGCTGGAATATTTTTTTTTTAAATATGGGTTCTAGCGAGATTTGAACCTGCAACTTTCGGGCTGTTTGACAGGCGTATTATTAACTAGGCCACTCAGGTCGTTTTGACACCAATTTAAACGCATAACTACTTAAATGTAGACTTTTTTTAAATAATTGCTACAGGGATTTCTCATCAAAATATCATAATGTAATTTATGTAGACGAAAATATTTGAAGTCGGAGTTGATTTTAGAATAGCATCGCTCGACTCCGACTTTGATTCTGATTCCACAAAAAAAAAAAAACCAACCGACTCCTAATCTTGATTCCGACTCCGAACCTTGACTCCGACTTCAAATTTTTGCATCTCGGACACAAATGGAGTCCAGGACGTTGTTGCACAGACGGTTGTATGCAGTAGTTTCTTCACAGATCGTTTCTACGCAAAACTTTCTACATCATAAGGGGGTTGTACTGCCTATGTGTCTTCTTCGTTGCAGGGCCTCACAGTCGAGGATCTCGTCGCCATTAAAACGTCAATTAAGTTGGAAAGCGAAGCTGTGCCGTAGAGTTTTCTTCTCTCTCTTCTGTTTTTATCCTCTTTAAATGAGTAAGCCGTTGCACACTAGCAAACTCACATCGGTGTACTAAATCTGATGGTGCACATAAAGTTAAACGATCAGAGCACATTGCCACATTTTTTTTATCCTTTCTATGAAATAATATATATGATCGGAGTCATAGGTATCCTTATACCCCCGAATACTAGGCGGAAAAAATGCCTGTGTCATTCGAGGAGAGTAGCACAGAGCGGGGCTCGAACTGGCGACCTATCGCACGAAATTCCTGTGCTTTACCGCACGTCCATGCACCTATGATCATTAAAATGTATAAATGGAGTATATCTTGTTTTTCTTGTGTGACATGTGGCCCTGGGTCTCCTGAGCTCTGTCCGGTTATTATCCGACCTTTCTTATGTGGTCCTTTATAAGACGGTCTTTAGCCTTTCCTACGTGTACATGTATCTTTATAAGACGGTCTTTAGCCTTTCCTGTGTGTACGTGTACCTTTAACATATAAGACGGTCTTTAGCCTTTCCTATGTGTACGTGTACTTTTATAAGACGGTCTTTAACCTTTCCTGTTTGTACGTGTACCTTTAACATATAAGACGGTCTTTAGCCTTTCCTATGTGTACGTGTACTTTTATAAGACGGTCTTTAGCCTTTCCTATGTGTACGTGTACCTTTATAAGACGGTATTTAGCCTTTCCTGTTTGTACGTGTACCTTTAACATATAAGACGGTCTTTAGCCTTTCCTATGTGTACGTGTACTTTTATAAGACGGTCTTTAGCCTTTCCTCTGTGTACGTGTACCTTTATAAGACGGTATTTAGCCTTTCCTATGTGTACATGTACCTTTATAAGACGGTCTTTAACCTTTCCTGTTTGTACGTGTACCTTTAACATATAATACGGTCTTAAGCCTTTCCTATGTGTACGTGTACTTTTATAAGACGTTCTTAACCCCCTCCTATGTGTACGTGTACCTTTATAAGACGGTATTTAGCCTTTCCTATGTGTACGTGTACCTTTATAAGTCGGTCGAGCCGTGACATAGTTGAGAGGTCAGGTGGTTGAGGTGTCGGCACCTTGTCCGAAGTTCTTCGCATGAAGGAAAACCTGTTATTTTTCCTTTTGACGTCATGTTTGCAAGTATGTTCATTATCGCATCGGGGTTTCTCGCGATAGTCATTGGCTTACCGGCTAGAAACATCCTGTTTTCTTAATTATCAGTGGTTAACGCAGAATATACATATGTTGTGCGTTATGAATGGTCGCATGTAACATAATATGGTGCGTATCTAATAGGGTTTGCGGAAAACAATTTTATATTTTTAGGTCAAATTCAAACGATGTATTTGAGTGTATGGTACATTGACTGAACGGTTTAATATTTGGAAAGGGGTGAAGCAAGGATGCGTTATGTTCAATATTTATATAGAACCATGTGTGAAGTATTCAGCTAGAAGAGTCATTTTGCAATAGTGTGAGTAACAGTGCGTTTACAAAAACTTGTCGCTTTACTTTTTTAATGAAGTGAAAAAGCAAAAAAATATAAAAATAATATTTTATATTCAAACATTGAAATGAACACACACGTTTTGTAAATTAAAAATGGTGTCAGCTTAACTTGTAATGCACATAAAAATAAAATGAAAGTAAGTTTATTTAACATATGAATTGTTTAGGCATGGCAGATTCTACCTATAGGAAACATTAAATAACAATACTTGATGGAATTTTTCAACATTAAAAATAAATATATTGTAAGTACAAGTATTATAAAGTAAAAATGTTCGTTAACTTTAATTAGATTATAGCACATAAAAATATTATACAATTATTATTATTGTATGTAAGATTATTTAACATATTAATGTTAGTATCATAATTACATAATTACAATGCCAAATAATACAGTTTTAAAATAATAGTGGATGGAGTGATACTAAATTCTAGGAAACTTTAAGTTATAACAAAGTACATTCTAAGCTTTCAAAAAATGTTGAATTATACATTACATTAGACAAAAATCACACTCCTAATTTCGACATGGTAGTGTTTTTCTAATCACCGAGTATTTTAGCAACAATGTGCGCTCTGCGCGAACCAATCGTGTGGTATTCTAAAACCAATACCACTACATAAGTTGTGTAATACAGATAGTGTTACTCACACTATTGCAAAATGACTCTTCTGGCTGAATGATCTATAACTACTAGGTTAGTCACAAAGTTTGGAAAACGACATCTATGGAGCAGTAGAAAAACCAAAATTTCTACGCCATTTTAATATTTCATCTTTCATAAGAACGTACTCAAAATTTCATTTCGATCTGTCAATTCATTCTTTGTTTACAAGCCATTTGAAGTTGACGTGTCAGTGTATTTTTTAACAATGGAAAAATCCGAATATCGTGCAGTGATTAAATTCTTTGTTTTGGACGGTTTATCGGTTACTGAGATCCATGCAAAGATGGTGAAAGTATTTAAGGAGTCTTCTCCTTCATTTCCAACCGTTCACCGATGGGTTTTGGAGTTTAAGCGTGGCCGTACAAGCGTTGAAGACGATCCACGCTCAGGACGTCCAAAAAGTGCATCAACACCAGAAATCATAGCGAAAATACAGGATATGGTTTTGGAAGATCATCGATCGACTGTGAATGTGATAGCTGGACACCATAGGCATCTCACATGGAACAACATGGCATATTTTGGCTGAAGTTTTGGGTTTCAAAAAACTGTGTGCACAATGGGTGCCGCATTTGCTAACAATGCAAAAAAAACACGTTCGAATGCGACTTTCTGAGCAACATTTGGAGCAATTTCGAAAGGATAAAAAGGATTTTCTGCGTCGATTCATCACTATGGATGAGACTTGGGTCTACCACCATGATCCTGAATCAAAACAAGAGGCTAAGGAATGGTGTGAACCAGGCACTTTGGCTCCGAAGCGAGTTCGTGTCCAGAAATCGGCCAAGGTGTTAGCGTCAGTTTTTTGGGATGCAAAAGGAATTTTATTGATAGATTATCTCCAAACTGGTAAGACAATCAACTCTGATTATTATTGTGACCTTTTGGACCAGTTGGATGAAAAAAATTGTGAAAAAAGACCCGGTTTGCAGAAGAAAAAAATCATTTTTCATCAAGACTATGCACCTGCTCACACAGCTCAAAAAACCATCGAGAAAATCAGTGAATTGGGGTACGAATTGTTGCAGCATCCACCCTATTCGTCAGATTTAGCTCCCTCTGACTTCTGGCTGTTGTTCTCACACCTCAAAAAATTCCTTCGTGGAAAGCATTTTTCATCAAACGAAGAGGTTATAGCCGTCGTAGAGGAGTATTTTGCAGGCCTTCCAGAAAGTCACTTCCGTGATGGGACAACAAAGTTGGAAGATCGTTGGACCAAGTGTATTGATCTTATGGGAGACTATACTGAGCAATAAAAGGGATTTCCCCCCAAAAAAAATGTATTTTCATTTCCGCTTTCAAAACTTTTTGACTAACCTAGTACAGAGGTCGATTGGTGGCATACAAATGTCGAATGGGAACGTATAAGGATTGTTGTGTGCAGATGACATGGTAGTGTTTGTAAATAAATTGTATGAAAGATGCGAAGAGAAATATCCTTGAATGAATGTTGCTAAATCCAAAGTAATTGTGATAGAAAAGTGTGAAAGGAAAAGTAAATGCGACCTATGGTTAAATAATGAAAGAAAGATAAGTGAGGTGAGGGATGCTGATATTTGGGTAGTATTTTCTCAGATAATGGAAACGAGTTTAGAGGGATATTGAACGACATGTAACGATAGGAAACATAGTCAATGGGGTGCTAAAACATTTATACTCGAACTGGACAGAATCAAAATCTGCTCAAATGGTAGTCCACAATAGTATTTTGGTGCTAACTTTGATGTATGGGAGTGAAACGTTAGTCCACTTTAGCTGAATGCTTCTTGTCTGAAGAGATGATGATAGTAGTTGTTTGGTATTTAAATAAAATACGTCAATTAGCAATGCGGAAAGAGAGAGTGAATGAATGTTTTATTTATCGGTAAGTGGGTATTTATACATTTCAGAATGGGCGCGGGAGTGCGCCCGCGATATATTTTTATCTCGCTTCTGTGCGTGCCGAAATGGTCGATTGCAGACATCGCAAATAGTATTGTGGGTAAACAATTTGTTTGCGGGATCGGCGAGACAGCGTGATGCGTTCTCTTTCTACTGTGGAATGCATCGTAAATAGTATTGTGGGTAAACAATTTGTTTACGGGACTGGCGCGCTGTCCGGCCGCGTCAATGTTTTGGTATGTGACCTTTGGACATATCCAAAGGTCGTTTCGTCGGTCGTTGACCGTATGTGTTGACAATATTCAGCGACGACCGTGGTTCCCACATTAGTTATATATGCGGGTATTTCGAATACAAAGTGACAATGTATGATAGAATACGGAATGAATCTCGAATGATGGCGCTCTCTGATTGGTCTAAATAGACATGTCTGACATCTTGAATGATGGCGCTCTCTGATTGGTCTAAATAATCGTGTCTGACTTTGATAAAAACAACCTCGTGGACATATCTGGGTTTGAAAAAAAAACTCTTATTTCAATCACCATTTTGCATTGATTTGACGAGGAGATATCTTATTTTGAAAAAAAAATGCAGTTTTATCCAGGACTGCATAAGCTACATTTTGGTATATTTTTCTCAAAATTGTCATAATGTGGACATACCTGAGTTTGAAAAGCGTCGACACATATATTCTTTCATCATTCATTTTCTCCACATGCCCAAACTATCTTAAATTGCCTTTCCTCATTTTACTGAAAATATCCACTTTATTCATGCATTCATTCCGCCTTCTTAGTGTGTATAATTTTTTTTGGGACACCCTTTAATAATAATAATTATAAGTAAATGACAATTTATACAGCCCCGTTTAGAGAGCAAACCCGCATTTAAAAAAATGTTTTATTATATTGGTTCATCCTTCGAACTAGCGAAATGAAGGTACTCAGGAGTATCGCTGGCAAAACCATTCGTGATAGAGTACGTAACACAGAAATCGGAAGGATGTGCGAAATTGAAGATATTATCGGATGGGGACGACAGAGAAGAAGGTTCAGGAACGAACACGTATCCAGAATGGCGGAACCAAGAGCCTAAGAATGACCAGGGACAGTACCCCCCAAGCAAGCAGACCTCCAGGACGACCTCCCAAAAGATGGAAAGACAGCTGGCAGTCGACGTCACAAGAGGGAAACAATGATGCAAGACCATAACAGGCCAATAGGCCTAAAAGAGGAAGAAGAAGATTCATATAATTGCACGCTGACTTAAATTTGGTGGCACAAATCATCCTAGTTTGGGTGGATTGCCTATCAAAAGAAATTCTCTCCATCATCCGAGTAAATTCTGAAAGAAATGCATGAAAAGCATACTTATAACCTTTAAACCGACGGTGATCGAACCCGCAACCTCTTGATCGAAAGACCGGTGGCTAATCAACGAGGCCAACGTGATTTTATGTACATATTATAATGTATAAAATGTGTAAATATAGGGTTGATGCAAAAGTTATGACCGTTTTTTATGATCCCAGGTAAAAAAAATCCAGGTAAGAAATGATGAATATTATCTTCTTTTAAATGATTCCATTGTATAAAGGATGCTTTCCCTCTACTTTCTATTCAGTTTTGGCCTGGCCAGAGTACAGTGAAGAGCCCTTGTATTTTTTCAAAATGTCGGTCGATAAAGTGCATTTACGTCATTGTTTACTTTATGAATTCCGTAAAGACAATACCGCGAGTGTGGCAACCAAAAACATTTGCGAAGTGTATGGAGCAGATGTCATCAAAGTTCGACAGGTACGAAGATGGTTTACAAAATTCCAATGGTTTACAAAGTTATGCTTTGTGTTTGGTGGGATTGTAAGGGTATTGTGTATTTTGAACTCTTGGAACGAAATCAGACAATTACAGCAGAACGATATTGTCAGCAATTATCCAAATTGAACATCGCCCTTCAAAAGGATAGACCAGAATTGGTAAACAGAAAAGGGGTAGTGTTTCATCACGACAACGCGCGACCACATGTGGCTATGATGACCCAACACAAGCTAAATGAGTTGAATTGGGATGTTATCAAGCATCCACCGTATTCTCCAGATCTTGCTCCTTCCGATTTTCATTTATTCCGATCACTGCAAAAATTTTTAAATGATAAAAAATTTGATACAATAGAGCAGGTAAAAACATCCCTTACTACATTTTTCGCATCAAAATCCACGGAATTTTACACTAATGGTATTAATAAGTTGATAGAAAGATGGGAGAAGATTATAAGAACTGATGGAAATTATATAATTGATTAAATAAATAATACAAATCTAAAAAAAAAAAGTTTAATTGTACGAGTATATGTAAAAAACGGTCATACTTTTGCATCAACCCAATAGTATCTTATTAAAAAATACGTGACGCCTATGGTTTATACGCCGTTGAAATTTCCTTTTTTTTTAATGTTATTATTTGCTTTAAAAAAATTAAATGATATGTATCGGCCATATTTGATCTCCAGTCCGTTAAGATCAAATCTCCAGATGACGCAAATTCATAAATTTCCTACGGGTCCATTTACACCAAGAGTTCCCAAAATTTTCTCGGCCGCAGACCCCTTTTACCAAAAAACTTTTTAAACCTTCGACCCCCTAGTCATTTACTTTACTTACCCAAATTAATAAGTTTGTACAGTACTCGATATTAAATATTTCACTAGATAACAAACTTTTCATTTTAATCACTCGTAATTAAGGATTGAAAAATATAAAAGGACCACGGATTATGCATTGCATTATCTTGCGCAACATTTAATATTGAAATCTGCGCTGATGAAAATTAAAGCAAAAAATTTGAGCAGTTTTTTTTTAATTTTTGACATTATGAAATAAATATGTAAATTCGAAATAAGTACAAATATTGACAAATATTCTTAATTAGGTATCGATTGGAATCATAGATATTTTGAAGTAACAAACAAATAGCAGTAGTAAGGGGGTCTATTTTTGCTCACGTCAACCCCCAAATTCTTTTATTGAAACTATCGACCCCTAGAAAAATCAAATCGACCCCGGGAGGTCGATATCGACCACTTGAAGAACTCTTGATTTACACGAATCGACGAGGCGAATTTATCGAAACGAGCGTTTGCACGTTAACTATTTCACTTGGAGGAAATTGGAATATTGTTTTGTATTGTATAACACTTTCGTTGTATATAGTACAACTTTACGAGCTTACTGCCATGCGGCAATTTCCTTCCAACCTACCAAAAAGATGTTAAAGAGGTCTTGAATGAAAACAGACTGGAATCATTTAAAAAAAATCTTAGTTCTATAGTGATATGAACCGGCAACCCTCGGGTTAAAATACAAGCGGTATATCAACTAGGTCACGGAGATCGTCGGTTTTTTATTTTTTTTATACATATCATCACGCTGTATCCCTTGCGGAGTAAGCAGAGAGAACATAACACAAATGTGTGCGAGAAAATGAAGTGGCAATGGGCGGAACACGTAGTCAGAATGTCAGACTCCCGATGGACGTCCGAAATAATCCAATGGTGCCCAAGAGGCATAAAGAGGCCCAGAAGAAGACCGAAGGTACTCTGGATAGATGAAATCAGGAAGCTTGGCAGCATCACATAACATCAACGAGCAAAAAACCGAACTATTTTGTAGCCAACTTGGGGAGACCTTCATCCAGCAGTGGATCGATCCTGGTTGACAATGATGATGATGATATATGTACATATTATTTTTCTATCAGTAAACCTATATTGATTTATTTTGATTAACTTTCAGACTGGTTTTACTCTTAGACTATTTTACATATGATTTTATGTACCGTATATACATATACTCGTATACCGCTTTTTATACTCGTATTTAATCCAATTTTATTTACTTATTTCTCTTAATAAACACATATATTGTCCAATTCTATTTACTCTTAATAAACAAATCTATTTACTTGTTACTCCTAATAAACAAACGTATTGTTCAATTATATCAATTTGTTACTCTTAATAAACAAATATATTGTCCAATTATATTAACTTATTACTCTTAATAAACAAATACATTGTCCAATTCTATTTTACTTCTTACTCTTAATAAATAAATATACTGTCCAATTTTATTAACTTATTACTCTTTTAATAAACAAGTTGTCTAATTTTACACGTATTTACTTATTACTCTTAATAAACAAGTATCTTGTCCAATTATTTTTAATTATAACTCTTAATAAACAAATATATTGTCCAATTCTATTTACTCTTAATAAACAAATCTATTTATTTTTTACTCCTAATGAACAAACGTATTGTTCAATTATATTAATTTGTTACTCTTAATAAACAAATATATTATCCAATTCTATTTACTTGTTACTATTTATAAATAAATCAACTGTTCAATTATATTTACTCGTTACTGTTAATAAACTTTTTCAGTTTTTTCGCTTATTTTTGTGAAATGGAGACGGATACACGATACCCCGGAGTTTCGAGGAACCATAGTCGAAAATCACTGCCTTTAGGTTTTATGTTAATCTTCGAAAAATACTTTCAATGCTTCACGTGTCTAAAACGTGAAACAATACAAGTCGAAACGTCGTTATTCGAGGATCACCAGCGCGTTTTACATTATTATTTCTGTTTTGTCAACGTATCGTCGACACTTGCACCAATTTCGATAAAAAAAATCTGCACTTTCGACCCGGCTGTTACATATGTACGTACTTGTACCCATATATCGAGTCAGACACGCGCCATTTCGCCGAAACTGGTCGACTTAGTATCCGGGTAATTCAATTTTACAGTGGTGTCCCCCCTTATCCGCGGGGGATAAGTTACAAGAGCTCTAGTGGTTGTTTGAAACCGCGGATAGTACCCCGAACCCTTTTTTATATTTATTTTATTGACATGACAAGTAATTGTGCGTGTACAGAATATAAAAAAAATAAAACGAACAACTAAAATGACAGGTAATTGAAAGTGGACACTCAATTTATATAGTTCTGGGTTTGTTACTTTTCGTGTCCCCAGTAAACTAGGCTTTTATATGTATCTTACTGAGGGCATGTGCACATGTAAACACATGTTGTTGCTTCTTACGGATTGATTGATATAATTATTGTTTGAAAAAGTAGGTTATTGCATTGTACCGATTGATGATAAATCATTGAGTGATAGAATTATTGATCTAAAAATAGGCTTTTGCGTTTTACCGATTGATTGATAGAGTTATTAATTGAAAAAAATGATTATTGTTTTTTACCGATTGATTGATATAATTATTGATTAAAAAAATAAGTTGTTACTTTTTACCGATTTATAATTGATTATTGATTGAAAAAATATTTTGTTGTTTTTTACCGATTTATAATAATTGATATAATTATTGATTGAAAAAGTAGGTTATTGTATTTTACTGATTGATGATAAATGATTGATTGATAGAATTATTGATCGAAAAATAGGCTTTTGTATTTTACCGATTGATTGATACAATTATTGATTGAAAAAAATTGTTGTTGTTTTTTACCGATTGATCGATATAATTATTGATTAAAAAAATAGGTTGTTACTTTTTACCGATTGATGGTTAATTATTGATTGAAAAAATATTTTGTTGTTTTTTACCGATTGATAATAATTGATATAATTATTGATTGAAAAAGTAGGTTATTGTATCTTACCGATTGATGATAAATCATTGATTGATAGAATTATTGATCGAAAAATAGGCTTTTGCGTTTTACCGATTGATTGATAGAGTTATTAATTCAAAAAAATAATTCTTGTTTTTTACCGATTGATTGATATAATTATTGATTAAAAAAATAAGTTGTTACTTTTTACCGATTGATGATTAATTATTGATTGAAAAAATATTTTGTTGTTTTTTACCGGTTGATAATAATTGATATAATTATTGATTGAAAAAGTAGGTTATTGTATTTTACCGATTGATGATAAATCATTGATTGATATAATTATTGATCGAAAAATAGGCTTTTGCATTTTACCGATTGATTGATAGAATTATTGATTGAAAAAATTGATTGTTGTTTTTTTACCGATTGATTGATATAATTATTGATTAAAAAATTAGGTTGTTACTTTTTACCGATTGATGATTAATTATTGATTGAAAAAATATTTAGTTGCTTTTTACCGATTGAAGATTAATCATTTATTGATATAATTATTGGTTGAAAAAGTAGGTTATTGTGTTTTACCGATTGATGATAAATCATTGATTGATAGAAATATTGATCGAAAAATAGGCTTTTGCATTTTACCGATTGATTGATAGAATTATTGATTGAAAAAAATGATTGTTGTTTTTTTACCGATTGATTGATATAATTATTGATTAAAAAATAGGTTGTTACTTTTTACCGATTGATGATTAATTATTGATTGAAAAAATATTTTGTTGTTTTTTACCGGTTGATAATAATTGATATAATTATTGGTTGAAAAAGTAGGTTATTGTGTTTTACCGATTGATGATAAATCATTGATTGATAGAAATATTGATCGAATAATAGGTTTTTGCATTTTACCGATTGATTGATAGAATTATTAATTGAAAAAAATGATTGTTGTTTTTTACCGATTGATGATTAATCATAGATTGATATAATTATTGATTGAAAAAAATAGGTTGTTGCTTTTTACCGATTGATGATTCATCATTGATTGGTATAATTATTTACCGATAAAATATTTGGTTGATTTTTACCGATTAATCGTTGATTGATATAATTATTTATTGAAAAAGTAGATTATTGCTTTTTCCCGATTGATGATTAATTATTGATTGAAAATATATTTTGTTGTTTTTTACCGATTGATAATAATTGATATAATTATTGATTGAAAAAGTAGGTTATTGTATCTTACCGATTGATGATAAATCATTGATTGATAGAATTATTGATCGAAAAATAGGCTTTTGCGTTTTACCGATTGATTGATAGAGTTATTAATTCAAAAAAATAATTCTTGTTTTTTACCGATTGATTGATATAATTATTGATTAAAAAAATAAGTTGTTACTTTTTACCGATTGATGATTAATTATTGATTGAAAAAATATTTTGTTGTTTTTTACCGGTTGATAATAATTGATATAATTATTGATTGAAAAAGTAGGTTATTGTATTTTACCGATTGATGATAAATCATTGATTGATATAATTATTGATCGAAAAATAGGCTTTTGCATTTTACCGATTGATTGATAGAATTATTGATTGAAAAAATTGATTGTTGTTTTTTTACCGATTGATTGATATAATTATTGATTAAAAAATAGGTTGTTACTTTTTACCGATTGATGATTAATTATTGATTGAAAAAATATTTTGTTGTTTTTTACCGGTTGATAATAATTGATATAATTATTGGTTGAAAAAGTAGGTTATTGTGTTTTACCGATTGATGATAAATCATTGATTGATAGAAATATTGATCGAATAATAGGTTTTTGCATTTTACCGATTGATTGATAGAATTATTAATTGAAAAAAATGATTGTTGTTTTTTACCGATTGATGATTAATCATAGATTGATATAATTATTGATTGAAAAAAATAGGTTGTTGCTTTTTACCAATTGATGATTCATCATTGATTGGTATAATTATTTACCGATAAAATATTTGGTTGATTTTTACCGATTAATCGTTGATTGATATAATTATTTATTGAAAAAGTAGATTATTGCTTTTTACCGATTGATGATTAATTATTGATTGAAAATATATTTTGTTTTTTTTTTACCGATTGATGTTTAATCATTGATTGATATAATTATTTATTGAATAAATACGTTTTTGCTTTTTACCGATTGATGATTTATTATTGATTGAAATTGTATTTTGTTTTTTTTTAACGATTGATGTTTAATCATTGATTGATATAATTATTCATTGAATAAATACGTTTTTGCTTTTTACCGATTGATGATTAAAAGATCTAACATGAAAAAAATACATTTTAGGGGTAAGCGCACATATTTATCCTCCAGTATGTATTAAATTATATGTGATTTATTATGTATGCAGACAACTCCATTGTTAAATATGCAAATAGCGTGTTTATTGCCTTACGGCAATCTCTTCGAACCTATCAGACAAAAGTTTTTAAAAAAATGTTTATGTGCTCCATTGACTTTGTTTCCTACACGTCGTCGTTGACACGTCGTTCGATATCTTTTTGAACTCTTCCATCAACTTAGAAAATATTACCCAAATAGTAATTTTGAGATGGGAATGGTCGAATCACATTTCCAAGATATTAATTCCATATAAGTCCATCATTGTCGTTGCTGGACCTCGTAGTCGAGGAGGACTCCTTCGCCATTTGGAAATCGAAGTTATGCCGTGGAGTTTCGTTTCTTTCTTTTCTTAAGTAAGTGGCCGTTGTACACCAGCAAACTCATATCTACTGGATCCGATGGCACACTTAAAGTAAGACGATAGGAGCACATCTCCATGTTTTTAAAAATAAATATGACCGAAGTCATAAGTATCCTTAACCCCCGAACGCTAGTAGAGTTTGCTTAAGTGAGTAAGCCGTTGCACAGCGGCATTTTTTTCCTCTTTATTTGAAATAATAGATATGACCGAAGTCATTTATATGAGTAACGCAGCGCGGGGTTCAAACCAGCAACCTTCCGCACGGTAGTTCAGTCCGTACAGCGCACCTCCATATTAAAAGCCCATACAAACTAGTAAGACGTCTTACAGTAAAAAAAACGTGTGTTTGGGTCCTTTTTGCACAATTACGTTCATATTTAACTGGACTTAGTGTTGTTTTTTTTAATGAGGAAGTATTGTGATTTTTTACACTTGCTGTCTACACGCCGTTCAATATATCTCCTAATTATTCCATCATCAGAAAAAATAACAGAATTCCTTAACATTCTCTAATCTTTCATTGTTTGACCATATAACGCATTCACTTTCCCTACCACACGTTTCTATCAAAATGACTGAATTTCGTAACATTTACTCTTAGATCTTTCTAAATTGACTAATCAAACTTTATAATTCATCCTTATTCTCAGCTTACACTCCCATGTTATCGCTACATGCCTTTCGATATATCTCGTAATTCTTCCATCATCAGAGAAAATACTACCTTAATAACAGAATTCCTTAACATTCTCTAATCTGTCATTGTTTGACCACATAATGCATTCACTTTCCACAAAAATGGAATACTTAGCAACAGTGCTGTGTATAAACTTTTATGTGTTGACTGTGATAATTTCTATATAGAGAAAGACAGGAAGATACTTTGAAAAGCAAATTCGTGAACACAAATCCGCCTTAACCTTTCCTTCCCTGTGTTGGGTATCTTCTACACGTTGCTTCTAATAACCATCAATATCTCTTTAAATATAATAAATACAAGGTTAAGATTTTAGGTATTCCTCCATAATATATTTACGCATTGATTTAAAAAATAATATTAATAATAATCAGAGTTTATCGACTATATCGTGGGTATTTTGTGAAGATCGGAAACGAATTCGCATTTAAACGCTGTGATTGCCTTGACCTTGTGTCTTGACGATAGGTGAAGAGTATGTGGGAAGCGCGACACTATATTCGCATCTCACTCTTGCATACTCCACTGAATTGCGAGGAGCTCAATTGTCTCAATCGTCGCAAGCGTAAACCACGCCGGGGTAAGCCACTACTGATCCGCGCCGCAGTTGCTTCTGGGCTTGCTAATAGATTAGACGTACGCCCGTTCCGTGAGCGTTGCCAGATGGTTTTTTAATGTTTTCAGCAAATAAATCTCAATTATTATAATTTTTAACTTCAATTATAATTAATTAAGGGGATTAGCGTTTCAATTTTAGCACCGTAAGGGAAGGGTTAACAAATCCTCTAATTTATTCTGAAATGGCTAATCATTGTCACTGTGAAAAACATACATTTTCTATCGATGATGCCAAATTCTTACATATCAGTAGTAACGGAAATAAATTGGACAGATTAGAGGCCCTAGAAATTTCTAAGTCAGTACATCGATCTGATAAATACATATATCCCAAAAATTTCTCCGCTCCTGGCCGAAATCGTCCCAAGCCTCCCTTACCCCTCAGTCCCCAATCCGAATGTCCCCAACCGTTGAAGCGTGTATATCGGTGCCAGTTCGAACATAATTTAGTCTTGTTTGTGCTCCCCTGAAGATGAGCTGAAAGCCTTGAAACCTGTAGGGTTATTTATACCGTTACAAAAAAGTGGAATAAACAGTGTTTGATAAAATAAATTACAATGTCTTTAAACCTCCACAACGTTAATGCCTTAACTATAAAAAATATAATAAAATGGAGAAAATACTACCTAAATAACAGAGTTCCTAAACAAAACAAAATATTTGTTATTATCTTTAGGTCGAGAGTGTTGTGCCGTACGTCGCGTATTTCACACCTCAAAGTTATTTCAGCAGATTATCAAAAAAATATGAATTTTATTATGTGTTCTGTTTTAATCGCGCTTCCAGCGACATATCAGTCTGTCTCGTCGTTCCGATTGGGTGCGACGCATTGTCAACAGCCGGTCATTATATTCGTATTTGTTGGCCATCGTGTAATCTGTCGCTTGTGACAAGCACCCGTTGGTCATCTCTAGTGACAAGGAGCTGTTGATCGTTTCGGAATCAATCGGATTTGACAAGGCATTCTCGATTGTCTCGAAAACTAACGAATGTGACATTGACTTGTTAATCGAACATCAGTCACAAGAACTTGTTGATCTTTTTTGAATAAATCTGTTTTGACGAAGACTCGATGAACGTTTTGGAATCGAACAGCGGTGACAAGAAATTTTTGAACGTTTTGTAATCGGTTGTGAAAAAAAATAAACGAATTTGACGTTGAATTGTTGATCGTTTGGAAATCAATCGGTTGTGACAAAGACTTGTTAATAATTTTTTAATCAATCGATTAAATCAATTTAACATAGTCTTGTTGGCCGTCGTGAAATCAAACGATTGTGACAAGGCGTTGGTTGATCGCTTCGAAATCGGTAGTTGGTGAGAAGTTAATTGTTTCTGAATCAATCGGTTGTGACGAGGACTTGTTGATCGTTTCGAATTCGAACAAGTGGCACGAACTTGTCGACCGTTTTTTGATCGATCGGCTGTGCCAAGGACTTGTTGATAATTTTTTAATTAATCGATTGTGACAAAAGCTTTTTGATCATTTTTAATCAATCGATTGTGACAAAGATTTGTTAATCATTTTGAAATCAATCGATTGTGACAAAGACTTGTTAATCATTTTTTAATCAATCGATTTTGTCGTTCGTCGTGGAGTCGTTTAATTGTGACAAGGGCATATTGATCGTTTCGGATTCGAATAAGTGACACACGAACTTGTCGATCGTTTTTTGATCAATCGGCTGTGACAAGGACTTGTTGATCATTTTTAAATTAATCGATTGTGACAAAGACTTGTTAATCATTTTTTAATCAATCGATTGTGACAAAGACTTATTAATCATTTTTTAATCAATCGATTTTGTCGTTCGTCGTGGAGAACAAAATACTAGTCATCATAGATTCGAGCATTTATGCCAAGTACTTGTGATACCATTCATCTGTGACAAGGGACTGTAGACTGTCACGAAATCTCTCGGTTGTGATTGGTTTTTAATTGAATTGTATTTTTTTATATTAATATTTTTTATTTAACAATAAATTAAAAGTGAGTTCGATTTTTCTTGTGAATATATTTATTATTGGTGAAAAAAAAAACTGAATCGACTTTGTTCTAGTGAAAAAAGAAACAGGTGAGCGTTCAAAAAGTTTAAATAATTATAATTTTATTTATTTATTTGATAAAGTTATCTATGGTATACAAATTTGTCAAAGGCTATATACCCATTCATAAATATATTACTTAAAACCTAAAGGACAAATCTAATTTCTATATTATAACTATCAACTAACTTTATTTAACTTTTCTACGTGTACATAATATTTCTTTTCTTATAAATAGTAAACACATACGTACTAATTTATAACTAGATAACAATTCTTACAACTAATTTGTCCTCAGTGAGATACAGGCAAAAGCCTACATAGTTTTCTGGGGACACGACAAATGAAAGGCAACAAACCCAGATCCATTAAAATTGTGTGTCCGAATTAAATTACCTGTTGTTTTTTCGAAAATGATGTATATTTTTTGTCATGTGTAAAATAAATTAAAAAAAATAATAATACTAATTATTTAGCACGTGCCTGACCGTGCGGTAACGCTCTGGAGTTTATTATTATTATTTTTTAACCTTGCGAGTGTATTGCCATGTGGCAATCTCTTCCAACCAACCAGAAAGTTGTTTTTATAGGCCCTAATTGTTGACCAGGATGGAATCCTATTTTAAAAAATCTGGGTTCCAGCGGGGATCGAACCCGCAACCTCCGGATCGGTAGACAAGTGTCTTACCACCAGGCCACGGAAGTCGTCACACTTTCGTGTGGAATATCGCCGGTTCGAACCCCGTTCTGTGTTACTCTCCTCGAATGACACAGGATTTTTCCCGCCAAGTATTCGAGGTTATAAGGATGCCTATGATTTAGATCATATCTATTCTTTAAAAAAAGGGGGGGGGGGACATGCCGTTGTGCTCCGATCGTCTTACTTCAGGTGTGCCATCAGATCAAGTGCAGCGGTGTGGCCGGTGAGTTTGCTGGTGTGCAACAGCTCACTCGCTGAAAGAGGACAAAATAAATTAGAATAAGAAATAAATGAAAACTCCACGGCACAACTTCGCTTTCCAACTGAATTGACGGTTGAATGGCGAGGGGATCCTCGACTACGAGGTCCAGCAACGATGACGATTTAGCACGTACATGCCCACTCGTTCAGGCTACTTGCGTTCCATCACATCCACACAGACCTTGGTCCTCCCAGCTAATACTGAAGGTGGACTAGCCAGGCAAGAGATGATGCTTCGGAAGCCTGTGCTAATAACGGAAAGGTAGATCGGACTTACTCTCGTAAGCCCCCAGAGCAGCAATAAGAGGATTGCTGTGGTTATGTTGGCTTTTATAGAACTTCACGGTCCAAGCGAGGATGTGGTGTTGGAGGGGTTTTCCACGCTCTTCGGCGGGAAGAAACCTTCCAACACAAGATATTTATTCTGGAATGGGGGCGTTCAGTCTGTTATTTTCCATTTGACGGATTCGGTATATTTCATTAATTTATTTACTTGAACTGTATGTAATTGTATTGGACGTATGCGTCACCTAAAATATATGATTTATTTGTAATTGCTGTGTAAATATTGTAGAAAAAAATTGTAATCATTGTGCCTATTGTAATGAAATGTTCATTATTCGTGGCCTTCGCTATAGTCACTATAAATAATCAAACAGCCCATGCATGCAGAAAGCGCGCGGTATACATGGTATCTAGCAAGTATCTAGTAAGCCGCGACGGCATACACGGGCGAATAAAGGGGCTTATGATGAGCGATTGGCTGCACATAAGGAACGAAAAATACACAAATAGCTCTCTCCTTCTCTCTCAAAATACATTCTCAGTTTCTGGAGCGGTTAATGCTTGTACCGGTGGTACACAGTAATAAAAGTGTTCCAAAAAATTTACACACTCTTTGAATGATTATAATTTTATCGCAAGTGCTCAATGAGTGCGCACTAGAAGAATGCATGATAGTACAATGTATGACAGAATACGGAATGTAGTGATAAATGTGAACTGACGTGTTAAGTAAATTGAAATAGAGTACTAGAAAGAATGAAGAAATAGAGTACCAGAAAGAATGAAGAAATATAGTACTAGTAAGAATGAAGAAATAGAGTACTAGAAAGAATGAAGAAATAGAGTACTAGAAAGAATGAAGAAATAGAGTAACAGAAAGAATGAATAAATAAAGTACTAGAAAGAATGAAGAAATATAGTACTAAAAATAATGAAGAAATATAGTACAAGAAAGAATGAATAAATAGAGTACCCGAAAGAATGAAGAAATAGAGTACTGGAAATAATGAAGAAATATAGTACTAGAAAGAATGAAGAAATAGAGTACTAGAAAAAATTAAGAAATAGAGTACTGGAAAGAATGAAGAAATAAAGTACTAGAAAGAATGAAGAAATAATATAAAAACAAATAAACAATGTAAATGCGAGTGGAAGGCGTGAGAGAGGAAAACCGAGGAATGTATGTTGGGGTCATGGGAATGATTTTTTGAAAGGACTCGTAAAAAAATAGTATGAAGAGAAATCGTAAGATTTTTATAAGAAAGTGAATGAATGTGTAAAAGGCGAAGGACATGTTTAGATATAAAAGTCTGGTGCTTTGTCCTCTTTGTCTACTCCGACAGAGAGAGACGGCGTGATGGTATTACGTATGGATTGTAAATTCAGTATTATGGTATTCACAATGATTATACGAGTATATAAAAAAATAGAGAAACATATAGACAATGAAACGTGGACATGAAACAAGTCTGATAACAGCTGAATAAATGCTGTAAAAATACGTGCACTTAGAATATTACGTGGGGTGACAATGTATGACAGAATACGGAATGAAGTGATTAGGGACGAGTCTCAATTTAAGACTGATGTGTGATTAATTAGTCAATCGGTTACTGCTTGTACCGGTGCTGTACAGTAATAAAAGTGTCCCACTCTTTGAATGATTATAATTTTATCGCAAGTGCTCAATAATTACGCACTAGAAGAATACATGATAGTACAATGTATGACAGAATACAGAATTTAGTGATAAATGTGAACTGATGTGTTTAGTAAATTGAAATATAGTACTAGAAAGAATGAAGAAATAGAGTACTAGAAAGAATGAAGAAATAGAGTACCAGAAACAATGAAGAAATAGGGTACTAGAAAGAATGAATAAATGGAGTACCAGAAAGAATGAAGAAATAGAGTGCCAGAAATAACGAAGAAATAGAGTACTAGAAAGAATGAAGAAATATATTACTAGAAAGTATTCACAAAGATTATATACTAGTAGATTATATAGTATAAAAAAATAGAGAAATATATAAACAATGAAACGTGGACATGAAACAAGACTGATAACAGCTGAATAAATGCTGTAAAAATGCGTGCGCTTAGAATATTACGTGGGGTGACAATGTATGACAGTATACGGAATGAAGTGATTAGGGACGAGTCTCAATTTAAGACTGATGTGTGATTAATTAGTCTACAGAGGTCGTGTCTGGGATGGTACGTATTTATTATAAATAACGCGCTGTTTAAATTGACTTGTGCTGTTGTTGACTATGTTTCACCAAGTTTACATGCAAATGAATTCCACCGAACTTTGGTCCTGTTTTTAATTCATATTTCCCGATAACGGAAGCGACCTGCTGACATTTTCCGTACAATAAAATAATGCTTAACAACGGCTGGCACTCGTTTATCGACCGAAGTCGATAAATTAAGTAGCTAGCCAGAGGTTCGCAAAGTGTGCGCGCACGAATGACCTATTCGATGCAAAATAAAATTTCAACAGTGACATGTAAGCATTGTTCATACCCAGGACTGTAAAGTCGGAACCATAGTCGGATTTGGGAGATGCTATTAAAAATTTCGGAGATGCAATTCAAAATTTGGGAGATCCTTTTCAAAATTTGGGAGATGCTATTTGACATTTGGGAGATGCTATTCAAAATTTGGTAGATCCTTTTCAAAATTTGGGAGATGCTATTTAACATTTGGGAGATGCTATTCAAAATTTGGGAGATGCTATTTAACATTTGGGAAATACTATTCAAAATTTGGGAGATCCTTTTCAAAAATTGGGAGATGCTATTTCATTTGGGAGATGCTATTCAAAATTTGGGAGATCCTTTTCAAAATTTGGGAGATGCTATTCAAAACTTAAAAAAAGATCGGCTGTATAAATTAATAAAATAATCTATAATACAAACATTTGCCAAAGGCTAATACATACGATGACCTCCGTAGTCTAGTTGTTAAGATGCTTGTTTTCCAACCCGGAGGTTGCAGGTTCGATTCCGTTGGAATCCAGATTTTTTAATGGATTCTAGTCTGGTTTTCACTTAAGGCCTCTTTTAACATTTTTCTGTTTGGTTGGAAAATATTGCCACATGGCAGTAAGCCCACCAGATTGTACTGTAATGTACAATGAAAGTGTAATACAATGCACTTTTTTTTCTTTTCTTTTTAAAAGAGTAGATATGACTGAAGTCATAGGTATCCTTATTCCCCCGAACACTAGACGGGAAAAATACCTGTGTCCTTCGAGGGGAGTAGCACAGCGTGGGGTTTGAACTGGTGACCTTCCGCACGGAAGTTCAGTGCGTTACTGCGCGGCCATGCACCTCGTATGTATAGTAGATAGGTCGGAATCGGCTCGAGATATACAATTACATATATTTGCAATATATGTCGGAATCGGCTCTAGATATACGATAACATATGATTATCAATATATGTCGAAAATCGATTCTATATATACAATGACAAATGATTAGCAATGCATGTCGGAATCGGTTCTAGATATATTGTACAATGATATATGATGAGCCATATATGTCGGAATCGGCTCTAGATATACAATAACATATGATTAGCAATATATGTCGGAATCAGCTCTAGATATACGATAACATATGATTAGCAATGCATGTCGGACTCGGTTCTAAATATACAATGACATATGATAAGCAATACATGTCGGAATCGGCTCTAGATATACAATAACATATGATTAGCAATATATGTCGGAATCGGTTCTAGATATACAATAACATATGATTAGCAATACATGTCGGAATCGGCTCTACTATAGATATACAATAACATATGATTAGCAATGCATGTCGGAATCGGTTCTAGATATACGATAACACATGATTAGCAATGCATGTCGGAATCGGTTCTAGATATACAACGACATATGATGAGCAATATATGTCGGAATCGGCTCTAGATATACAATAACATATGATTAGCAATATATGTCGGAATCGGTTCTAGATATACAATAACATATGATTAGCAATACATGTCGGAATCGGCTCTACTATAGATATACAATAACATATGATTAGCAATGCATGTCGGAATCGGTTCTAGATATACGATAACACATGATTAGCAATGCATGTCGGAATCGGTTCTAGATATACAATGACATATGATGAGCAATATATGTTGGAATCGGCTCTAGATATACAATAACATATGATAAGCAATATATGTCGGAATCGGTTCTAGATATACAATAACATATGATTAGCAATACATGTCGGAATCGGCTCTACTATAGATATATAATACAATAACATATGATTAGCAATGCATGTCGGAATCGGTTCTAGATATACAACGACATATGATGAGCAATATATGTCGGAATCGGCTCTAGATATACAATAACATATGATTAGCAAGATATATATGTCGCAATCGGCTCTAGATATAAATCAATCTAACAATCTATCCCTTTGAAACCACGGTTTAATATGTTATAATAAGAATGAACAAGATGGAAGTGTCTGTCATGTGTCGTTTACGGACGGGGAACTGCGTGGTGGCTAGTCACCTTTACAGAATGGGCATTGCGGAGAATCCCGGCTGCGAGTGTAGTCTGGATGATGAAACTATAGACCAAGAGTTCCCAAAGTGGTCGATATCGACCCCCTGAAGATGATTTGATTTTTCTAGGGGTCGATAGTTTCAATAAAAAAAAATGGGGGTCGACGACAGCAAAAATAGACCCCCTTACTATTGTTATTTGTTTGTTACTTCAAAATATCTACCATATGATTCCAATAGGTACCTTATTAAGAATATTTGTACTAATTTTGAATTTACATATTTATTTCATAAATGTCAAAAATTTAAAAACAAACCCAGCTCTATAGTTCGGAAATTCTAGGATGAGTCCTGTGACAGCTCACAAATTTGCCCCAATACAATCTCATGTAATATGTTGTTTATAGTTAAGGCATTAACGTTGTGGAGGTTTAAAGACATTGTAATTTATTTTTATCAAACACTGTTTATTCCACTTTTTTGTGACGGTATAACCCTACCGGTTTCAAGGCTTTCACCTGAAGATGAGGTGAAAGCCTTGAAACCGGTAGGGTTATACCGTCACAAAAAAAGTGGAATGAACAGTGTTTGATAAAAATATATTACAATAAGCTTATGTAATGTATTTACCTAAATAACTTGATATTTATTAGAATTGAGGCTTATAAAAGTTGATAAAATAATTAAAATGACTGAACATCGTAACAAGGTTGTATTGGGGCAAATTTGTGAACTGTCACAGGACAGGACGCATCCTAGAATTTCCAAACTTTAGTGAAATATTTCATATCGAGTACTGTACAAATTTATTAATTTAAGTAAGTAAAGTAAATGACTAGGGGTGAGACGGTTTTAAAAGTTTTTGGTAAAGGGGTCTGCGGCTGAAAAAAGCAAGGGAACTCTTGCTCTAAAGTAGACCATGTATTTTTCGGTTGTTCTTTGCGTGACAGATTTGATTTATTAAAAGCCATATCTTCACCACGTCCAATGAATGTTGCGTTTCTTCTTACTTCATGGAACTTTTCCACTTATAGATCGATTGTTGAATATTTGAAGCTTAATCAGTTGGAACTTTGAATTATCGAGAATTGTCATTATTATATTGACTTATATAATTGCATAATTACTTCAATTTGGTGACACAAATCATCCTATACTAGGTTAGTCAAAAAGTTTTGAAAGCGGAAATGAAAATACATTTTTTTTAGGGGGAAATCACTTTTATTGCTCAGTATAGTCTCCCATAAGATCAATACACTTCAACACGGTCCAACGATCTTCCAACTTTGTTGTCCCATCACGGAAGTGACTTTCTGGAAGGCCTGCAAAATACTCCTCTACGACGGCTATAACCTCTTCGTTTGATGAAAAATGCTTTCCACGAAGGAATTTTTTGAGGTGTGAGAACAGCCAGAAGTCAGAGGGAGCTAAATCTGGCAAATAGGGTGGATGCTGCAACAATTCGTACCCCAATTCACTGATTTTCGCGATGGTTTTTTGAGCTGTGTGAGCAGGTGCATTGTCTTGATGAAAAATGATTTTATTCTTCTGCAAACCGGGTCTTTTTTCGCAAATTTTTTCATCCAACTGGTCCAAAAGGTCACAATAATAATCAGAGTTGATTGTCTTACCAGTTTGGAGATAATCTATCAATAAAATTCCTTTTGCATCCCAAAAAACTGACGCTAACACCTTATTGGCCGATTTCTGGACACGAACTCGCTTCGGAGCCAAAGTGCCTGGTTCACACCACTCCTTAGCCTCTTATTTTGATTCAGGATCATGGTGGTAGACCCAAGTCTCATCCATAGTGATGAATCGACGCAGAAAATCCTTTTTATCCTTTCGAAATTGCTCCAAATGTTGCTCAGAAAGTCGCATTCGAACGTGTTTTTGTTGCATTGTTAGCAAATGCGGCACCCATTGTGCACACAGTTTTTTGAAACCCAAAACTTCAGCCAAAATATGCCATGTTGTTCCATGTGAGATGCCTATGGTGTCAGCTATCACATCCACAGTCGATCGATGATCTTCCAAAACCATATCCTGTATTTTCGCTATGATTTCTGGTGTTGATGCCCTTTTTGGACGTCCTGAGCGTGGATCGTCTTCAACGCTTGTACGGCCACGCTTAAACTCCAAAACCCATCGGTGAACGGTTGGAAATGAAGGAAAAGACTCCTTTAATACTTTCACCATCTTTGCATGGATCTCAGTAGCCGATAAACCTTCCAAAACAAAGAATTTAATCACTGCACGATATTCGGATTTTTCCATTGTTAAAAAATACACTGACACGTCAACTTCAAATGGCTTGTAAACAAAGAATGAATTGACAGATCGAAATGAAATTTTGAGTACGTTCTTATGAAAGATGAAATATTAAAATGGCGTAGAAATTTTGGTTTTCTACTGCTCCATATATGTCGCTTTCAAAACTGTTTGACTAACCTATTACTTGATAAATTGTAGCTTGGTCTCTGTGACAGTTCACAAAATTGCCCCGATACAACCTCGTAACGACGTTCAGTAATTTTAATTATTTTATCAACTTTAATATAAGCCTCGATTCTAATAAATAGCAAGTTATTTAGGTAAATACATTACATAAAACTAACAATAATGACAAATTAATACATCTTGTTACAAATTAGCAAAAATGTGGCAGTTTGTTAAAATCAAATAATATTTGGTGACGTTTGTCAAAAGTCACTACGTTAGTCCGCATTGGCTAGGGATGGGGTATACGATAATTGGATTTTCGATTTTTTTATACCTAAAATTAAATGTTTGTAATTAGTATTAATTCATAGTGGATCTTGGCCTATTTAAAGATAGATACAAATCATACAATACATTAGAAAGTCAGTATAATGAAAATTAGGAATTATAACGCCAGTTTAGAGAAAAACAATTATTCGATTTATAAAAAACTATTCGATTTGTAAAAAAAAACCATTTTACCCCATCCCTTTGAGACATGACATTTCAAATGTCACAGGAGCCATCCTACATTTTCTCAAGTATAGTTAGGGTGGATTGCCTATTATAAAAAAAACTATGAACGGACTTAATTTTAATTTCCTACGCGTAATATTTTGTTATGAACTATCTATATAGTCTCGGCACCGCCTAGCAGTATGAGGAGAATCCTGGCTGATATTATTCCTAACGAATAAGCTAAAGCTAGGAGCAGACCCTCTTTGTGTAACAGGAGGAATCCGTGCAAAGTGGATAAAAAAATCTAATGTGGCACTAACGTCAGGTACCCTGATTAATCACTTTGTATTATGCCTTCTATATACTCGTCACGAGCTATGGGCATTAATTTATTCATCGACTGGAAAATGTATTTAATTATTGATCTTTGTACATTTTGTTAAGTAACGTGTATGTTATGCAAAAATATTGTGATTGGTGTTAAGCAATTCAAAATGCCATCCGACGTAATATTGGGTCGCGACCCACAGGTTAAGAAGCTATGGGTCAAACGAACCTGCATTTTTTATTAATAGATTATCCACAATACGACATTAACAATTGACATATATTTAACGGAAAGACGAACCTTCGAATACAAGGACATAAAGATTTAAAAATAAACTCCATTTTGTAAATATAGACCAGTGCTAGGACGATCCAGGGGAGCGGTAGTAGCCTCGGGTGTAATTGGGGACGTTGAATTAAAACGAGGGACGTTGAGTTAAAACGAAGGAGCGTTGAATTAAAACGAGGGGGTAGTGGGAAAAAACTTGGGGTATCCGAATTAAAACGAGGAAACAGTGGGGACACGTAGGGGACGTTGAGTTAGAACGAGGGACGTTGAGTTAAAATGAGGGGGCGTTGAATTATAATGTGGGTAATGGAAGCATACACAAAGAAGAGAAGATAAGAAAATTAAAAAAAACCGTTCGTACATGTTTCATCTGTTGTGTTTCATGGCATAGAGTTCAAGTCGCAGTGATTACTTTATTTTCCAAATAAACACACAAAATGCAAGTTATAACCGGTCAGTGGTCAAGTCCGTCGACACGTCTTAACAAGCGAGTGTTGGCAGGCGAGCGTGTCGCGCATTGTCGGGAAGTTCAGCATGCATCGCTAGGAATATGCTCGTGTAATTGTTTTTGCCGACCGCAATTAGCTAGCTAATCGCGGTGATATAAGAATGCTGCAGACATCAACGGAGCCGAAGATTAAAAAAATTGATGGCATCGCACCAGGTTCATCCTTTTCATAAATTGATGGCATCGCACCAGGTTCATCCTTCTCATAAATTGATGGCATCGCACCAGGTTCATCCTTCTCATAAATTTGATGGCATTGCACCAGGTTCATCCTTCTCATAAATTGATGGCATCGCACTAGGTTCATCCTTCTCATAAATATTGATGGCATCGCACTAGGTTCATCCTTCTCATAAATTGATGGCATCGCACCAGGTTCATCCTTCTCATAAATTGATGGCATCGCACCAGGTTTATCCTTCTCATAAATTTGATGGCATTGCACCAGGTTCATCCTTCTCATAAATTGATGGCATTGCACCAGGTTCATCCTTCTCATAAATTGATGGCATCGCACCAGGTTCATCCTTCTCATAAATTGATGGCATCGCACCAGGTTCATCCTTCTCATAAATTGATGGCATCGCACCAGGTTCATCCTTCTCATAAATTGATGGCATCGCACCAGGTTCATCCTTCTCATAAATTGATGGCATCGCACCAGGTTCATCCTTCTCATAAATTGATGGCATCGCACCAGTTTCATCCTTCTCATAAATTGATGGCATCGCACCAGGTTCATCCTTCTCATAAATTGATGGCATCGCACCAGGTTCATCCTTCTCATAAATTGATGGCATCGCACTAGGTTCAAGTACTTCGCCATAGAGGTCATTATTGTTTTTGTGATTGTTCAAGTACTTCGCTATAGAGGTCATTATTGCACATTATGCTAGCACCCAAGTATTTAAATTTTGTAACTTGTTCAATTGGTGTGTCGTTGGTCGCCACACTGCATCCAACTTGCTCTCTGGCTAGAGTCCTGCATTTAGTCTTGCTGACGGAGATATACATGTATTTTTTGTGCATCCTTTTCCGGATGCACAATCAATCAACAAAAAAAATACAAAGATGAGACAAATCACGGCTCAGGCAATCAAAGGTCCTAACATGTAAAAATACAGAAAAAATCGAAGGAAATCATAATAAAATGATGTATACGCACAATCAACAAAAAAAAATACAAACATGAGACAGGCCAAGGTTCAGGCAATCAAGGTCCTAACATATAAAAAGAGAGAACAAAATCTAAGGAAATCATAATAAAAATATGCATACGCACAATCAACCAACAAAAAAAAAAAGACATACATCTCGAAAAGTTTTGAGAGAAGCAAATTTATCGAGAAGAAAGAGAAAAAATGAACGAGAGTCATGCCGTGGTGTTGGATTTATGGTTCATACAGACAATAACGCTCTCTAAGAGAATTTTTTTTTCTTCTTCCTAGTGTCATGTCAGGTCCCCCCAACGTTGACTATCACCTGAGAGTAGGCATCTTTGTCCCTGGCAGCCCGAAAAAGATCCCCAACGCTCCTTATACCAGTCCAATCACGTATATTGCGGATCCAGGAGATTTGCCTCCTGCCAACACCTCTTCGACCCTCTATTTTGCCTTGGATGATCAGGTGCAGTAATTTGTACTTTTCTCCTCTAAGTACATGACCCAAATAGGACACCTTTCGGATTTTAATATTAGTCAGCAACTCTCTATCAACTTTGGCTCTTTGAAGAACCCTTGTGTTGCTGACCATATCTGTCCAGGGTATCCGTAGCATTCTCCGGTGTATCCACATTTCGAATGCTTCCAGTTGGTTCATACTACCAACTTTGAGGGTTCATGATTCCACTCCATAATAACACTGACCAAACGTAGCATTTGACTAACAACCGTTGTCGAAGTTTCAAGGTTAGATTATCATCGCAGAATACGCTTCTCATTTTATTAAAAGCTGAATAGAACATTTAAAGGCATTAAAACTCTGAGACTGCAGCATAGACTATATATTTATTTATTACCGGTGTGTGATGAAATATTGCCAATAGAATGATTGATTTTGATATTTTGGGACTGGAAGATTGGGCCATCAGTAAATTTCAGATGTTTGCAGGGGACGTCCGCAGTGATGTCTTATTTTGAGACCTTTTCGTATCTGTTTATAGCTCCATTTATATAATTTTTACATCCATATTGCTCTGAATAAAGCGCATTTTTTTTAAATGGAAGGGATACACACCAGACGACTTGATGGAGTCTTTGGAAAATATAGCGACTGGCATTATTACTGTTTTCGTGGATTTGAATATCGATATATAGTAGTCTGGGTATTGAAAAAAAGTTATTAGTTTTATGAACAGAGCGCAAGAACTGACGAATCATCCGAATTAAGTGTTTTTTTCTGAAGTGGCAAGAAAAAAAATACCTTGAATGGAGCTCTCCGAAAAGATGGCACCTGGAGACCATCTGTTTTGGCCTACTTGGAGATCGCTGAATATACTCCGAGTAGAGGTGTCTGGATGCAAGGTGAACATGCAGGAATGGGGTTCTTGAACGAAAGTAGCATTGAATGTGATTGTGGGGATATACAGGACAACACATACTAACGTAGGAACTACATGCTCTCAGAGCAAGACTTGCTAATGCTAAGGCATTGGGATCTCTGTTGCCTTCTACTGGAAACATGTTGTCTTCTACTGGAAACATGTTGCCTTCTACTGGAAATGTGTTGTCTTCTATTTTAAACATGTTATCTTCTACTGGAAAAATGTTATCTTCTACTGGAAACATATTGCCTTCTACTGGAAACGTGTTGTCTTCTATTTTGAACGTGTTATCTTCTACTGGAAACATGTTGTCTTCTACTGGAAACGTGTTGTCTTCTATTTTAAACGTGTTATCTTCTACTGGAAACATGTTACCTTCTAATGGAAACGTGTTGCCTTATACTGGGAACCTGTTGTCTTCTACTGGAAACATGTTGTCTTCTACTGGAAACGTGTTGTCTTCTATTTTAAACGTGTTATCTTCTACTGGAAACATGTTGTCTTCTACTGGAAACGTGTTGTCTTCTATTTTAAACGTGTTGTCTTCTACTGGAAACATGTTGCTTTCTACTGGAAACGTGTTGCCTTCTACTGGGAACCTGTTGTTTTCTACTGGAGACATGTTACCTTCTACTGGAAAAATACTTCTACTTCTACTACCAGTATAATTGATGGAACAGATACGGAAATGGATGAATAGAACGACACAATTTGATCGAGAGAAATTGTAGAGTACCCACAGGATATACCACCAAAAAAATGCGAAATATCCTTTCCTGTCGCACAAAGACGAAATCTGCCTGATTCTCGCTATCAATACCAGAACGGTTTTTTTTCTGTATTTTTTTCATTTTTTGTTATTTGTACTGTTTGCATCATAGTGTAAATGAGAATTATTCATACTGTTTGCATCATAGTGTAAATAAGAATTATTTTAAATGTAATAGCAGTTTCGTGCGAATTTCAATGAAAAACCATTTAAAATCCAGTTTTTACGTACTGGTTTTAGTTTTTTTCCGACAACAAATTAACTAAGGCACACAGAGTTGTTATGGCACGAGAAAGTGAACTTTGTCAAGAGGGAATTATGTTACTGACGTCTCTCATCTATTGTATTATATATTGCGGCCTCATTATATTACGAGTACGTGGCGTGAGTTGAGAGTTCGAGGGATATTCGAATGTTTGAAATAGAACTTAACATAACGTAATATATTGTAATGTACCATTATGTAATTTAACGTGACGTAGCATACCATCATGTTATTTAATGTAACATAACATTCCATCATGTAATTTAATGTAACATAACATTCAATCATGTAATTTAATGTAACGTAACATACCATTATGTAATTTAATGTAACATAAGAACCAATAGTTCGAGGAATCTTAGAAGGTTTGTAATAGAACGTTATATAATCTAACATAATATGTTATACATACCATCATGTAATTTAATGTAACATAAGAGCCAAGAGTTCGAGGAATATTAGAAAGTTTGTAATGGAACGTTATATAATCTAACATAATATACCAGCATGTAATTTAATGTAACATAACGTACCATCAGGTTATTTAATGTAACATAACATTCCATCATGTAATTTAATGTAATATTATATACCACTGTGCAATCTAATGTAACATAAGAGTCAAGAATTCGTGGAATATTTGCAAGTTTGTAATGAAACGTTACTTAACCTCACATAATATACCATCATGTTATTTAATGTAACATAACATACCGTCATGTTATTTAATTTAACATACCATACTATCATGTACCTGAGCCATTTGAGATTTGCAGACGATATCGTTATTTTTTCACAAAACCCGAATGATCTTCAGCACCAACTGCAAGAATTGGCAGAGGTCAGCAAATGAGTTGGTTTAAAAATGAATATTTCAAAAACCAAATATATGATGAACGGCTTTGCTACACCAAAACCAATAAACGTAGATGGAAAGCCGCTAGAACTTGTCCAGGAATATGTGTATCTGGGCCAACTTATTTCCTTTGTAGGTGGCATATCGGAGGAAATAGCACGAAGGACAAAACTGGCGTGGAGCTCATTTGGATGTTTGAACAACATCTTCAAAAGTAATCTCCCAATATCCTTGAAGCGAAGGGTCTACAACCAGTGCATTCTTCCAGTACTTACGTATGGCTGCGAGACATGGACGCTCACAGTAAAGAACACACAAAAGCTCCAGACCGCACAAAGGGGCATGGAGAGATGCATGTTGGGATATACTAAAAGAGACCGTAAACGAAACACCTGGATTCGCAATATAACATAGGTAGAAGACGTTATAAAGGTGTGCAAAAGAATGAAGTGGCAATGGACCGGACACGTAGCCAGAATGTCAGACTCCCGATGGACATCTGAAATAATCCAATGGTACCCAAGAGGCATAAAGAGGCCAAGAAGAAGACCGAAGGTACGCTGGATAGATGAAATCGGGAAGCATGGCAGTATCACATGGCATCAACGAGCAAAACACCGAACTATTTGGAGTCAGCTTGGGGAGACCTTCATCCAGCAGTGGATCGACCCTGGTTGACAATGATGATGATGATGACTATCATGTAATTTACTGTAACATAACATACCATAATATAATCTTATGTAACGTGACATATATACATATAATCACGCCGTGTCCCTTTCGGTGTAATCAGAGAGAACAGATTTCCATACTTTTCTATCCAAATACGCAGCAATCGCCTCCACCTCCTCCACATTCATACATCTCGTCATGCAGAATCTTTTATTATTAATTCTTCTTATTTTACTTTATTTCAAAGCTTTTAACACTAAATTCCCTTTTACTATTGTTTCTGGTCTGATAAATGTGGCCAATCATCCTATCTCATGCACTCCAGAGCGCTATTTTATGTTTATTTATTTTACACATGGCAAGAAATATGCATCATTTGTGAAAAAAAACAACAGGTAATTCAATGTGGACACACAATTTTAATGGATCTGGCTTTGTTGCCTTTAATTTGTCGTGTCCCTAGTAAACTAGGCTTTTGTCTGTATCTCACTGAGGATATAAAGCACGCTATGACATCTATATACGCATTTCAACGTTTATTTCTTAATGTCATCAACAATTTTATAAATATTTGTGCGTTTAACTTTTAGATAGTCCCTCGTGTTATTTTACTGATCTCAAAGTGGATTCTGACGTCAAACATAGGGTCAAAATTCGTCTATGGTCTGATATACGAACCAATGTTCAATGTGACGTCTGTTGTCTCTTGGAGGACGGTTTTTATACAATTATCGCAGAGTCGACAATATTATGTATCATAACATACTCGTAGATACGTTTTCTCTCTTCAGAGATTAATCTCGCATGTTTTATGATCCATTGTTAAAAGTCATGAGCGAAATTACCTTTTTTATTTATTTGTAATGGTGGCCTTGGCATTTCCTTTTATTTACTGATATATGACGACCTCCGTGACCTAGTTGGTAAGACGCCTGTCTCCCAGCCAGGAGGTTGCGGGTTCGATTCCCGTTGGAACTCAGATTTTATAAAAAAGGATTCCATTCTGGTTTACACTTATGGCCTCTTTAACATATTTGTACGGCACTGGTACAAAGAACTGTAAATAGGCAAATGGTTGCTGCGCAATTCTCGGAGAATTCGGGTCACGTTCAGAGGCGTAGATCGTTGAAAAGATAGTGCGGTGAAGAGATTCCTCTTATGTATTATAGCAGGTCTCAAGTAAAACACAGAGTGAACTTAGAATATATGATTTATTTTGAAAGGGACCCCTCTTATGAAGGATCAGTCGGTCATCGCAAGCGCTTAACCTCGCGAAATATAACAATTTTCGGGAGTTTTGCGCACTGCTTAGGCCGACCGGCCAGCGATGCAGCGCGGACCCAAATAAATATTTACAAACAAATATCAAATTGTATCAATAATTTACGAGTACATAACAAATATCAAAGAAATATATAAATATCTACACATATTAAGTGTGACGCATACGTCCGATATAATATTTCTGGTTGGTTGGAAGATATTGCCACATGGCAATAGTCCCGCCAGGTGGTTCTGTATACTGCCTTCGATTGACACAGGCATTTCCCGCCCAGTATTCGGGGTTATAAGGATACCTATGACTTTGATCATATCTATTATTTAAAAAAGAGAAAAAAAACATGCCGGTGTGCTCCTATCGTCTCGCTTCGGCGTGCCATCGGATATAGAACAGTAGTGTGGCCGGCGAGTTTGCTGGTGTGACACGGTTCATTAATTTAAAGAGGCGAAAAAATAAGTAAGATACGAAAACTCCAAGGCACAGGTTCGCTTTCCAACATTGACGTTGGAATGGTGAGGGTATCTTCGACTAGGAGGCCTAGCAACGACGACGAAATCGGTTCATCTTCAGACCGATTGGCTACTCCGATCTAGAGCAGTGGTTTCCAAACTTTATGTTACTACGCCCCCCTTTAAAAACAATCTTAATGTGGCGCCTCCCCCCTCTTTTATTTTATAAAATAATAAAGACACATTTTTAAATGGTAAAAAATGTATTAATACAAAAAATAATAACGTTATTGACAGAATAATAACAAGGAACAAAAATAGGTTATATCATTTATTGTTATGTTGTATAACATATGTTATGAAAATAAAATTTCTGTTAAACTTTCCACGTCTCCTTTTGCATTAGTCCGCGCCTCCCCGAGGAGGCACGCCTCCCAGTTTGGAAAACACGGCATATGATAGCATAGGATATATGTCATAAAAGCGTCATATGATAGCATAGGATACATGTCATAAAAGCGTCATATGATAGCATAGGATATGTCATTAAAGCGTCATATGATAGCATAGGATTCATGTCATTAAAGCGTCATATGATAGCATAGGATACATGTCATTAAAGCGTCATATGATAGCATAGGATATATATCATAAAAGCGTCATATGATAGCATAGGATATATGTCATAAAAGCGTCATATGATAGCATAGGATATATGTCATAAAAGCGTCATAAGATAGCATGGGTTATACGTAATAAAAGCGTCATATGATAGCATAGGATAAACGTCATAAAAGTGTCATATAATAGCATAAGATATATGTCATAAAAGCATCATATGATAGCTTAGTATACATGTCATAAAAGCGTCGTATGATAGCATAGGTTATATGTCATAAAAGCATCATATGATAGCATAGGATATACGTCGTAAAAGCTTCATATGATAGCATAGGATATACGGATTCAGTACAACGGTGTGCCGTGGTGAGTTTGTTGGCGTGTTCTCACTTAAGGCCTCTTTAATATATTTCTGGATGGTTGGAAGATATTACCACATGGCAATAAGTCCGCCGGGTTGTACTGTATACAACGATAGTGTAATACAATACAATGGTAGTTATAAATGTCGCCCGCTTCTGAAAAGTTAACATTGTCTAACTAAAGTATCCCGAACAGATTGATTGCAAACTTTGTTTCTTTGTATTCAAGTCCCTTTATTGGATGTATCCATTGCATCTTTCGAATATGTGTGTGAGAAGAGAGAGTAGAGACTGTTCGAAAACTCAATATTTTTTTCCTATAAGAAGTAATGTGTATTGGATTCACCCATTCCAGACCCCCAGAAATATTTCCACAGCGCGGCAACACAATAAATAGATTAAATAAATTAATATTTAACTGTACGTGACCTGAGGTAAAGCACAGTTCAATTTTGCTCGACACTTCATTTGTTGATTATTTCCAGTAAACATTGTGCGTTCATCCAAAAGGTAATCTAGTTTTTCCGTCAGGATTACTGTGTCATTGAGATTTTTTGTTACATTTTCCGTCAGGATTACTGTATCATCGAGATTTTTTGTTACATTTTCCGTCAGGATTACTGTATCATCGAGATTTTTTGTTACATTTTCCGTCAGGATTACTGTATCATCGAGATTTTTTGTTACATTTTCCGTCAGGATTACTGTATCATCGAGATTTTTTGTTACATTTTCCGTCAGGATTACTGTATCATCGAGATATTTTGCTACATTTTTCGTCAGGATTACTGTATCATCGAGATATTTTGCTAAATTTTCCGTCAGGATTACTGTACTATCGAGATATTTTGCTACATTTTCCGTCAGTATTACTGTATCATCGAGATATTTTGCTACATTTTCCGTCAGGATTACTGTATCATCGATATATTTTGCTACATTTTCCGTCAGGATTACTGTATTATCGAGATACTTTGCTAAATTTTTCGTCAGGATTACTGTATCATCGAGATATTTTGCTAAATTTTCCGTCAGGATTACTATATTATCGAGATATTTTGCTACATTTTCCGCCAGTATTACTGTATCATCGAGATATTTTGCTACATTTTCCCCTAGGATTACTGTATCATCGAGATATTTTGTTACATTTTCCGCCAGAATTACTGTATCATCGAGATATTTTCTGTCAGGATTATTGGATCTTCGAGATATTTTGATACATTTACGAACACTCGGTCTTCTTTTATAATATTTGGTTAATTTTCAATAAAATTTTGTAAAATATACGTTAAACAGAAGGGGTCCAAGGTTATATCCCTGACGCACGCCTCGTTGAAATTCCACAGCAAACGTTTTTATGCGACCAAATTTCACTTTTGCTTTCTGTTGCTAGTATTTTTATTTTATTTATGACCTTTTCATCAGCATGGTAAGCATCTCGTAACATTTTAATTAGTTTGTCGTTACCCGGTCAAAAGCCTTTTTATAAAAAGGCTTTTGACCAGGTGAATGAAACACGCGAAGACATATTTTCTTTGATCATAATACTTTTTTTTTTTAAAAAGAACATTCTCGTTTGTGCTCCTCTGATGATGAGCTGAAAGCCTTGAAACCGGTAGGGTTATACCGTTTCAAAAAGTGGAATAAACAGTGTTTGATAAAACAAATTACAATGTGTATACATTTTTTGCGACACCCTGTATTATAATAATAAGAAAATGACAATTTATACAGCGCCGTTTAGAGGGCAAATTCTCCTCATATGATATATAGGATGTCGCAACAAGAACCTCAATTTTAAATTTAAATTAAGCTCTGCAATCTTGTACCGTTGCACGATTAGTTTATAAGTTATGTAGATGACGTATGCCCATTATAAATAATATACGTTTGACAGTTGAAAAATTGTGGCAAATTTAAAATTGCAGTTCTTGTTGCGCAACCCGATAAAATAATACATTCGGTCAACGGAAATCGATATCGTGACATGATTCAAATTTTTTTTGACATAAATTGAACGATTTGGACTTGGTAAACACGTGGTTCCAGCAGGATGGAGCATACTTTTCATACTGTTGATGAAACAATGGCTTTATTGCAGGAAAAGTTTTCCGATCGTGTAATTTCTCGTCGTGGAATTGTGAATTGGCCGCCACGATCGTGTGATTTAACCCCTATAGATTTTTTTCTCTGGTGTTATGTTAAATCACAAGTGTACGCCAAGAATACGAAAACCATCGATGACCTTAAATCCAACATCACTCGTGTCATTGCAGATATACGAGTATGTACGTGTCCATTTATGTGAATCCGTTATTGAAATTTTTGCTCAAAGTGTCGTCATCTGTAACAGGAACCGAGGTGGCCGATATAATTTTCCACACATAATTTCCATGTACGAGGCGTATCCAGACAGTAAGTGTACTGAGGCTCTCACGACCGGATGGATTTTATTTTCGACATGTTGGCTACACTTCCGTGTAGCCTGACCCTTCCCCTCCGCAACGAGACCGGTTCGAGGTCAGTACGTTGAGAAGTGTCGACGCGACAACACGTTTCGTGAAAAATGTAAATCCAATCTCCCGCCAAGTGCGAAATACGCGGCGTCATCCGTTATCTCGTTTGGAAGGGAAAACCTCCGGTTGAGGTTTATAATGAGGTGAAAACTGCATATGGTGATAAAGCTATGAATCGTACGAGTGTGTACAAGTGGTGTCGCGAGTTTAAAAACGGTCGAACCTCTGTGCATGATGATCAGAGCAGCGGAAGACCTTCAATTGTGACTGACGAAATTGTTTTGGGACTGTCAAGGCATAATTTTAATTGAATATATGCCTCAAGGGGAGACCATAAACTCTGCAAGATACTGTGAGACCCTAAAAAAATTGCGGAGGGCGATTCAGAACAAGAGGAGAGGCATGCTGACAAAGGGAGTCTGCCTGCTGCACGACAATGCCAGACCACACACGGCCAACGCCACGAAGGAACTGCTCGCCTCGTTTAAATGGGATGTCTTAAACCATCCCGCGCATTCCCCTGACCTAGCACCTTCAGATTACTATCTCTTTACCTCCCTGAAGCTGCACATGGGTGGAAAAAGGTTTTCAACCGACGAGGAGGTAAAGGAGGAGGTGGAGAAGTGGACGGAGGGGTTGGCGGGAAACTACTTCGAGGATGGCATCAAAAAGTTGATACTCCGCTTCACCACCTGCATTGAGAGGAATGGCGACTATGTCGAAAAATAGCTTACATATGTACTACGGTAACCACGTATTTTTTTTTTGTTTAAATAAAAAAAATTGTAACCTACAAAAATTCAGTACACTTACTTTCTGGACTTACCTAGTACATTGATACCAATAAACACAAACATTAAAAAAAAAAAACGTTTTTATTGTCATTGATTTAAAATTGCAGTTCTTGTTGCGTCACCCTATGTCGTGAATTTGTTTTGCACGTAGCTACACTCTTGGTACTCGTATGTGTCGCAGTTCACTTTTCGATTCAATTAATATGACTTTGAATCGGTCACTGTTGACACTGTGTTGTGATTAGTGGTCGATTTCTGACATTAGAGGTCAATCCAATCCAATACAATCAATGTGTCAGTAAAATGGTTTAATAAACATATCAACGACGACCTTCGTGGCCCGGTTGTTAAGGCGGCTTACTTCAAATCAGGAGGTTACGCGATTGTTTCCAGTTAGTCTTCTTCATGTGCCGTGAGCGGTGCCCCTGACGTAGGGGATGCATTTAACAGCTTGATTCGACTAACCGGTTTTCGGATATTTGTTAATCCAAAAAAACGGTTAACCGGTTATGCTTTTTTTTTTTTCGTTTTTAAAAAGAAACGCCAACTTTTTTTATGATATATACGAGTATATTATTTTTCTTTTTAAATTACTATGTTACATATATACATACAAACCATCACGCCATTTCACTGTCGGGGTAGGTAGAAAGGACACAACGCCAGTTTTTCCTTTCTCTACACACTTTCTTAACCTCTTCTACATACATACAACTTCTACGATTTCTCGTGACTTTTTCTACATATCAAGAGTATGTTGAGATGGTTTGGGCAAATAGAACGAATGAAAGAAGAAAGATTATCACAATAAATGTGTGGAAGGCGTGTGAGAGGAAGACCAAGGAAGTATGGTTGGATCAAGACTAATATTTGAAAGAATGTGGTCTTCCTCATCTTACTCAACACGTCAGCCTTAAGTTCACATTCATTCCATATTCTGCAATACATTGTCACTCCATATATTCTTCTCAATGCACGCATCTCTACAGCATTTATTCAACTCCTTTTAGTCTTTTTCCACGTATATGTTTCACTCCCATACATCAAAGATATTACTAAAATATAATTGTATACGATAATCTTCGTAGATTTTAATACTGTTCGATTCGATTATACGAGGCATATCCAGAAAGTAAGTGTACTGAATTTTTGTAGGTTACAATTTTTTTTATTTAAACAAAAAAAATCCGTGGTTACCGTAGTACATATGTAAGCTATTTTTCGACATAGTCGCCATTCCTCTCAATGCAGGTGGTAAAGCGGGGTATCAACTTTTTAATGCCTTCCTCGAAGTAGTTTCCCGCCAACCCCTCCGTCCACTTCTCCACCACCTCCTTTACCTCCTCTTCGGTTGAAAACCTTTTTCCACCCATGTGCAGCTTCAGGGAGGTAAAGAGATAGTAATCTGAAGGTGCTAGGTCAGGGGAATGCGCGGGATGGTTCAGGACATCCCATTTAAACGAGGCGAGCAGTTCCTTCGTGGCGTTGGCCGTGTGTGGTCTGGCATTGTCGTGCAGCAGGCAGACTCCCTTTGTCAGCATGCCTCTCCTCTTGTTCTGAATCGCCCTCCGCAATTTTTTTAGGGTCTCACAGTATCTTGCAGAGTTGATGGTCTCTCCTTGAGGCATATATTCAATTAAAATTATGCCTTGACAGTCCCAAAACACGGATGCCATGATTTTCTTGGCTGAAATTGTGGTTTTGAACTTTTCTGATCATCATGCACAGACGTACGACCGTTTTTAAACTCGCGACACCACTTGTACACACTCGTACGATTCATAGCTTTATCACCATATGCAGTTTTTACCTCATTATAAACCTCAACCGGAGGTTTTCCCTTCCAAACGAGATAACGGATGACGCCGTGTATTTCGCACTTGGCGGGAGATTGGATTGACATTTTTCACGAAACGTGTTGTCGCGTCGACACTTCTCAACGTACTGACCTCGAACCGGTCTCGTTGCGGAGGGGAAGGGTCAGGCTACACGGAAGTGTAGCCAACATGTCGAAAATAAAATCCATCCGGTCGTGAGAGCCTCAGTACACTTACTTTCTGGATACGCCTCGTACATATTTTAGTGCCCCATCGGGTTTGTTTTCTATCGCTTCACGTCTTTTGATATATTCGATAAATTTTCTATCATTTGAAAAAATACTACTTAAATAGCAAAATTCTTCGAATTTCTCCAATCTTTCATTACTCACTCATATGTATATCACATTTACTTTCCTTTCCACACTTTTCTATCACCGTGACTTTGAATTTCGCAACATTCATTCTCAGATCTTTCTCTTCTCATCTCTCATACAATTTACTTATCAGACTCTAAAATTCAACCTCATTCTACGCTAATACTACCATTCATCAGCATACAGCTATCCGTCCACATTTAAATGCCATCCATTGAGTTCTGCAGTTCCTTCACACACTAATCAATTTAAATATTACATTAAACAACCAGGGAAACATGACAAATCCTTGCTTTACTCCGTTTGTAATATTAAACCAAACCAATCCTAAGACATGATCTAATTTATTTATTTATATATAAGTAAACGGTACAATGTACCTTATAACAAAAATAAAAAATATAAGAGTCAGTAGGGAGTGCTCAACACATTAAATTTGACAGAATATACAAAAAAATAATTTACACAATTATTGTACAACGAAAATATTTAGAATGAAACAGGTATCAAATCGTAAAATCACATGTTACCACATGTCACAATACGGGGCCGTCCACAGGTGCACAGCCCATACTGCGCAAAGAATACAAAGACAATAGACAAATTATTGAAAAATGAGATACAAATTGAAAACAAAATATAAAAGAAGGCATCAGACAGGTGCAACTTCACAAATCATCAAAAAGCACGGGGAAAAAATCAAAAAAATTGTAAAAAATAAAAAACACTGATCAAATATAAAGCAATTCAAAAAAGGTCTTCAAAAGTCTTCGAAAGACACGCGGGATCCCACTCCAAGGCTCGGATATTCAGAAGTGCCTTTTCAGGCCCTCCTTATAGGTGAGCAAACTAACTCTAAATACATCCGAGACCGCAGCGTACTCATTTCCGATCCTGTGGAGTCCAAGTATGGGAGAATACGCAAAGTAATTTGTTTTATAAGGAATGTGTCTTGGAACTCGAATGATATTCAAGTCTGAGAGTTTCGGACAATCGATCGTTCCATTCACGACTTGGAAAAGTAGAATCGAGTCCGATAATATTCGCCGATCAGAGAGACTTATTAATTTAAGGTTAGATAATTTCAGTATATAATAACGTAACACCACCTTCTTCTTCTCCCTGGCTCCATCCCAACTCACTGTCTGCGAAGACTGTTGGGGTCAGCTCTCCTCGTCCTCAGGTTGTATGCTCTTCTGTCCCGGACTACGTCCCCCAGGCCGTGACTCTGCATCAGGTTATCTTTTTGCACCACCCATGAAGTCTTTGGTCTTCCAATGGTTGTTATTCGAGGAAGATCCATGGAGATTGCCTGGTTCACAATGTGATCGGGTGCTCTGCGTCCAACGTGCCCATACCATCTCAATCCATCCGCCTCTCCTCCATTTTGCTGTTGATGTCTGTAACACACAGGCTTCCACGAATGTGTGAGCTTCTTATTTTGTCTCTTAGGGACACACCAGCTGACCATCTTAGCATGCGCATTTCAGCAGTTTCTAGTTGCCTAGAGTAAGAGTTATACATCGTCCAGCATTCGGAGCCATAGAGGAGTGCGGGTCTGACAATCGTTTGGTATACTTTTCCTTTTAACTTTACTGGCATTTTCGGATCACATAGAACTCCCGTCGTTGATCTAAATTTCATCCATCCCACACTAATTCTATGTGTTACATCTGCTGCACATCCTCCATCGCTATGGATGAGTGATTACGTAATACCACCTAAAAAGCAGAATTCTTCAACTTGCTCTAATTTTTCATTGTTAACCCATATATTACGTTAACTTTTCCTTTCACACCTTTCTATTACCATCACTTTGGATATCGTAACATTCTCTCTCAGATCTCTATTCCTTCTTACATTCCATTAATTTTTTCTTTCTTTTCATGTTGTATATTATATTGATAGTCTGTTTTGTGTATTGTCACAGGGACGAGGAATCATGCGGCTCGTACGACGACGTGAGGGTGCTCTGCCTGCCTGGCCACGCGGCCGCCGCTACGCCAGACCTCAGACCAGGTAACCAACACCAAGTCTTATATATGTTATCCGTCATATTTATTGGTCAGGTCACGCAACCCAGGGTAGGTCTTAGAACTGTCCAAGAATATCCTCATCTCTCTCATCTATTACCAGCCTAGCTTTTTAAGTTGAATGTCATGGCATCCTCGTGGCACTATCGAGCTATCGAAATTATAGATCATAATGTAGTACTTATTTATTTTTTTATGCTTGTCTCCAGAATTCCAAGAAATATCCTCGTTTATGAGTTGACAAAAGGCAGAAGAAAGCACGGTGGACAGCGTAAGCGATATAAGGACCTACAGCACCCAGCGGTAAGTAATACACATCGGGCTTAAGAAAGAGACTGTCAGTCATAATCGGCTAACTTCGGCTTTGTAGAGCGTCGTCTCTGTCATTCATACACGTGTTCCGTCGCGATTTGTCAGTCGTTGTCAAGCGTTTTAAGGGACAGAGACGATGCTCTACAAAGCCGAAGTTAGCCGATTATGGCCGACAGTCTCTTTCTTAAGCCCAATGTGTATTACTTACCAGTACTGTACTATAGCTTGACTCGCTTGAAAACGTAAAGTTCGTTCGAAAACAATTAAATAAAAGTTTCCGTAGTTTGAAATGAATACAAAAAGCTGGTTTTATGCAACTTGGAAAAGATTTTGTTAGTTCATATGTTATCTCCCCTGATGATGAGGGGAAAACCTTAAAACCGGTAGGGGTATACCATTATATTTAGTGGGAAAAAAACTGTTTTAGCAAACCAATTACGAGATTTAAATATTGTTATAAATATTGATGCGCATATTCGTACATACATATATGACTCCGAATTCACTATGTGGTGATGTGTTTTAGAAGCAGCGGGTGCTGGCAGGTGCCCCGTTGCGGGATGGAAGCGGGCGCTAAGTGCTCGCCACGCCAAGGAAGCGATACTGGAGAAGAGCCACTTACACGTGAGTATAAATACTGTTCTTTTCTCTGCAGCTATCTATAATAATAAAAGGACAATTTATACAGTGCTGTTTAAAGAGTACACTCTCCTCAAGGGCATTCGAACTAGTGCACTTAAATTACGATATTTTTAAGTGGTACACTTTCAAAATTGGTTTGAGTCTTGGTTTTATGTGACATCTATGTAAATTTTTACTAATTAAATAATAAAAACGATTAGTCTAATACCGTTTTGAGAATAAGCTCTCTCACTTTACACGGATTTCTCCTATTACGCAAAGAGGGTCTGCTACTAGTTAGTTTATTCGTTAGGAAGAATATCAGTCAGGATTTTTCTCATACTTCTAGGCAATGCCGAGAATATATCCACAGTGTCACCTACATATTATAAAAAGACAATTTATAAATCTTTGTTTAAAGAGTAGACTATTCTCAAGAGCACTCAAACTGGGGGAACGAACTAGTGTGCTTAAATAACAATATTTTTAACATACAAAATGGGTTTAAGTCTCGGCTTTATGTGACATCTATGTAAATTTTTACTAATTAAATAATAATTAAAACAATTTATTTAACACCGTTTAGAGAACAAGCTCTTATCTAGAAGTTTGTAATAATATAATAATGATTAAAAGATTAAACATTCTACCAAAAATAAGTTGAGTATAAGGATAGGAAGGTGGTGACTGCGGCTATTAGAAGTCTGATTTTTTTTTTTTCACCACTTTACACGAATTTCTTATTACGTAAAAACAGTTTGCTTCTAGTTAGTTTATTCGTAAGGAAGACTATCAGCCAGGATTCTTCTCATACTGCTAGGCGGTGCCGAGACTATATCCACAGTGACTTCTCCACAATTTGACTCCTCCACAATTTCATCTTTGTTGCCAGCTCTGCAACAATGAGTTAATCATGGATGCTTGATGAGTGTTACAAAATCTTGAGCGTTCATCGTGATTGTGTGAACTCCGCCAATAACAAACATTCGAAAGGACATTCGTTGAAACTCTCGAAAAGTAAATATCACAATAATTTAAGGAAACATACAGCGAATCGCACACATATTCACATTCAACATTTGAATGCCACCCATAGACCAATACTTTTAAAGAAGACTAATCCTTCTGTAAGTTGCTATGTATCATAGAACAGAGGGTGATTCCTTGCCTTGCACGGCTATATTTTATTGGGGACATATAAACTTATTGCTTCTAGAATCGCGGGACAGTTAAAGCAACCTTGAGAAACCTTCAGTTGGAATATCGCAATGGGTTCTTGCCTTCTTGTTTCGAGGCTTCTATAGTTGCACACCACGAGGAATTCAAAATGGTGCATATATTTTGGGAAATATTAAGAAAAATATATTTGGTGTGAAATTTGCAGAAATCTTATCATGGAAAGACGAACTATAAAGAAACTTTTATACATCTTCTGTGAAGTGGAGTGTTTGTGTGTAGTGTTCATATATAATCATACATTTTCATAAAATCACTCATCTTGAACACTCGAGGCAAACCATTCACGTCACAGAACTAACGAAGGAAAAAAAAGCTGTCGTAATACATTGAAAAAAAAAAACAATTAATGAAATTCAGCATCGACATTCAAGCAGTGTTATACAATAGAAAAAAACTAGGGCAAGTAGAATCCTACACAATAACAAAGCAAATCTATACAATTCAATCAACTCATCCCGGCAAGAACAACATCTTCACTTGACTCCTGGAAGTAGTCCAAGTCACGTATGAAAGTTCATATAATGTCCATATTGATTACCCAATCTGTGTAGTCTTGTTACGCAAGAGTTGTACTACAAATAATTAGTTGCAACCACTTCACTATGGAACAAAACATTTTGCCGAGTGGGCCTAAGAGGAACGTGTAACATGACAAGCTGAATTAGTTCTATACTTTTGAAGTACGAGCCGATAATCTTAAATGAAGGTGTGAGGTCAAATATTTTTCTTCTATCTTCCAATTTCCGACAATAGATCACAGTCCAACTCAGGTCTCGAGATTTGCAGTTTAAAATTTATAAAACGTAAAAAATTTCCACTGTACGTACTACCTTGACCAAAAAGTTTTTGGACCGGCCACCGTGTGGCGCTGTCGGTCACCCGATTGGAATTCTTTTTTTTTGTTAGGTTACCACATCTATCATTGACACTTCCCTTCAAATTTCAGCGTCATAGCTTGACATTTGTAAAAGTTACGCTGTACTGAGTACATCTACCTTTGTGCGTGTTTTCGATTTTTTACAAGTTTGAAAATGGCATCAACGAGTTTGCATTAAATTTTGTGTGAAAAACGGATTTAACGGTCCGCAGACCTTGGAAATGTTGGAGAAGTGTTTTTCGGTGGCACGAACGCTTCAGAAGTGGTCGTGAGTCGGTCGAGGATGACGAACGCAGTGGCAGTCGAAAACCGATGAAAACATCGATAAAATCAAAGAAATGTTGGCCGAAAACCGCAAATTGACCATCAGAGAGCTGGCAGAGGACTTGAACATCGCTTATGGATCCGCTCAAGACATTTTGGTTAATGATCCCTCAGACGTGTCGCTGCAAAACTGGTGCCGAAATACCTCAATTTCATGCAAAAAAAGGACCGCGTTGAAATCGCGAAAGACATGATTTCCACAAGTTTTTGACCAAAAACAACACGAATACTATCCAGCAGCCTTCGAATTCACCTGATCTGGCTCCCTGCGACTTTTTCCTGTTTAACCGACTTAAAAAACCGCTTCGCGGAATGCGTTACAGCACCCGAGAGGATGTCATGAAAAAATCGAAGACGGCTCTGATGGACATACCGAAAATTGAGTACCAGCGGTGTTTCGAGGATTGGATCAAGCGCTGGCGTAAGTGCGTTGCAGTCGATGGGGAGTACTTTGAAGGGGACCATATTGATTTTGATGAATAAACTTGTATTTTCGATTTTATGAATAAAGTCCTAAAACTTTTTGATCAAGGTAGTATTCAACTTTTCAACATTCAGTGGGGTGACCATATTTCCGAATTCAATCCAAAACTATTTTTATCGTAGATCAGGGATGGCCAACTTGTTTACTGTCGCAATAGTCATTTTACATAAAAAAAATTCACGATTGACTTTTTACTTAAAGAAATACCAAAATTGGAGCACCCTTATGAGAGTTTGCTCTCCAAATAGCGCTATATGGATTCTTTTTGTTATTATTATTATTATTTAAAATTCAAAACTTCTGTTTTTCAGAAATAAGAACTGTTAATTAAGACCAAAGTTAAGTTTAGATTAATTAACTTCTTTTTTCTGTTAATTAAAAAAAACGTACAAATTTGGTATTTAACCCTTTAACGGGCATAAGTAGAAATGGGTTGCATATGCGACCACCCTTATGGTTATACTTAAAAGGATTCATTTTCTTAACCCTTCGATGGGTGACAGTCCCGGCGGCGTTAAAAAAAGTGACAAGGTCTCTAGGGACCGTCAAAAAATTGTATGGTATTATCATCATGCAGATGTGTCTTGATGGTTTTGTATATTAGCTTATGGTTGTATAAGGTTCCTAAATGTATATAGAAGGATAAAATATAAGTATAAAGGCAAAAAAAGAAGTTTTTTTTTGGTAATTCAGGTTTTATTTGACAGGTAAATAAAAGTTGTAATAAATGTATTATTGTGTCGCTTATTCATGGTCAGCTAACGCAAGAATGCAGGTATTGCACCGATACAATAATGCTGAATGCTCAGCACAAACCGCTTTATTGCAGGTATAGCAATATGATCTGGTTTTGCGCTAGCGTCCGTTCTGCGCACGATATAACTGGCATGATGGCCGATTCGTACGGGTGCAAATTAAGGTGCAGCTCCTGGTGTTGGTCTTGCTACTACCGGAAAATATAAAAAAATAAAAGATGTTATTTCTATTTTTGTGCGTTTCAATATTTAATTTCAACTTTACCTTTACATCAAATGCTTCCATAGCAATTCGAATTTTGGGATAGCACATTATGCGTGTATTGGTGGCTCGTTCTTCGATATTTGGAATTGCTATTTGTTTCGTCAACTATTGCAAAAACGAACTTCGCTTGTCTGTTTTTTGAACAGGCTTCATCTCATCGTAAATTATGAATGCGGCCAATGCAGCAATATCTATCATGTTGTAGAACATTGCAAGCGGCCAACGATTTGTTGAGCGTTTGCATGAATAAGTGCCAAGCATCTGATCCATTGTGTCCACCCCAGATTTATGGGCATTGTAGTCCAGAATGACCTTTGGCTTTCGCTTATCGGTTTCACTATCTACCGAACAACTATAATGCATTGTATACAACAGCAGGACCGATTTATTATTCTTCGGCACGGCAAACACAATTCATTTACGATTTCTTTCAATAATGGTACAAGTCAGGTATAAGGTCCCTAAGGATCTTGTAGCTGATTCCCGTACTAAATCTTTTCAAACCGTAATAAAACACGAACGAGTGATCGTACCGCTTCGAAACTGGTTTTAATCGCTTCAGCATGTTTTTTTTTTGGAATACATGCAGCATCAGATTTCTAAAACATACAAAGAGAAAGTTGTGAGCAAACAAAAATCGAAAACGTCCCCAGGGACCTTGTCACTAATCGGAGGGTTAATGAAACATTTTAAAGCATAAACGTCAAATTTGCAAATTTAGTGGACGGGCAGAGGTCTTATTTAAGATGGATTGTCGTGAAGTTAGCTGCATGTTCAGTAGCAACGATCTAAACATCCGGTCAATTTATTGTCAATAATGTAAATAGGTATTAAAAGTAAATCACCATTCATCATATCTCATATAAGAATTATATTTCCTAATAACACCTTAACTTAGATATTATTACCTAAACATTCATTGGTCACTTTTTCGGCCACTGACATGACCCCTGAAATAGGCACAGCTCTAATATGCGACCGCCTCATTTCCAAAAATACAAAATTTTTCATAACACATTTTCGAAGAAATAAAGTTAATTTGATACACATAATAATGATTTATTTAACAAAAAAATCAATGTCTCAAAAATAAAAATTTGCCCTATAAAGGGTTAAAGATGTGTTGTTACTTTCAAAACAGTGAGTTCAATCAAAGCCCAACTTTTAATGGTCATTGAATTTAGTTTGTTTGATTGCAGCAATGCCCTGGTTCGGTATGGACATCGGTGGCACTCTCACAAAGTTGGTGTACTTCGAACCGCGCGATTCGGCCTCTCGCAGGGAGCTGGCTCGCGAGGCGGAGGCTCTACGTAACATCCGACGCTATCTGACGAGGAACAGTGCGTACGGCAACACAGGGCACAGGGACGCGCATCTGCAGGTCAGTGTATCATCTGTCTCTAATAGGAAATATATAGAGAATAGAAAGCATGCTCCTCTATGGAACTGAAGTCCGAGGCTCTATGGAACATCTGTTATCTGCCTTACGAGTAATACAGATCATATCGCGTTATAACGAAATTAAAACAACGATAAAATATATTTCGTTATACTGAATTCGGGAGGAATATAAAGTATTTAATTAATTGTTTTATTTCAGAATAAAAGTTGTACGAATACACAAAGGTCAATTGATGGCGTACGAAAGTTGAATGGGAACGTATGCGGATCACTGTATGTACGTGACGTGGTAGTGTTGGCGGAGAGTGAAGATGAATTGTAGAATTTGATTATAAAATTGTATGAGATCTAAAGAGAAAGATCTGAGAATGAATATTGCAAGTAATCGTGATAGAAAAGTGTGAAAGGAAATACAATAGTTTTGAACGGTTAGAACTCGTTTATTGATATTAGAAAAATTACAATAAGTTCGATTCATAGATGTCGTGTATCAATATTTAAAAAAATTCTCATGACTTTGTATCAAATGAAATGATCTTTCCAGATGGATAATGTCCGTATGCGAGGCAGACGTGGTACGCTGCATTTCATCCGTTTCCCGACAAGCGAGATGGGTGCGTTCCTCTCGCTCGCCCGCTCCAAGGGAATGGGAGCACTGCTCACGTCGGTCTGTGCGACCGGCGGCGGAGCGTACAAGTTTGAGGAGGACTTCAAGAGGGTGAGTGAGAGTGTCACATTCTATTGTTTTGTTTTATGTTAAATTTGATCGCTTCAAATTAAATTTGATCGCTTCAAATCAAATTTGATAATTTACAATCAAATTTGATCGCTTCAAATTAAACTTGATCACTTTGTATCTAATTTATTCATCAGGAATCAAAATTGATCACTTTAAATCGCATTGGATCACTATACAGTGAAACCCCGTTTTTACGTTTTTAAACGGAGTGATAAAAAAAAAACGTAATTGGAGAGAAAACGTAGATTCGGGGCTAGAAAAAACAATTGAAAATTATTTTTTATTTAGATAATCACTCAAATCGGTTTGGTACATATTTTTGTGCTGGTTTACAGGTAGTTCGATCTTATAAATCGATAAGAAAGTTTCGCCTTGTACGTTTTCAATGCTAGTAAAGTAGGGTTTACGTGGTAAGGCCCTCAATATGCCTCATAGCATCTTCTTTTGTTGGAATTGGATGGATTAAGTTTACCTCTTCTTCACCAGATAATTCTTCGTCGGATAAGTTTTCGTGGATGTGACTGTCCACTATATCATGTCATCCCAATTAGAGTAGGGACATCTGTCTGCTACCAATCTTCAGCGATCTCCAAATCAACACTTCGAGATTCTTTGCTGAGACATTATTTGAAGGGATTCAACGAAAAATTGAAAGAAATGAAAAAAAAATATATTGACACACGAAATACAATTGGCAATTGAAATTGTATGTACACGACCAACATGTTTAAAACACAAGCTCAGATTGACCTGCCTATACAGTCTGCCTGCCTCTGATTCGCTAAATTCCCCACCAATTGCATCGTATTACAGGACTCGTGTAACCTTGACCATGAGCGCTGCAGGCGCACACGTGTCTATAAATAGAAACAAGATATTTCTGCTTCCTAATATTCATTTCAAATATTTTAAATCGTCGCGCATTTAATTAAATATGATAGTAAATTGATTTGCATTTTAAATATTTCAAATGTAGTATAACATAATTTCTTTATATACCTGGTAGAATTATAATAAAATTGTGGACCGCAAAGGGTAAGATTGTGTTTAGTTAGGAAAGTATGGCACTCTGTCCTCTCTGCCTACCCGGACAGGGAAATGGCGTGATGGTATATTAGCAAAAGAAAAAGAGGAAGAATGATACTCTGCCCACTATTTATGATCGTTGTTTCCTTCGTAGATCTGTTGATTAGTGATGTATGCTGGCTGGTATTTGGTTAAATTGGGTTTCCAGATATAATCTAAAAATTTTCGTTGAACAGGTAGTCAACATGCGGTTGACGAAACTGGATGAACTTGACGCTCTCATCGCTGGAATCCTTTACATAGACACCATCAGCAACACGGAGTGCTACTATTACGCCCCGTGCGACCAAGAGCACCCCGGCGGAGACGTGCAGACTCAAGTTCCAGACCCCAGCAATATGGTAAGCGCAACATTTATTTCTCTAGCTTTAATTACAGGTATAGTGGAGTGCCAATTATCCGGAGTTTAATTTTCTGTGAGTTTGATTACAGTACCCGGCGGTAAGTAATACACATGGCTTTGTAGACCATCGTCTCTGTCACACGATGCGCTAACAGTTTGGTACGCGACGGAATACGTATAAAGCCGAAGTTAACCGATTATGGCCGACAGTCTCTTTCTTAGCCCGATGTGTATTACTTACCGCCAGGTACTATAACACATCGGTCAATAAGTCCCGGGACTAACCAACAGATGGCGCCTCTAATAACAAATGCATACCATTCTCAGTTAGTACCAACCTTTAGAAGTTACGTGTCAAACTTTCATGACATTCCGACATTGTGTCATTGAGTTACAGTGGTTTTAGTGATGCTACTTTTGCTATTTTCAAAACAATGGAAAAAACCGAATTTCGTGTGTTGATACAACATTGCTTTTTAATGGGAAAAAATACTGTTCAAACTCAGCGATGGCTTGAAGTGTTATCCAGGCTCTGCTCTGTCGAAAACAACCATTTGTCGATGGTATGCTGATTTCAAACGTGGTCGTACAGACACAAATGATGCTGAACGCTCTGGTCGTCCAAATGAGGCTGTTACACCAGAAAACATAAAAAAAAAACCCTCAAAATCGTGATGAAAAATCGCAAAGTAAAGTTGCGTGAGATGGCTGACATCCTGAAGATATCATTTGGTAGTGTTTACACTATTTTGCATGAACATTTGGTCATGAAAAAGCTTTTTTCGAAATGGGTGCCGCGTTTGCTCACAATGGAACATGAAATGTAAGAAGTAAAAAGAATTTTAGGAGTATGGATTTAAAGTAAGCAAAGGATGTATGTCAAGGTGGAAAACTCTGACGCTCTGTCTTCTTTGCCTACCCCAACAGGGAAATGGCGTAATGGTGTGTATGCCTGTATTTCAATGTAATAAGATTTATTATTTTTTAAATTAGTAAATCCAGTTTATTTTCTATTCCAGGCGTCTGAGCCAGCACCGTCGCTGTACACGAGGCACCCATTTGACTTCTCGCAGCCATACCCTTTCATCATCGTGAATATCGGCTCGGGGGTATCGGTGCTGGCTGTCAGAGGACCGAAGGACTACAGGAGAATCAGCGGAACCAGGTCAGTTGAATTTATTTTACGTGACGATATAAAAAGACTATCAACTTTGATTGTTGTATTGATCAATTGTTGTATTGATCAACTTGTTGTATTGATCAATTGTTGTATTGATCAATTGTTGTATTGATCAACTTGTTGTATTGATCAATTGTTGTATTGATCAATTGTTGTATTGATCAATTGTTGTATTGATCAACTTGTTGTATTGATCAACTTGTTGTATTGATCAACTTGTTGTATTGATCAATTGTTGTATTGATCAACTTGTTGTATTGATCAATTGTTGTATTGATCAACTTGTTGTATTGATCAATTGTATTGATCAATTATTGTATTGATCAATTGCTGTATTGATCAATTGTTGTATTGATCAACTGGTTGTATTGATCAATTGTTGTATTGATCAATTGTTGTATTGATCAACTTGTTGTATTGATCAATTGTTGTATTTTATTTTATTTTATTAGGAAAACATACAGTGTTTATGTCGGTATTATTACTGATATCTATGGGTTTCGAAACACCATTTAACAGTTTTCGCATATGGTTTCAATATGTACACTTAATTATGTTAGGAGATTGGTAAGAAGGTAGTAGGTAGGCTTTAAGTAATGCTAAAAATTGTTAACCAGGAGACAGTCAGGGATGAGACAGTCAGAGATCCACACCAAACCAGTTCCCGCATTGATCATTATTGATCAACTTGTTGTATTGATCAATTGTTGTATTGATCAATTGTTGTATTGATCAATTGTTGTATTGATCAACTTGTTGTATTTATCAATTGTTGTATTTATCAATTGTTGTATTGATCAATTGTTGTATTGATCAACTTGTTGTATTGATCAATTGTTGTATTGATCAATTGTTGTATTGATCAATTGTTGTATTGATCAATTGTATTGATCAACTTGTTGTATTGATCAACTTGTTGTATTCTTCGTCCATTTATAATGGTTTATATAAATTTTGCTCCTGCAATCTCTACTCGTACCAATTTTGGATTATGCGTTATTAGTTTGTTATTTGGATATTACGGAGGAACAACTGTAACATTTTGATGTTTGTCTAAGATTTATTTTTAACCTGAGAAAGTACGGTCTTATCACTTTGTACCAGAGAAAAGTTTGTAAGGATCAAAACTAGAAAAATTAAAATCGATGAGCCACACCGTGGTGTCGTATTTATGGTTCAGACAAACAAAAACGATCTCTAAGAGAACTTTCAAAGGCACTAAGACTGTCACCATACGAGTATACCAGGTCGTTTGGGCAAACTATGGTTGGGAGAACACTCCCAAGTCGAAACAAGATTTGCCCGAACGAGGCTCATGCTCGTCAGTATAAAAAAAACTTCGTGCCCGAGTCACGCTCGGGCAAAACTGTCAAGTGGTTAATACATTCAATTTTAAATTTGATTCAATATTCCAGTTTGGGAGGGGGTACATTCCTCGGGTTGTGCTGCCTGCTGACAGGATGCAGGAGCTTCGAGGAGGCCACGGCTTTGGCTGCCGCAGGGGACAACACCCGCGTTGACAAGCTGGTCAGGGACATCTACGGAGGAGACTATGCCAGGTTCGGATTACCAGGAGACCTTGTCGCCAGCAGGTATTATAAATTTGATAATAGAAATGAATTCATTTTGTCGTAAATTTGATAAACGAAATAAGAGGTATAGGAATGTCAGATTTGATTTTTTGAATGCTGACGATATAACAGTGTTCCCAAATTTTTTCGGGCTACCTTCCCTTTTTAGACCATATATTTTATCAGGATCAATTTTCGTTCAAACCACTTTTAGCACTTCGTTATGCGTTGCCAAAGTGTAATAGTCAAGTTATTGTTTAAAACTGATCTCATCTTCATAAATCCTGCACGTGCCATTTCAATTTGGGATCTACGTTCTCTATCTGGACCAAGGTGATGAGTAATTAGGCTTCCTAGATATTTGAATCGGTCAACTCGTTCTATAGGTTGCCCGGTCAGCTGCAGAGATATACCACTATGAGAATGTCGACTTGCTCTATAGGTTGCCCGGTCAGCTGCACAGATACACCACTATGAAACTGTCGACTTGTTCTATAGGTTACCCAGTCAGCTGCAGAGATACACCACTATGAGACTGTCGACTTGCTCTATAGGTTGCCCAGTCAGCTGCAGAGATACACCACTATGAGACTGTCGACTTGCTCTATAGGTTGCCCGGTCAGCTGCAGAGATATTTACACCACTATGAGACTGTCGACTTGCTCTATAGGTTGCCCGGTCCGCTGCAGAGATACACCACTATGAGACTGTCGACTTGCTCTGTAGGTTGCCCGGTCAGCTGCAGAGATATACTGCCCTCATAAGCAAAAACGCAGCTAATAGCAAAAGTTAAGTTTTGAGAAAACTGCACTTTTATGTTTTTCATTGCTGTTTAAAAATGTCGTGATTCATAAACAAAAAAACAGTAAAATGTGATTCGTAAGCAAAAACGCAGCAAACGCATTGGCACTTGCTGTCTTTTTGCTTATGAATCACATTTTATTGTTTTTTTGCTTAGAAAAAACCCAGTATTTTGTAAAATAAAAAAAAGACATTATGTCGATTTTTGTGTTGAAATAAATGGTTTTCTGTATTTTTTTTTATGGATTATGGTTCAGAATTTGATATGGAATATTGCCTCATACTTAGTTAAATTTCAGACTTTTTCCCGTTAGCTGCGTTTTTGCTTATGATGGCAGTATACTACTATGAGACTGTCGACTTGCTCTATAGGTTGCCCGGTCAGCTGCAGATATAAACCGCTATGAGAATATCGACTCAAGAAAATTACTCATTGACTTGTGATTATTTGATAATTACCAATAATGATGGATTGATTTCAGCTTCGGGCAGATGAACTCAGTGGAGAGACAGAACCGGGTCAGCAAGGAGGATCTGGCGCGAGCCACCCTCGTCACCATCACCAACAACATCGGCTCCATCGCCAGGCTGTGCGCCCTCAACGAGAGGATAGAGAGGGTAACACCACACACACTCTTGATAATTTGCTCTCACTTATCATCTTTTTTTTCTGATCGTCATCTGGTTTTAGGGGTACGTAAACGGTCTACAGCTTAAATCGGAGATTTCTTTAACCAGTTGGCCACTTTATTTTTATCGTACACTCAATTACTTCCTCTCATAATTTTTCCACGAATCAAGCCCTCGTCAGTTCGAAACACTGGACCCTTCAGGTACTGCAAGAACTGCTGAGAGTCATTCATCATACAATATTCCCCGTTTTACCTGTTGTACATGTATACATACTCGTACATACGGGAAAGAGAACAGACTTTCCTATTTGGACATTTGTATCTTTTACATCCATATACGAGGGTGGTCCCAGAAGTAACCGACCTGACGTATAGATGGCGGTTGTTGAATTAAAGTTCGAATTGCTTCCTCACGCACCCTATTCGCCAGATTTAGCCCCCTCGGATTATTTTCTTTTTCCAAACTTGATAAAATGGCTCGATGGTAAAAGATTTGCCAACAATGAAGTGGTGGAATCTGCGGTTGATGGCTATTTTGAGGCGCTCGACGGTTCTCACTATAAACAGGGTATCGAAGCTATTGAACATCGCTGGGAAAAGTGTGTCGAGCTGAAAGGAGACTATGTTGAGAAATAAAAATATTTTTTCCAAAATTTTTTGTGTTTTCTTTGTTAGGTCGGGTACTTTTGGGACTACCCTCGTACCTTCGTATACAACACTTACGATTTCTCTTACTTTTAACATTTCCTTTCAAAATATCACTCACTTGATCCATCCATACTCTTCTTATAGCCATGATGTCCCAATGAGTTACCGAACGCTGTTATTTTTAGTACCTCCATGGTCTAGTTGGTAAGACACTTGTCTACCAATCTGGGGGTTGCGGGTTTGATTGCCAGATTTTTTAAAAAAGGATACCAATCTGGTTTGTGCTTAAGGCCTCTTAAACATTTTTCTGGTAGGTTGGAAAAAATTGCCGCATGACAATAAGCGTAATAATGCACGGAAGTGTAATACATTACGATACAAGTGTTGTTTGAAAGATGAAGTATGGTCTAATAATACTTTAGTATTGCAAAAACTGTATACCGTGGAACCTCAGTTCTTGAATATCTCTCATCTCGAACAATAAGGTTCTCGAACATATTGTTTTAACTCGGTTCTCGAACATATTGTTTTAACTCGGTTCTCGAACATATTGTTTTAACTCTGTTCTCGAACATATTGTTTTAACTCTGTTCTCGAACATATTGTTTTAACTCTGTTCTCGAACATATTGTTTTAACTCGATTCTCGAACATATTGTTTTAACTCGGTCCTCGAACATATTGTTTTAACTCTGTTCTCGAACATATTGTTTTAACTCTGTTCTCGAACATATTGTTTTAACTCGATTCTCGAACATATTGTTTTAACTCGGTCCTCGAATATATTCTTTTAACTCTGTTCTCGAACATATTGTTTTAACTCTGTTCTCGAACATATTGTTTTAACTCTGTTCTCGAACATATTGTTTTAACTCTGTTCTCGAACATATTGTTTTAACTCGATTCTCGAACATATTGTTTTAACTCGGTCCTCGAACATATTGTTTTAACTCTGTTCTCGAACATATTGTTTTAACTCTGTTCTCGAACATATTGTTTTAACTCGATTCTCGAACATATTGTTTTAACTCGGTCCTCGAACATATTGTTTTAACTCGGTTCTCGAACATATTGTTTTAACTTGGTTCTTGAACATACATTTTCAATGATAATGTCATGACTCACTTCAGATTTTTTTTGAAATGCAGGCAAAAACAAACCTCATTGAACAGGTTTTAAGTGAGACAGAAAACAGAAAGAACCTCATAAGGACAGTCACTATACTTGTTTATGCAACGTGACTCCCTTTCCAAACATTAAAATATCTCCTCTCCACCTGCCTCACTACCTTCCACTTACGCCATCAGCTCTCTTCTCCTCGGTACAGGTAAAGTGCAGTTAAATTTTAATTTATTTAATCTGTTTATTGAGTTGCCGCGCTGTGTATTATTAGGGGTTTGCAACAGATGAATCCAATCTAAGTTACTTCTTACGGAAAAAAAATATTCGGTTTTCGAGCAGCCTTACAGAACAGATTTAGTTCGAAAACCGAGGTTCAACTGTACTTGCATTTTAGTTTTAAATGAAATATAAACGTTTCAATATGATTAAAAAATAATATATTTACAGGTGGTGTTCTGTGGTAACTTCTTGAGAGTAAACCCGATAGCAATGCAGCTGTTGGCCTACGCCATGGACTACTGGTCCAAAGGGACCCTCAAGGCCCTGTTCCTGGAACATGAAGGGTGAGTCCGGTGCGACGATATCATTCTGAGATTGGGAGTATACAACAAATACAGTAGGCTGAAAAAAAAAAAGTATTGACATTATTATCTGAGTCATGCCGGTGCGGCGTAATTGCTGCCTCATTTATAGCTATAACTTCGTAAATATTGAGAATTTTAAAACTTGGTTTTGAGAATATATTCTTAAAAGTCTAGACTTTAAGAATATGTAAAAAAAAAACGATTTTGACAAATTTCTAGACTAGAATATCCCCTTAACACATTCACTGCAATATGTATTTATAGAATAGTGTAGAGGTACTGAAAAAAATCATATTTTCGAAACCTTAAAATCTTACGGAAACCTTAAAATATTCGGTACCATACAAACAAAGAGAATCGAATGACGCGCAACGGGCGTCATCAGCGTCTCTACAAAAAATGTGTTGAAGCCCCAGGGGCGTCTTTAGCAGCGAACGTGTTAAGAAGCGACTGAAAAAATTCTTAATTTCTAGTCAGTAATATGACGTGTTTCATTCCTCATTTATCCTTTCCTCTCCACCATCCCTTCCTTTCCTCTCCACCATCCCTTCCTTCCCTCTCCACCATCCCTTCTTTTCCTCTCCACCATCCCTTCCTTTCCTCTCCACCATCCCTTCCTTTCCTCTCCACCATCCCTTCCTTTCCTCTCCACCATCCCTTCCTTTCCTCTCCACCATCCCTTCCTTCCCTCTCCACCATCCCTTCCTTTCCTCTCCACCATCCCTTCTTTCCCTCTCCATCATCCCTTCCTTTCCTCTCCACCATCCATTCCTTTCCTCTTCACCATCCCTTCCTTTCCTCTCCACCATCTCTTCCTTCCCTCTCCGCCATCCCTTCCTTTCCTCTCCACCATCCCTTCCTTTCCTCTCCACCATCCCTTCCTTTCCTCTCCACCATCCCTTCCTTCCCTCTCCACCATCCCTTCCTTTCCTCTCCACCATCCCTTCTTTCCCTCTCCATCATCCCTTCCTTTCCTCTCCACCATCCATTCCTTTCCTCTTCACCATCCCTTCCTTTCCTCTCCACCATCTCTTCCTTCCCTCTCCGCCATCCCTTCCTTTCCTCTCCACCATCCCTTCCTTTCCTCTCCACCATCCCTTCCTTTCCTCTCCACCATCCCTTCCTTTCCTCTCCACCATCCCTTCCTTTCCTCTCCACCATCCCTTCCTTCCCTCTCCACCATCCCTTCTTTTCCTCTCCACCATCCCTTCCTTTCCTCTCCACCATCCCTTCCTTTCCTCTCCACCATCCCTTCCTTTCCTCTCCACCATCCCTTCCTTTCCTCTCCACCATCCCTTCCTTCCCTCTCCACCATCCCTTCTTTTCCTCTCCACCATCCCTTCCTTTCCTCTCCACCATCCCTTCCTTTCCTCTCCACCATCCCTTCCTTTCCTCTCCACCATCCCTTCCTTTCCTCTCCACCATCCCTTCTTTTCCTCTCCACCATCCCTTCCTTTCCTCTCCACCATCCCTTCCTTTCCTCTCCACCATCCCTTCCTTTCCTCTCCACCATCCCTTCCTTCCCTCTCCACCATCCCTTCCTTTCCTCTCCACCATCCCTTCTTTCCCTCTCCATCATCCCTTCCTTTCCTCTCCACCATCCATTCCTTTCCTCTTCACCATCCCTTCCTTTCCTCTCCACCATCTCTTCCTTCCCTCTCCGCCATCCCTTCCTTTCCTCTCCACCATCCCTTCCTTTCCTCTCCACCATCCCTTCCTTTCCTCTCCACCATCCCTTCCTTCCCTCTCCACCATCCCTTCCTTTCCTCTCCACCATCCCTTCTTTCCCTCTCCATCATCCCTTCCTTTCCTCTCCACCATCCATTCCTTTCCTCTTCACCATCCCTTCCTTTCCTCTCCACCATCTCTTCCTTCCCTCTCCGCCATCCCTTCCTTTCCTCTCCACCATCCCTTCCTTTCCTCTCCACCATCCCTTCCTTTCCTCTCCACCATCCCTTCCTTCCCTCTCCACCATCCCTTCCTTTCCTCTCCACCATCCCTTCTTTCCCTCTCCATCATCCCTTCCTTTCCTCTCCACCATCCATTCCTTTCCTCTTCACCATCCCTTCCTTTCCTCTCCACCATCTCTTCCTTCCCTCTCCGCCATCCCTTCCTTTCCTCTCCACCATCCCTTCCTTTCCTCTCCACCATCCCTTCCTTTCCTCTCCACCATCCCTTCCTTCCCTCTCCACCATCCCTTCCTTTTCCTTTGATTGATGATATCTCCCTTTTACCTTAAATTGTTAATACATAAATTTTATAGATCTGAATAATTTTTTGAATATCATTTGCGACTATGTAACTGATTTTATTTACTTTTGTCTGGTTGGTTGAAAGAGATTTCCACTGGCAATAAACCCGCCAGATTGTATTTATAATGAAGTGTTAAATGAGTAATTAAAAAATAGTAAAATATGTGTTATAAAACTTTGAATAATTTTGTTCCAGATATTTTGGAGCCGTGGGTTGCCTGTTGAAATTCGACGACCCCGAGTTGTGCAGCGAACAGAATCACCTCGAGCCCGAGGAACAATCGAAAGGAAACCCGTCCTCGACGGGCAAGAGTCCGTCCAAAGTGACCACTCGGCCCGACGGAGAGCGGATCAGTTGATCCCCTCTCGTGGGCTCCCTTCCGATGGACGTCTAAAGTCTGCATTATCCCTTATTAATAATAGTACTCTACTATAAGTTAGATAAAATGCCTCAAATGTCGTACGAATTGTCTCGTCAATTTGGACCTGTCAACTTTAGTTTATTTAAATTAATAATGGCCAATATATGTACAGTGAAACCTTGCCTATCGCTTTTGAAAGGACTCGTTTAACTAAACGATAAATGAGGGAAAACAATTGATACGGGAATATTTAAGTAAAAAAAATAGTCACGTACCGAAATTTATTATACCCCAAACAAAACACAGGTCAAATCTCGTTTTAACGAATATTGAAGTAACAAAATGTTCAGTATTACGAATATTTTTCGTCGAATCGAACGAACTTTCGTAAAATAATACGTTGAATTTTGTAAGGTGAACTGTTTTAATACTATTTATTATTGCTTTGTTTTTGAATCGTTCAATCGAACGAACTTTCGTAAATTAATATGTTGAAAAAATCCCATTTTAAGTAAGGCATTCAACAAATCCCATTTGTAAGTCGCTTGTCTACCAACACAGAATCCAATTTGTTTTTAAATGGATTCCAGTCTGGTTTTCACTCAAGGCCTCTTTAACATCTTTCTGGTTGGTTGGAAGAGATTGCCACATGGCAATAAGCTCGCTAGGTTGTACTGTAATACAACGAAAGTATAACACAAATAATACAAACAATATTTTTCTTCTGCCCTGTGTTTATTTTTCCCAAAATTAAAAATTTTTCATTTAAGGTAATCGTCGTTTTTCGCTACTTTTATCCATTTTAAGTTAGTGATCAAATCGCGAACATACACCGCGACGATTATTAAAATACTGACGACTTACTCACTGAGAACGACTTCCTCGTTTTTATTCCGTTAAAACGAGTTTATTTTTAACACTGCTGTTAAGTAATTTTGTTCGAGACTGCGAAAATAATTTTTTATACTAAAAATTTCGTTATTCGGAAGCTATGAATAGATTGAAACAGTTTTATACTTATTTTTCGTGTTTTATAACCACATCTTCTTCTCCCTAGCTCCATCCCAACTCACTGTCTGCGAAGACTGTTGGGGTCAGCTCTCCTCGTCCTCAGGTTGTATGTTCTTCTGTCCCGGACCGTGCCTCTGCATCAGGTTATCTTTTTGCACCACCCATGAATTCTTTGGTCTTCTTCTGGTTGTTATTCGAGGAAGATCCATGGAGATTGCCTGGTTCACAATGTGATCAGGTGCTCTGCGTCCAACGTGCCCATACCATCTCAATCGCCTCTCCTCCATCCGCTGTTGGTGTCTGTAACACCTAGGCTTCCACGAATGCGTGAGCTTTTTATTTTGTCTCTTAGGGACACACCAGCTGACCATCTTAGCATGCGCATCGTCCAGCATTCGGAGCCATAGAGGAGTGCGGGTCTGACAATCGTTTGGTATACTTTATCTTTTAACTTGATTGGCATTTTCGGATAACTGTTTCATAACCACATATTGTAACAATTATGTGGTTATGAAAATTTAATTGTGAACACTGCTAAGAAAAATTCAGTACTGTCTAATGACGTCATTCTTTGAAAAAAAAATAATAATTTAGTCTATTTGTATACTGCCCTCATAAGCAAAAACGCAGCTAATGGCAAAAGTTATGTTTTGAGAAAACAGCACTTTTATGTTTTTCATTGCTGCTTAAAAATGTAGTGATTTATAAACAAAAAAGCATTAAAATGTGATTCATAAGCAAAAACGCAGCAAACGCATAGGCACTTGCTGTCTTTTTGCTTATAAATCACATTTTATTGTTTTTTTGCTTAGAAAAATCTAGTATTTTGTAAAATTAAAAAAGACATTATGTCGATTTTTGTGTTGAAATAAATGGTTTTCTGTATTTTTTTTTATATGGAATATTGCCTCATACTTAGTTAAATTTCAGATTTTTTCCCGTTAGCTGCATTTTTGCTTATGAGGGCAGTATAACGAAATACTTTTTATAGTAAAGGGTCTTTCAAATTGAGCGATTTTTGTAATTCTTGGATAAAACACAGATGGCGTGGCGCACTTGCCTGCGTCTTGTGACATTTGAGAAGTGTAATGTATGACATTTATAAAAATGGAGTCGTATACAATACAACAACGCGTTCAAATTGTTGAATTATTTTACGTATTGTAATCTCCGGAAACGGTGATGTTAATTGCCCACCAAGATCATGTGATCTGACACCGTTGGACTATTTTCTCTGGGGTTACGTGAAAAGCCAGGTCTATAAGAATGACCCCCGATCAATTCCTGAGCTGAAGGACGAAATTATTCGGACATTGTTGGTGAGTTAGAACCGCAATTATGCCAAAATATCATGGAAAATTTTGACAAAAGAGTGGACATCTGCGGAGCGGCGAGAGGTGGACATTTGGCGGATATTGTTTTTTGTGTTTAAATGTCATACATTATACTTCAATGACCAATAAAAAGTATTTTGAAATCAAAGCAAATTGTGTGTTTTATTCAAGAATTAAAAAAGCCGCTCAATTTGATAGCTCCTTTATAACGAAATTCTTTTTATAGTATAACAAAATATTTTTAATTTCGTTATACTGAGATTTGTCCTGTTACAAGTTGTAACGTAATTTAATATTTTTAATTGCAGAATTGCTCTTCCAGTAAAAGTCCGGAGACGGAAATAAATGGCTTTCCATTGTACATTTTTAGATTTCCTGGATTCTTGGTTTACATAATACTTATAAAGTATAATAAAAATAATTGTTTACACATTTATTTTGACAATTTTTCTGTTAATTTTTGTTTTATAAATACAGTTCAACCTGGATTTTACACTTTTCTGAGGACGACGCAAACTAAAATATTGTAAAATAAAGGAAATTGTAAATTGTGGGAAATGATATTTCAGAATAGTATCTACCAGGTCTGTAAATATGAAACCAGAATTAGCTCATAGATGGCTCTAGTTGTCAATGTAGTGACTGTCAAACCGCATCATTGGCGCCTTTTTTTGTGTTTATATTTGTCAAAGACTTTTAACTCGCAACAATACAAGTTTAATACAACTACATATGTTTTCATAGCATTGAACATGTCTGTTTTTGTGCCTGAAAACTACGAATTGCGGACAACATTGATTTTCTGTTACCATTTGAAGAAAACTGCTGCAGAATTGCATCGAACGCTTGTCAAAGCTTACGGTGAGCATGCTTTTGGTAAATCACAGTGCTTTGAGTGGTTTAAAAAATTCAAAAGTGGCGATTTTGATGTGAGAAACGAAGAACGTGGAAGACCACCGAGAATGTTTGAAGATGCCGAATTGCGAGCATTGTTGGATGAGGATGACGCTCAAAATCAACAACAACTCGCGGATCAATTAAATGTGACACGAGAAGCCGCCTCCATACGTTTGAAAGCCATGGGAAAGATCCAGAAGGGGGGAAAATGGGTTCCACATAAACTGAATGAAAGACAGCAGGAAAACCGAAAAACCACTTGCGAAATGCTGCTCGCCAGGTATAAAAGAAAATCATTTCTTTATTGTATTGTGACTGGCGATGAAAAATGAATATATTTCGAGAATCCTAAGCGTAACTCTAAGCAATGATTGGTTTGCCTCAAAAGAGCAACAGTTTTTTTGGCGTGGCATCCACAAATTGCCAGAGAGATGGGAAAAATGTGTAGCTAGCGATGGGCAATACTTTGAATAAAATATTTTTTACCATTTTCATACAATAAATGTGTATTTTCTATAAAAAAATCCGGTTTCATATTTACAGACCTGATAATTTGTTCATTATTTCGATGAAAATTAAAACATATTCATCAATTGCTAACTACAGGAATTTTTCGAGAAGTTTTTCAAAGAAAATGTGCATAAAATGCGTGAATTATTTTTATCCCATATTGTTAAGTTGCGGGAAAAGGCTGTCTGGAATGTAATGGGGCCTGGAAAAAAATGGGGTGTTACGGGAAAACGTAAAATCCGGGTTTCTTTGAAATGAGACCTCGTCTCTTTAAAATCTATAGTGGTTGATATTTCTTATAATCGGGTTGATCCTGTATCAAGTGTAAAATGAAAATATTTATTGAAATGTTTATTAAAATGGTTCACTCGTGGTTTCGCATTTATTCAGACCATTATATTTGTCAGCGCTCAAAGTGTATTCCCATAGAGTTAGCATAATATTAATGGCCTTTGTGGGTGATTCATGAACGAGTCTGTGGGTGATTCATGAACACATGATCTATTGGAGAACTCTCTTAGTCTTGGCCTACATGAAAACGTACGTAAGGCAGAGTCGAGGTTTACCAACTCATGCTATGATTAGGTTACGTCCCTGTAAATGGGTGTTGCCCCTATTAACAGAGTTGGTAAATTTTATCTTTAGCACTCAAATATCCAGTCCAATATTGCTATTCTCAGTTAATAGATAAAAAATATTCAGTTTATATATTCGATAACGTGCATCAAGTGATGATAAAAGAGATGGTCCATCTTTGGACACAGCCTATAACCACCACTATTCGAGTGCCACTCGATAACTGATGCATTATTTTATCACCCACAATGGACTCAATGAGCTAGACGCGCATCGTACAACATCTATCCGTGTTACGATGCGGAGGTTCGTAGTCTTGGCTTAACGTGGTGAGAGGGCATTAAGTACGGGGCTGCTGATCAACGTAGATGGAGATGTTTTGTCTCATCTCTACATTCGTGACAGAACCAAGAGTGTGTTAGATTAGATGAGACCACATTTTCTGATCAAAGAACTATAGAACATTGATTTTGAAATATTTTAGTTAACATATGTGTTTGACAATAAATCGATTGCGAAATTTGAATAAAATAAAGAAAGGTGTTAAGCAAGGATGTGTGATGTTTCTTTTGCTCTTCAATATTTGTATTGATTGTACGTTAACGAGATAAGTTGTGAAACGAGATGGTAAAATGTTAGATTTGGTTGTGAATGTTTTGCAAATTATGGTACGTGCCTTAGTCTAGTGATACATGAGCAAGCAAGTATCAAAATGGTGAAGTTCCATGAAACTTGACCATAAACCGTAATATTATGTTAAGGCCGACTTACATTAACGTATTTATCGAGGTAACCTTATGTTATCCAGTCAAAAGAATTTATTTTGATATCCTTAACTCTTTATAGTTCATATACTTAATATAGACACTTCTTCTTCCTAGTGTCATGTCAGGTCCCCGCAACGTTGACTATCACCTGAGAGTAGGCATCTTTATCCCCGGCAGTTCGAAAGAGATCCCCGACACTCCTTATACCAGTCCAATCACGTATATTGTGGAGCCAGGAGATTTGTTTTCTGCCAACACCCCTTCAACCCTCCATTTTGCTTTGGATGATCAGGTGCAGTAATTTGTATGGACACAGTAATAGCAAATTCTTTTTTGGCCTAAATGTACGAACACTCATTCCTGACTATTTGAAACATTTTTGACCTAAATGTACGAACACTCATTCCTGACTATTTGAAACATTTTGGCCTAAATGTACGAATATTCATTCCTGACTATTTGAAACATTTTGGCCTAAATGTACGAACACTCATTCCTGACTATTTGAAACATTTTGGCCTAAATGTACGAACACTCATTACTGACTATTTGAAACATTTTGTTTGTTAATATGTCAGATGGGAAAGAATAATAAACAGAATAGGGATTGTTAAAAAAAAACCTGAATAGAAAGGATGCGGGCTGGACTCGAAACAGCAACTTCTATTTTCATGACAGCTGCTTTACCAATTAAGCTACCGTATCATATCCCTGTCTCTTTAATCTTCCTCTATAACAACCCTAGGTCTCTTTTCTTATTCTTCTTCCTCAGCTAGTAAAATGGTTGTTTCAAATCAATCCAAAAGGGCGGAGTGGTATAACGATAACTTTTGCCATTACTGTTCCTGTGACGCGAAATGGTTTGCCGTGTAGTGATATGGGATATGGGTGGGGTGTGCACGTTTAGAAAGCATTTAAACACAATCATTTATGGGAGATCTTATTAAATTTATGATTGAGTTTGAATCCTGAGTGGAAAGCACCCTTAAGGAGAGTGCTCTCGTAAACGGCACTATATAAATTGTCCTTTTATTATTATTATGTCACATTTGACCACTAACAATCATGACTGATGACTAAATATTTAGTCACCAACCTAAAAACAGATATACTCGTATAGTGCAAATGTGAGTGGAAAGCGTGTGAGAGGAAGACCAAAGAAAGTATGGTTGGATTAAGTAAATGATATTCTGAAAGAAGGAAACGTAAAAAGTCAGAGAAATTGTAGAAGGCGTACGGATGTATAAGAGGCTAAAGGTGTATTGAGATAAGAACTCATGGCACTCTGTCCTCTCTGCCTACCCCGACAGGGAAATAGCGTGATGGTATGCATGTATGTAAAAGTGATGGTTTTTTAAAAGAGTGATGGTTTTTCTAAAGAGTGATGGTTTTTCTAAAGAGTGATGGTTTTTCTAAAGAGTGATAGTTTTTGAAAAAAGTGATTTCACAAGTAATTGTGAATAAGGAGAGATTTTAAGAGAACTTCTTAACACTTGAATGTGTTGAACACATTATATGTATAAAGATTGACTCGTTATTTAAAAACACTGATTAACATTATTGAAACGATTCAGAAAATGTGGTCGCACATATAAAAGTTTTTTTTTATTTGTTAACGATAAAATAATTTATTACTTTTTTTTTTAATGTAAATTTTACTACTTTGCGTGTTTGATTGAGACAGAGCTTGTAGAAATGTGCCTACATTCTCTATGGAATGTTTGTTTCGAGCACAATTCGGCTGTTTAACGTGATAAGACCTCGTAATGAAAGTTAATCATTTTTTACCACGTAAGAGATTTCTTTTATTATAATAAAAATATAGTTGAGTACGTTAGAAAAGCAATTTGATTACTTCGAAAGATCTAGGAGCTCTGGTGTTACGTAGAAAGAACTAAATCAGATATTGCAGAATGCTGAAAAAGGAACTGTTCTTTGTGTTAACAAAAATAATCATTAAATTATCACGTCCGGAAGTAATTTAGTATTTTAAGGTTAGTTATTTTATCAAATCCAAATGCATAATTGCACTTGATGCTCGTGGACATTGGTTTTCAATTCATTATCTCGGCAATCTTTAGTGTCATAGAACGTTGGTTATTATCAATCAAAGCCTTGATTTGGTCGCCATCAGTGGTAATTGGTCTTTCAGAGAGGACTCCAACAGTGTCGTATCATCTTGACTTAAGTGTGCATGGCTGCAGTAAGGCTCCCCCAAAAAATTCTTTTTAGCATCGAACAGCACTTTATTTACCAGTTTAGGTAAACTTTTATTAACCTTTCCCTTCCTGTACTAAAAAAATCCGCACGTTCCGGTGTTGTATATTCAATACACATGTAAAAATGAGCAAATGCAGTGAAAATGAGACGGCGGTATACAGTCATGTGACTACAATTCATCTGCTAAGCCAATTCTACGGTGGTTTGAAGGGGATCTTCATGAATAATATGGTTTAAGCAGTTCGAAGTCCACTGGTCGTCCGGAACGCTCCATGTCTTTCAGGTCGAAATTACCGTCTTTGAAACGCAAAAACCGTCGACGAGCTGTCCTTTCATTCATAGCATCTTCACCGTACACTTCGCAAATATCGCGAGCAGCTTTGGCAGCTTTATTCCCTCGATTGAACACGAACAGAAGGAGGTGTCGAAAATGCTCACTTTCGTCTACGTGACATTCCATTTTGAAGGCTTGTAAACAAATAAAATAATATATGTAATGTAAAAGCAAATACAATATCTTGTAGAGCAGAAAATTTTCTTTCGAATGACGTATAACATTTAACATTTTGTTTTACTTTTGGTGCTCATTTTTAAATTTGAAAAAAAAACGGACACAACTTATGTTAACACCTAATAAAATACCATACAATGAGAAACTTTAAATAATCTATTTTCATGTCTATTCTATTCCTTACATACCTATTTTACCAAAACAAAATAAATAATTAAAAAAAAGAAACAAAAATTTAATTATATTTCAACGTAAATGTTTTTTATGCTTCGAGTTGGCGGTAGGCACATAAAATAAAGCTCTCGAGTGCAAAGGGTTAATACAGATGTTAAAAATTCAAACTTCCAACCTATAATGCAGTATTTAAGCTTCAGTATAAAAATAAAATTATCTTAAAATCTCTTAGCAATGAGAATAAATTTCCAGAAAATGTTATATTTACTTGTATTCTGACAATTGATTAGTTTCAAATATTTTAAGGAGTTATGATTCCTTTTGTCTATGGTATTTTTAATGTATGGAAAATGGGCAAATTTTCATTACTGGGTCTTGTATTTGAAGGTCTCAAAATGCCGAGTATGATTGGTTGGTAGATATTAAGATAGCATTTTTTTTTATAAATATTTGCTATAAGCAATTGTATATATATAATATTTATTATGTTGACAAAAAAATCAAACAAACAATTTTGTAAGGTGAACTGTTTTAATACTATTATTGCTAATAAATTTGTATTTGTTATTTAAAATGTTTTTTTTTTTAATTTTATTCCTTTATTCCTTTTTATTTAGTGAAAAGCTATTTCTTTCTTCGCCTGTCGTAAGTCTCGCCAACTCTTCAGGTATTATATAGGGTGGCGCAACAAGAACTGCAATTTAAATTAAGGTCAGCAATCGTGTACCGTTGCATGATCAATTTATATGCTATGTAAATGACGTATGTCTATTATAAATATTATATGTTTGACAGCTAAAAAATGGCGGCAAATTTAAATTTGCAGTTCTTGTTGCGCTGCTCTATGATATAATACCTTCAGTCAATCGTTACATGATTCACACTTTTTTTTGCATCAATTGAACGATTTGAACTTGGAAAACATGTGGTTATAGCAGGATGGGGGCTACTTGTCATATTGCTGTTGAAACAATGGCAACAACTAGGCTGGCGCAACAAAAACTGCAATTTTAAATTTAAATTAATGTCAGCAATCGTGTACTGCTGCTTGATTAATTTATATGTTATGTAGATAACGTATGTGTTATAAATATTATACGTTTGACAGCTAAAAAATGGCAGCAATTTTTAATTTGCAGATCTTCTAGTAAAAGTAAGAATGCCATATCATCAATCAAAAGAAAAGGAAGGGATGGTGGAGAGGAAAGAAAAATCAGGAATGAAACACACTATATTACTGACTAGAAATTAAGAGTTTTTTTCGGTCGCTTCTTAAAGCATACCAAGGACAGAGCGAGTCTAACATTGGTTTGTAACTGGTTCCAGAGTCTCACTGCATGGACAGTAAAATATTACAATGAAAAAAGAAGAGTGGGGAACTGAGTGCCCAGTAAATAATATGTTTGAGCGCAGTCCATGATCGGAAAGAAGCTGGAGATTTCAGTGAGATAAGAGGGAACAGCGGGACAGTTAAGGATATTATACAATCGAGATAGTATGTGAATAAAAGCGATTTCGTAAACCTTCAAATTCAATCAAAAGTAACAAAATATAACAACATTAGAGTACTCGTAAATAAACTTTATCAATCAAAATAAGAGTCATTTGATTCTAAATATTTTTGCCAACAAATCACAACCTTATTTATGCTTATATGTTAGAATAAAACTCGGGCATATTAGAATCCTAAAACTCCTTTACGGAAGTTTCTGCTGCTTCTCTGTATTTATTTTTTTCTGCAGTAAATAGTTCGAGATTGCGAGATGTTTGAAATCGAGTGAGTAAGGCGGATGAGGTAATGCTTCGTAGCCCAATTCGTTTTTATAATTTTTAATCGGCAATTTCAGTTAATCCTACGTACAACCGTATGTATGTACGTACGCACGTACGTATGCACCATAAGGAAACGTTGAAAGTCGGAGAAATCCTAGAAGTTGTATGAGAAAGTGTATGGATGTAAAAGAGGCTAAGGGTGTGTGTCAAGATAGGAAAGTATGACGTACTGTCCTTTCTGCCTACTCCAGCAGGGAAATGGCGTGATGGTATGTATAAAATATTGTAATACTAGGAATTCTACTTTAATTAATCCTTTTCAATGCCCAGGTTTCGCTTTCCTTCATCAAGGTTCGACCTCCGTGGTCTAATTGGGGAGACATTTGTCTCCCAAACCGGATGTTGTGGGAAGATTCTCTTTGGACCCCAAATTTTATAAAAAAAGGATTCCTGTCTGGTTTTTATTTAAGGCCTCTTAAACACCTTTCTGGTTGGTTGGAAGATATTGCCACATAACAATAAGTCCATCAGGTTGTACTGTATACAATGAAAATGCAATACAATACAAGTTTAAAAAAAATGCGATCGATTTATTGTTACACGTAAAAACAATCAAGTTAATTTTCATTAAAAAGTCAAATCATAATAAAATGTAGCGTCAGCTTTACTTTTTTCCTAAATATTGTCTATTATTTATACCATAGAGAATAAGTCACCAAATAATAAGCAATCAGCTAGTAATTTCTAGGAAATAACAGTAAAAAAAGAGCTCAATTTAACGTACGTATAAGGCTTAATTTACTATATCAAAGTGTTCTGCGTAAGAATTCGTTGCACAAAACGTTTTTGATTGAGGTTAGATTTTGTGTAAACTGTAGCCAAAGTAAAGCGAGCCATTTTGAGTTTTGATTGATTCTAGCTGTTTTCATTTCATTAATTTATTTCGCCTAATTTCCTTCAAATTTTCTTTTTAAATGTCAAAACGAAGAATAGAAGTGATGGACCCGTTTATCAAGAAGAGAAGGTATTAATTAAATATAATAATTAAACGCGAATTGTTTTGAATTTTGATGTTACTTGGTACATCGGCGTGTGTGCGATTATTTGACATATTAATATTAAAGCTTCGTTAATAGGATTTTTTTACATTGTAAAATGTTGACAACGATTTTATTTCGACTTTAGAAAGACATTTGTGTTGCAAATAATCGATATATTATGATTTGTTAAAAAGTTTTCGTAGCGTTTTGACGTTTGTCAAATTCCTAACCAAGGTTTTGTTTTTATAACGATTTTCATTTATTTTAAGGATTAATTAAATTGAAAAAAAAATAAATTTACATTTTTTAAAGGTTTTATATATTTTAAAATCATTTCGACATTGTGAAAGGAAAAGTAAATGTGATATTTGGGTGAAATATTGGAGCAGGTTGAAGATTCTGCTATTCGGGTAGTATTTTCTCAGATGATCGAAGAGTTACGATATCGAACGGTGTCTAGCGATAGGAAACAAAGTCGATGGGGCACTATGGGATGAATGTGAACTTAAAGGTGATGTATTAAGTAAGATGAAGAAGATCAATCTCAGATGGTTAGGACATGTGAAAAGAATGAACGTAAAAACGTGTGAAAGGAAAAGTAAATGCGATAAATACATGGGTGAATAATGAAAGATTGTAGCAAGTTTAGGAATTCTGCTATTTGGGTAGTATTTTCTGAGATTTTTTATTTATTTTAAACATGACAAGAATATATACATAATTTGCGAAAAAACAACAGGTAATTTAATTTGATGATGCAAGAGCTACGATATCGAACGGCGTGTAGCGATAGGAAACATAGTCAATGGGACACTATAACATATATTTACTCAAACTGGGCAGACTCAAAATCTGCTAAGATGATAGTCCAAAATGGTGTTTTAGTGCCAAATTTGATGTATAGGAGTGAAACGTGGAAGAAGAAAAATATTTAAAGGAGCAGAATAAATACTGTAGAAATGCGTACATTGAGAAGAATAGTTATGAAATTATAGATACAAGTGACAGTATAAGATAAAGCACGGGATAAAATGATAAGGGATTAATGTCAACTTAAGGCTGATGTGGTGAGTAAGATGACTTAGAGTATGTTGAGATGGTTTGGACATGTAGAACGAATGAATGAAGAAAGAATAACAAAACAAATATTAGTGGAAGGTGTGATGAAGTAAGGATTTTGATAAAAGGGAATCTAAAAAGTCAGAAGTAAATGTAAGAGCTGTATGTATTAGGAAAGTATGGCACTCTGTCCTCTGCCTATTCCAACAGGGAAATAGTGTGATGGTACGTATGTATAATATATTATGGAGAGAATTTATAATTTTCTTATGAAAGTTTTACATACTTCAAATTTTTTTTATAAAACTTTATTTAACAACATTAGAGATATACAATACCATACGATCAAAAATAAAACGTCATTTAGCAACATGAGAGATATACAATACCATACGATCAAAAATAAAACGTCATTTAGCAACATGAGAGATATACAATACCATACGATCAAAAATAAAACGTCATTTAGCAACATAAGAGATATACAATACTATACGATCAAAAATAAAACGTCATTTAGCAACATGAGAGATATAAAATACCATACGATCAAAAATAAAACGTCATTTAGCAACATGAGAGATATACAATACCATACGATCAAAAATAAAACGTCATTTAGCAACATGAGAGATATACAATACCATACGATCAAAAATAAAACGTCATTTAGCAACATGAGAGATATACAATACCATACGATCAAAAATAAAAAAGTAATCAATATTCAAAGGATGCAAAAAATGTCATCGTTCGTAAATATTTCTCCTTTGGGTAAATAGACCACACTCACTTCCGATGTAACATGTCCCCGGTGTGACCTAATCACGGTTCTCGTAACAAATCACCAGCTCAAATATAAAAACAATACAGAACAAATACAAAAAAAAATCCCCATATCTATGGTACAGGACAAAGGGGGATTACCCAAAATATGCTTACCATGTCGAACTTCTCACGGTGTGTAACTATAGAAGCAAGAAGGCAAGAATCCATTGCGATATTCCTACTGAAGGTTTTCCAAGGTTGCTTTAACTGTCCCGCGATTCTAGAAGCACTAAGTTTATATGAACCCAATAAATATAGTCGTGCAAGGAATCACCCTCTGTTCTATGATACATACCAACTTACAGAAGGAATATCATGGCTAACACTCAGTCACGCGTGTTATAAAGATATTGAACCAATTGAGTGACACTGTGGATTTAGTCTCGGCACCGCCTAGCTGTATGAGAATATGGTAGAAAGCACACGAACACGTGTTATGCACGCTCAGCTGCTCACTTTCAATACCACAATGTGAACACACTTGCAGCGACCAACACAGGACTCAGTAAGTACATGACGCATGCCCCCTACAAGGAATCACTTTCTGTTCTATAATACACACCAACTTACAGAAGGAATATCATGGCTAAACACTCAGTCACGCGTGGTATAGAGATATTGAACCAACTGAGTGACACTGTGGATATAGTCTTGGCACTGCCTAGCAGTATGAGAAGAATCCTGGCTGATATTCTTCCTAACGAATAAGCTAACGCTAGAAGCAGACCCTCTTTGTGTAACAGGAGAAATCCGGGCAAAGTGGATAAAAGAAAATCAGGAATATTTTACATGAAGAGTCTCGGGAGAGGAGGTTATCGGGGATTAATCAAAAGTAATTAATTGTTAATTATAAATATTGTTTTTTTTAATACGTGTTTTGTGTTTCCAGAGAGGAGAAAGGGATGAGCGGCACGAGTCAAGCGGCTCCTGCCGGCACGACTAGTACCTGGCTTACAGGGTCGGGGCTGAACTTGTATACAGGGCTGCCGTACACGCCGCGGTACCACGAGCTTTATAGGAAAAGGATAGGTGAGAAAAGTTATACATTCATAAAAGAACATGTCCACCAAGTCAGAATGTTGGGAAATCGCATAATATTCAAAAAAGAACATTTCCACCAAGTCAGAATGTTGGGACATCGCATAATATTCAAAAAAGAACATGTCCACCAAGTCAGAATGTTGGGGAATCGCATAATATTAAAAAAAGAACATGTCCATCAAGTCAGAATGTTGGGAAATCGCATAATATTAAAAAAAGAACATGTCCACCAAGTCAGAATGTTGGGGAATCGCATAATATTAAAAAAAGAACATGTCCATCAAGTCAGAATGTTGGGAAATCGCATAATATTAAAAAAAGAACATGTCCACCAAGTCAGAATGTTGGGGAATCGCATAATAAAAAAAGAACATGTCCATCAAGTCAGAATGTTGGGAAATCGCATAATATTAAAAAAAGAACATGTCCACCAAGTCAGAATGTTGGGGAATCGCATAATATTAAAAAAAGAACATGTCCATCAAGTCAGAATGTTGGGAAATCGCATAATATTAAAAAAAGAACATGTCCACCAAGTCGGAATGTTGGGAAATCGCAAAAAAATGGTTGCATTAAAAATATATGACATAATAATTCATTGTAAAAATATCTGAAATTCTTAAAATCGCTTAGGCCGTGGCCACACCAAAGTGCTTCGCTAGATTTTACATGACTCGTATACTAGGTGACTTCATGCCTGGCCACACCAAAGTGCTACGCACAAATTCACACCGAGTGAATCTCCTAGCGAACAGACGAGTCGGTTGATTTTATTGTGTCACCAAGTGATTTTACAAGATGGCGGAAGTTTTAATAGCAGCTGTGTATAAAAGGGAGCCTTTGTGGAACCCATCGAGCAGATTACACAAAAATGTACCTATAATAAAATCACTTTGGAATGAAGTTGCACAGGAAGTAAATAAAGATAAGGTAAGTTGTAATGAAATTGCTTAGTTTTGAGAGTGACATCGTGTGTTGACTCAACTGCTCACAACTGCCAAATGAATTTGTGCGTAGCACTTGGGTGTGGCCAGGCATGAAGTCAACTAGTATATGAGTCACGTAAAATCTAGTGAAGCACTTTGGTGTGGCCACGGCCTTAAGGTGACTTAATTAAAATAGTTATTCTAGTTTAAAATATGGACATGATTCTTTTTGATTGAACCATTCTACTTTAATATTTTTTTATTGAACAGCTCTGGGACATGAGGTTTTTGTTCGATTTCATAAATATTATACAGGTGCTGCAAAAAATAATTGGGTAGAGCAATTTATTTTAATTTGAATAAAATAAAATAAGTAAAGTGTTACAAAATAAGAAGGAATATTAGTATAAATATATGTAGGGTATGTAGCATAGGGAAATATGTTAGAGCTGTATATAGTAATGCTAGACATTACACTGCACGTACCATTTAAAACTGACAGTTGCTGGTTAACTGGTATGAAGTTAGACATAATCAGAAAGCTATGATTGGTCAATTCGGACATGATCTTTTTCGATTGGTTTGAAGCCTGGACAAGATTCTTTTTGAAAAACAGACTGGTTTTTTATAATGATTTCAAAATGCTTTTTTCATTGAAATGAAAATGTTAAACGGCTCCGTACCATCGATAAGAAGAAATCTGCTTTATCAATTCATTTTTTGTATCCGATGGACACGATCTGTTTTGAATGTTACCTCCTTATTTATGGTGTGAGATAAATTAATCAAAGACTTATTATTAGGATAATCTAAATTAAACATGGTGATAGGCGTGATGAAGAAGAGTGCTGAGATGGTTTGGGCATGTGAAATGAATGAATGAATGAAGAAAGACTAACAAAACAGATATATAGTGCAAATGTGAGTGGAAGGTGTGTGAGAGGAAGGCCAAGGAAAGTATGGTTGGATCAAGTATGTGATATTTTGAAAAAAAAGGAAATACAAAATGTCAGAGAAGTCGTAAGATTTGTATGAGAAGTTATATGGATGTAAAAGAGGTGAATGAGGATAGTGTCGCACTCTCTCCCTTCTGCCTGCCCCGATAGGGAGTCACCCGGATAACTTAATACTTGTCTCATGCGATATTTATTTAGAATGACCCCTATTCCGGTTGTACCTGTTTCAGCACTGCCCGTGTTTGAGTACCGGGCTGAATTCATGAGGAAGCTGGCAGAGAACCAGGTCATTGTGCTGGTGGGAGAAACAGGCTCTGGAAAGACTACACAAATACCACAATGGTGAGTGAGAAACATATGTACTCTTAATCGAATGATGACAGTAATAATAAATGAAAAATAGATTTCTCATTTATTTATCATTGTCATTATTATTACCGTATTCATTCGATCGGGAACTCGTGTCATTATAATAATAATAAAAACATAATTGATACAGAGTGGTTTAGAGAAAAAACCCTCCAAGAGCTCTCCAACTCGGAACTTGAACTCACTATTATTGACAGATTTCATTCCATGTTGTCTCAACTTGGATATTATTGACAGATTTCATTCACGTTGTCCCACTATTATTGTCTGATTTCATTCCATGTTGTTCCACGATTATTGTCAGATTTCATTCCATGTTGTCTCAACTTGGCTATTATTGACAGATTTCATTCCACGTCGTCCCACTATTATTGACAGATTTCATTCCATGTTGTTCCACTATTATTGACAGATTTAATTCCATGTCTCAACTTGGCTATTATTGACAGATTTCATTCCACGTCGTCCCACTATTATTGACAGATTTCATTCCACTTCGTCCCAACTTGGGACTCGAACTCACTATTATTGACAGATTTCATTCCATGTTGTCTCAACTTGGCTATTATTGACAGATTTCATTCCATGTCATCCTACTATTATTGACAGATTTTATTCCACTTTGTCCCAGCTTGGGACTCAAACTCACTATTATTGACCGATTTTATTCCATGTCGTTCCACTATTATTGACAGATTTAATTTCACATCGTCCCAACTCGGGACTCTAACCCACTATTGTTGACGATTCATTCCACGTCATCCCAACTCGGGACTCGAACCCACTATTATTGACAGATTTCATTTCATGTCGTCCCAACTCAGGACTCGAACCCACTATTATTGACAGATTTCATTCCACGTCGTCCCAACTCGAGACTCGAACCCACCCAGAGATTACACATGCTAAATTTTAGTGTTTCTTTCACTTCCCACCTGAGATATCTTGCTTTCCACATTTATCGGGACAAGGTCATCTGGTATTCACAACACACGCTCGAACAAAGTGAACTGTGACATTTTCTACCAATAGAGTTGTGCATTCGATACTTTGTCAACATGAAATCACCGTATTGTTATATGTTTTCCTACTCTAGGTGCGTGGAATACAGCCGCTCTATGGGCAAGAAAGGTGTGGCGTGCACGCAACCGAGAAGGGTGGCCGCCATGAGCGTGGCGCAGAGGGTGTCAGAAGAGATGGACGTGCAACTGGGACAGGAGGTCGGCTACAGTATAAGGTTCGAGGACTGCTCGGGACCCAGAACCGTGCTCAAGTGAGTGTCACCACTTTTTATTGTTGACTAGAGCGTTATCATCATCACTTCTACTCATGTCGTTATCACAACTTTATCTGCAAGTCTTGAAATTCCATAGATATACACTAGAATCTACACCTATACCCCGCACAGATAATATTAAAGATCTGGGTGTCTTGTTCCACAGCAATCTCACATTTGGTCCTCACATAGAAGTTATGCGCAACTCAGCTTATAAAACTCGAGGATTTGTAATGAGAATCTCTAAGTCGTTTGAAAACCAAACGGTACTCAAAATGCTGTTTAATTCATTGATCCGTAGTAAACTAGAAAGCAATGCTTGCATTTGGAGCCCGGTGGGGGCGCAGAACTCGCTCATGGTAGAGAAAGTACAAAAATAATATCTACGATATCTCTATATGAGAGAGTTCAGTGTCTATCCATGGCTTTATCCTACTCAGTTTCTGCTGGGCATGCTCGGGTATAACTCCTTGAGTGTAAAAAGAGATCTGCGTCTCCTGGTATACGTTGTCAAACTCGTTCGAGGAGTTGTGAGCAGTCCAGCATTACTACAAAGATTAGCGTTAAATGTTCCCAACAATTACACTAGACTGCGCCGGCAAGAACTGTTCTCAATAACATACGCAAGAACGGGTCTTCCAGCCACTAGGCTATGTCTGTTGGAAGGGCCTTAACTCTTTTGAACGGGACTGCTTCGGATATTGACATATTTCATATCACATTACCAAAAGCAAAAGTAAGTTATCTTCTTAGATTGAGTGCGTTAGAAATCACTCATCAACGTACTTAACTGACAGTGAATATATGTGTATCATATGTTTGTGTGTATATACTCGTTTGTATGCATATGCATTATTTTTTATTTTATATAATTTTTTAACTTATTTTTTTTTCTCTATGTAATTTTTCTTCTTTTTAATGTCGTGTATTTTTCAAAGTAATTGGGCTAAGCCTGTTTTGAAAAAAATAAATAAATAAATAAATATCTTTCAAAAAAACATGTCAGTGTGTTCCGATTGTCTCACTTTAGGTGTGCTATCGGATTCAGTATTCGGTACAGTGCGGGGCTGGTGAGTTTGTTGGAACGACTCACTCTTTTAAAGAGGAGATGAAAAGATGAAAATTCCATGATACAGCTTCGCTTTCCAACTGAATTGACGATGGAATGGCGAGGAGAACCTCGACTATGAGGCCCAGCAACGACGGAGTCTGTAAATGTGTCAACACATATTCTGAAATTGCATATACGTGTGTCTCAAGGTAATGACTAAGAAAATACATTTAAGAGAGACGCTATCAAAAGGTCTCATCTCATGATATTCCTCCAGTCGAGATACATCCCCACCAATAGAGGATGAGCCCTGCCACGAGGACAAGCCCACATCCTTTCCCAGCCAAGACACACACCCACCAGTAGGAGGGCGAGTACAACCACAAGGATACCAGACACTTTTTAACCCACACTCTTGAAAACATAAACTATTGTTTAATATAAAAATGATAATAAATGTCAAAAAAAAAGCATAAACCCTATTGTAATGTTATTATTCCTCATTTCAGATACATGACAGACGGTATGCTTCTTCGAGAGGGCATGTCCGATCCCATCCTGGAGCAGTACCAGGTGATACTGCTGGACGAGGCCCACGAGCGTACGCTGGCCACGGACATCCTTATGGGTGTTCTTAAGGAAGTGGTGCGGCAGAGGCTCGACCTCAAGCTGGTCATCATGTCGGCCACACTCGACGCCGGCAAGTTCCAGCACTACTTTGATAACGCCCCGCTCATGAACGTGCCCGGTAAGTAAGGTTTATAGTTATAAGGTTTATAGTTAGTCATCCTCGTTCGTCGGAAGATAGACATTTAAATTCTTTCCTTGCATCAGGGCGCGTTCGGCTCCCCGTGGGTACAACCAAACTATTGGTCTACCCAAATTCTCTTTGGCCACGGGAGTTTTAATGGCAAACTTTTTAGCTTTAATCTTTTCCTTTCGCCCTGTTGCAATTTTTGCTTCCACTATTATTGACAGATTTCATTCCAATTCTTCGGATCAATTCGCAGAGCACATTCTATGGTACTGCGATGAAAATCTAGTCAGTGATTTCCGAAGGGAACTCCACTTAGCATTACATCGGTTTTTCTTTGGACCGATTGGCTACTCCGATCTAGTGGCGTCACAGGATAGTTTTGTTGCATTTGAAATTATCTGTGAAAGTACTGGCAACATGCTGGACTGTTTGAACCAAACACTTGAGCCACTTTATAAGGAAAAAAAATAATTTGCGCTGTCATTTCCCTTTTTTCGTGATGTCAAACCATAAGTCCGTCGTCACTACTATTTTTTTCACACCTAGGTGTGTCACCACCGGAAGAGTTCCTTTGGGCAGTTTCTTCTGCACTACGTGACGTCGCACTCATAAAAAATAAATAAAGAATCTTCCTGTCTTTCTTTATACGAGTATAGAAATTATCGTTGTCAGTAACACATCGATCAATAAGTCCCGGGACTAACCAACAGATGGCGCCTCTAATAACAAATCAATACCATTCTCAGTTAGTACCAACCTTTAGAAGTTACGTGTCAAACTTTCATGACATTCCGACATTGTGTCATTGAGTTACAGTGGTCTTAGTGTCGCTACTTTTGCTATTTTCAAAACAATGGAAAAAAACGAATTTCGTGTGTTTATAATGGGAAACATTGATTTATAATGGGAAAAAATACCATTCAAACTCAGCGATTGCTTGAAAAGTGTTATCCGGGCTCTGCTTCGTCGAAAACAACCATTGTCGGTGGTATGCTGATTTCAAACGTGGCCGTACAGATACAAATGATGCTGAACGCTCTGGTCGTCCAAATGAGGCTGTTACACCAGAAAACATGAAAAAAAGCCTCAAAATCGTGATGGAAAATCGCAAAGTAAAGTTGCGTGAGATAGTTGACATCCTGAAGATATCATTTGGTAGTGTTTACACTATTTTGCATGAACATTTGGTCATGAAAAAGTTTTTTTCGAAATGGGTGCCGCGTTTGCTCACAATGGAACAGAAACAACAACGCATCGATGATTCAGAGCGCTGTTTGGCACTGTTTACGCGAAATAAACAGGAGTTTTTGCGTCGGTATGTGACAATGGATGAAACTTGGATCCACCACTATACTCCGGAATCAAATCGACAGTCAGCTGAGTGGAGAGCAGCCGGTGAAAGTCATCCGAATTGACCAAAAACTCAACAGTCGGCTGGGAAGGTTATGGCCTCCGTATTTTGGGATGTTTACACGATTCGTACCACAAATTTATCTCGCAAAAGCACTTCATATTTTCCACTCTGTTGTAATAATTGTCCACGCAGAGATAGTACCATAAATCGGTATGACATTTATTATGGTCTCGAAAAAGAAATTTCCTTGGGCACAGTAAATTTCAAAATGATTTACCCTGTTTATGTGAATCATGAAGTACCTGACGCTATTCAGCAATGTCCTGAGAAAAGAGCCATTCCTTCAGTATGTATTTCAGCTTTAAAATAGTCAATGACTTCCACTCATCTGGCAATGGGTTATACATCCAGGTGCTAAAAACTATGATGACTGACCAAAAGAAGTGTTCATCCTTTTAACACTGAATTCCCTTTACTACTGTTCTTGGTCTGATAAATGTGGTCAATCATCCTATGAGTTGCAGGGCCTATATGGATCATGAGAACCATTTCCATTATACATATTTGTCTTGTGCTCCGAACGCCAAAGTCTTTGAAAAGTTGCTGACTTGGATATCTTAAGGACTTTTTCAATATAATCTAACATGTATAGGATTTGGTTCTAATAATTTTCGTCTGTTTCGTGCCCAGGTCGGACACACACAGTGGAGATATTCTACACGCCCGAGCCGGAGAGGGACTACCTGGACGCGGCCATCAAGACTGTCATCCAGATCCACATGTGCGAGGAGGTGCAGGGAGACATACTGCTCTTCTTGACCGGTAAGGCTTGGGGCTCTAAAAGCATTTAAACCTTGATTCACTGATTCAGTGCGTTCCCCATGTACCATTGTTACTCGATCCTCGTAGTCTAGGATCCATTTGCCACTCCAATGTCAATCTTGAGCGGCTCTTCCACATCGATAATGTGCTCTTCTGTGAGAAAACAGCTCGATCCTAGAACACCTCTTCCCGTAGATGTCAAGGACATGTGGACCCTGCTGAGTGCCTGGCAATGCTGACGCATGTTCGTAGCGCGCTGACTATTTAGACGTCATTTGTTTGAGAATAGATGGATCTCCAACCTTCACGGTCCTGACCCACCTGCTCCCAGTCCTCAGGTGTCCTGCACAAAGCTACCTACTCTCGCAGACTGTCTTTATAGCGCTTTTTCGGCTTACAGACCCTTTGCTTTTCCACTATTTTCCTGTACAGGACGCGTTTTGGGAGCCTATGATCGCCCATGCGCATTACATGTCCGGTCTACTGCAATGACATAGCGAATATATAAGTCAGAAGTGCATGGTGTGTGGAACAGGTGTACTGAGGAAACCGTGGCTGGATCAAATGGACCAGATTTGTAAAGAAGGTAAAGTGAGAAGTATTAATTATACCTCACAAGAGAAGTGGCACAATGATATTTGTATAATATAAGGCAGTTGGTCATCTCAAAAGGATTGACTCATAATCCACAAATTCATGAATAGGTCGAATCATGCATCCATGAAATCCACAAATTCACGAATAGGTCATTTGTGCATCCATGAAATCCACATATTAATGAATAGGTCGGTTCGTGCATTTATGAAATCCACATATTAATGAATAGGTCGATTCGTGCATCCATGAAATCCACATATTAATGAATAGGTCAATTCGTGCATCCATGAAATCCACATATTAATGAATAGGTCGATTTGTGCATCCATGAAATCCACATATTAATGAATAGGTCGATTCGTGCATCCATGAAATCCACATATTAATGAATAGGTCGATTCGTGCATCCATGAAATTTACGTGTTTTTCGTTGTTTGTTATTCTTATAATTGATTCTTCATTATTTGCCTTGCCAATATTTTTTGAGTGATTGCACATGTACTGTACTGATGGCAGTTTTGAATAATAACACGACACGAACGCACGGTAATGCAACACAACATATTGTACGAATAACTTTACTGGCAGGTCAGGAGGAAATCGAGGAGGCATGCAAGAGAATAAAGACAGAGATGGACAAGCTCGGCCCAGAGGTGGGCGAGCTCAAGTGCATCCCGCTGTACTCCACGCTGCCGCCCAACCTGCAGCAGAGGATCTTCGAGCAGGCGCCGCCCAACAAGGCCAACGGGGCCATCGGAAGGAAGGTAAGTCGCTACTCTATTTTCCTTACTTCTTCATTAATTTTTCTGCTCTTTTAGAATATATTGACAGAATAAATTTCCATTTCATTATACACCTTACTTTACGGAAGAGATTCCGTAAATGGAATTATTTTTTTCCATATAAATATATATTTAACCCTTCCTTCCCTATGATGTGTAACTAGTACACATTCCTTCTAAAAACTTCAGATTTTAGGTATTCCTCCGTAATACATTTATGCATTGAATGAAAAAATAATAATAATAATTAGCACTTATCGGCCACATCAGAGATATTTTGTGAAAATCGGGAATAAATTCACCAATACAATCAAACGTGTGCCAGTGTGTGACGTAGGTATATTCATTCTAAAAACCGCTATGTTTAGGAAGCGAAGCTATTCACGTCTCACTCTCACTCTACTTCAGTATATGGGAACGCAAGAAATAGAATCTTAGTTCGCTCGCTTCAGTAGCTCCTGGGCATCCATTTTTAGGTGGTCTCTTTGCCCGGTTCGTGAACGTAGGCCGATGTTTTTTTCATGTTTTCAGCAATTAAATTTCAATTATTATCACTTTTGACTTCAAATTTAATTAATTTAAGCGATTGGCTATGAATATTCTTATTTTTCCGATTTTAATTTGCTCATTTTTACATGTGTATTGAATACACAGCACCGAAACGCGTGGATTTTTTTTAGCACAGGAAGGCAAAGGTTAATGATTCGTGATGAAAAAATAAATTTAATATTTGAGAAAAGTATATTTGGAAATATGTGGAAGAGGGAAAACGTACATGTATGAAATCTATTATATAATTGATGCCGTTAAGCCGAAAATGAAACAAAACATACTGTCACCGTGAAGTGAATATGAAACAAAACATACTGTGACCGTGAAGTGAAAGTTAACCAAAACATTGGTGTATATGCAAAGGCTACTGCATAACATAAGGAGAATTCAAATTTAAAAAAGAACCATTACTTATTGGAGTTCTGATTCAATTGAAGATGTAAACGATGAGGATAAGCAGAACTATCCAATTCTAATACAATTCCTCGATGAATTAACACCTTCAGGAATGCCATTTCACACGTTAAAATGAAACAAACCATTTTGTGACTGTGTAGTGAAAATGAAACGTAAACCATGTATGTAGAATTATTGTTCGAATTTTCAAATACATGACGCTGTTAATAGTCAACAGATTTACGAAATAAATGAAAATTGATTTGCTGTCATTGTGCCGATAATTATTATTAGTTAAATAATGAAAATTTCTTTTTGATTATTTAAAAATATACAAATGAGTGTTGTTATTTCCAGGTAGTGGTCTCGACAAATATTGCGGAAACTTCACTTACTATAGACGGAGTGGTGTTCGTGATTGACCCTGGATTTGCCAAGCAGAAAGTTTACAACCCTAGAATCAGGTAAATCATAATAAATATTCCAGAAACTGGTAATATATACGAGGGTGGTCCGATAAGTAATTAGCCTACAAAAGAATAACAAAAATTTTGGAAAAGTGGCAATTTATTTCTCAACATAATCTCCTTTGAGTTCGATACACTTGACCCAGCGATGCTCCAACTTCTTTAACCCGTCTGAAAAATACGTTTTCTGGAGGTCTGGAAAGTAGGCCTCCGTGGCGGCGATAACCTCCTCATTCGACTCAAATTTCTGCCCAGTGAGTGACTTTTTCAAATTTGGAAATAAAAAGAAATCGCACGGGGCCAAATCCGGAGAATACGGTGGATGGGGCATCAGTTCGTAGCTTAATTCTACCAATTTGGCCGTGGCGACGGCGGAGGTGTGAGCCGGTGCGTTGTCATGATGGAAGAGCACTTTTTTATTCACCAAATGGGGCCGTTTTTTCTGCTATTTGGCATCGAATCGGCCCAATAATTCGGCATAGTACTATAGAGCCCTGTGACCGTTTTGCCCTTCTCCAGAAGTCGATGTAGATCACACCTTTTGAATCCCAGAAAACGGTGGCCATCACCTTTCCGGCCGATAGGACAGTCTTCGCCTTCTTCGGAGCATGTTCGCCGGGTGAAGTCCACTGTTTCGACTGTTCCTTGGTCTCGGGTGTGTACCAGTGTATCCATGTTTCGTCGACGGTCACGAAACGACGCAGAAACTCCTTCGGATTGTGCTTAAACATCGTCAAACACTGCTCTGAAGTGGTCTCACGGTTGCGCTTGTCCGGAGTGAGCAAACACGGCACCCATCGCGCCAACAGCTTTCTCATGCCCAATACTTCATGCAGGATATGACCCACGCGGTCTTTTGAGATGCCTACTGTCTCAGTTATCTCGCGCACCTTCAATCGGCGGTCTGCCAATACGAGATTGTGGATTTTTGTCAAGTTATCCTCCGTGGTAGCCGTTTTCGGGGCACCTGGGCGTGGCTCATCAAAAACCGACGTGCGACCACGTTGAAACTCGATAAACCAATTTTTGACGGGCGCCATCGAAGGAGAAGAGTCACCGTACACAGCATCCAAGCGCTCTTTGATTTCGCTGCACGATTTCCCTTTCAAAAACAAGAATCGAATCACCGACCGATATTGCTCTTTTTCCATTTTTCTCAAATCCGCGTACACGCTCGCTTCCACACGCAGTCAAAACAAAACTACGCGTCCGATTCGGCTGAAATTTTGACAGTAGCTGTCAACGAGAATGTACTACGCGATAAAAAATTGCTCTTGCAATAGTGGTGCCATCGGGCGGTGAGGCTAAGTACTTATCGGACTGCCTTCATAAACTGTTCTTTTTTTATTATTGAATAAAACTATTCAAGTGTGAAGAATTCTTAAAAGAAGAGGAACATCTTCGGTATTTTATAAGGAAACGTTCTTGTACAGAGTGGAGTCGCTGCTGGTGTCTCCGATCAGCAAGGCGTCGGCGCAGCAGCGGGCGGGTCGTGCCGGCCGGACCCGCCCTGGCAAGTGCTTCCGCCTCTACACGGAGAAGGCGTACAAACACGAGATGCAGGACAACACTTACCCGGAGATCTTGCGTTCCAATCTCGGCTCCGTTGTGCTACAGCTCAAAAAACTCGGTAATTATAAATCTTTTATTATTTATTTACAATTATTCAGACCTTGTGTATCGTCATTGCGATTCATCCATCTTTTAATAATAATGTTATATTTGTAATAATAATATAATAAAGAGTTTATTATTAACTACTTAATGCTAGGGGTTTTTTTACAAAGAGGGTTTCAAAAAGCATCGAGTATTTATTTGTGTTTTATTTTAAATTTATACACTTTTCATGATTTGAAAGTGTGGCGTTAAACATAGACCTACGTAAATACAAACACAATATCGTAAATACGAAATAAGCAACACAAAACACGACCACTCATGACTGCAGGCAAATTTACAATGAATAAATAAAACACGAACGACTGGCGAGCGTTACACGTGTTAGCTAAAATTAGAACGCTGCAAGTCGAGACAAGCGAGCGTGACTCGGGATAGCGGAAATTGGAACGCATTTGGCCCGTGACAGGGTCTCGTTCAAGGATATTAAGTGGTTAATATAACGTCATGTCAATATCCTGTTGGGATGGGATAGGTAGAGGACAGAGCGCTACACGTTTCCATCTCAATACACATTCTTAGCCTCTTCTACATACATACACCTCATAAAACTTCTGTGATTTCTCTGACTTCCACGTGCATACAGTAATTTTCATACGTTCCCATTTTAAATTTATATGCCACTAATTAATCTATATAAATATTGAACAACCAGGGTGACATAACGCATTCTTGTTTTACCCCTTTCGAAGTATTAGGTGTACAAATAAGTTTCCGCCGTTTTTTATCAAAAATTGGGCATTTATTGTGAAAGAACGGAACCTCATGTTTTATTCGAAGTATTGCCCATCGCTTGCCACTACCTTTTCCCATCTTTCTGGCAGCATACGGATACAGCGTCGGAAGAATGCTTCATCTTTTGAGGCTATCCACGAATCGACCCAATTTTTGGTATCTTCATATGATGTGAAGTGCTGCTCAGACAGGTCATGCGTCATCGATCGAAACAAGTGAAAATCAGAAGGAGCAATGTCTGGTGAATACAGCGGGTGGGGTAAAACTTCCCAATTGATTGTTTCCAAAAAGGTTTTGACCGGCGCCGCAACATGTGGACGAGCATTATCATGCAGGAGAATAATTTTGTCGTGTCTGCAGTAGCAGTGGGCGCGCTTTTCCTCGAGTGCTCGACTCAATCTCATCAATTGTGCTCGGTAGACAGCCCCAGCAATGGTTTCGTTCGGTTTGAGCAACTCATAATACACGACACCAAGCTGATCCCACCAAATACACAACAAGAGTTTTTTTCCATGAATATTTGGCTTAGCTGTAGATGTTGAAGCATGGCCAGGGGTTCCCCATGATTTCTTCCTTTTTGGATTATCATAGTGGATCCATTTTTCATCACCAGTGACTATACGGTGCAGAAAACCCTTTCGTTTATGCCTGGCAAGCAGCATTTCACATGTGGAAAATCGGCGTTCAACGTTTCTCGGTGTCAGTTCATATGGAACCCAATTTCCTTGTTTTTGAATCATTCCCAATGATTTCAACCTATGTGAAATTGCTTGTTGAGTCACTCCTAATGTAAGTGCAAGTTCTTCTTGCGTTTGGCACGAATCTTGATCCAATAATACTTCCAATTCCGCGTCTTCGTACACTTTCGGCCTTCCGCTACGTTCTTTGTCTTCGATGTCAAATTCACCGTTCTTAAACTTTTGAAACCACTCACGACAACTTCTCTCACTTAAGGCAGCCTCACCATATGCTTCTACAAGCAATCGATGCGCCTCAGCTGCAGATTTCTTCAAATTGAAGAAGTAAATCAAAAGTTCCCGCAAATGACGCTTATTCGGCTCAAAACTTGACATTTTCGAACACAAAAAAATATGATACTGATAAAAATTCACTAATATTTCAAGGTCATGTTGTTGACAGATGTCCAACCTTACGATAATGACATTTTACATCTGACAATTTTAACCATAACTTACTGGTGGCGCCAACTTTTGTCAAACGGCGGTGACTTATTTGTACACCCAATATTAAACCAAGAGTTTCCAAAGTGGTGGATATCAACCTCCTGGGGTCAATTTGATTTTTCTAAGGGTCGAAATTGGGGGTCGACGACAGCAAAAATAGACCCCCTTACTACTGCTATTTGTTTGTTACTTCAAAATATCTATGATTCCAATAGGTACCTAATTAAGAAGTAAAATAATTTTTAAAAAAAATCACTTTTTTGATAAAAACACATTACGTACCAAACTTGTGAACGAAAAGGTAAAATGTGTCTTTAAAAGAGTATTTTTTTGCTTTAATTTTGGTCAGTGCAGATTTCAATATTAAATGTTGCACAAGATAATGCAATGCATAATCCGTAGTCCTTCTATCTTTTTCAATCCTTAATTACAAGTAATTAAAATGAAAAGTTTGTTATCTAGTGAAATATTTAATATCGAGTACTGTACAAACTTATTAATTTGAGTAAGTAAAGTAAATGACTAGGGGGGTCGACGGTTATAACAGTTTTTGGTAAAGGGGTCTGCGGCGGAAAAAAATTAGGGAACTCTTGTATTAAACCATCCAGCCATTAACGATGATATAAATGAAAATATTTTGTATTTGTATTGCTGCAGGCATAGACGACTTGGTGCACTTTGACTTCATGGACCCGCCGGCCCCAGAGACCCTCATGAGAGCCCTGGAGCTGCTCAACTACCTCGCCGCACTCGGTAAGTATAGTACTTGACACAGCTTGCATGCCTCAGGATCGTGACCCCTTTGGAATGAATTTTTAAGCGCGCAGTGTTTTTATCTAAAGAATATATTTGAACTTGTTTGAAAACAACCCTTTTTGGGAAGTCTTAATGATTGTATAATGAACTCGACACATATACACTACACTACACCAAAAGCCGAATGTGTTACTATAATATTTCTGAAGATTTATAAAGGTTTCTTTATAGATCATCTTCTATAGGGTGTGGACTGTAAAATATCTGATGTCCTCGCGGCCGGGTTTGCCCCATATTGGTGGGGTGTATCTCGGTCGGGGGGTATGTTATGAGATTAGCTCGGAACTTTTAATAGTTTCTCTCTTAAATGTATTTTCTGCTATTTATCTTGAGATAAATGTGCGATTTTTGAATGTATTTTATTTAAGTTATAGTGAACTCGGTTATAGTGAACCTTCGGCTATAGTGAACCAAACATTTCGATCCCATCCCCATATATTAAATATGTATGGAAAAAACCTATGTTATAGTGAACTAAAACTAGTAGATTTTGGTTCACTTTAGCCAAAGGGTCACTATTACCGAGTTCACTATAACCGGAGTTGACTGTATATATGTACATACTATGTTGCTATCAATAAACCTATATTCTTTATCGGTTAGTTTTTCTGCAGTTCTGAAGTACCAATGGCATTAAGCTCGCCAGGTTATACTGTATACCAGGAAAGTGTAATATGTTGTACTGTATACCAGGCAAGTGTAATATGTTGTACTGTATACCAGGCAAATGTAATATGTTGTACTGTATACCAGGAAAGTGTATACAATACAATACAAAGATGTTAAGGAGACCTAAAGGGAAAACCAGACTAATCTTTATTCTTTTTTAAACTTGTGTTCAACGGGAACCAAACCCGTAACCTCCTGGTCGGAAGACAAGCGTCTTACCAACTAGGTCACAGAGGTCTTATATATGTTCAGTAACCGGCGGTAAGTAATACACATGGGGCTTAAGAAAGAGACTGTCGGCCATAATCGGCTAACTTCGGCTTTGTAGAGCGTCGTCTATCATTCATACACATGTTCCGTCGCAATTTGTCAATCGTTGTCAAGCGATTTGTCAGTGACTGTTAGCGCATCGTGCGACAGAGACAACGCTCTACAAAGCCGAAGTTAGCCGATTATGGCAGACAGTCTCGTTCTTAAGCCCGATGTGTATTACTTACTGCCGGGTACTGTATATGTCAGTAATGTAACACATTTCATTCTTGATTTGCCTTTCCTCTGACATTTCTACCTTTTTCCATTGATTGATAACTGATCAACATTGATTAATAACTGATTGTTACCATGCCACTTTTGTTTGATTGGTTTAGAGTAGGTTATGAAAGTAAATTTGATGTTCCAGACGACGATGGTAATCTGACAGACCTGGGGGCCGTGATGGCCGAGTTCCCCCTGGACCCTCAGCTGGCCAAGATGCTTATCGCTTCCTGCAACCACAACTGCTCCAACGAGATCCTGTCCATCACAGCCATGCTCTCTGGTTTGTTATTCATTACGTAGATATTGCTATTGCCCTTGCCCTTGCACTGTGACCGATGATCCATTCTGACCCAACGATCACACTGATTTATTTTCTCAATACAGGCTTAGCACAATTACATATAATTAATACATACATACACAAATGCATACATATGTACACGCATACATATATACACATACATATATACACATACATATATACTCATACATATATACACATACATATATACACATACATATATACACAAACATATATTCAGTTACTTAAATACATTGATGAGTGCTTTCTAACGCCCCCAATATTAGAAGAAAATTTACTTTTACTTTTGGTAATGTGATATGAAATATGTCAATATCCGAAGCAGTCCCGTTCAGAAGAGTTAAGGCCCTTCCAACAGGCATAGCGGCTGGAAGACCCGTTCTTGCGTATGTTATTGAGAACAGTTCCTGCCGGCGCAGTCTAGTGTGATTGTTAGGAATATTTAACGTTAATCTTTGTAGTAATGCTGGACAGCTCATCACAACTCCTCGAACGAGTGTGACAATGTATAGCAGGAGACGCAGATCTCTTCTTACGCTCAAGGAGGTATACCCGAGCATGCCCAGCAGAAACTGAGTAGGATAAAGCCACGGATAGACACTCACTCATATAGAGATATCGTAGATATTTTTTTGTATCTTCTCCATCATGAGTGAGTTCTGCGCCCCCAGCAGGCTCCAAATGCAAGTATCGCTTTCTAGTTTGCTACGGATTTGAGCACCATTTGATTTTCAAATCGTGCTCAAAACACTATTTGATGATGTGAAAACCTTGAAACCGGTAGGGTTATACCGTTACATAAAGTGGAATAAACAGTGTTTGATAAAACAAATTACAATGTCTTTAAACCTCCACAATGTTAATGCCTTAACTATAAATAATGTATAGACTTAGGGAGTTAATATTTGTACGTTGATGTCTTCCAACAAGGGAAATAAAAACTTTTATTAATTAATTTGATGTGTCGGGTCTGGATTATAGTAACTCTATTTATTCTGGTTTGCCTGATTCACACATTTCTAGACTCCAGTCTGTCATCAATACAGCTGCTAGGCTGATAGATGATAGTCATAAATATTGTCATATTGGTCCGCTTCTAAAAAGTCTACACTGACTTAAGTGTCGCCAACGGATTGATTTCAAACTTTTTATTCAAGTCCCTTAATGGGATATTTCCATTGTATCTTCCAAATCTCTGTCCAAGGAATGTCCCTTCGGAGAGAAGTAGAACTTTGAGTTCGATTTCTTCTTCATCTAATAAGTTGGTTGTTCCAAATATGCCCAATAGGGCGGGGTATTATGATACTGCTTTTGCCATTGCTGGTTCTGTGGTGTGAATTGGTCTGCCTCCTAGTGCTAGAGATATGGGTGGCGTGTGTTGCTTTAGGAAAGGCAATCTTTTTGGGAGGTCTTATCAAAATTGATGAGTGGGTTCGAATCCTTTTATTTATCCCAACTACTAACGGTATGCATGTAAGAAATATTAACAAAACAAATATACAGTGGAAGGTATGGTTGGTAGAGGCAGACGAAGGAAAGTATGGTTGGATCAAGTGTGATATTTTGAAAGTAGGAAATATATAAAGTCAGAGAAATCATAGAAATTGTATGAATGTTGTGTGTTGCGATCTAGTGCTAGTCTAGTGCTCTCTGCCTACCCAGACAGGGACACAGCGTGGTGGTTTAACATATGTATATATATGATTACAATTTTTGGCTCAAAAAGAAACTATTTATTTTTTAGTCATATTTTGTTTCTTCCGCTGATTAATGGATTTCCATTGTTGCAGTCCCCCAGTGTTTCGTACGACCTAATGAAGCGAGGAAGGCCGCTGATGATGCCAAGATGAGGTTTGCACACATCGACGGAGACCATCTCACGCTGCTTAATGTATATCACGCTTTCAAACAGAGTGAGTTCTTCTTCTTTTTAAACTTTCTATAGACTCAAGAGTCTGTTACTGCAGGATTGTCCTGCTGTGATGCTGAGCTCCAGCTATCTCTCCATCGTTTCGGGGGTCTCCCTGGTGGACGCCGTCCATCCGGCACCCCATGCAGAGCTATGTATGGGATTCTTGTGGAATTCATTCTCTGTACATGTTGGTACCAGTATCGTCGACGCTGTCGTCCCCATCTGACCACATCTTGGACCTCACAGACCTCTCGGATTGTGGTGTTCCTTACACGATCACGCAAAGTCTTCCCAGCAATAGCACGTAGAGTTCTCATTTCCGTTGTCCTTAGCATACTTTTTGTCCTGACAGTGTCCGCCCTCCCTTCGATGCCATATGTGAGGATAGGTCGCACACAGGTCTTATAAATGCATACCTTGCTGTCTGTTCTCATATCTTTATTCCTCCATATGACATCTCTCAGGCAGCCCACGACAACTGCAGCTTTATCTACCTGAGGCCTTACTTCTCTGGGGAAGTCATGAGAGCTGAGCAGTTCACTGCCGAGATATCTGAACTGGGTTGCTTGTTCAATTGGCTCGTCACGTACTAAAATTCTGCACTCTAGTGGGTCTTTGGAGAATGTAATATACTTAGTTACATACAGAGTGACTTAACACATCAAAACCATACTTACGTAACAGAGTAACCTGAATATCATGTTTAAAGATATCAGGTAAACGGAAGACTTTACGTAATATACAGCAACCGTACTATATTATAAGTGACAATCATCATGAAACTATCGTTGCTAGGCCTCGTAGTGGAGGATCCCCTCGCTATCCCAATGTCAATTCAGTGGAGAACAAAGCTGTGCTGTGGTGTTTGTTCTAAGTCAGTGAGCCGTCTCACACCAGCAAACTCACTGGCCATACTGCTGTACAGGATCCGATGGCACACCGAAGGGAGATGATCGGAGCAGACCTGTCATTTGCCCCCTTTTTTTGAAAGAATAGATATGATTATCCTTATATCCCCGAATACTAAGCAGAATAAATGCTTGTGCTATTTGATTGGGAGAAGCACAGCGCGGAGTTCGAACTATAGTTCGGAAATTCTAGGATGAGTCCTGTGACAGCTCACAAATTTGCCTTAATACAACCTTATGTAATGTATTTACCTAAATAACTTGCTATTTATTAGAATTGAGGCTTCTATTAAAGTTGATAAAATAATTAAAGTTACTGAACATCGTTACAAGGTTGTATTGGGGCAAATTTGTGAGCTGTCACAGGACTCATCCTAGAATTTCCGAACTATAGTAACCTTCCCCACGGCCGTGCACCTCCTTCAAATTATGCAAAATTGTTTATTCTTACGTTCGTAAGAATGGATAATGTTAGTATGATTTGTGTCGATGCTTTTCAAACCCAGGTATGTACAGGCAAGTTCAAATCGAGCAAAACGGTATTTTGTCCCTGATCACTGAAAACTATATATGTATATAAAAATGATGTCTTTTTGAGAATTGCTTTATAGATGACATTGTGTTTTCAAAAAAATATTCCTATAAATTCAAATCAGTAGAAAAATATTTCAATTTGGACATACCTGCTTTTGAAAAACGCCCATTGAAAATGCGTGTTTTTGATACAACACCGCATGTACATACCCGAGTTTGATTGTTGTTGACAGTACGACTACGCTACGACTGATCGGCCATCTTGAATGATGGCGCTCTCTGATTGGTCTAAATAGACATGTCTGACTTTGATAAAAACAACCTCGTGGACATATCTGAGTTTGAAAAAAACTCTTCTTTCAATCACCATTTTGCATTGATTTCACGAGGAAATATCTTATTTTGAAAAATGCAGATTTATCCAGGACTACATAAGCTACATTTTGGTATATTTATTTAAAAAATGTAATAATGTTTGACAAATGTAATGATGCTCACTTTCGTCTACTTGACATTCCATTTTGAAGGCTTGTAATCAAATAAAATAATATATGTAACGTAAAAGCAAACATAATATCTTGTAGAGCAGAAAATTTTCTTTTGAATGACGTATAACCTTTACCATTTTGTTTTACTTTTGGTGCTCATTTTTTATTTGGAAAAAAACGGACACAAGTTATGTTAACACCCAATAGAATAGATAAAAACAAAAATATAAGCTTAGTTATGAATGATACGATAAGAAATCAAAATATAACACACCGCAGTCGGGCACCCGCTTAACACATCAGAACTTACCGATGGTCAACTCTTCCAGCTCCCAAATATCAAAGCCAAATCCTGACCTATTGTGTGCATGCACACAGCACTGTATCAACGAACATGTTTAATTTTGAATACCTTTTCTTGTTGGACAGATATGGAAGAGTCACACTGGTGCTACGACAACTTTGTGAACTACCGCTCGCTAAAATCCGGAGACAACGTGCGGCAACAGTTGGCGCGCATCATGGACCGGTTCAAACTGAAGAGGAACAGCACAGAGTTCACCAGTAAAAACTATTATATCAACATCAGGAAGGCACTTGTTGATGGCTTCTTCATGCAGGCTAGTATCCTACCATTTAACTCACTCACGGTATTTAGCTTGGTACGAGTTACTTCCTTCACGAGTGAATCAGCACCAGCAATAACTATGTCTGCAATATGTATCTAGAAGGAAAGACGAACTAGAAAGAAATCTTGGTAGATCTTTCGTTATGTTACGGGAGTGTAGTGTACGTGTGTCGCCTTTGTCGTTGCTGGGCTTCCTAGTCAAGGATCCCCTCACGAAAAAAGCAAAGCTGTGCAGCACCGGCTACACCCCTGTTTTGGATCCAATGGCACACTGAAGTGGGACATTCGGAGCACACCAGCACGTTTTATCTGTTTTTTTTTAACCTTTCCCTTCCTGTGCCTAAAAAAATCCGCGTGTTCCAGTGCTATGTATTCAATACATATGACAAAATGAGCTAATTAAAATCGGAAAAATAAGAATATTCATAGCCAATGCATGAGGCCGCGCATTGTCACGAATCTAAACCACCTTTTCCGACAACATTCCACGTCTCTTGTTTTGGATGGCACGTCTAAGTCGTTGAAGAGTTTCACAATAGGCCTCTGAGTTTATTGTGTGTCCTCTTGGCATAAACTCCACGTGGATCAAACCCTTTCGGTCCCAAAAAAACTGTTGCCATCACTTTTCTGATGTTGAGATTCAGTTTTTCTTTTCCGAGCACACATTTTTTTGTAGCCAAGGTGCTCTGTCACTATTTCATGTAGGAGCGATCGTGAAATTTGTGGGAAAGATTCATGTACTGCACTTAAAGTCACCTATAAATTTCTATAGGCCGAACATTTTGTGCATTCAGAAAACGAATGACACTATGCACTTCACATTTGGCGGAATTTTCGATGTGCGCAGCAGCCATTTCGAAAGGTTACAGAACAAAGACGCACGACCGTTCAGCAACAAAACGAGGGAAGGAACTAACTGGCGCGCATACGATCGCGGCGGTGGGGGATCGGCGCAGGGCGTGGTGCGCAATCGTTCTTTACTTTCTGGACGCGCCTAGTAGTAGCGAGGTACCGGGAACTCTAAAATTACACAGTACCCGGCATACCGGGCAATATTTCTAGTACCCGCGAATTACCCGGATCCGGCTATACGTGTATAAATATTGCTGGGATCTGGTCCCGGGTATTGGGTCACGTGAACACTAAAAAGAAGGTAACAATTGTGTAGAAATAAATATTTTTTTATTTTGGAGAATAAAAATGCAGTAAAAAATTTGGTTATAATGCAGAAATAATAATTGGTCTACGTTTCTTTGCCGTAGTTTATTCCTTCTCTCTCCGCAGATAATACCCACCTCGCTGCATATAGGTAACATCCTTTGGCTGGGTGTGCAGCCAGGGAGAGGAGGTGGTGATAAGTATTGTCCAGACAATTTTGATAGTTTTGGAAAAATCTCTTCATTTTTTGACCGACCTCCCTCCCGGGTAACCGGGTAAGTTTTTTTATGGTTCCCTGATACTTAATACACGGTACCCGGCATTATTTAGTAACCGGAACATCACTTATAATTTGTAGAAAATTCATTTAATAAAGTTATTCCGTGTGCGAGTGATGACCCTCATAATAGTTCAGTTTGTGAATAAACTGATATTTTGTAAAGAACTTCGGATCATTTAAATATTTGCGAGTGTATTAAATAAGTTGTTGTGATTTACGTATTAGGTGGCGCACCTTGAGAGAACGGGCCACTACCTGACGGTAAAGGACAACCAGGTTGTACAGCTGCACCCGTCCACGTGCCTGGACCACAAGCCCGATTGGGTCATCTACAATGAATTCGTGCTCACCACCAAGAACTACATCAGAACTGTCACCGACATCAACCGTAACTATCTCTTGTCACTTTTGTATTTAAAAAAAACGAGGATGACGACATCCGCGATATAGTCAAGTGGGAATGTACACGGATTTCTGTATCTATATAAATAAATATAGGTGTATTCCAAAATCACATATACTCGTATATCTCGAGATAAATAGCAGAGAATACATTTAACCCTTATCATGGCATTGTAACACAGGTGTTACACTAATTTAGGGATTTAAAAAAAAAACCAGAAACGAACGTAATTTTAAATATGGCAACACATTCAAATACTATACACGCACTATTGTGTGCAGTGGTATCATCTGGTGATAAATATTGACAACGCTACAACCTTTCAAACGACATCGGGTCAACATGTCTGGACAGCGTGGGAGCGTTTTGAAAATTGTGGTAAATAATCTAAATATCTTATTAATCACTACATGGAGAGTAAAATATTATTCAAACCATTTTATTTGTTGATAATTCAGCTATGTAAATGTTGTTCATGTTTTAGATTATAGAATCATTTTATAGACCTTTTTGTGTTTTATAAAAATTGATATTTTGGCAATGTAACGTGGGTGTTACATATAAAAAAAACTATAAGGAAACGCTGTGATTTTTTTCCTCAATTTTCCTTCATAACTCACCATATAACAAGGAATCACTAAAGAAAAACGTTAATATTTGGATAAATTGAACTTTGCCAAGATAAGGGTTAAGAGAGAATCTATCAAAATGTCTGGGGTCATCTCATAATATTCCCCCTGGCGGAGATGCACCCCATCAATATAGGGCGAGCCCAGCCGCGAGGACACCAGATGTTTTTTAGCCCACACCCTTGTACATGTAGATTAAGAAAATATTAAACAGAAAATAAATAAATAGTTGAAAAAAATAAAAAAGTAAATCCACTGTGTACAAATACCACTGTATCTGTATGCTGATGACATGGTAGGGATATGGGTAGGGGTAATTGAGAATGAAGATGAATTAAAGAGTTTAGTTAATACTTAGAGGTAGACCATGAGAATGAAGATGAATTAAAGAGTTTAGTTAATACTTAGAGGTAGACCATGAGAATGAAGATGGATTAAAGAGTTTAGTTAATACTTAGAGGTAGACCATTCCCCGCCACAGGACCTGTATCAGCAAAAGCCCAGTGGTAATATTCCACCTTATTCGATGAAAATGAAATCGAAGTGGGAAATGCATACACTGAGAAGAATGAGCAGGGTGATAATGTGTAATGAAGTGATTAGGGCTGATGTGTTGAGTAAGGTGAAGATGTGTTCAGTTTGCGAAATCCAAAGTCATGGTGATACGAATTACTGAATTAAGTAAAAATTGTACGAATTACTGAATTAAGTAAAAATGTACGAATAACTGGTTTAAATAAAAAATATACGAATTACTGAATTAAGTAAAAAATGTACGAATTACTGAATTAAGTAAAAAATGTACAAATTACTGAATTAAGTAAAAAATATACTAATTACTGAATTAAGTAAAAAATGTACGAATTACTGAATTAAGTAAAAAATTTATGATTTACTGATTTAGGTAAAAAAATGTACGAATTACTGAATTGTAAAAAATGTATGTAATGTTACTGATTTATGTAAAAAATGTATAAATTACTGAATTAAGTAAAAAATTTACAAATTATTGATTTAAGTAAAAAAAAAGATAAAAAGAGCACTCTGAAATGGTTTTGGCTGGCATATAGAACAAATGACGGAATAAAGACTAACAAAAGAGCACTCTGAAATGGTTTTGGCTGGCATATAGAACAAATGACGGAATAAAGACTAACAAAAGAGCACTCTGAAATGGTTTTGGCTGGCATATAGAACAAATGACGGAATAAAAACTAACAAAAGAAATATGGTTCGATCAAGTGAATTATATTTTGAGTGAAGAAAATACTCTAAAAAGTCAGATATATCGTAGGAGTTGTATAAGATGTATCGTAGGAGTTGTATAAGATGTATAGTAGGAGTTGTATAAGATGTATCGTAGGAGTTGTATAAGATGTATAGTAGGAGTTGTATAAGATGTATCGTAGGAGTTGTATAAGATGTATCCTAGGAGTTGTATAAGATGTATCGTAGGAGTTGTATAAGATGTATGGACGTAAAGAAGGCAAAAGATGTGTTTAGAAAACAGGGTTGCTATTTGATCGATATAATTTTTAAAACAAGACAAAAAATTATTCTTTCAGATCATAAAATAAAATTTTGAATCTACGATGTATTTTATCCCTTTCAAAACGGTACGTTATTTATGCCACACAGTGCCATCGGGAAACGAACCCAAATAAAAAATTTGAACTTTTTTTTTTTTGGCCTTGTCTAATTCCATTGTATTTTGTTCCAGCGCAATGGTTACTGCAGATAGCTCCGCAGTACTACGATATGAACAACTTCCCCCAGTGCGAGGCTCAAAGGCAATTGGAATTGCTCCAAGAAAAGCTGGACTCCAAGCAGTACCAGGAGGGATTCTAGTTTAAGTTCACATTCCTCGTCAGACACTGTCACTGCTGCTGTACGGCCGCTGGTCTATCTTCCAAATATCCGATGTATTCCAATAGAGTTGCCTTGTTAGTTAGCGCGCTGAGGGGATTGCACCTCCTTACGTGGGACACGTGCTGGACTCATCTCTCGTCTCGTTAGCTAGACCGCTAGCTAAGTAGCGCAATGGGTTTACTGCCATCAGCGGGGCGATTGGCAAGTAAAATTGCTCGAGACCGAACCCTGGAGGTTACAGGTTCGATTACCGTTCGATCACTCAAGACTTCCGTAAATTCTTTCTAGTTGATTAGAAGCGATTGCCATCAATAAATTTCGCCGGGAGTTTCATCAAAATACAAATCCGGTTTTATTTTAAAGTCTCGTCTAATGACAGCTTTCTGGTTGGCTGGAAAAGATTTTTAAAATATGTAATGGTAAGCCCGCCAGGTTGTACTGTATACGACAAAAGTGTAATACAATATAGTGCTAATGATGCATCAATTTTATTGTGGCATTTTTAATAATGTCTCGAGAACTGTTTTAGTGCTGATAAACAATTTCACGCTTTTCACGGGTGCAAAAACGCATGAGGCGTGACCACGTCGCTGTAAGCTAGATATTTGGAGAGCTTATGTGCAGGGCTTGTGTATTTTCGTATGAAACAAGTTTTTCGTTTTTTAACAATACATTTTTTTGGGCATAACACAAGTGTACAATGCTCAAATAGATCGTTGCTGAGCTTCGTAATCGAGGATCCCCTCGTCATTGGAACGTCAATTCAATTGGGGAAGCAAAGCTGTGTCGTAGAGTTTTTTTTTTAAGTGAGTAGCAAAGTCACCAGCCACATAGGAGATTGGGTCTTTCGTTATGTCATCGGACCCAATCCCAATATAGGGGATTGGGTCCGATGACATAACGAAGTGAGATGATCTGAGCTCACCGGCAATTTGTTATCTCTTTTTGAAATAATATGACTAAAGTCATAAGAGTCCTTATACCCCCAAATACTAGGTGGAAAAAATGCCTGTTTCATTCGAGGGGATTAGTACAGCACAGGTTTCGAACTGACAACTTTCGGCACGGAAATCCAGTGCGCTACTACGCGGCCATGCACCTCTATATAATAACCTTGTTAACAGCCGTACGTGTCGGATCTTGACAAAAGTGTGTCCGATAATGGGGATAGTATATACGGCTAATGGGCAGTCAGTGATAGTGAGAATTAGAGCTGTCAATGCAAACCCGAAGATTAAAAAAACCCTCGAAGACGTAAAAGGTTTCGTAAAAAATAAGAATATAAAACTATAACATATGTGGAAGTATAAAATGGTATATTTAAGTATGACAGTTTCAATACATAAACCGAACCTATGGTTCTGAAATTTGCAACCCATAACAATAGGGTCTTTCTGTCAGGAATTGTAGCGTATCCACCTGACTTTAATACGATGCAGAATCGTGAATTGCGATTACAGAATTAGATTTTTAAAAAATAAGTTTCAATCACGAACGCACAATGCTCACTGCTCCGTGCCGTGAAGACGATTGAAAGAACAAGGTATGCGCTACTCAAGGACACAATTCCGCCTGGTCACGTACCATAATTGCCTGAACAGCGGCGGTGGCAAATCCAGGAGATATTTCTGCCGTACGCTGTACAATGCGAAGACTTAAAATTTAAAAAATATGCACATTTTGAGGGTATAATTATGAAATATTATTAGCACTAAAACGGTTCAGAAGTTTCTTTGTTCGTAACCTTCTGACGTTTAAGAGAAAGTCTATTCTATGCGATTGAACCACTCAAGTCAACAGAGTCTATTTGTTCAGTACACGTGCAGTATTCGTATAATTATGAAAGATTATTAGCACTAAAACGGTTCAGAAGTTTCTATGTTCGTAACCTTCTGACGTTTAAGAGAAAGTCTATTCTATGCGATTGAACCACTCAAGTCAACAGAGTCTATTTGTTCAGTACACGTGCAGTATTCGTATAATTATGAAAGATTATTAGCACTAAAACGGTTCAGAAGTTTCTATGTTCGTAACCTTCTGATGTTTAAGAGAAAGTCTATTCTATGCGATTGAACCACTCAAGTCAACAGAGTCTATTTGTTCAGTACACGTGCAGTATTCGTACATGACGCAGTTTTTCCTTTTTGCAGAGTCTCTGATGATATCAACGCATTTCACTCCCGGTTAGTGAAAGCCTGTTTATATTTGTTATATGTATATATGAATTTGATAAAAAAATAACGAGGTTTGATAAAAAAAGTAACGAGAATTAAAATTTTTATCAAAAAATATTAATTTATTTTATTTAATCATTAATATTAAAATTGTCCTATTTAAAGTAGTCCCCGATAGGATAAAATACATTTTTGCCAATGTTTTTTTCAATCTGCAAAACATTTGTGTAACGCACCTTTTGGGATAGCCTTTAGCTTAACCAGCAATTTTGCATTTCTTTCCGCTATGGTCGCAAAACTTTGTCTTTTCAATGTCGTCGACATCTTCGGGAATGACGGCGTTGATTTTGGCCAAAAATTCACGAATTAGTTTAGTGAAGTGCGATTCTGTGCATTATCGTTGTACGAAATCCAGGAGATGTTCTGTACGTTTTGAGATTCTGTACGTTTTCTTCGGATCATTTGCGGGGCCACTTCACTGAATTTTATTACATTTTAAACGTGAAATTTAACGTAAACATTATTCAATCATTTTTAAAATGAAAAAAATCGTCAAATGTATTAATAAAATGCTTTGTAAATACTAGCCCGTCAAATACAAACTGCCCATCCAATATGGCTGATAATTGAAATGTACATCGCAGGCAGTGTCGCCAATGTAAGGAAAAAAGATAGGCTCAATAAAAAAGAAACAGCTTGCGAAATTAAAAAGTTCCTGTTATTTATTTTATCAACTTTCGTTTATCTCTGCTGATACTTTAGGTAACCTATCGAGAATATATTAGATATTTGGAATATAAATTATTGAGCGAAATGACCAATATACAAAAAAAAGCAGTATAAAAGGGTATTCCCTTCTCTTCAGCTATTATGTTGATCGACAGTGTAATTGTGAATGGTAGGAGTGCACCGTGAACGATAAAGTGATTGACAGATGCCTCTTACATTTCTTGTACAACAGTGTAACAGTGAACGACATTTATTATTCCTTTTACACGACGTGAACAATAAAATAGTGAATGAATATATGGGACAATCAAAAAAATTTTTTTTTGCGGCAACATTATTATATTTTGTAAAATATAAAAAAAAATCTGCGAAATGAAATCAGAAAATGTTTGATTTTTCATTTTAATCAGGCATTTTGCAAAATAGAATCAAATGTTTTTGAATTATTTTGAATTTTGTTTTTTTTTTTATTTTAAATTATTTAACACCTTGTCGTTGTTGGGTCACACGATCAACAATCCTCTCGTCATTCCAATGTCAGTATTTAGCCGCTTCTTCAAGTTGATCTTCTTCCAGAGAATAGTCCGATCCTAGACGCGCACTCCATTCCGGAGATATCATAGACATACAGATGCTGGTGAGCCGCCTGGTCACGCAGATGCATGTTTGTAGCACGCTGATTGATTTTCACACGTCTAGCTGTTGAGGTGATATCAGCTGAGATTAGATAGCTCTTCACCTCTTACAGTTTTGAGCCACCTGCTTCTAGTCATTAGGTGCTCCGCACAAAGTCAGCGACTGTCGCAGATTGTCCTGTCCTTATAGCGTTTCCTCTGCTTCTTCTCTTGCCCATTACTTTCCTGTATAGAACACGTTTTACGAGTCTGATCGCCCATGGGCATCACATGTCCAGCACATCTTAATTTCGTTTTTACCGTCATATATCAGGTCTGTAAATATTAAACTGGATTTTTTCTATAGAAAATACACATTTATTGTATGAAAATGGTAAAAAATATTTTATTCGAAGTATTACCCATCGCTAGTTACACATTTTTCCTATCTCTCTGGCAATTTGTGGATACCACGCTAAAAAACTGTTGCTCTTTTGAGGAAAAACCAATCATCGAGCCATTTTCGTAAGAAGTGAAGTGCTGCTCAGCAAGTGCGTGTCCCATCGATGCAAATAAGTAGTAAAGTGGTTTTTCGATTTTCCTGCTGTCACTTTCGGTTTTCATTCAGTTCATGGGGAACCCCACCTTCTGGATCTTTCCCATGGCTTTCAAACGTATGAAGACGGCTTCTCGTGTCACATTTAATTGATCCGCGAGTTGTTGCATTTGAGCTTCATTCTCATCCAACAATACTTGCAATTCGGCATCTTCAAACTTTCTCGGTGGTCTTCCACGTTCTTCGTTTCTCACGTTAAAATCGCCACTTTTGAATCTTTTAAACCACTCAAAGCACTGTGATTTACCAAGAGCATGCTCACCGTAAGCTTCGAAAAGCATTCGATGCGATTCTGCAGCAGTTTTCTTCAAATGGTAACAGAAAATCAATGCTGTCCGCAAATCGTATTTTTCAGGCACAAAAACAGATATGTTCAACGCTATGAAAACATATGTAGTTGTATTAAACTTGTATTGTTGCGAGTTAAAAGTCTTTGACAAATGTAAACACAAGAAAAAGGCGCCAATGACGCGGTTTGACTGTCACTACATTGACAACTACAGTCATCTATGAGCAAATTCCGGTTTCATATTTACAGACCTGGTATACTATAGGTATACAGTTGAAATGTTGCAGGACTGAGACATTTGTGACGTGATGACTACGGTTGATCTAAAAGTTGCGGCAAAGGAAACACTACCCATAGAGAACTCAGAACCATAGAGAAGTGTGGGAAAGACAATGGACTAATTGACAGATTTCTTAGTAGACTGGGAGAAGAGTTTTTCTCGTTGTCAATATTTACATTGGACATTCGAGACAGTCTTTGTGTTCGAATTGTGTTGGTTCTGTTTTCGACACTATAAGTCATGGCCAGTCTGACATAAGTCTTATAAATTAAAACTTATTGAATTTATAAAACCTTTGAATGAACAGTTGTCCTGGATTGGCAACGTCAGAGGCTGAACTGGAATACGAGGTGTCGAGGAGTTGTTTCATCTGGCTTAGCTCAAGGGAGTCTTTCTTTAGTGATCGTCAACGTCTAGGGTACCTGATATGCCACTAGTTCATTCATTTCTAGTGGCACGGTAATCCCTTTCCACCTTTAACACCCTTTCCGTCATCCAGTCCCTCATGTCTGAGGATGATGGCAGCCGTCGATGACCCTTTTAATGGTCTCCTTCCATCGGGGTCTGTCCTAGGTTGATCGGAGAGCGTCTGATATTGGAGATCCCGTCGCAGTCCTGATCAGGTCATTCCATTTGGTTGGGGGTCTTCCTTGAGATCTTGTTCCTTCGACGCTTCCAACGACCACAAGTTTCTACAGGCTATTCGGCTCTTCTCATGAAATACTGCAGACACAATGACGAGAGACGATCCTTTATTTTGAGCTCGGCTAAGATGGACACATTTGTTCTCCTTACAAACCTCCTTTTAGCAGTATAATCCTTATACGAACTACACATAAACCTCCTTTTAGCAGTATAATCCTTATACGAACTACACATAAACCTCCTTTTAGCAGTATAATCCTTATACGAACT